>JAMJFZ010001815.1:19967500-21167500 GCA_026225945.1 Cricetomys ansorgei
GGGGCATATTTTTTTCTCACCTTTTAATATCTCATGTTTATATGTTGCTAACTGTACTATGCCAGCAATACTGAAAATTGAAATCTTTAAGGAAAATCTTGTGTGGTGACTGTAGACTCAATCATTCCCAATTACCCATATCTAGTTATCCAAATAGTTCATTGATAGACAAGGAAAACGAAACACCGACCTTGAAATTTCTATGCACAAAATTAGACTAGGGATTTGGGAAATTACTAAAGTGCTGCAGGGTCTGTGGTACAGATAAATCCTTCAGGAAAGGAAACCCCAGCTTGCAACAAGTTAATTATTCTTTTGTACTTAAAACTGCTAGCTACCGCCTACTTATGTCCACACTCCCAGGCCTAGCTTCAGACGTGCAGATCCTGCACCAGGGAGCCCTGAGAACAAAGCCCACCCTTTCCATATCCAAACTCCCAAGCCTAGCTTCTGATCCCCAGCTAACACACCATCTTATCTTGGTGACTTTGCCCAGACCAAGCCTGCCATGCTCATTTCCACACTTCTAATCCCAGCGCTGGTCACAAACTTCTTGCGCTGACTCAGCCTTGTTTAGGTAAAATACTGCTGATGTTGATAGGTACAATTTCCCTGTCACATAAAGGAGGAGATTTCCACAGGTCTCTTGCTCATCTGACTTCCACAATCATTTCTTCCCCAGTGCTCTCTGAGCACTGGGTGCAGTGGTTGCGTTGTAGATGTATATCAGTTGGGTCGGGCAACCTGCAGTCTAATGCTGTATGCGTTTTGATCAATAGATGAGTTCCGTAATAGTCTCCACATGCTGCACAAAGAAGTGTCATTGGTGAGGGTGGGAGAGCAGTACCTCTCTGTGGGTATTTAGTACACAGAGTCTGTGTGAACTCTCAAAATGCTTAAAACAAATCTACAATACGACCCAGTTATACCATTATACCAGGACAATAAACAAGTACCACGTAGGAGAAGAGGAGGAGATCTGGACAGGGGTTATTAGGATACAGGTGCTATAAAGGAGAAAATGGGGAGGATTTAACTGTGAAGGGAGAGTATTGGACAGAGAGAAAGAGGGAGAAGAGAGAAGAGGTAAATTGTGTGTGTGTGTGTGTGTGTGTGTGTGTGTGTGTGTGTTTGAAGGAATTTATGCCACAAGGGAAGAAGACAATGGCAATGCTCCCCACATAAGCCGTAAACTATCTTGCAAAAACCTTAGTGACAGGCATGGGAGTTTTTTCCATCTGAGTTATTGGTCAGTTGAGTCAAATATGCACCCAAAACAATATAGGCTGTTGACATTGCTTTTGGTTGCCTCCCAGAACTTGAATGTAAGATCCTATTGTTGAAGACAGCATACACTTTGAACACAAGACTTAGGGGTGATCAAGCTGTCACTGACCTGGAATTCTCTACCCCGAGGACTAGCTGAAGGTGATGTACAAGCTGCCGGTGGAGAGAAACAATCAATAGTCCTATCCAGCTGTAAAATCTATGAACTACAACACAACACAGCACAGCATGATATTCTTAAGAGTACAATATTGGTGCTTACATCTTCAGGGTAACCAACAGCCACCTAATTGGACTTATGGATCACAACAATAGGAGAGAATTCATGCCTATACTACAAACCTAGCCAAATACTTGTGACTGGGGAAGCCATACCACATAGAGGAGACATTGCTACAGCTTTTTTCCTAAATCATTATAATTTGTAACTACAGTCTAAACACTTATCCTTAAACACACAGGTATTTACTTTCATGCCATATCAAAAGAAGCTTCTTTAATGCAGCAGATGAAAATATTATAGAAACCCATAGCTGGTTAAAATGCAGAGAAAAATTGTGTGGTGCCCCAAACCCCCAATTACATCTACAAAATAACTCCTAAACTTAAGGCTCACTAATTTTATGAAAGAGGAGGTGAAAAAATTCTAGGATCCAAAGGAACAGGACATACGTTATGAGATCATGCCTTCTGGCTATGACAGAGAAGCAACACCCATGAAATCGTAAACATGGCTGCCTAAAGAAGACCTGAACATTTCCAATAAGAGTTGACATCTCAAGACAGATAGCAGGAATCTGACAGGGTCTCACTCCTACATGAAAAGCTGTAAGCAACTAACAACTGTCAAGAGAGGGAGAATCAGTGTTCTTCTGAGACCAGTCTCCTGATTGGTTATCTAGTACCAAGCAGTTAGCCAATACTAAGAGGACTCAGCAGGCTTCATCCATCTATATGTGTGTATGTTTACGTGTGTGTGCACACGCACGTGCGTGTGCGTGCACAGTATGTAATAATAATTAAACAAGAGGTCATGAATTTGGGAGGAAGTGGGACAGACACCAGAAGAATGAGAGTGGTGTGGAAATTATGTAAATGTAGTATTCATGTGTGAAATTCTGAAATAAATTCAAATTTAAAACACAAACCAAAACAAATCCGATACCGATCATGCAACAAGGAAAAAGCAGGTTTCTTTAATGTGCTGTATTTTCTTTTCAAGTACAAAACCTTTTACCCTGGTTTTAACTCCAGGGGATTCCTCTTGTCCCAGTAGAGGGAGGGTGTGCCAAGGTGAAGTTCTCATCACGTTTTCTTGGTAAAGCACCACATGCCTCTTGTTGCTGAAGCTCCATGCTGCGGAGTTTATGATCTGTCTCTTTCATTGTGAGTCTGCCCCAGTAGAATGAGGAGTGAAAATATTTGCAACACTGACTTGTGCTACACACCAGCCTGGTGTATATTGCTTGTTTAATTTTCCTTGATAAAAGACAGAACAATGCTCTGAAATCATACACTATGAAAGTCTCCCAATACCCCCCTATATCAAGACTGAAATTTACAAGCCTCAAACTGAAAATTAAAACTACTCTATTAGTGTTTGTTCTCTAAATTTAGTTTCAGCACATGGACAGCTTTTTAATTAGAAAAGTGTGAAAACAAAATGGAAACCTAAACAAATTTTTCTTATTTTGGGATAGTCTTGTGATTGAAGCCTGAAAATCTGCGGTATCTTGCCTTACTTCTGCAAAACTTTTTTTTTTTTCCTACTAGAAAAGACTTAAGAAACAATGTGTTTCTAGTTGTTGTATAATGTGCACATCTTTCATAGCACATAGTGGGCCTACCTACTGCTGGTTGGAAAATGGATTCTTCTTCCTACCAACCTCATTCTGTATAGACTTTTAATTTAAAAGTTTTATACTAACTTAATATGTCTTCCTTTTGTGAAGGCATTCTCCAAAGATCTTTATTTCAATCCCCGACATGATCCATTATTTATGATTTCTGTTCCCCAGGTCTTCTTCACGTGGGCCCCAATTCTGTTTCTCTGTAGTAACTCAGACTGAGTTTCAATATTTCACACATCTATCTTTCTCAATATATTTGACTATGACATCTAAAGACAAAGTTTCGTCAGGGTTCTTTGCCTTTGTCCACCTTTGCACCCTTTTCTCTTGATGGTCACAGCTAGAAAGAACTGCCTGACTCTAGGCAGTGGCTCTCCTTCTCATTTAGGACAATGAGAAATTTGGTGCCTGGCAAATGAGGCCATGGTACTGGCTTCACCAAACTGGACCACTTGTTCCCCATTATTGGCAATGATCAGGCACCCATAGTCCCACTTTCTGATGTTCCGGGACTTCCTGGGGGCTATGGATGGATAAATAGAATCTGGCTGCTTCCCTGAGACCCTCCTTCCCTGGAGCTAGATGGTTACATGAGAATGATGGCAGAGAGGATGTATGCAGGAGATGGAACAGTCATCAGACTGACCCAATGGCTCATCTGTGTGGTCACAAATGGAAAGAGAAAAGGGAACTAAGTGGAAGGCAGAAGCCACCTCTTGCTGAAGTGTCCTCACCTGCATGTCAAAATGCCCACTGTACTCTCCATCTAGAAAGTTCATGCCAGAGGCTCCTGAGGAAGGATGGCCCTCTACTGCTTCCTAAGCTTCCCCCCATGCATTTTTTTCTAAAATTTTATTATGATTTATTTCTGCATCTGTGCTTGTGTGAGTTAATGTTCACTGTACACTCGCCAAACATATTCTTGAAACACCCTGTTTCTTTGACTGTGGTTAGCAGCAAGCAAACAGAAACAGCCGTATACAAACATTTTAGAAAGTTAAAAGTGGTCACATGTAATAATATGCTTTTTGGAAACAATTTATTTGAACGTTTCAGAACATTAGTAAAGAGTAAACATGAGGAAATGATGTATTCTCTTGGATTGAATCTTAAAATATTTGAAGTGATAAGTGCTCACTGTAGTCTGTTACGAATTCAAAGAAATTTCTTTTTTGCCTTGATTTCACCTGGAAACATTCAACTGCATTCAACAGAATTGAGTTCAAAACATTTTGGAAGGATCAAAGACAACAGAAAAGTTAACTTGTATGTTGCAGGTTTCCCTAGTAAAATCCTACAAGCACACATGTTTATTGTATTTGACTGCTTTTCCCTTCCTAATACATTTTGAGGTCATTGGCTAGGAGGCAAGACCTTGTTCATCTTTATGAAAACCAGATTTCAGTATCAGGATCACAGCAGAAACTGTGTGTGTGTGTGTGTGTGTGTGTGTGTGTGTGTGTGTGTATAGATTTCTAATCGTAAAACATTCCTGGGTATTTGTTTTGTACTAACCAATCACACTCAGTCTGTTAAATTAAGAGAATTATAAGGGAAAAATCTTCCAGGTTTTCTCTTCATTAAGTCAAGATCTAGACCAACCATGTTCACTAGGATAAACAATTCTTAATTTGTTTCTTTAACTCTATCTTTTCACTGTGAATATCACCCCAGTTTCTGAGAGTCATGTTTCAGTTGAAGGAGTTGGAATGGAGATATTAAAATTGTTATAGGATGAATGCAAAGAGAAAAATGTAGGTTGTATTCATCTTTGGATATTCAATGTCCTGAAAAATGACTCCTCAGACCTGACACTCTATTTAGTGCTTCCATGGCTTGAATCAGCCTCAGAGTCAGACAGAAGGATTCGTGATATGTAAAGTAAAGAAAATCTGGGCTCTTTATAGTGCCTTAAGGACACATTCAATAAAGGAGTGGAGGGGTTGGATCTAAGGTACTGTGGTCAGATTTTGCTGTCTATGGTCTCCACTCAATGAAATTTAAAGGTCTCTAGACAGGTGCTGGGAACAGGCTATATTGTTGCACTCCTAACTGTGGAGTCTGGAAAGAAATTATTCTTTAGTTTCCTGTAAAGAATCAGGAGCCTGTAAACCTTACCTTCAAGGCAAGTGAGCAGGTAAAAGCTGTATCATTTTAGTTCTCTCAAACATCCCAGGTACTATGATGGTGAGTTAAACTCTAGAAGACCAGACCCTATGGCAACAGGGACAAGGGAAATGACCACTGTAAGGTCCCGAACAGAGAAAGAATGTAGACTGAGAGTCAGGCAGTAAGATTGACAGGGACTCCAGACAACCAAGGAGCTTCAGTTAGTTCTCTCCAAACCTGTTCTTCCAGTCACATGCCAGTCATTCAAGATGATAACCAGCAAGTGACAGAACAAGATATGTGATCCCTTAGGACCATATGACAGAGATTGACAGGGTGTATATGAGAACTTCAGAATAATAGCACTAGTATAGTATAGATAGATGAAAAGCTTGCCTTTATTTGTATACCTAAGTTTAGATCAAATTATGGAAACTACTCATGAGAGCAGCAGCTTTTTGCTTACGTGTAGGGACAGAATGGCTTGGCTTGTCAATTAATAATAAGACAATTTTAACCAAGGACAATTTTACACAAGTCATTTGGGGACCTGTATTTGCAATTCTTCAATTAAAAATCCTTACTGGTAAAAAAGCCATATACCACTTAATCCCTTGAGAGATGTCTTTGTGATCAAGTATAAACAGATGTGAGTACAATCATTTTAATGGTAAGGACAGTGAGGTGATAATAACTGTTCTCGTTCACCGTACAAACCCACGGTGATGATGGCTTCTAATCAATAATGTAGGTTCATAGCCAAAAATGCTTATCCTATTCTTTATTATCCAGTGGCCAAACTAACGAACTGATCTACACTGAATTTCATTTACACATGGAATCCCTCTAAATTCTAGCCATTAACTCATACTGAAGAAATTACTGTCTAAATTCGCAGTAAACTGACTCTAAGAATACAGGTTAGTTATCATATATTTTAACAAATAAGAGAAAGGTCCAGGTTTTTCTCGGGTATTTCCTTATAATCAGACAGGAGCGTTACATACATGCTTAGAATTAGTCATCAAGACCACATTACCAAGTGTGTTTTACTTGGCTTCTTTTACAGAGGAAAGAGTATAAGTAACTGGCTCATAGCTGCACAGAAAGGGTAACACCTGAATCTGATCCTGTCTTCTTTGATTGCTTCAGTCTTCAGTCTTGCATGGTAAGACAGAAGGTCATTCTAACTGCTATAAAGTTCATAGTATATCAGACAACTGTATATGTTATTTAAATAATGAATACCAGATTTTAAAAAATAACATGGCGACACATATTTTAAATCTTAATTTTAATGTCCTATATTTTGTTTTTCTATCTTGTAGAAATTAATAAGTTAGTTAATATATGAAGTACCAAATAGTCCTGACACATCATTAACATGACAGCAGGACAGGGGCATCGGGTAGTGGGGAGGAGACCAAGAGAAAAGGGATGAGAGATGTGGGAGGAAAGAGAGGGGGAGGTTCAACAACAATAAAAACCACTACTTTACATAGCAAATGAAACTATATATATATATATATATATATATATATATCCTTTTACTGCACATGACACTATATAACATATACCTTTATAAAATATATAATATCTATTAATTAATTAATTGACACTAAAAAGCTAAAACCAAGATTTTTAGAAATGCTTTAATAAAGAGTACATGCCTTTAATCCCAGAATTCTGGAGGCAGAGACAGAGGCAGGTGGATCTCAGTTCCAGAACATCTAGAGTTACAACAGAGAAACCTTGTTTTGAAAAAAAAGAAAAAGAAAGAGAGAGAGTGTGTGTGTTTTATAAAGAACATTCCATTCAACACTTACACTAAAACAATTACAATTTAACTAAATATTTTCAATTAATATTCATAAAGTTCTCAAACTAGACTGTGTTGACTATATATTGTCACTGACAGGGAAAGATACGCTAATAGTGTCATCAGTTGGAAAGCCTTAAATATAATTTGAAAATTAAAATATATCAAAAGATGATTGTCAAAACATAATTGGTAAAACACACACACACACACCCTAAGACACTCTCCAGCACTGGGCAGTAGGAAGCTGGTGCAGTCCTCTTGCTCTTTGGGATCTCAGCCTGTCCATCTGGCCATCTCTCAGGAAGCCCGAAGTCCGTGGGTGATCTCACAGACCATATGTGCTGCAATACCTAGAACAACTGAAGCTTAGCTAATGACACAGCAAGAACCTAAATCTGGATGTAACTTGTTTGTGTTGAGCAGAACCCAAACCTCATGGTTATTTTTGCCCATTGCTCACTTAGTTTATCATTAATGTTGAAGTAGGGATGTAAAAATATATCCCTTTGCAACAGAGGCAAACTGCAACTGACCTTCTTTAACCAATATCATGGTTTTGGTTCTGTGAATTTTTTTCTTAAAAAAAAAAACAAGCTTGTCATTATTTTTGTACTGTGAATATTAACACTCGAGTCCATTGGGGGTTGGCACTAGAAGTGCAGCTATAAATGACCTCGCCAAGTTTGCCAGCAAATCTGAGAGCTGAGATAAGAAATCAAGAAGGCACAGTAGCTGTGATTGTGGCAGAGGCCTAGAGGGAGTGATTAAACCAGGAGCAGGCTTGAAGGAAGTCAAAAGAGATGGAAACTGGAGACCCAGTGAGATGGTCTTTGAAACTGTCGGCTGATTGAGCCCGTTCTGTTTCCTCCTCCTGGGTGTGCTCTTTTGAGAGATGGTATTTCATTTAGACACTACCATCTTCATGCACACAGGCACTGTTTGTAAGCACAGCGGTATCTATCCTATCATCGAGGAATAATGCACTGGGGTCAGCAGCATAAGAAAGTATTCTGAACTTTGGTTCTTTGTTAAATCTGCCAATTAATTTGCTTCATCGGCAATTTCACATGAATCAATAGGAATGATTAGCAAAATGCCAATAATGCTAAGAAACTTAAATTAAAGATTGGTACCAGGGCTAGAGAGATGACTCATTGGTTAAGAGCACTTTGCTACTTTCCCAGAGGACTAGAGTTTAGTGTTTAGTTCCCATGCTGAGCAACTCACATCCACCTGTAACTCCAGCTTTAGCACATCCACCCCTTCCCTAGCATCCAAGAGCACCTGCAAGCATTATACACACACACACACACACACACACACACACACACACACACACACAAAAAAAAAAATAATTTCTTTGAAGATTAGCAAAGATTGTGTTATACAATGAAGGAAATCCTTTACATGGAAGACAAACAGGGAAGTATCTTTAAAATGACTAATGCACTCATTTTGAAAATAATTTTGACAACTCCAAATAGGGAGATAGGAGGCTTTCCATCTAGAGAATAGTTTTTCCATCTCAATATCTTTGTGAACAATTTGCACTGGATTAAGAAGCATTAAGTCTGATCCTCCCTTCTAAGTCTTCACATATCAAAGACTACGTCTGATTGTGTAGAAGCAAATCGAAAGGCCAAGTAATCTTCACATAAATACCAATATCTGTTTTCTTTGTACAGTTGGAAATCAGAAGAAAAAGGAGCTCCTTTTTCATTTGAATTGGTGTTTTAAGTTCCAGGTTGCTCTGGAATCTGATTTAAAATCTGGCTAAGGTGCCAGGGAGATGCTACATTTAATTCCACAATGTATTTTCAGATTGCTAGCTTTTTCTTTTTTTCTTGGACAGAAGTGAGATCATTTGTGTAACATTAACCTTTATATTCAAAATTGGCATGAGATAATCTCTATGTTACCGTTAATGATGATTACAAAAGGAAGGAACTCATGCTTAGATGCTTAGTCAGAAGCAGAATGGAGATCATGTGAGGACTGTTACAGCATTGTAGTAGTCAGAGATGTGGAGCATTATAGAGCACAGGTGTGGGATATTAGTTATTCTACAACATTTTCAGTATATGTTAAAATATTTTGTACAGAGGTGAGGTAGGGCATGAGATATTCCTTAGAAAGAAAAACTTTGTAAAATGGACTTCCCAGAGACACACAGTCTAAAATTTCACCCTTTCTGTCTTTCCCAACATTCTACACTTTCTTTATTCTGCAAATTTTATTATACTTAAATAATGTGTAATATATGCTATTTATTTGCTGTATTGTCTCACTTCCCTACTAGTAGGTTTTTGTTGTTGTTTTAGGTATTATTCCATCCCCAGGACATAGACAAATGGTTATTATTATCATATACTATATGCAAAATACATAAATGTAAAACAAAGAAGCGAAAGAGGACCTTTGTTTTATCCCTAGCACTTGGGAGTGCAATCCCAACACCCACATAAAAGCCAGATGTGGCACTGTAGAGACAGGGAGATTACTAGAACATACTGGCCAGCCAATGTGGCTAAACTGACATATTCCTGGTTCAGTGAGAAATCCTTTCTGAAAAAAATCAGGTGGAAAGAGGTTGAAGAAGTCACCTGATCTTCCTTTAGGTGTCTGCTCCAGTCGTGAAAACATTTGAACATTGAATGATTAGGAGTAGGTGGGGTCTTTGACTCCAGCGACTTGAGGATGATAGGCAGATTGTGAAGTGACTTGTTACTATTTTTATGACCTTATTATATCTCTGGGTAGCACATACCAGGAAAAACCTGCTATAATTTCATTCTCCTTTATAGTAAAATAATGGGTTTTTGCTGAAACATGATGGTCTCTTAATAGAAATCCCAAAGGAGACACTTGTCTACAGTCTTAACATTTAGGAGATTGAGATAGTAAGCGTGTGAGCTAGAGGCTATCCTGGGCTACAGAATGAGTCTTTTTATCTGTAATAATGTAAAATCAATAATAACGTAAGAGTAATAAGAACTAAAATTGTAAGCCTCCCACAGACTTTAATGCTAGTATTTTATACATGCACTAGTGTCAGAAAGCACAATGAAATTATTAATAGCTCCATTATCAATAACATGAAATGCGTATTACAGATGTAATATAATAGAAATGGGATTCAGTGGGTTTGATTAGAAACATCCCTTTCAGGAAGAGCCATATTCCCTGTAAGACAGAGAGCACCTTTTTTCTAAGCCTGCTATATAAAATGACAGCATTGTAAAACAGCCAGAAGTTGATTGGAGAAGAAGTCAATAACAGCTAAAAGAATAACCAACAACAAATTATGTGTGGTTAACTACTTTTGTGGCCAATCAATATCTTCTAGTTCTTTATGCAAAGTGTAAGACATAGAAGCTGGTTGGGCACTGGTTGTCTGGGAACATTTTCAAGGCTCTGATGGTTACACTGTCTAGCCACAACAATTAAGTCTGAACCTCTATGGGAGTGGTTCTCATCTTTCCTAATGCTGTGACCCTTTAATACAGTTCCTCATGTTGTAATGATCCCCCCAACCATAAAATTATTTTTGTTGCTACTTCATAACTGAAATATCGCTACTGTTATAAATTGTAATGTAAATGTATCTGAAAATGTATCTGAAATTGTATCTGAAAATGCAGACGGTCTGGGGCGATCCCTGTGAAAGGGTCATTCTACCTCCCAAAGGGTCATGACCCACAGGTTAAGAATTACTGCTCTGTGGGTTAGATGGAGGCATTTGAATTTTTTAAAATTTCAATGTTAATTTCAACGTTAACCCTTGCTTCATGGGTTCTTGAAATACGTGTTAAAAACCCCAAGCAATAATATAGAAAATATACTTATTTTCTCAGTTTAAGCCTCAATAAAATTGTACTTTATGTAACATCTATACCATTTCAAGAAACACTGGTAGTATTAGTATGTATTGAAAACATTTGTGCAGATAATTTATACTGAAACTTCCATGTATAAATATCAGAAGGGTTAAAAAAAATCACATCGCATTGCTTTTATTTTTCTGTCTGCATTTTCTTGTTTATTAGTGAGGTGAACATCTGTTCAGATGGCTATTTAAAGGTCAGAAAGCAGGCTTGCTGTTTGTGCTTATGGATAATTCAAATCAACGATTAGGGCCAAGTGCGTTAGAACCGAGAGGAGCAGGAAAGAGTGTTCCGGGGAGATGAGTTGTTTTATGCAGAATCTCTTGTTTTTCTGCCCAAACTGTGGCCTTATGCTTTGATTTCCAAGTTTATTAAGGCAATGATGTTGACAAGTACGGGTCTGTAGTTTTAAAGTCCTGGGATTAAAATCTTGTGACCCTGCTGGTTTCTCCAGAGACTAGTCTGCCTGCTCCCTGCTCCTGTGCCTTCATATTCTGTATACACCTGTGCCTGAGCTCTTCTTATGTGAACACTAGTCATAGTGGCTCAGGACTTATACATTTTAACTTGATTATCTTCAAAGACTCTAAAAATTGTAAATCTAATCACGAGTTAGGCCTTTAAGTCCCAGATTTAGGTTGGAACACAGTCCAGTAACTAAACAATCAGCATTTCCTACAGTCTCTAGAGAGATGTCTTTGAAAACTCTTTTAGCCAGAAATTTCACGGACCTTACACATTTTGGCTCCCTACCCCTTTCTCTGTAAGCACAGGCATTAATGAGTCTGAGAGGCAGGTCACATTTCTTCCCTTATGCCTAATAATTCTTTTCTTGAAGAGTTACACTTTTACTCAATGTTTAGAATGCCCCAAAGAGTTCTGAGAGACAACCAGAAAATATAGAATTGTCAACTGTCCATCTCAATGCAGACTACACTCTTAATATCACTTCTTTCGCACCAGTGGGAAAAGGTGGCATCGTAAGGCAAGAAGGGATTTAAAACGTTTACGATTGCTTGCTAAGGAGAGATTATTGTTAAAACCCTACTTGTTTTTAGACCCAGTCTTTACTTACTACTAGTTTTCTAATTCTCTGATATTACTGTCTTATTTTTACAGTGTTTAATTAAAAGTAAAATACTGCTGGATATAGTGGCATGTTCTTTTAATCCCAGTACTCTGGAAGCAGAAGCAGATAGATTTCTATTAGCCCAAGGCCAGTCTGATCTACACAGCAAGTTCCAGGCTAGCCAGAGATACATAGAGAGACCCTGTCTCCAAAAAATAAAAATAAAAAAGGAAAAATTGATAAAATAAAATATAAGCAAAATATAATAGAAGACTATTTTGACCCGTTCTCTTCTTATTTTGAGTGAGATTTAGGACCTGCCCATGTAATAATACATGTAATACAATGTACAAGTACATAGTATCTAGCTTTGTAATTCTCAATCACTTGGCAAACAATAGTTATGCCTATATTTGATTAAACAGAAGTGTGTGATGCAACAATGATCCATCCACTTAGCTCTACTACAGTATATTCAAATCCATGCTACAATATAAGATGACCATTAGAATGCTTCTTTAAATTTGATAGCACAATTAGTAGACATTGTTACTATAGTAGTTCACTGCTGTGGTGTCTCACCAGAAGACACAGAGGCATATTTATACGTGCAAGCCCTGCCAGGGCAAAGGGAACCACTGTCATGACCAATGCCATACTGAACAGTGGAACCCCGTGCGTCTGAGCTCAGGTGGTTTTATTGATCCAGAACTCTTCAGGTGTTCTACTGATAGCACATGTATATCATGTGCAATCAAACATCCCCCATATAAATCCAACATCTGCAGACAATATAAAATACCAAGAACTAGGCAACCCCTCCCCAACAGTACACAAAACAATATTTTAAACACAACTAAAAATAAACTTTTATAACAAGTTACTAAGATCTTAAATGATCCTCTTTATGAAACTTTATTTGGCCATTGTATTAGGCAAGGTTCTATAGACAAATATAGCCAATGGAATGTATACACGTTACAAAAGGGAATCTACTGGACTGGCTTACATGATGTAGACTGTGTAGTTCAGCCATGGTTGTCTATACAGTGGAGAGGCAGAGGACCTGGTAATTAATGAGTCTATGATCCCATTGCCTCAGCATTTCCAATCTGGCTTTAGAAGCCTTTACATTCTCTGTAAAGTTGCTGGTATTGAGCCCATATTAAGGGCCTGTGGGGATGGGTCAGCAGGTAAGAGGGCTAGTTTTCACTCCAAAGGACTAGAGCCCTGGAACCTACATGGAATGAGAGAACTGATTCCCAAAAGCTGTCTTCTGACCTTCACACATGAATGTGTACGCATATAAATGCATAATCAATCAATCAATCAATCAGTAAATAAATAAATGCAACTAAAATCTTTTGAATGTATACTGGACAGGAGGGTGGAAAAACAAGGGGGTAGTCAGCAGATAGTGGTAGTGGCATCAGTAGATGGACTTAAAAAGAAATAGCAAAGGCAGGCAGTTTACACAATGCTTTTGCCTCAGATTTCTTTACATCTGAGCTTCCCTCTGGAAGATGATATTCACTTTGAGAATGGGTCTTCCCTTTCATTTAATCTCCTTGAGAAACATTGCCAATAGCTTGTCTCCTAGGTGATTATAAATCACATCAAGTTGACAAGAACAACCATCACAACTGTGTTTAGTGTTTCATATTAATATGTGTAATAAAAAGACTTATTAGCTAAAGATCACATAAAACAACATTATATTTAGAGGAAACTGAGTGGAAAAGCAATCTAGTCTATGTGTGGTCTTGTTCATCTTTCTAAATTTAGTATCAGGTCAATACAGTCTATCTATTTGTATCTCTTATTCTAGAATGAGCACACGTTTACTCCCTCTATGGTGTATATTTTATTTTCATTTCTGACATAGAAATCTCTTGTCTTTCGCCCACATCAATGCAATGGTATTAAGCTTGCTTGCTACCTTAAAAACCGAGTAAAATTTCTCTTGAAATATTTCCTAATTCTATTACAAACATTTTGAAGATAAACTAGCCTGATTAGTGTGCAAAGGAAAGTTTGCCCTTTAAAAAAAAGAAATAGAGGATTTTTTTTATTTCATAAAAGTTCTATATACAATACGGTTTTAACTTTAAATGCTGTCTGTATTATGCCTAGTTATCTAAATGTGACCACGAAGACAAAGAATATGTAAAGACAAAACCAGAGGCAGCCAAGAACCACTAAAAGGAAAAAGAAAGAGCAAGTATAAATATGTTCTTTTTAAAAACTGGCTGGCTAGGGCGTGGACAGACGGCTCAGTGGTTTAGAGCAATTGCAAAGACGTGGTTAAGTTCTCAGAGCCTACCGGACTACTACAACTGTTTATAACTTCAGTCTGAAGATCTGATAGCCTCTTCAGGCCGACATGTACAACTACACACAGTTGGTGTATATAACCTCACACAGCCATAAACTAACAAACAAACAAACAAATAACTTAAAAGTCTTTTAATATAATTAGCTTGCTAGAGGGCTGGAGCTGCAGTCTAGTATGAGTTCTAAATATGAAATACCATGAGGAGACTACAGACATAGTCGAGTGGATAATAGCATTTGCTGTATAAATGGGGACTTGAGTTGAAATCTCTAGGACCTACATAAAAAGCTGGGAGTGGCTGCATATGCACATTTGCACACCCAGAAGACAAAGACAGGATTATCTTTGGGATTGCTGGCTGTGAACTTAGCTTTAGCTTCCTTGAGACATTGCTGTGGTGGGATAAGGCAAATTGATAGAACCAGACCTCTAATGTACTCACTGATATATATATATACACACACAAGTATGTACATAACACACACACACACACACACACACAGACATGACATGGGGAAGCTAGACAGAGGCAGAAGACAGTAGTTGATGAAACATGGGAGGTGCTCCTACTGAAATCCAACCACCCTTGACTTGTCTCTATCCTTTATACCCAGAGCAAAACACATCCACTCACACGCATCTTTTGAAATTTCTTAAATAGTTTCATACATGCATATAATGCTGTTTCTATTAAGTCCATCCAGTTTCCTCCTCTTCAGTTACTCCCTATCCTCCTTACCACTATTCTTTCCTGATTTTATATGTTCTCATTTTACTTCTAGCTCAATAGGTCCATTTAGTGCATGGGTATATGACTATCTATTGACGTATAAACAACCTATCAGGGGCCATGTCCTTGAAGGAAGGTGACTCCTTATCTCCATCTGGACAACTGGCAGTATCTACTCAGATAGGGTGGGATTTTGTGACCAGATCACTCCACTATGTGGGGATTTTGTCTTGTGTATGCTATAACAATCGTTTGTTAGTTTATACATGCAACTGCCCTGTTGTTTCAGGAAAATTCTTTCACTGTGGTTATTCATCTTTGCGTTTTGCACTCTTTCTGCCCCTTCTTCTTCGATGATCCCTGAGACTTGAGAGGAAGGATCCCTGAGACTTGAGAGGAAGGATCCCTGAGACTTGAGATCCCTGAGACTTGAGAGACTTGAGACTTAAGAAGAATCATCATGCTATAGATGATTCATTTAGGGCTGATTATTCCTCAGTCCTTTATTCTCTGCATGTTGATCAGCTGTTTTTAATCTCAATCTACTGAACAAACTGCTTGCTTGATGAGGTGATGAACTAATCTATGTATATGACAATAAGTCATTAGGAATTTCTTAAATACTATGTCTGTTTAGCAGAATAATGGTAGTAGTTTCTCCCCTAGGGCCCATGTCCTATCTAACCATGTGGGCAACCTTAAACCTAATCATGAAATGCTTGGTTACCCCCATTACTGTGCCACTATAGCACCAATGTGTATACCTTCTAGATATGCCATTATTGTAAGTCACTAGGTTTGTAGGTTGGTAAGACTGATGATTATTTTTCTCCTATAATAGTGAACATAATACCATTCAGCACCCATGAAAACTAATCAGTAAGCATGAATTTTTCTGATTGATACCTGCTTTTTTTCTCCCCATTCTTGACTCAAGTATGGGATATCTTGAGAAATATAGTTTTACCACTGAGTTCTGGAGGATAAGCAGGAGCAAAGGCCCATAATGTTTGGAGGTTTTTGGAGTCCACTGAACAACAACTCCAAAAGAGATATCTGGCACTGGATTTTTATTTGATAGCCTATGGTATCTAGGAGAGGTATTGTCTCCCTGTTATGGAATACCTACACACAGAGACACACATACACAGATACACACAAACACACACACCATATATAAGGTGCCTTCAGTATGAGGCTTCCATATAGCCTTTTCAAAGGTTTTTAGTGTTAGTTATCCCTCCCAATACCTATATCTTAACTTGCTATCTCTAATATGAGATCTGAAGATGTACTACTAATCTTACTTACTTTATATTTAATTTTTCATTTAGTGTTGGTCTCTTCCCAAACTGAACATTTAAAGATGAAAATCAATTAGTGTTAGTGCATCACACTTTTTTTTTTTTTTTTTTTTACCTTTGGGATATTATCATGGATTATTTTATCCTGGTCTCTTCCCTTTAATTTATTGCTCATCATCTTCATTACAACTCATTTAGAGACTCCTTTTCCCTGGTTACTAATCCTTTTAGATCTGATAGCTGTGTCACAAGAACTGATTCCATCATTGTGATACACTAGTGTGTTCTTAGGGAGTGAGTAGAAGAAAAAAAAAAGCTTCTAGATGTTTTCCCTGGAGCGAACTCTACATATAACATGAGACAGGCTAATATGATAGACTCTAGAGAAATTCTTATCTCTAGACTTTTTGTGAAGCTAAAGATCCTACTTGATTGGGACCATATTATAAAGTTGTAACATTTATCATTTAGCCTAGAATTTTACTTTCAACATTAAAATTTTTCAAGCACCTCAAGGAAAACAAATGGAAAGTACAATTCTGTGGGTTTGTATTATTGCCATGGATGTTCTTGGGCCTTCCTATGTTGTTCTGGCTGATCGTGAGTTCTGGGATTCAAGTGAACCTACCATCCTGTCACACATCCTGAATGCTATGGCAACAGGTGTACATCAACATGGCTGGCTCTTCTCTTATTTGTAGAGTTAAGATTCAACTATAAGGGAAATTCTGAATTGAGATACTATCTGAGCTTAGTAAAATGTAACCCTATGCTGACTAAGCATGCACCAGGTTCTTTTAAAATTATTCTTTGAGAATATTATACATGTATATAATACATGTTGATCATAAGTATCCCAAATGTCCTCTCTTATGTACTCCTATTTACCTGTCAAATTGCTGTTCCGTCACAAGTTCCCTTCCTACTATCATGTCTTATTTTTTTATATTGTGAATCAGTGCTGAAAATCTCAAAGATATCAAGGTTTAGAAACCATCTGAGGAAATAATCATAAACAAAACCTCTGAATAAAACTAGACTCAGAGAGTGACTGTCACCAAAATACTTAGTATACATGTAAGAAATTCTCAAAGAATTAATTTAGTGAAAAATTTAAAAAAATGGGTTGTATTTTTGTTTGTGGAGGTGTTGATTTTAATGACACTTTATCCAAGCAAACCATTTGATTTATTAGCTTTAACCATTTGCCAGTGCACAAAACATTTTAGAGACAACTTGTGAAAAAGACCAACTTCTATTAATACAAGATCTGAACAAGAGCATGTGCCAAGGGAGCCTGGAAACACAGACAGCTCTGTTCTGGCAAGTGCATGCCTACAGGTCCTCTGGGTCCTGGTCTCAGGCAAAAGCTGGGGCTGTGCTAGTGGAGAGAGAGATGGAAATGAGGCAGCCTTAGCACAAGCAAGCAAAGGGAGTACGACCTAGCAGCCTGGAGGGGGGAGCCATGTAAGAGGCTCTAAATAGCCTTTGGCTTCCCCTCTACTTCAATTTTTACATCACTCTTATCTATTTTTAGATTACTGCTTTTATTTCCTCTACTATGGGATTATATAGTTTGTCAAAAACAGGAAGACCAATCCTT
This sequence comes from Cricetomys ansorgei, assembly GCA_026225945.1. Classification (NCBI taxonomy): domain Eukaryota; kingdom Metazoa; phylum Chordata; class Mammalia; order Rodentia; family Nesomyidae; genus Cricetomys; species Cricetomys ansorgei. The sequence goes on from JAMJFZ010001815.1 coordinate 19,985,494, forward strand.
GCTTGATATGGGAAAGATGTAAAGAAATGGTAGGATAATAGAAAATTTAAAAAATCACAGCCAAATCGTAATATAAGAAAACATTTAGGCCAAATAGTGTTTGTGTGTGTGTGTGTGTGTGGTATAATTGCCACATCTCACTTCTGGCTCCATTTGAATTATTCAGCTCTTGCCCCTGACAGATCGATACATGCCCGTTGACCTTTACCATTGACTATTTATGATAGATCTGTGACTATCAAATGTTGAGCCATTTTTTCCACTTTCATGGGATTCAGCATTTCTGTGAATGTTTGATCTTGTTCATTGCAGGTTGCATGTCACCCAAGGATAAATCTGTTCACAATCAAAGAGAGAATGTACAGTCTCCTTCAGATACTAAAAAGTTCTTGGAAAAGTTTATTTGTGCAGAAATTGGAAGGCAAGTTTATAAAGAGATATTCTTTAAAAGGGCTTCTAAATGCACCTTTAAAGTGGAACTCTGCATTAAGCATAGAACAACAATGTATTTATATTTTTGCCTCAGGAACTGGACCTATAAACTCTTTTTGCAAGTGGAGTGCATCTTTTTCATTTTACCTAGTTGCAAAAACTGTCACCCATGCTCAAACTCGGTTGATTATTTTATCTTGCTAGTGGAGCTTTTAACTTATGCTGCAAGCCACAGAAGTCCAGATATAAAGTTAGAGAACAAATATGATATCTTTACCCAGACACATTAAAGAAGAAGGAAAAGCCCGAACGTTGAAAAGGTGAAAGACAAGCTGTGTCATCCTTGAATTAGAATGGTTGAGGATTCAAAAATTATATTTCTCAAATAACTTGTATGTTCAATGAAATTAACTAAGAATCTTCAGGAGAAAAATTGACACTATACAGCCAGTTAGAGAGCTGAATAAACATGTTTTAGAAACATAAAAAGGGAAGTTCAAGTTTCTTATTACAAAACAGCCAGCAGAATAGTGAGATAGGGGAATAATGAATGTGAAATATCCTGCTAAGTATCCCAACATTAACTAAAGATGTATTGAAAGGGAATAAGGATATCTGATATTTGCTAAGATAATTAAAAAATTTAGAATTTGTTTGGAGATACACTATGTGGGTGGATAAAGCTGCTCCCAGAAACCAGAGTTTATTCACCAAAATCCCAGAGCCAAGGACATGCTACATGGTTATAAGTATTTGGTCAGGGAGGCCCTGAAGCTTTAAAACCAGCACAGACATATGCCAATAATTTTGATGACTCTTCAGACCTGGTTGGTAAAAGCCTATAGCTGAAGATGCATACATGTTGGTTACAGGTTATAAACAATCAAGAACTGGGCTAGAGTATTCCTCTCTTCTGGCTAATCCACATAGTGACAGAACGGAAGTACCTAGACAACTTGAAGAAAACTGTCAGTAAGAGTCCTCTAAGACCCTATGTGCACCAATACCAACCAGCCAACAAAGACAAGCCCACTGGTGTAGTAGTGGCAAGTCTGTTATGTGTGTTACTAACAGCTTTCTGATTAAATTTGATGGCCATTCTATGGGAGGGTACTCACATCTGGTACTGCAAATCTGGTCAAAGTCTAGAACTGGGAAGGTCATAGAACAGAGTAAGAAAGTTACTGCTATTGTTTTGCTAAATGCACACTGTGTGCCTATCAAATTGCTTTTTAAATGTTTGTGTCAGTAGAATAATGCTACTGTCAGGTTTGGTGAAAGAAGCCTTTTATTGATTGATTGATTGATTTTTACAATGAGTGGTCAATGGTGACTCCAGAGACGCAGAACTGGTAACACAAAGGGCAGGTAACACAAACTGTTGGATGACAAGCTATAAAACAGGACATTTATAGTTATTAATTTAAGACTCAGAGAACATTGTAGCAGAAGGGAAGAATGTAGGAGCTGGATTAAGTATGGGGAGCAGGATGAAAGGTTGACTTCTGGGCATGGCATAGCTGTTTCTCTCCTGAACTCAGAACTGCTGGGATTATTTGCACAATGTCTTCACAAGATTGGGCCTACCAGTATCTTGTCATGGAATGGGGAATGGCTTATGGAGCCCTACCTCTCACTGAAGATTTATACATAAGTAATAGTTGATAGGTGAAAGATACACATTTCCTTCAGCTGCCAGTGAGGTGCACAAGTTCTTGTAAACAAACTCTCACACACACTTCAATAAACAAACCTAATGAAGCAAATTTGGACACACACACACACACACACACACACACACACACACAAAACTTAAAATTAGAAGGAGAACTGATTGTTAAGAAGGAATTAAGAGGTGTGGGAGGTGAGAATCAAGAGGTGAGTATGATCAAAATCCATATGTACATATATGAAAATGTCACAATGAAACCTATTTTGTGTATAATTAATATATGCTAATAAAATATTAATATTCTAAAAGTTATATTAATTAGAAAGATGATGTTCTCAGAAAAGACTTAGTAGCTCAATTAGATAAGAAGCTTTAGCAAAAGACAAGATGGTAAACCAGTTTGGTGTATTATGTACATCAATACATCATAGAATATTTAGAACAAGGATTCATAGCCTACCCTGAGAAAATGTGTACCATTAAATAATCACTCCTTACCAATGTTGCTTTATCATAATGAATTACTTTAAAAAGCTGGATGAGGGCTCTGGAAATGGCTCAGTAAGTAAAGCACTTGGCACACTGAGTCTGGAACTGAGTTCAGCAGCAAATACTTGTGAGATCCATGCTGGGGAAGTAGAGATGGTAGAACCCCTGGAGCTTGCTAGCCAGCCAGTCTATCAAATCATGAGCGTCATGTTTTGTGTGCATCTGTCTCAAAATAGGATGAGGAGATCCACCTAGAAAGATATTTGATTTCTACTTCTGGCCTCAACATTTATGTGTACATGTACACCTACCATGCATGTTCAAACATGCATGAACATGTACACACACACACACACACACACACACACACACGATAAAATAAAAATTAAAAGCTAAATGGAAGACATAAAACAACGACAAAAAAACAAAAGCAATATGGGAGGTTGTTTTTCTGAATGTAAGTCCTTCATAGAAAACCATCTTTGTGGGTACATGCCTTTAATCCCAGCACATGGGAGGAAGAGGTAGGGAAGTCATAGTTCAAGGCAAGTGTTGTATAAATAGGGGGTTTGAAGCAATTCTCATAAAGCACATGAGAACCTGTCTCTAAAAGAACAACTGCCAAAATTACAAAAATAACATCAATATAAAAACATTCAAGAGAAATAAGTCATATTTTTATAAGTAAATAGTTCTATGTATTATACTTTCAAAAGCAAAAAATGTGGTGTATTAGAAGACAACATGTTTGTTAATATACATGAGAAGATTTTTGTCATTAATATGTAAAGAATTAGTAGCCAGTAGCCAGTAGCCAAAACTCACTCATTTTTACTGATAAGGTAAACAAAGGACTCCACAGCAGAGATTGCCAACTGGGAAGCAAATTCCATCATTTTCTTCAAAATCAACACAATGGTGGTCTTGCATGTGGCTGTGTTTGTTCCAAGCCCCCTTTTGGCTACAGCTCTAGTACTTCTGCAGGGTAAGAGAGACAGGAATGAACTGTCACTTCATGAGCTCATCTCTCAGCTTTTCATGTGTGATGCTCCATCCCCCTTCCCTGCCAGCAGAGGACCCTGTGGTGTGGCTCAGCCTCAGCAACAAGCTTGGGATGGTAGAGCCACAGAGGTTGGGAACCGGATTCTTCTTTCTGTTGGCCTTCATCATCTGTCTACTTTTCACCTGCTGAATATCTAATGGTAGTTTATTTCAGCCTTTGCTTGGCAACCACTTGTTATGACAGTTGAGCTAGCCATACTACAACACACAATGCTCAAAAGAGGGAACTCAAATGGATAACAATTGTACAGATTATTTATTTTTAGGAAAAATCAAGAAAAACTAGAACAATGAGATATTGCTAACTTGGCCTACTGAATATTATTTATTCTCTCTTCAATATAAAATTCAACAAAAGCAAAACTGTTAATTTGGGGTGAGGATTCAGGGAAATTACCATTCTTATGAATGGCTACTGAGAATACACATTGCTCTCGATTCCTCATCAGTAATTTGTAATATACGTTTGGACAAGTCTTTAAAAAAATCATATTTTAATATAATAACTAATCAAAGTAGACAGTACTGATACTTATGTGTAAAGATGTTAACTGCAATGATCTATATGATAAAAACGAAATTTGGAAGTAAGTGAATGCTCTCCCAGAATCTAGATTGCTAATCTTTAGTGCAATCTTGATTATTATCATCTTGATTCAAATAGTGTTTAGTAATATTTGAGCATTACATATAAATACTCATCATATTTAATGTAAAATAGTACAGAGATGGAAAATAGTCCATCTAGTGTTTGGAGTAAAACTATAATTATGTATGTATAAATATTCCAACTTCATATATACATGTTCAAAAGAATATGACCTTAAAATTATTTTTAATATACAACTTCTGTAATCTTCTTTTTTTATCTTCTTCAGCTTCTGGAATTATTTGAAGAAGATATTCACTAGGTTTATAATCAGGGGGGAAGTAATTTTAAAAAGGAAAAGTCTACATTTGGAAAGCTGCAGTAGGTTTTTAAAATTGTATTTGTTAATGCAGCAATTATTTTAACAATTAACTTAAAACATGCTGTTATTTAGTAGACTGTATTGATTTTATTTTTGGTCTCTCGTTATGAAACATTTTTCTATGTTTAGAGTTTTAGAGAAGCTGCAGTTTCTACAGAGTAGCACGAAGCCAATGCTCTTGTGTGCTATTTTTGAAACTTTCAATTAAGGATAACATACATACAGAAATGTGCACATTTAAAGTGCACAGTTTCATACATTTTCAAAGTTGAAAACACCGAGGTAACCCATATATAAGTGAATAAAACTGAACATCAGCAGTAGCCAAGGTTTTATATATATATATATATTCTTCAACACACACACACCAATTGCACAGGCCAATTTGACACACATATGGAAAGGCATGAACTGTAGAGAACGTTTTCTTTTACTTCTATAGCTCAACTATTGGCACACTAAGCCACCCATGTTTCAGCCCATGGGTTAGTCTGATTATTCATTCTCATTGCTATGTGGTATTCAATTCCAGAAGTTACTACACTTACTTCCATGCCCTCCTTCATGGAGTGGAGAGAAGTTTTTTGTTTTGTTTTGTTTTTTTAATATTTGACAGTTACAAATAATATCTAGATAGTTTTCAAACATAACATCTAGTGAATAAAGCACTTACTTCAGTCAAGTGTATATAGGGTTGTAACTAATAGATAATATATTTGACTTTAACAGATACTAATAAACGTGTTTTTAAAGTCATTTAGTAGCTGATATTTTCACTATCAGTGCAGGAGCTTAGATTGTTACACTCTGATACTTAGAAAGTAGCATGTTTTCACAAATCATTCTGTTGGTGGTGAAATGGTATTGACAGCTTAATGGTTGCCAAGTTCTGTATAACAGATGCTTCCTTTTGCACGTAAGTTTAACCTACAGTTTCTTCCCCGTACACACTAAACCATAACGTAACAAGGTTCAGAAAGACTGTAATCTACACTTGCAACAGGTTGCTAAATTTTTGGCAGTCACAAGCTGCCAACCATTGAAGACAAAAGTCAACTAAGGGAACTGTACCTGTAGGTGTTGTCTCTGTCTCTCATTCGTTTTCTGTTTGTCAATGTTCTCTTTCCTCTAACTGTTAGTATAAACTATTCATGTTGTGGAACAAAGTTTTGAGGGCAATTTTTGGTGTAGACTGTTGTCCAGGCCCAAAATTCCAAAGCCAATTAAGAAATGTAAACTAAATTTGTTGTCATTTGAAAATTTTTAACATAATATTCTTCTAACACAAGCTCCATTTATTTTTTTTTATTTTATGTCTTTTAAAATTTTTCTCAATTATGTACAACAGTGAGTAGGTGCTGTTTTTCAGAAATACAGCAAATTTTTATCTAGATTTATTCCTACTTGAATGTTTTGTTTTTAATCAAAGCATAATGTCTGTGTGACACTTTGCTCCTGTGGAAAAGTCCTTAAGGCTCAGAATAGATTTTTGCTCTTTCCAGACTATTCTGTAGGAAGATAGGCTTTCATCTCACCAAAGCCTTGTCTCTTTTGAGCTCTGTCTCTCATGAAGCATAGTCTTTTGGTTCTGGTGTCTGGCTTTTAAAAAATTACTTTTCTACTCATATATTTCATCACTTAGCTTGCACTTGATTGCTTCTGGCATGAATACAAATGTAGTCCTTTTCCTAATCATGACTCAAAGTAGAAGAAACAAAGTCCCCAGGTGTTTGATTTTCAAACTGTATGAGTAGATTTTCATGCTCTCTTAAATGCCTGTCAAAGTTTATAGACAAACAATATTTTTGTGCAATTTTAAGAGCTACAGAGTCTCTGTTTTGAATGTTACTAAATTACTAGATTGTTCTCAGTGCTTTTTGTTTTTTCTTTTGAAACACCAAGAAATAGGGGACCCATTAAGATTCAGTAGAGATTATGGAGAGGAATTTGGAATTTTCTCAGTGGTAAACAGAAGGACTAGAATGGATGCTCTGCTTAATTCTCTCTCTCTCTCTTTCTCTCCCTTTCTATCTTCCTCTTTCCCTCCTCTCTAATACACACACACACACGCACACACACACACCAGATGAAATCACTTCTTTAAAAAAAAAGTCCCTATAATTTTAACTAAACCAAAACAGATGGCCCTTTTAGCATTCTAATGACAATACTTTCTACTTTAGTTTCTGTATTCTTATAGAGAAGTCACATTTACTTCATAGACTGAGAGTGGAAAAGAACTCAGCTTCCATCTAATCTATAGGAAAATTAATTTGGAGGCCATAAGTTGGTTATATAATATTCAACGTTCCCAGGACTTACTGTTATTTAGCATTATGCCAGTTTCATGCTTTATTATTTAATTGGTCACTAGAAACATCAGAGTCTGAATCTTTGGCTCTTCTTTTGTGTGTCCGTGAGTGTATGTGTGTGTGTACATGTATGCTTCCATCTCCCCTCTGAATATGTATATGTGTATGTGTGTTTTAAGGGCCTTTACATATGCTGTTTAAGGTAGAAACCCTAAAAGACATAAAACTGAAAACTTAAACCACATATTAGAAATAAAAATTTGAACAACAATTCATTTTATTTGAAAACCTATTCTCATTTTACACATTCATGTGAAGGGGAGGGGAGGCTTCAGGAAGACAGCGAGGCAGCCAAATACAGGTAAACCCAGGGTTAAACACTACAGAGACTAAGGTAAGAGGTGAAATGATTCTTACTGGCCTTAGAGATCCTAGCATTAAAGCCTAAATGCAATGTCACCATATCAAATTTAGATATCAGCCCTAAATCAAAAGATGTATGTTTTAATCGTGTAGGCTTCATTTCTAATTGGTCCCATCTCTAATATTCATGACTCATTCCAGGAAAGCAACTGTGATTTGTGAAGCCCAGTCTCCTAATCAGTAAAATAAAAATAATAAAGCTTACAGCAATGGTATGCAGGAAAACATTTAACAACCAGTTCTCTAAAAACGTTTGCATTTTCATATGTACATGTTTATTATAAATTTTTAGACAGTTTTTGAATAATAGGACATATGACATTCTTTGTTGCAAATGCAAAGCAGCTTAGTAATTTCTATATGACTTCCTAGTTCTTTACAAATTGATCTTTTTCTTCTTTTGAAATCCATTCATTCACCATGGTGCCAAAATATCAGACCACGTTTGATTATTTTCTGATTCAGCTAAGAAGCTGTCCGTGTCATTGACATGTAAGCCCAATTCTGATATGAATGCTCATCATTACTTTTTATTCTTATGAAGAAGAAGAAAATGAAACAGTGAAGAGAGGCTACAATCCCATTCATCAATGAAGTAACTTTTCAAACACTAAAAATATGCCCCACTTTTTTTTTTTTTTGTCTTATTCACCTATTTACAATACAACAGCGACTGACACATAAAAGCAATACAGGATGTGTTGTTTATTGTCTTAGTGAAACTAAGTAAGGGGTAGCCTGAGGTAGCTTTAAACTAAGTCGGCATCAATGCCTTCAACCTAGATAAGCAACAAGTTGGTATATAATTTGCAATATATCTCCTACACTTCAAGGACTCCAATCATGACAGACTTGAAGTTCCTGTAATGTTGTTGAACCCAGGGTTAGGAAGACATTTACAATAACACACTCGGATATAGGACAGCCCCTTCGTGATAATAACCCAAAGAGCACAATTTATAAAATCACTAGAAAGTGTTAAGTTCATAAAATTCAATTTTGGATGGTGATCATTCTTATCAACTGTCCAAAAGTATCCTGAATATTTAAGAATTTAGTCTTACAAACTGGCATAAAATAGTTCCAACCTACTTTTGCTTAGCTACAAAATGGTTGAGGCACTTAGAAAATACATAGGTAGGGCTTGGAGATGACTCAGTAATAAAAGCACTTACAATACAAACCTCAATCATGAGGACCAAGTGCAGGTCATCAAAACCATATAAATCCCTGGCAGGCATGGCTGTCCCCCTGCAAATGACAGGGATGAGAAGACAGAGACAGGATCCACTCCTCTCCTGACACTCAGATGGTGGAGGAGACTAGCTGTACTGGAGAGCTCTGATTAGATCAAGAGACCCTAACTCACCACTGAATAAGGTGGAAAAGGGTCTTGGAAGTCAGTCAACATCAACTTTGGGCTTCCATAGTCATGTGCACACAGGTACCTACATACATGTGAACAAAGGCATACATGCATACATACATCATGCATACACTTAAAAAAGAAAAAAAAATCTAGATAAAGTTTCTGCCCCAGGAAGAGAAGACCACTAGAACTATATTCATTTTAGAGTTAAAGTAAACAACATAAAGTATGCTGTAGTTTGAAAAATATCTGGGTATGGTTTGATGTGAAGACAGACGGTTCGGAACTGTTTGTAGGTCTGAGGCTGTTCTTTGGGACTCTTGGTTTCCTCTTCTCTAGAGTCAGCAAGCAACCTAACATACATCACATACCCACTGGACTCGTTAGACATAACAACGCATGTCTTCAGCACAGTGCTTCATAGGCACAGTGCTGGCGCTACACTGAAGAATTACATAGCTGCAAATTCAAAGCTGTCATACCCAAAGGAAAATGTTCCTGTCACTTAATTCTGACTGAGCCCTCCCACATCCCTGACTCTATTTGTACTTCCTCTCAAATCTCTGTAGCTCATCTCTGAAGCTCTAAGAACATCTTCCAGATTCCTTCGTACAAGGTATGAACGTGCTTATATTTGTAAGAAACAAGATGTAAACAAATCAGTATCCACGTTTGTGTTCTAACACTTCTCAAACTGTTTTCACATTAGAACCACCCCCATTAAAATGCCACAAAACCCATATTTGTTATTTAAATTAAATTTTCAATTTGATTTTGTTTGATTTTTTTTGAGACTTACAGTATAATCATAAGATAAGTGAGAACTCTCCCAGTGTCACAAAATTGGCAACTGAATTAGAAAGAGGAGCTTGAGCTAGGCATTAGTAAACAGGCACAGAAAAGAGCTGAGCACTTTGCTACTTGATGGAGATAGCCTAGCATGTACCTTTAGCATCAGTGTGGACTGAGCAGATGCCAAAGGGAGTCTGAAGCAACATCCCTTCTCCGTGAAGCCCTGTGGGGGGTGGCTTGAAAAAGTGGCACATGAAGAAGAGAAAGAGGAGAAAAACTAGTAGAATCTTTCTGTTCCTTCTACAAAGACTATTTTGCATACCTTCTAGAACCTTCTGAGCAGTTAAGATGTATGCATGTTGTGCATGCCCATTCACAGGACCCCTGAAGGTGGGGGAGAGCTGACACAGAACCAACAGCACAGGCTCTGTGAGTCCAGTAAGTATTATTCCAGGAAGATGTACCCCTTTTAAACCTTTGCCTAGCGTCCCATTGGCTCCTGGACTGCAGGCTGCTGTTGTGACTCTTTCACATCAGCTTGCATCTAGCCATGTCATCATCTGTCTCTAGGTCCATCGGCAGGTTTTCAGGTTGGTTCAAACAGGAAGTCCTAACTTTGCATGCATCAGTGGCGGACTTATATCTGGGCATGCCCGGGCATTTCCTGACCGACCCAAGGTGCGAGCCCAGCCACGCATGCATGCTGTTTTGGCAAACTGTACATACATGGTGCTTGGTGGCAGGCCTTGTTCCTGCCACGTATACAGAGCTACCTACTTCCCAATCCTGATTTTACGAGAGCTGGACCTTCTGAGGTCTTATAAGAAGGTAAGAACTGCTAGTAGATCAGCTGTTGAAGGACTTGAAGCAGGAAGACCTTGCGTGACTGCAAACTGTGAGAACATCAGAGATATATTATGATCATGGGGACAGCAAAGATGAATTGTCAGCCTCCTATATCATTAACAGTTATGTGTAATTTCTAAATGGGACTATGCTGTAGGTTTATTGATGGACTGAGCTCAGCAGTGCACGCTTTGTTGTTTTCTTGTTGTATTGAAATAGATTGCACTGGATCTCTCAACACTACTAATGTTGCCATATTTGACATTTTTTTTGGGGGGGGGGATAAGACAATGAATTCAACTCCAGAATAATTCATATCTAAATGTATTATAGTATTGCCGTTTTAGAGCCCAAGATTGGTCCGTGGATTGGAATAGCAGTAAAAATAGGGATGAGTTTGTAACTTCAACCTTCATCTTTCTCTTCTTTGACTCCTATGCACTATACTATTTTTTTCAGGTTCTTCTTACTTTAAAGAAGGGGGGCCAGGAAAGAGGAATAAGAAAAAGAAAATGGACAGGAAGAGTAAATTTTTATTTACCCATTCAGTGTGTTACTTCCTCTGAATACTGGCATATCATAACAGGTACACACATATGAGTTTTCAACTGGGAATCTCACCTACTGTAGTCCTCCCCAGTGTGTGTAAAGGAACACTTTGCCAAAGAAGCTTGTTGTGCTCTCGGTAAAGCCCCTCTCCCTTATGGTTACATTCCACCTGGACTTCTGAACAGCTTGGAGGGAGGTAAATAAGAGAGAGAATGACAGTTGGAAAATCAGTTGGGAGAGAGACATGGGAAGATTGAGCACCAGAATTAGCCGAGTGGTGTCAAGAAAAGTGAACCCCAAAAGCTAATGATAGGAAAACAGGCAGAAACAAGGCTCAGATAAAGACAGATAGTTCTAGAGAATAAGAAAGAAGACAGACAGTTGCTGGGAAGCCTCAGAGACAGATTAAGGATTTCCTTTTCTTCCTAGCCCTTTGAGCTAACTGAGGTTTAAAAAGTAACAAGTTAGAAATCTTTCTGTTGGGAACAGAGGGGAGTCAGGTTACCAGTAAAAAAGTAACAGTTACCAGGCTTGAAAGCCCAGACCCAAACCATGGAAAGCCTGCTACCCAAACCCCCTTTTAGAAAGAAAAACCATTTACAAGTGTGAATGATGTTCTCCTGCTAGATGCTTGGTCTTCTGCCTTAGTAACACATCTTGGCTTTTCAACAATGGAGTCTTCTCTCCTTCACAAAGCATTGTCCATGGGTCATCCTAGGTGCCCTGGGACAACTTAAGTACTGTGGTATCCACATGGCACCGGATGAAACCCAAACAGCAATCTCTGCGCATGGACTCTTAAAGTTTTTAGTGTTTTTAAATTAGGGTAAAAAATAAGGGCTACATTGCAGCATCTTCATGCATTCTTTGATCCTTCTGTTCCTTTGCCTCCCCTGTCCCGTACCCCTTAGCATCTCATCACCCCCTTTTCACTTTCATGGTATATGTATTCTGTTACTCTCCTCCATCTCCTTTTCCTCATGGTCTCCGTGATCTACACCCTCACTTTTCTATGACCTGACATATGTGTTCATATGTACAAATCACACATGAAATATTAATATTCCTAAGCACACGCTTAGGTTCTCTTAATATTGCTCTTCCTTCATGCCAAACAGTTTATGAGAAAATTCCAATTTCTGCAACTCACCAGCCATTTGGGATCAGTTGTGCCAATCAAAGATGTCTCCCCGAGGGTAGGAAAAAAGAAGGAAGATTGAGATAGGATATGTGAAAATAAAAATAAAGCTGAAAATCAGTTGAACATTCTGACCAGAAATTGATTATTTTATGGGATGTCCATGATAAAGTATTTTTCATGAAAGAAAAATTTGTTGGTCTAAGCTCTAAATAATTGCTACAGTACTTTTTCAGGATTAATTATACATAGTAGACTTCAAATTAGCATATTGTAATTACTTATCCTTCAGCAAACATTCTATTCTATGGGAACACTAATTTGAAGACATCCAGATTATCAAATTACCCCTTGGCATGGGGCATGGTGAGGGGCATGGGGAGAGCTTGAGTGAGAGGAAATGGGAGGGCCAGGAGTGAAGAAAGAGAAGGAGGAATTATTTTTTTACTTAACGTATATTAAAAATATGAAAGCACACATTTTCCCTCACTCATGAAATACTTTACAAACTTTTAATAACTGTATTATTAATTATTAATAATTAATTAACTATTATTCATAACTGGTTTGTGAGGTGCTCAGTGGTTCAATGCTTCTGCACAAACACAAGCACTAGACTTAGGATCCCCTAACCTTAAATAAATACTAGGTGGTCGTGGTGACCACCCCAAAAGGAGTCAGCACTTACAGGAAGACATATCAACTTGACAAAAATGTTCCAGAAAGATCCTAGGCTAAAGAGAAAACCAAACTTCTGATTATCTTGCTATTTGGGAAGCCTGTACTTTATAAGGCGTAGCAAGCAGCCACAGAGGGGACTGTGGATTACAACTCTATTCTACAAGTGTTTGCGATTTATGATGTACTGGAAAGGGACAGAGGTTGGTTCAATGTTATAGATTCTCCCTGGTGTCCTATATATACCACAAAGAAGGCCATCTATTCTGGAAGCTCTGTGTCCATAAAAGTCAGCCTGAAGGTGACATTCAAGTATGACTTATTTCCCACATAGCTCCTAAAGCCCTCTGTTCAATTCCAATGAACATTCACCAAGTCTGACATATGCTGCTTTAAATTTTACTATTTATTTATTTAATATTTATTTATTTATTTATTTATTTATTTATTTATTTATTTATTTATTTATTTATACGTGTGTGAGAGCAGGTGTTGATCTGTGTGTTACCCATTGCATGCAAAAGCCCAAAGAAAAAGGCTTTGGGTCTCCTGGAATTAGCATTACAAGTATTTGTGAGCTGCTATTCAGGTGCTAAGAACCTGACCCAGGTCATCTTCAAGAGTTAAAATGCTTGTAATTGCTGAACCATCTCTCCAGCCCCCATACAACATATTTTAACATTTTACACTTTCTTGTCAAATGACTCTCATTCTCTGTTTGAACTCAAATGCTAGTTTCTCAGTTAAACATTCCATAACCCCCTAAATCATTTACATTTTTTATCTGCCTACTCACGACATCCTAATTTCACTTTGTGTCATTTTTATTTAACTTTGAATTAAATTGGCTGTTTTTACAGCTGTTATCCTCACTAAACTTTAAACTCTTTGGAATTGGAGTTCATGTCCTATATACTTTCATACTTTTTCTTTATGTATTTAATGAAATACTTTTTTTTAAAAAAAAATTTCCCCAATGTAGCCATGGGGATATAGCTCAGCCAGTAAAATTATTGTCTTGAGATTACAGGAACCCAGGTTTGATGGGCAGAACTCATGTTAAAACAAACAAGGAAGGGCTGGAGCATTTGTACATTTATTATTCCAGTGCTGGGAATCACAGAGCACTGGATCAGACCTGTTTACCAGCCTTCTTATCCTACTTGGTGAATTCAAGACCAGTGAGAGAACTGGTCTTAAAAGAGACATCAAAATTTTTCAAATCAAAGTTGCCACCTGGCCTTCACATTCATGCACACACATGTCCACGTGCACTTTCCCATGCATATGTGCCAAACACAAACGGGCACACATACTCACATACATAATACATTAAATTCCTCCACTAGTTACCAATAATATATTTAAGGAATAGTTTGATGGAATGACAAAATAATGACTATCTTGACTGGTGATACTAGTAACAACCAACAGCAGTAGTAAGAAAAGCACTGATTTTCTGGAAAACAGTACCCAGTCTTTAATAAATAACTACTATTGTAATTGTACTTGTAACACAAAAGACATTTTAATAATGAAGAAAATGTGGGAAGTTTTTGCCTGACTTCTAAGATTCAAGATGTAAGAGTCACATGAATAGAGCAGTTAGGTAAAGAAGGGGTCTTAGTCTGTGATACTATAACAGGATACCTGAGGCTGGATAATTTATGAAGAATAGGAAGCAATTTTTCTCCAAGTTCTGGAGAGTGAGAAGTCTAAGATCAAGACACTGACATCCTGCTACATTATAACATGGTCCATAGGACCACATGAAAGAGAGGGGGAGGAAGAGGATAAATCTATGATAATCAATCTAGGTTCACAATAATGGACTTTTTATCCATTTCTGAAAGTTTTACTGAGCCACCAAAGCACCTCCTACCAAGCCCCCTTTCTGAATGCCACTGTGTTAGGGATCCAATGGCCTACACATATGCTTTGGGAGACAAACTCAATCCACATCAGAGAGATACCTTTCTGGTATCTTCTGCCAACTATTTTAATAATTCAAATTCCTTCCTAATTGTTGTCATGAGAGATTCTGACTGCGAAACAGGAAGGTTTCATTCAGGAAGTGAATTTGATTTGGTATTTAAAAAAAAATATATATATATATATAATACACACTCTAAATTATATATATATATATGTATATATGTAATTTAGAGCATGTGTGAACAGCTACCACAGTGTGCAACTACTTTTCTACAGTTAGTTCTCTTCTTTCTTCCACCTCGTGGGCCCCATGTGGGGGACCGAATTCAGGTCATCAAGTCTGGCAGCAAGCATCTATGTACGACTTCAGAAATAAACATGGCATGCAAGTTATATATTGATCTTCCTTCTGCAGTAATAAAACAATAAAATTTTGTCCTTCAACGTGATCTATGGATGTCTAAAAACACCAGTATGTTTGGACTCCTAGCTTCTGCTATACACTTGTGTCCAATGGTGCACCCGAAGCCTCATTCACAGGTGTACTATTCATCTTCTCTTTTCAGGAAACAAACTACAATCTAAGGAGAAAACATTGAATTTGTTTTTCAAAAAGATGTGATTCTTAAAATAGACTTTTTTATTTTTGAGGATTGTAAAACTTGAGAAAGCCAGTTGACCATTCTGAGATGCGTTTCCTCATTCTGTGACAATATAAGGACCTACTTCACACAGCCTTTGTGAAAATGTAAGCAGTCAAATACAGGAAGCATATTGTAACTGTATCTGCCAGTGAATGGCAGGCCAGCGAAGAATTGCCTGCTTGTTTTTCACTTTGTAAAGCATGATAGGGAAGTCTACTCTTCTGTTTGCAGTTTTCAAAAGGAAAGATGCAAAGCATCTGAAGAATGATATGACATGATGTGAAACTGAAAGTGATGTGCATCGTAGTCTATCATAGATGTTTCATAGCGTGGAAGCACTACTTGTAGATGTAGATTCTGAAGGGATTAGGAAAGACCTTGTAGCTTTTGGGGGTGTGACATGCAGACATATGTCTTACTCACTGGGTGGTGAGGACTTATTTGGGAGAATGGTGGGTATTGTTGATATTTGGTTGTTTTGAATCTGAACTGGTTCTATTTAGATGGGGCATTTCTTCTCATGGCCTTACATACATTGATGCATTCCACAGTACTTTAATGATACATCTTAATTATCTAGCTTCCACTCCTCGGTTTATAGTTAGGTGCCTAAAGAAAGCAATTGTTAGTTGAGGTTAATACTATTCTTCATGGACAAAAACGTGAATCTGGCCATGGGGCTCTAATAGCTTCCTCACTTTAGTCTGTAGGAGGTTTTTATGTTTTTATTTGAAAAAAAAAAAAAAGCCTTTAATTAGCATGCATGGTATTAGGTTTCATAATGGCATCATTCAAGCAAACATCATTCAAACAAAAAATAGTCTGTGATTCCCTTTCCCCATCTGTTCCCCCACCTCCTAATACCTCACACCCTTCCACCTTCCCCACACTCCTCTTTCTACTTTCTTGTCATATGTGTTGGATGAATGTCCCCCTCTTCAACCCCTCTCTTCTCCCTTCTCATGGTCTGCTTCCTAGAGCCAAGGCCGAAATGAACTCATCTTATTATGCATTCACAGACACAGCAAACTCAGATCTGTACATGCTACACCAGTGATTTTATTGTTCTGAGACTAGGTTTGTCTTACTTCATATATTTTCCAGGTCCATTAATTTTTATGAAAACTTTAGAATTTCATTTTTCTTTATAGGTGAATAAAATTTCACTATGTCTATATAACAAATTTTTATTATCCATTCATCTGTTGATTGGCATCTAGTTTAGTTCCATATCCATGGGTGTGCAGTTGTCTCTGTAGTAGGATATGGAATTATTTAAGTATATGCTCAGGAGTGGCATAGCTGGGCTATATGGAAGTTCTGAGTTTTTTTTTTTTTTTTTTTTTTTTTTTTGAGAAAAGTTCATACTGATTTCCATAATGGCCTTAGTAGTTTACACTCCTACCATCAGTGAATAATGGATCATCTTTTCCAGAGTTCCTACTTGCGTTTGTTGTCTCTTTCCTTCATGTCAGAGGTAAATGGAATCTCAAATTAAGACATTAGGAAGTTCACACATTATGACCAATTAGGTTTCATTCTAGAGATGCGAGGCTGGTGCAACATACAGAAACCAATAAACATAACACACTATGTAAAATCCTCTCAGGACATAAATTACATTGCTCAAGCCTATATTGAATAAAGAAGAATTGAGTCTTAGAGCATAAGACAAGGGAAAGATATAAAAGAAATAAAAACAGGAAAAGAAGAACTGAAATTATCACTGTTCACAGGCGATCAGGGTCTCTGCACTTAAAAATCACTGCAGAATCCACCAGAAACACTTCGGTCCAATATTCACTGTCTTTATTTGTAAAATGGAGGGTTGGTTGGCATCAGGTACTATAAGAGGCTCTTTATTCTAAAACTGTGAGTTCAGCTTGAGTGATGCTGACTTGGATGTTTTTTGCTGCATACCCATAGATCCTCCAGTCTCTCCTCCAAGGGGCTAGGGCATAAATGCCAGGAAAAAAAAATTACATTTGACTGTTTGTATTAGTCAGAATTCTCTAAAGTAACAGGATTTGTACATGAATTGCTCTCTCTTTATATAAAAAGGGGATTTATTAGAATGACTTCTAGACTACAGTCCAGCTAATCCAACAATGGCTGCCTACGAACAGAAGGTTCATGAATCCAGTAGTAGTTCAGTCCACAAGTCTGAGTGTCCCAGCTAGTCTTCAATATATGCCAGAATCCCAAAGAAGTAGGCTCTAATGACAGTTACGGAATGGATTTGCCTTGGAAGCGGGAACAAACAGGCAAAGAGCACAGCTTCCTTCTTCCATGTCCTTATACAGGCTTTCAGCAGAAGGTGTGTCCCAGATTAGAAGTGGGTTTTCCAGATCAAATAAATGATCTGGATTAAAGGGGTGTTTTCCCAACTCAAAGATCTGGATTAGAAGTAGATCTTCCCACTTCAAATTAAGCAAAAATCCCTCACAATTTGGGGGTTCAGTTAATCTCCGATTAACAACCAAGAACAGCAATCACATTGTCTATAAACATTCATGCATGCTGATTTTATATATTGAGTTTTGCATAATGGAGCTAATACAGTGCCAATCAGTGACCTTAAACTGCTAAAATGTAAAAAAGAAAGCAAAAGGCCAAATAATGTGGGCTTTTCTCCCTGATGCCACAAAGAATACGAGTAATTTTGACTCTAATAGTGTTGCCATTGCTGACAATTCACTTTATTAGAAAAATAGCGGGTCACAAGTAACTATCCTGTTACTTGTAAAAATGTACAAATGTACAAAATAGGCTTTTATGTGTCTTTTTAAACAGTAGATATGTTTCAGATGATCTAGTTGCCACAGTGGAGCAAGTCTCTGTTTGCAGAACATTGCCACTGGCAGAAAGCATAAAATTAAAGAGATATTTTTTTATCAGTCTCTTTCCCTTCACCCCTCATTCTTCGTCTCAGCATTTTACTTAGCTCAGGCTAGCTTTGAATTTTCTCTATAGGTGAAGATGGCTATGGACTCTTGAGCCTTCTGCCTCTACCTTCCAAGTATTGGGATTGCAGATGTGAGGCTGCACACCCAGTGTGCTAATTGGATTTTTATAAATTTAACACAAACTAGTGCCACTGGGGAAAAGGATCCTCAATTAAAGAATTGCCTCAACATGATTGGCCAGGGGACCGGTCTGTCTTAAATGCTAATTGATGCAGGAGGGCCCAGCCCATTCTGAGTGTTATCAACCCCCAAGCAGATCAGCCATGTTAGTATAAGAAAAGCAGCTGAGCAAGCCTGGGAGATCAAACCACTAAACAGTATTCCTCTCTGCTTCAGTTCTGGCCTCCAGGTTCTCTTGCCCTGGCTGCCCTGGATGATGGCTACTAACCTGCAGGCTGAAATAAACCACTTATTCCCCAAGTTGCTTTTAGTCATCATTTTATCAAAGCAACATGATGCTAACTAGGAGACCCAGAAATCACTTACTTTATTTTAATTTCATTTTCAACCATCTACAATCACAAAATCTAGTTTTGTTTTTATCATATAATAAAGAGTAGAATTTCTCCAGTCTGTCATATGCTTGTTTGTTTGGGAACAATTACCATGATCTATTTACAAACTAGGCAATTTATTTAAATAACACAAAACTATCAATATAACACTTAAGTAACCCTGCATTTAATTCTTCCCCGGTTACCTTATATCTCTGAAGGTCATCACGCCACTGAGTATGGAAGGGATTGAAAATGACTTATTAAGGGCTATTAATTGAATGAGTGAGACCAAAGGTGACTCACAATGGAGATGTGAAGTTCCTTGGAGCTGAAGAGGCCACTGGGGACTGCTATTGCTGCCAAATCATCAGTATTTATGACATCTACTTTGAGCTCGTAAGACACTAGCCCTGGGTATTATGCAGTGGTTATATTTATGTTGGTCACTTTTGTTTAAATTTTTTTTCCTGAAAAAATTCCCTGTGTCTAGACTATCTCAGTGTTTCTTCAATAAGTTTGTATCTAATTCAGATCCTAAAATTTCAACCTTGATTCTTCAAGAAATACCCACCCTCTTCACAACTTTCCAAGGAATTCAGATGCTTTTTGTGACGTCGAAATAAAAAGACATAGTTTCGTTAGCTGCTTACTATATGATAAATACCACAGAAGCAGACATTATAATCACCTTTTTGTATGTTATCAGACTATGTAAATACAAACATCTCAGATTTAGTGGAGACAGTGAAGTGCCCATTGGGTAAAGACCCCCCGAGAAACCAGCAGGACTCAAGATGGATGCCAATGCACGAGGCTTTATTGCTAGCGTGCTAGGGTCAACACTCACATGAACACAACAACTCTATGAAGCAAGAGAAGGAGTGAAACCCCGAGAGCAGCTCACACAGGATTTTATAGCATTTTTAGAGGCAAAGTCAGTTACATAGTATTTGGCACATTTTCATTGATTCACAAAATAAGCAGTTTGTTGGCCTTTAAACTGATTGGTGCTGGCAAGGGGTACATCCCTGTTGGGGTGGGGGAATTCCTAGCTGAGGGTCGTTGGCTGGGAATCCTGTACCTGTGGTTCTTCTCAGTATTGTTTTTCAGTTCGCATTTCTGGGAACGGGCTGTACCTAACTGTCAGGAACATGAAACTTAGGCCTACTAGCTTTTTATCAAAACTGAAGCCTTTAGCCTTTTCAACAGGATGAGAATTTCTGACCCACAACAGCCCTCCCATAAATCAGGGCGGGAAGACTAACCTCTCCCTAGGTTGGTTCTATTTTCTAATTTAAGGTGACACCAAAAATCTGTCATTAACACTCAGATGTGAGAGATTTGCTCAACACTGTCTGGAGAGTCTAGAGAAAGCTTTCAGGAAGAGAATATGCTGCATTTGCAGGGTACTGCCACTTAGCTGAATCCAGCCCCCAGCTCCAATGCACATGCCTGGCAAAGTAGAGGTATACTCTAGGGCTTGCAGGAACACTAAGACTCCCTGTTGGTCCAGTCTTCTCTTGTATCTCTGGATAGGCAACTCCAAAAGAAAGGAGGAGAATTATTACATAGCCAGAAATATCCTCATTTCAATAGAGAAGATTGGGTTCAAACAGTTAGCATTCATCTCTCAAGGAATGTTATAGCATCAGTCACCCTGAAGCAGAAGCTACTAGCTATGCGCCTACTCCCATGACCCTCTTTGCTGTTAGTCCCTGTAGCGATAGGAAGGATTTTATGGTGTGCCTCTGTCTCCATCAAGGTTGAGTATATAAAATCTGTCTTCTGGACACAACATGGCAGTTGCACTCAGGAACTCACTGCAGCTGTGGTTAACTGCACAAGACCAGCACAAGATTAGACTCATTTCACTACAGGTGGGGGAGGGACCGTGAGGCCTCATTCCTCCCAGAGGGAGGGTTGTTAGGGAAGAGTATGTCATTTTCTTCAGTCCTGTGGCCCCTGGTAATTGAGCGATTGAGCTAGCTCCATTGAATAACCTTTCACCTATGCTCAGGAAAGTAGCTCTTACTCAATTCCGTGGCCATACACAAAAGGAAGACACAAGAGTAGAAGGGGAACTTGCTGCCAAAAAGGGTGCCAGTGGGAGAAAGAGGGTATGGCGGTGGGAGGAGTGGGGATTGAAATGACTGCAAGTTGTTATACAAATGTATGAAATTATCAAGGAATTGAAAAAAAATTCTAAGATCACTTATTAAACAAAATCATTCATAGCTCAAACCACCCTCTCCATACACACACACACACACACACACACATACACACACACACACACACAGATCTAGGACACAGGCTTTGGTTTATTATTTACAACAAAACAAAATTGTACATAGAATATCAATGGATATTCATGAAAGAGATTGACGATATCCCTGAAGATCTGCACACAGCTAAAATGAGAGCGTGAAATAACTGAGCGCAGTCAAAAAGAGATAGTTTATCTGAGGGTAGAAATCTGGCCCATGATAGACCTTGCCTCTCTCTTCCTTGCTTTCTGTTCCTGGGTCCTCTCACACACAGGGCTCTACTTTGAGGATGATCCCACCGAGTTGGCTCTGCTTACAGAAGACATGCTGAGGTTGGTGCTGAGAGTTTTAA
This sequence comes from Cricetomys ansorgei, assembly GCA_026225945.1. NCBI lineage: Eukaryota > Metazoa > Chordata > Mammalia > Rodentia > Nesomyidae > Cricetomys > Cricetomys ansorgei. The sequence goes on from JAMJFZ010001815.1 coordinate 20,006,888, forward strand.
CTCATTCAATGAAGGACTCTTAAATGCATTTCTTGTTTTTTGAGCTACAGAACTTCTACTGTCCTCGGTTTGTCCTGAGAGGTCCTTCTCCCTCTGGTCTTTTCATAATCAGTTCTGTCTTTGCCACACGTATTTGGGCCTTGCTACAGTGCTCAACAATTTTGCAGGGCTCAGTAAACATTTTCTGTTGGGACAAGACATTTCTGGTTTGTCATGGTTTTGCCAACTCGTTAGAAACCTAGACAAAAGTGAAAAGATGGAGTCGCAGTTGAGGCATTACTTCCATCACATTGACCTGTGGCTATGTCTGTGGCATACTTTCTTGATTGCTGATCACTGTGGAAGGGCCCAGCTCACTGGGAGCAGGGCATCCTTGGATAGGTGGGCCTGAGCTGTATGTATGTAAAAGGTAGCTGAGTAAGTCAAGGGAAGCAAACTAGTAAGCAGCACTCTCCCATGGTCTCTGTTTGTTTTCTGCCTTGAGATTCTACCTTGGCTACCCACAATATTGGACTATAAAATGTAAGCTGAAATAAGCCTATACATTTTATAAAGTTGCTTTTCGTAACATTGTTAATCACTGCAACAGAAAGCAAATTCAAACAAGGTTGTAAAAGGAAATAGAAATTCCCCAGCATCCCCAGGGTCTGAAGAACTCCTTTGGAAATAAATGTTGTAATAAAATATTATTACCACTACTATTACTAATTATAAGCACCAGTTTTGGTTTAAATCAATTTAAAGTAACTTCAATTTATTTCCACATCGAGGAAAACCGCAAGCTTTGTGTGTAAGAGGCAAACACTCTCCCACTGAGTGCTATCCTCAGTCCAACCTCCATTCAACCTATCATTGAAGCGTCTTCAATGATAATTTACAAAGTATTCTGCAAGCTGTCACATAACGTAACACACTGGCTTCTAAGACTCCAGTCTTGTTCTGTACTCTTATTCCATTCTAGAGTTAATCTTTGGACGAAAGCACATTCCACTCTTGTATCTCTGGCACCTGAGTTCATGCTTTTAACTAGTATTCTTATTCCACTACTGATTTATTCAGAATGTTTTTTCTTTTTAATCTGAAGAAATGCTGAGGTCTGAACAGTTTAGCCTAGTCTTCCTTACTTTGAAATATTCCCCATCAGTGTAGACTTTATTTTATGTATAATGATTTTAGCTTTGGGGACATTGCTTTTACTTAGCTAACTACTCACCGTAATTTGTTTTCTTATACAAATTTTGATTATGCTGAAATTAGAACCCAGTTTGCCATCATATTCTCTTTCTTGGCAAAGATCACTCACTTTACAGTTTTATCACAACTTCATGTATTTTTCCCTTCAGCTTCATTTCTTCTAGAGACTTCTTTTGCAGAGTTCTGAGTCCTCTACTTCAGTGTGATATTGATCTCTCTGTGTTTGTTCACAGCTGTCATCTTGTGATATGCAACTGCAGGATTCCCTTTGCTAAGTTCTGGGCGGAGCCACCAAGTATGGGTTCCATATATGTTTTGTTAACTTCTTTAGAGTGCAGCTACAACCTTGAGTAAGTTCCTTGGAAAGCATGGCTGAAAGATAGAACTTTGAGATCTTAAAAATCCGAAAATGCTCTTATTCTTCTTCTACATTATTTAATTAGCATGCTGAATGTATATGGAAATTTGAGGTGAAAATTATTTCACAAAGAAGTAGCCCAAGTGGAAGCTAGAGAGATAGCTCAGCAATTAGGAACGCTGGCTGCTTTTCCAGAGGACCTGAGTTCAACTCCCATAAGCCTTATGGCAGCTCACAACTGTTTGTTATTTTAGTCCCAGGGAGTCCAACACTGTCTTCTGCCTTCCAAGTGCTCCAGGCACACATGTGGTGCACAGACATACATGCAAAAAAAAAACACCTAAAACAAATAAATTACAAATAAAAATAAATAAAAAGAATAATTTTGCAAGTATTACTATATTGTTTTCTGCCTCTTAGTGCAGACGCTACATGAAGCTGTAGGCTGAAGCTCAGGAAGTCAGTAATATTTTTTGAATATAGGTTTGAGAACAAAACATTCTTTTTCTTTTTCTTTTCTCTTTTTCTTTTTTTTTTTTTTTTTTTTGAGACAGGGTTTCTCTGTTGTAACTCTGGCTGTCCTGGAACTCATGGTGTAGACCAGGCTGGCTTAGAACTCACAGAGATCCACCTGCCTCTGCCTCCCGAGTGTTGGGATTAAAGGTGTGCACTACCACAGCCAGCCAGGAACAAAACTTTCAAAAGAAGACATAGAAGGTAGTGTTCAGCCAGACTATATGTAAAAATGAGAAGAGCAGATGGCCCCAGGAATCAACACTTGAGAGGTGGTTAGTCAAAGGATTCTCACAATGGATCTGAGAACTGTCAGGGAATCCTCACAGCATATCATACTGTGAAGGTGAGAGCTGCTTTTCAGAGTATGAGTAATATCCACCACCAAAAAATGCTAATTAACTAAAAGGCTAAGTAGGATGAAACTGGTAGACATGCAGGAACTGTAGCACAGAGGAATTTGAGATTGGTCAAACATGCAGAAGGAGGGAAAACATCTTAAATTGGGCTTGCAGGTCAGCAGTGACACAATTTCCTGAGATTAAACTATCAGGAGAATGGTTGAGTTTGGGAATAGTTTTGGAGTATCGGAGGCACCTTCCAAACACCCAATGTAAAGTCATCCCTAACAAACATGATTTAGGAGCATAATCTTGTCCTTGAGACGGAAGAAAAAAAAGAGTTGCTTCAATAAGGAGAGCATGATCCATCCTGGTAAAGCAATTGTTGGATGTAAGAGTATCAAATTTTAGTGAGTCTGCAAGAAAATTGGAGGGAATGACATGGGGGCAGCCAGTTTGTGTCACAGGTCAGTTATCCATAGTCTGCTGTACTTCCACTCCAGCTCTGCTTTCCCAAGCTTTGCAGGAATTTCTGATGTTAATTCCACATCCACAAAATACTGCAATCTCCTTATCTTTAGTCTCAGAACCTCTAAGGCTAAATTAAAATAATCTCTATTTTCTGCTTAACCAAGCAGTTAAATAATTTAATGAAACACACACAACTATGTAGTTGGTGATTGATTTATTTTGAATATCGCATCAAGCTTACATTGGTTTGGATATATTCTGTTAATATTGTTCACACTTGTGTTCACAAGTTATATTGTCTGTGCTTTAATGCTATTTTTGTAATTTTTTGTATACTTTTAACTGCAGAAAACTCTGGCTTCAGAAAATAAGAAGGGACCCTGTTACTCTTTTCTGGTTGAATTTGGTAGAACTCATAATGCTTTGTCTTTGTATATAATTTGTAAATTTCTAGTGAAAATTCTAGTGTAAAATTCTAGTGAAAAAAAAATACATGCATAGGTGTGTGCACACATATTCCTCCATGCATGAGTATGTGCATATGCGTATGTCCATGCATGTGTGTGTGAACAGATTTTAAATTACAAATTCGATTGACTTTATGGACAGATGACTATAGTATTTATTTCTTTTTGAATGGGCTTTGATATTTTGTTTTACTAGCTACATAAACCTTGATGGTTGTCATGTCATTTTGACAAACTGGTGACTTTATCATTATAAAATGATGTTATTTATCCTTGGGATAGTCTCTGCTCAGACTTCTTGGTCAAATATTAATATAGCCACTACAGCTTTAATTTTATTACTAGTGCCATGCTATATCTTTTTCAGTCTTTTGTGTTTGACTCAACTAAAGACCTTTATGGGTAACAACTATTTGTCCTATGTAGCACATAGTTGGCTCATGATATTTTAAATTTTTACATTATGGAAATCTTTATCTTTCAAGTTGGTGTTGTATCGGTTTTTTATTTTTTTATTTTTGTCACTGTGAACAAATACTTAAGAGAAAGAGGGAAAGAATATGTTGGCTCATGGCCTCAGACAGTTCAGAATAGTTGATTGGCTAGATATCCTTGGACAGAAAGAACATCTACCTGGAGGACAGGAAGTAGTAAAAAGGAAGCATGCAGGAAAAAGCCAAGGAAAGACACAGCCCTGTGTTGATCTACTTCCATGTTGATCTACTTCTGTGTTGATCAGAGCTACCATGCAGGGGCGTGTCCTCACACATAGAACCTGCTGCCATATTTGATTGTATTGGAATATTGATTAGTTCGTGGTCTGATTGTCTCTAAAAACAATCACAGACTCGCCCAGGATATACTTCATCAAGCCCCTAGGGATTTCATAATTCAATCATGAGATTGAAATTAAAATTAACCACCACCTGTATATAGATGTTGTATGTTTAATGTGATGGTAGATTTGATTAGCTGTTCATCTACCATCTACTATTTCTGTCTCCATTCTCCTGTTGACTATCTCCTTTACTTGGTTTCTGGGATTTAAATTTCCTGCTGTATTTTCTGTGAAACCATATTTACTATAATTGTCCTTTTCATTTTCTTTGTTGACTTAGGGTTTGTTGTAGGCATCTTTAACTTACCACGGTCTACTTTCAAATGATGTACCACTTCACATACAGTATCAAAATCTTACTTCCATATCCTCCCTTTCATAGTCTTTATGATGTTACCATCACATTCTTTAATTGCACATGCTATGAATGCTATAATAGCTTATTGTTAGAATTAGGTATCTTATAACTGAGCCTCTTGGCCAAGGTCTGTATTCCCAAGCTTTTAGGATTCTCTGGCTATCAGATACCCAATGAGAATGCAACTGGAACCACCAAGCAAGTTGAAAGCCAGCCTGGCCAACTTAGCTAAACCATTTTGAACATAAAAAGTTGGAAAGGAGAAGTTAGAAAGGTATGGTATAATTATATAATAGAGTGCTAGCCTGGGGTATGAGAGTATAGTAGTTCACCTACTGTGGCTGTTCATCAAGGAAGACATGGAAGCATTTTAATAGATGTAAACCCTACTAGACCTCAGCAGAGGGAATCACTCGTCATGGTCAGTGCCTTCCTGGACAGTGGAACCCAGAACATCTGAGCTCAGATGCTTTTATTGATTCAGAGCTCCTCAGGTGTTCTACTGATAGCACATACAGATCATGACCAATCGAACATCCCCCACATAAACCTAACACCTGCAAACAATGCAAAATGCCAAGACCTAGGCAGCCCCGCACCCAGCAGTACAAAAAACAATTATTTTTATATGTAACTAAAAATAAACTTCCATAACATGAGAAAACTGGGTTCAACTCTAGGCAAAGGGGGGGGGGTCAGAGAGATATGTTTAACAGATTTGAATAATGAGAAAAATATCTTACCCACTTATTACCTTCTATTTCTAGTGGTGTGGGCTTAAAGTAGATCCCCATGTTTGTCTGGCTTCATTGACCCTCTGCCTAGAGTGTGTTCGGTGACCTCTCTTTCAGTGGTAGTTTTCTGATGACAGATTCTTTGGGTTTCTCTCTGTTTTCAGCTTTGCTTTTAAATATATTTTTCATAGCTAATGAATTTTATATTGACAGTGTTTTATTTCAGGATTTTCAGCATGCTGCCTCACTGGCATATTTATTAGCTTGAATTGTTTCCAACAAGAAAACTGCCATTATTATCCTCATTCCTCCTCAAACATAGTGTGTCTATTTTCTCTGAATGCCTTTGAGATTTTTCTCTTTGTCAATAATTTTGAGAGATTCGATTAGAAAGTTGGTATAAGCTTTTTCATCTCCCGTTAGGATTTATTTAGCTTCATCTGTCTCTGGATTTGAAATTTTTTATCATCTGTGGAAAAGTTCTGGCTGTTATTTCTTTGAATATTTTTTTGTATACCATCTTCTCTCATGTCTATTTTGAAAGTGTGTGTGTGTCGATGGATAGATGATTGTAGCTGTATACCTACTGTGTGGCTCAGCCAGGAAGACAAGGAGGTGTTTTCATAGGAGCAAACTCTTCCAGAATTCAGCAGAAGGAACCATCATCCTCCTGGTCAGCACTGTCCTGGACAGTGGAACTCTGAACATCTTAGCTGGGGTATTTCTATTGATTCAGAACTCCTCAGGTGCAGATCATAAACAATGAAACATCCCACACAGAAATCCAACACCTGCAGACATTACAAAATGCCAAGGCCTATGTGTTCCTTTTTCCAATGGTGCACAAAAACAAGTATTATAAACACAACTAGAAATAAACTTCCACAACAGATGATATGTAATAGGTAGATGATAGGTAGATAGATGATAAGTAGGTAGATAGATAGATATATAGATAGATAGGGATAGATACCTAGTATTTACTGTGCAATTTGTAGTTTAATAATTTATTCTGGAATTACTAGAATAATCTTTACTATTATTTTGTGTGTGTGAATGTTTTACCTGCATGTTTGTGCACCATGTGTGTGCCTCTTGGAGGCTACAAGAGGGTGTCAGATTCACTGGAACTTGAATATGGTTAGTTTTGAGCCACAGTGTGGCTGTTCAGGATTGAAACTGGGTCTTCTGGGAGAGCAACTAGTGTTCTTAACATCTAAGCCATCTCTCCACTCCTGGATTCACTATATTTAATTGGATAGTAATCCAACCCTATATTTTATTCATGTTTGGTTTTTGTCATTAAAAGCTTTAAAGTTTTTCACAGTATCTATGTAATTATTGAACTTCTGGATTTGTAAGAAAGATTTTTAAATGTACTCTAATGTTAATGACAGCTGTGACAACTATATCAATTTCAATAGATTCAATGTCTACCTCATTTGGGACTATATTTTCCTGTTTCTTAGTATGTCTACAAACTTTTATTTATTTTATTTTTTTTATTTTTTATTTTATTTTTGGTTTTTCAAGACAGGGTTTCTAACCCTGTTGTAACTCTGGCTCTCTTGGAAGTCACTCTGTAGACAAGGCTGGCCTCAAACTCACAGAGATCGGCCTGCCTCTGCTTCCCAGGTACTGAGATTAAAGGTGTGTGCCACCAGCACCCAGGCAAACTTTTAATTTGATATCAGATGATCTGAATTCTATCTTGTTGTGTGCTTGATAACACATGTGAGTGTGTGCGTGCATGTATGTGTGTTTGTCTGTGTACATGTGTGATGTATGTATGCATGCACAGGTCTATATCCTCACATGTGGACATGCCATGGTGAGGTTAAAATTGGCTGTCTTTCTATGGTGTCTCTTGATTTTTTGTTTTTTGAGGCATCATCTATCACTAAATATGTAGAGCACTGATTAGACCAGGCTGACCAGCCAACTGAGCAGCAGGGATGTTCCTCTCTCAACCCTTCTGACCATTCTCAGGCTCATAGGCTCCAATTGCCCCATTGGTCTTTTCACATGGGTTCTGGGTACCCAAACTTAGTTTTTCTGGCTTGTATGTCAGATACCTTATAAACTGAGTCTTTCCCCCAACCTCTGAAAATTGTATAGAAACATGAATATTCCTAAATTTCTTGGGTGACACTCTCATTAGAAATTGGGGAATCTTTTCTGATTGTGTTTACATTTATTTATTTGGGTGCATGTCCTGTGAATGGATTCTTTATGGTAAATACATGCTTGACAATGAACTATGCCCACAGCCCTTATAACTTCTTTGTTTGTTTGTTTGGTTGGTTGGTTGGTTGGTTGGTTTGGGTTGGTTTGGTGTTGCTCAAGTTGAACTCAAACTCCTGGGCTCAAACTATTCTCCTGCCTTCATCTCCAGGGTAGCCAGGATCAGACATGTGCCACCATGCCTGTTTCTGCATCACTTGTTTTTAGAAATCATATTCATTTATTGTGTGTGCACTCACTTAAAAATTATATTCATATATTTTGGTATGGGGGATGTGTGTGTGCATGCCACAGTGCACCTGTGGAGCTTAGGGAGATAACTGAAGTCAGTTCCCTCCTACCACCTACCACCACCATGTGGATCTCAGGGGATGACAGCAGGCTGGCATCAAGCACTTGAGTCATTTCTCCAGCTCTGACAAGGTTATTTGTAAAGTTTGATTTTAAGTAACACAATGACTTTTGTCTCTGTTTCTACACAGTTGCTCTCAAGCCTTGTCATTTTGCTTGTGCTACACTTTTTGCGGGTTTTAAATGTCTAACAAACTTCTACATCTTAAATTTAAAATAGAGTTATATCAGTCTCCCCCTTCACTCCTTCCAACAGTCCCATGTCTGCGCCTATAATTGATAGCTTCTATTTATTTTACTGCTATTGTTACATTCTAAGACAGAAGAGGGAAATTTTCTCAGGGTTCCAGCATTAGACTGTGAACTACAAGCAAATAATGACTACCAGGAACGGGAGAGTTAGTCTCTGCAAGGAATGAGCCTCCTTACAGGCTTTTCAACGCAAAGTGCTCAGCCCTGAAACATATACACACAAATAACAAAAACAGGTTCAGCTGGTTGTATTTATGCCGTTGTGCTTGCGGTATACTTTTATAGCAGATGATAGTAGCCTCAATGTAAATTTGTAAATCACTGATGTGCCTTTTCTCTTGGATTATTTCCCTTGACTCTTATATTTTGACATTCCTGTCCGATCACTTTCTGATTCAGAGAAAAGTATCCGCGTAAAGTACAATTTTATCATGAAGAAAAAAATAAATCTCCTTAAAAGTCTTAACATTAACCCTTCCCTCTACCCACTCTTTCGGCTGCAGTTTTACACAACGCTTTTATGAATTACATAGAATTTTTTTTGTTGTTATTTTTCTTCTGTAAATAACCAGCACAAACCCTGGAATATCAACATGCTGAGCACTAATAAAAAATGGGCGTAGCCATTGACTCTTATGTACAATTTGTTATTAGTTAGCATTTTATTATTATTGAATGGTAATAGAGCGATTTTATCACCAACAATATCTAATTTTAATGCAGGTGAGGAAGTTTGAAAATATCTATGTACTCAAACCTCTTGCTCTAGATTATCTGTTTATGAAAGGAGCTGTTTCAATCAAGTCTTTTGTTCTGCTGCAGCTGGGATGACTCAGGAAGGCTCTTCCCTGAAGCAATCTATCAATACCCTTCCTGGCAACAGCAGAGATCATATTTATAAGCAGGTATGCCATAGGTAAGAACAACTTTTATCACATTTATTTCTTTCTATTGATATTTACTAAGAAGATGAAGTGATATTTTTATCTTTATTGTTACTTTTTTTTGGCCACAGACACATTGGAACCATTTCTTGGAAATGATCTGAAAAATAGAGGAAAGCATGTAGCGCATTGTCAGACAGTTGACACCTTGGTGCCGGTAAGCCAAGAGGCGCTTAGGCCTTTTGTGTTCTTTCATTGATGTCTTCTGGTGTTACCAAATTGAAGGCAGAGCATGAGTCATTTTTCCCAGAAAGTCTGAGTTCATTGTATAGTGCCAGTCTGGATTGGCAATGAGCCAATCTTCTAGAACTATGAGCACTGAAGAGCTAACAACTGCCTTTACCAAATTATTTGGAAGACCTGCCTGGTAGGGCAGCTTTCCATAGCTGTTGCTATGACTTTCATATTCATGGCTATGCTTATTCACCCAACTATTCTTTTAGTATCTGTTATAAGGCAGATGCTATACAAAATGTGATGGAAGACCAAGAGAACTTATAGCTCTTCAAGTTTATCTCCAGCTCTAGATGAGGACAAAAACCTTACATATTAGGGTCCAATAGAAATAGAGCTTTAAACAGATTTTAAAAGGCCATATCAGTGCCCATTAGTGCTGAAGGCATAACACTGATGTTACAGCCGGATGATGTATTGTTGGCCCTCTGGTAGAATTCATGAATCACAAATGTTATCCTTTTATTTTTTTTAATTGTATATGCTTTTTTTTAACCTGCTATTCAATATAAACTACTAAAGAATTAATTTATCCTCAGGGCTATTGAGTTAAAAGCACTAATAATTAAAAATGGGACTATTATTCTCAGCACAAATCTTGACCAAACGTCAAAGAGTGATGAAGTGTCTTTGGTATATCCAGAATTCCATCTTTATGCTTCTTTTTCTTTAAAATGTAATCAACCGTCTAAAAACCTTTGTGTATTCGTGATGACCTATGAAACTGTAAAATTTCAGCACTTTTCCTTGGGAGGTTGGCGTGCCATTAAACAACACTGAGAACTTTGGTTTAATCTGTATTGGAGATGTTGAAGAACTTGTAAAGGATCTTCAAAATTTCAAAATTCTAGAATTTTAAATTTACAATCAAGAGGAAAATGTCTAAAATGCTCATATATAAAACTAGGCTGAGAAAGTTTTACATATAAAAGGGGGAATATGCTCACAATGGATGTACTACCTGCCAGTAAGTTCAGTTCTGTAATTCTTGCTAATACCACCATTCTGACGTATTCAGATAAAAGCATTTCTTTTTGTCCAACAGCTGTTCTTTTAAAATGTCTGCTGTAAAAAGCACCATTTGTGTGTCATTGCAGATTCTCTATACTTCAGATATTTTCTACATGTTACTATAACATGTGGAAAATTGTAACGTTTTGACTGAGTCTTCTAAAACATATGAATGACTCAGATGTTTGTAAGAGGATTGCCTGCCCACCACCTGCCATTCTCAATATTCCTAAATGCCAGATGTCTCCCGGCCAATCTTTTGAAAGTTTTCCCAAAATATATAATATATATATTATATATATATATTGGGTATAATAGGGGAAGGTAATTAAAGGTAATTAAAATACCTAGCAGCGGTTAAAAGAGCCAAGCTTGATGTGAATTATTGAGCCTGAAACATAGAGGATGGAAGAAAATGTATGCAGAAGATGAATTGAAAAATCCCAAATAAAAACACTTACATTGCATAGGTTTGTCTTTATCCACCTAGAAATAGCTTTTTCTCTCTTTTGTGATAAAAGCACAGCCTGAGTGTGTGTGTGTGTGTGTGTGTGTGTGTGTGTGTGTGTGTGTGTGTGTTACAGGTGCACAGAATCCCCACCCCCTTTTCCATATGGAACAAATGTCTTGAAGAGCTAACATGTTTTGCTTTATGCCATTTTAATCCTGGTGACATTAACATTTTTTATTCATTTCACCACATTCATAGTAAGTCTTCACTTTGAGAAAATCCATGTATAATGAACAGTAGCACATGATGTAAAGCTAGAAGAAAATGTATGAGGTAATATGTTTTATTAAGCTCAAAATTCAGTCCTTGATGTCTAAACTTTGAAACCCAAGGGCTTTTTTTAGGCTCTTCCCACTCTAAGGCTGTACATGTGTCATCTACATTTCATTGTTTACATGTTTATTTTGGGAATGCAACATTTAGAAAACTGGAATCGGATTTAGGAACGTAAAGTGAGAATTCCATCACAAAGTAAACACTGAAGTCAAGTGCCATTTATTTTTCACACATCTTTTATTGAATTCTATATTTTTGGAAATTACCTTTCAGGGAGCTTGCAACAAACATGATATAAAACACAAACTAACTGTCAACTGAAATTCATGTTTTAAATTATGGTTAAAGTGAAAATTAGAATTGATTATTTCATAATCTTAATTTTTTTATTGGGTCTCTGAGATATTGGACAACGTGTTTTGATATTCGCCCCTCCTACATCTCCTCCCGGATCTACCCACCATTACCTTCCACCCAATTTTGCATTCTTTCTTCAAAAAGAAAAAAAAAAAAACCACTCACGTTCCATTTGTGTTGCTTGGGTATTCTTTGATAGATGGCATTCCATTGAGGATGGATTGAATTACCAAAGGCAACACTCTTAAAGAAATGACCCCTTTCTTGCATCAGCTAGTAATTGTCAATAGATCCTTGGTGAGGAATGAGACTTCAAGCCTACCTCCTTCTCCATGTTAGGACTTGGGCTGCTTTGAGCTTGCAAAGGCTTTGCGCATGCTCTTATAACTGCTGTGCGTTCATATGCACAGCTGCCTTGTATCTAGAAGACATTGTTTCATTGTAGTTTCCTTCTTTCCTTCCTTCCTTTATTCTCTCCTTTCTTCTTTTCTCTATCTACCTTTCTTTCTTTCTTTCTTTCTTTCTTTCTTTCTTTCTTTCTTTCTTTCTTTCTTTCTTTCTTTCTTTCTTAACTTCAGAATAATGAAGAACTCATTGCTAAGTAACAAAGTAAACTTTCATCCAAAACAGAAGCTGAATATCCTAAGTTATCACTAACAGACTGTGTGGGTAATTTGTGAAGTCATGACTTATTTATGCTATTAATACTGTAGGGGCAGAGAGACAGCTAGGTAGTTTCTTGTTTCTCTTGTGAAGCCAGATGCAGCTCACAGCACCCACAGGGTAGCTGACAGCCATGGATAACTCCAATTTCATGGGATGTGTTGCCCTCTGGATTTTGGGGAACCAGACATGCACATGGTACACATACATATATGCACACAACACAGAACACTCACAGACATAAAATCAATATGAAAAATAAAATCAAAGACAAAATATATGTTGATAATTTAATACATGTGCAATAGGGTGCTGAGTATAGCAGGGAAACAGGTGCTTCTGTAAAAGTATAAAATATGACCATAGGAAAAAGAATTATCTCTACATTTCTAATAACTGGCTTATTGGTAAAATACTAGTTACTCAATTCTTTTTATTGTCTTTGTAAAAATTATTATTATTATTATTTTGTCTCTATGGCTTCTAATTGCAGCATTGAGCAGAGTCTATTTACAAAGACACATTTACAAATCTACTATACAGGATTCACATATCAGAGGAGCTTCATAGGAGGAACTCACTCTTCCAGCCATTATTTCAAATTCAGATAAAATTAACCCTATACTAATAGCAATGTCTACCAGGAAGTGGTGGCCCATGCCTTTAATCCTAGCACTTTGGAGGCAGAGACAGATGGATCTCAGTTCAAGCCCAGCCTGGTCTACAGAGTGAGTCCCGGACAGCCAGAGTTACAACAGAGAAACTGTCTCAAAAAAACTAAAAATTAATTGTAGCAGTATGTTGCTGCAGCTTCTCACCAAGGAAGACAAGGAGGCATTTTCATAACTGTAAACTCTGCCAGACCTCAGCAGAGGCAACCACCATCCTGGCTAGCGCCAGACTCACAGTTGGAACCCCAAGCATCTGTGCTCAGGTACTCCGAACTCCTTAGGTGTTCTACTGATACCACATACAGATCATAAGCAATTAAACAACCACCACAGAAATCCAATTCCTGCAGACAATACAAAATGTCAAGACCTAGGATATCCCCTCCCCCAATAGTGCATAAAACAATTTCAAACATAACTAAAAATAAACTTCTACAACAATTAATTGATTGATTGATTAAAAAATAACAATGACCATATGTATCCAGATGGAATCAAACAGCAACTTCTTCAACAACTGACATAGCATGCCCATGTTTTATATTCATTATAGGTACATTACATGTATCAAGTCCCTACTGAGGTGACTGTCAATACCTTCAGTTCCATGCCCCAGCTCATTCACAAATCATGCTGTCAAGAAGAGGGAGAAGGATAAGGAAAGAAAATGAGGGAGCAGGAAAGAAGACAAAGAAAGGGGCAGAGAGAGGAGGATGAAAGAATGGGAAAAAGAAATAGGAAAGGGAAGTGGGGGAATTGAAAGAGTTTTAGAGAATGTCACAGAATCCCTGCCCAATCCATTCTATAGATTAGATTTTACAACTAGCTACCCCAACAGGTAGATCTGAGTAAAGGAGCCAGTTCCCTAAATTCCACAGGCTTAAACGAGGATATAATTCAATTTGTTTTCAAATCTTTCTGTATCTGTATTAACTATCCCAAAGCTTTCACCAGGTTTTAAGGATGACTTAGGATTTCTGAACCAAAAAAACTACAGACTTGGATTATAAAATTACCCTCAGTTTTTAGATTTCTAAATATAAACCCATGTTATATTTTTCCCCTGGAAAAATGCATATAAGGGGAAAAAATCCACAGAAACCTTTGAAGATAAAGTAAGATCCGGGGAATCAGATGTGAGAGGAGGAAGCTCTCAGCGTATGAATAATAGACATTTCTAAACTGTTGGGGCATGACATTGTGGTGGTAAACAAGAAGAAAACACAAAGAGAACACAGTAAAAAGGTAAATACAGAGAAGCCAAGAAAGAAGTCAGCATCCTCAAACTTGAAAAGCAGCCTTGGGATGTTAAGTGACAAACTGTGAGACAAAGCAAGACCAGTAGTTATGGGGACTGTAGGCAGGAAGTTATTTGATCTCTGCTCCCATTGTTCTGTGGGGAAAGTTACATGGAGTGCTTTGATTTCTATCATCTGTTTGCTTTCCAAAGCACTGCTCTGTTTTATAGCCCTGAGATCTTATTGATTTTGACTAAACCCAACCATTTGCAATCCAAGAAAAATTGTATTAGACATGTTATAAAACATCAGCTGTAGCACTTTGGAGTTGCTGCGTTTCATACAGTGGCTTCTAAGTCTGATGTCAGGAGACGGCAATGATCACTCATTAGGACTGGAATATACTCATGCAGCAGAGAAGGGAGCCCTTCCGCACAACAGGAAAATACAAGCCACACTTAAGGGCAGATCCCAGGCCACTTTGCAGATGGTCAACACAAAACAAATTCAATGGGACTTTCTGGTGATTTTTGTCTCATAATGCTTTGGGTAACTCTTTTTAAGCTTATAGGTCTTTTGCTTATCTATTATGGTTTCTGGTTTTGCAATTTTATGAAATTTCTATTTGTGTGAGTGTGCATCTCTACGTGTATGTTTCTTGTGCTTTTTCTTTGACTCCATTTTTATTTTTGTTTCTCTGTTTTGTCCTATTCTAACTTGTTTTTATCTTATGCTATTGTTGTTGTTGTTGTTATATGTCTGTTTATTTTCTAATGAGAGAGAGAAAGGGTGTGGATTTGGGTGAATGAAAAGTTATGGAGGATGTGGGAGGAGTTGGGGAAGGAGAAACCATAATCAGAATATATTGTATGAAAAAATCTATTTTCAATAAAAATGCAAATTTGGCCATAAATCATGAATTTGGGTGATCTTATTGGGGAACTATCTCCTTCTTAACAGCATATCTACTGAAGCACTAGATGGTTCCCATGCATACTTGTCATCTTTTATAATCACCTGCTAGAATATTAACTTCAGGAAAGCAGAGTGCCCTAGTTTCATTTCTCTGCTGTGAAAAAATACTCTAACAAAAACAAATTAGGGGAGAAAGGTCTTATAGCTCCCAGGTAGCTATAAGCTCCCAGTTTTAAGTTATAGCCCATCATAGAATAGAGGTCAAGGTAGCAAGAGCTTAACACAGCTAGGCACATGATATCCATAGTAAGGAGAGAAAAAAGTAAATTTGCTCAGCTTGATTTCTCCACTTTTCTACAGTCAGGAGCCCTTGTGTAGAGAATGATACCATTCACAGTGAGCAATATATTCACATATCAATTAACTTAATTAAAACCATTTCCACAGGTGTGCCAAAACCCAATCCAAAGAAGATAATTCCTCACTGAGACTCTTCCCCGGTGATTCTACATTGTACCCACTGACAATTAAAACCGGTCTTGCCCTTTTTGATGTAGACCTGTATCTTTGAAAGTTTAAAAAAATCAGCAGTTAAGCTGGGTGGTGGTGGCACATGCCTTTAATCTCAGGACTTGGGAAGCAGAGGCAGGCAGATATCTGTGGGTTCAAGTCCTGGTCTACAGAGTGAGTTCCAGGACAGCCAAGGCTACAAAGAGAAACCATGTCTTAAAAAGCTAAATAATAATAATAATAATAATAATAATAATAATTAATAATAATAATAATAAAACATTTTCTTAAATTCACAGGGAAATTTGAGTCCTTCAATAATCTTGAAATGTGGAGAAATTTCAGTGTACATTTAAATATTTAGCATTTATGTATAAATTGGTCTTTAATGTGTTTAGCTGTCTTTAATAAGTAATACCAAAGAAAAGTACTCAGTGACATTATTTTATGTGACTCTATTCTAAAAGAAATTCAAGTAAAAAAGAAGAAAAACTAACGTCTGTTAAATTAAATTCACAAAATTTATAAATTCATAAATTTAATTCAATTTTATTTATCTAACAAATATATTTTGCAGATAAGACACTTTAGATACATATATAACTATACTAGTATGTAAACGGCATACCAATCACGTTTCTTCTTTGGGAATACATAGCAGCTGGGTAACGTAGGTGAAGAACCCTCTGGTGGGTGAAGATCTTCCCTAGGTGAGTACTTGGCCAAGCCATTCAGATGGTCTGTGGGAATGCAGCCTTGATCCTTTTCTCTTTTGTATTCCATGTCTTCATCTTTTCTGGATCCTTAACCTCACTATACACTTGGGCAAATCTCCTCCTATTGCTTTCTGAAAGCTAAGGCTTCTTCAGGCATCACTCTTCCTTTCCTTCTATAATTAAAAATACTGAAAAGGACAATCCAAAAGTTTTAGGATAACATCTGCTTTCCCCACTGCCATCCAGCACGAACCCTCTTTCTCTGACCCATAAGCAGCATACAGCAAAGTGGTGAACTGAAGGGCTATGAAGCCTAGCAGCATAGTTACAAACGCTATGGCACCTTACCCCCTGCCACTGTGCCGTTTGGTTGAGTTCTTTCATCTTAGGGTTGTGATATCTTCATTTGTGTGACAGTTGTAATTATTATTCCCCATTCAGATGATTGTTGTAGAGGTCACGCGAGAGGCTTTGCGCAAGGGATACAGAGAGGACAATGTCCATGACTTGGGATGCTGAGTTTAGCTCAGATTTCTTCTAAACCCACCAGCTGAATACTATACCTGAAAAGACTGTATTTTGCGTATCCCATGCAATCCCAATGCATACCTGATTTCTCAGATAATGATGACTAGCATTATGGTCCAACCTCTGAAGCCTCCACATTTGGAAATAGCATATATGAGTATATTGATGATGCCTTTATAATTGGAAAAAAAAAACATAGGATTTAAAACAATTCTTATAAACAATTAGATATCTTTACATTTTGAAATTATCTTTTTTTTTTGTCTTTCATATTTGGAAAAATGATGCCCTATCAACTCTAGCTGCAAAGACTAGGCTATAGCCAACCTTCACATAGCTTTCTATTATGACCTAACAGTTCCAAGAGAGTGATCTGCTCAAGCAGTAGACCAGGCATACAAATATTATACCACTTCAACAATATTTCCATGATTGTTATGTCCATGAGTACTAGCAGTGAAAATCTGCACAACATTCAGGAAATAACCGTGTATTATCTCTGCTTCTCTCTAAACTCTTTGAGTAGTTGGACTCTATTTACTTCTTCCAATTTTCAGCTTCTGTACTTAAAGATGAAGTATTGTTGTTTTGGGGGATAACACATGACTTCTTAATAAACAAAAGCATTAAGGTATAAAATACCAAATTTCAGAGCTGAAAAAAATCATCCATGTAATCTACGAATTGTATAATACTACATTATAACAAAATATATGAAAATCTTTTTGAATCCTAACCCCACGGCTCTCACTTCTCACATAGTAAAATCCTGAATACTTTGGCACTGTGAAGCAACAAAATGTGCCATGTATGGAACCAAAATATTATATGTATGGAAATTATTTTTTAATCATTTAAGAGAAATGTATATATTGTGGTATATTATCACAGTAGTGATGACTCACAGATGTTTGTTACATATCTATCCCGTACAGTGAATTTTTAGGGGAATGAAATCTTTGATGTGTCAACTTAGATCACTCATTTTTGTTTCTCTTAATTTTCTCAAGCAAAACAAAGTCAGGTAAACATGATTTACAACTGAGAAAACACAGGAGAAAAAAATCACAAGACAATTCCTTAAGTCCTCCTGTGTTTGATAACACTTTATGTAAGTCTGATTCACTTGTCATCAGCCACATGTAGATGGCCGTAGTGATGGACCAGTCAGTATTAGAAAATGCATTCAATTCCTTTACTCTGGTTGATGGCCTTCAACATACATTAACACAGTAACAGTGAGTAGAATGTTAAATAGTCTGGTTCAAAGACTTGTCACCTTATGTGAACATAATCCCACAAAGGCCCCTAAAGCTGCAAAGTACTACCTTTTCAGCCACATTTGAATTTATATTATTCTATTGAAGTCTTGTTTCTTTCACACAAAACCCTGTAGCTTTTGCTGATATTATTTGTGTATTTGAATGAGTGTCAGTTTATACTTTTCAACAATGGATCTTTTTTGAAATCAACTCTATATTACTTACAATAGCATAATATAATTGCATACAAAGTAACTTGACAGAAATCATGTGGTTTTGAAAGAAATGCTTCTCTGGATATGTGAAATAAACTGACAGGAACATGATGAATTTTTCAGCCCAAAATTTGAAGTACTGAACATGCTCCTGGCAAAACATGGTTAGCAACGTGAAATTTTCTGTAAATTTTTTGAGTCTTACTATATGGCACTAATTGGCCTAGGAATCATTATATAGACCAGTCTGGACTTGAAATCAGCCTGCCTCTTTCCCTCCAAGTGCTGGGATTAAAGTCATAAACCACCATGACCTACCCTGCCCAGCAACTTTCACTACTTTTGAGATATGTAATAAACCTATATTTATTGAGGCTATGTGAGTGAGAGGTTGAGCATATAGATACAAAGAAATAATTGTTGAATTCTGAGTTAAAATTATGGAAATTCCATTAAAAAACAGGTTAAGTTAAAACGTGACAAGAGGAAAATATTTATTGAGAGTCATGATGGTTAGTGGAGTTGTATAAAGTGTTTAAGATCTGGCTTTTATGAAATACAGAGTACAGAATCTAGAGATGACACCTGGGCAATGAGCAATCAGCGTATTGCTCGGTTTTATTTTATGTGCAATGTCTGCATATAAGCTTTATTTTTGAAAGATGTTCTCACTGGACTTGTAAATCTGAGTCAAGGTTACTATTTCTGCCTTCTCTCAACGTTTCACTGCCGCTTTGCCCTCAGTGCCAACAGTGCTGCTGATGAGAAGTCACGTGACATCGGAAAGTCTTTAAAAAGATCATCAGATTTCTTCTACTTTTGAGTTATTCAGAAGGAGACACATTCAGAGAATTCTGAGACAAAGAATAGCTTCTGTGTTAATATAAGGACAGGCTGTTACAACTTGAAGGAAACTTCCAGTCTTAAACCTTGACAATGAAAACTCACTTCTGATTTTTAACTCTGAATGTTCTTCACCAAGGCATGAAAGAATTCACAGATTAAAAAGAGAATAAAAACTTCAACATAAAGAAATCATTCTTAGGTGGAAGTATTTCTAGGAAATTGCAGGAATGAATATTGAGTCTCTCTGAAGCAATTCACATAAAGCCAAAAAATAGTCACTCAGAGAGACATGAAAAAGAGAAATTCACAATAAAAATAGAAGAAAGAATAAAAATATAAGAGAGAACTAACTATACAGAGAAATAAATGTGAAAACTCACAGTCATAAAAGTTGCAAAACCTTACTATTATAAAGTAGTTAGATCAGAATATTCAAAAGCATAAACAAAAGGGAAAATTGAAGATATTTTCATGGAAAAGTGGACTTCTGAAATTTCTAAATGAATTTGAATAAAGGCTTATATGCTGCTACAGAATAAATACATTAAAATTTCAATGTAGAAGCTTATAAGTTAAAGAGGGAATTAACACACTGAAATGGAAAACATACACCTACCTGCAAACTAAAAAGGAAAAGTAATATAAATTCTGAAAAAAAAAAAAGATATAAAGGAATATAATATTGATCTAATGTATAGATGACCAAAAGCAGAAACAAGGAGAAATAAATAAGGGGAGAAAAGACAGTATATAAAGAATTATAAAGAGAGTCAGCCAAGGCCAAGCTACCAAGTCATCACCCTAAAAGTCAAAGTTATTCCAGGTAACGTTATTACTAACTGAAAAGCGTCAAAGAAATTACGATGCTCTTCTTAAAAGGACTTTGAGATGCCATGTGACTTCACATCAGCAACACTGAGAGCAAAGCAACAATGAAATACTGAGAGAACCCGAAAATAGTAACCTTGACTCAGATTTATGTACCTAGTGAGAATATTTTTTCAGAAACAAAGCTTATATGCAGACGTTGCATAGAAAATAAAACTGAGCAGTTTGCTACCAAGAGACACTCATTAAAATCAATTCTATTTTTTCCCCATTGTGGTAAGAACATTTAATATGAAATCTCTACTCTTAACAATTTTTAAGTGCTCAATGGAGCATTTGTTAATTGCAGGCACAGAGCTGTATAATAACTCAACTTACTGCTCTTGAAGGAGAGGAGCTAAAATGATATACACATTAAATAGCAGCCTCCAATGTCCCCCAATAGAAGCACCATACCACTCTAACTTCTATTTATATACATTTGACCCTTTTAAATGACCTATGTAGGTGAAATCATGCTATATTTGTTCTTCTCTAACTAGATTATTTTATTTCCTCGGAAAAAAAGTTAGCACATATCTATCTGTCTCCATAAATATATGGAGAGGGGGAGAGAGATTCCAGCACTTCTGTATACATTATCCACAATGCTTAAAAGTCTAAAGACTATATTTAACATTCCTAAGAGATGTAATCTCACAGCAAACTCCCTGTTCCTCTGGCTCTTACAGTCTTCTCATGAGGAATAATGAAAGAGTCTTGACATTGGAGGATCTAGGGAGAGAAAATGGTAGGGAGAAATGATGTAATTATATTACAATTTTAAAATATTTTTAAAATTAAAAATAATGCACTTTGGTGAAAAGGATGTTGCAGAGGTTGTCTGAGCCTCAAGAAGAAATGATGAACAAGGAAAATGCTCATGTGGTCAAATCTAAGCCCATGTTGACAAGGAAAACCTCAGTCTAGCATTTTCCTGAGTGACTTCCAATATCAGAACAAAATTGCACAGCAGAAGCATCCAGAATAAAGGTGTCCATTGCATCTCAAGGGTATTAAAGCTAAAAGTATTCGTTGGAAAAGTGTAAGATACTACTAAATATTAGTTTCAAGATCACAAATCTGAAATACTTCTTGGATTAGTATTGTGAAATAAATTACACAGTGGAAGAAGCAAAGAAATGTGATGAGCAAAACAAGAGAGGAATAAATGAAAGACAACTCATATCTGACAGGGCAATTTTGTTTAGAAATGCATAATGGTAAAGTAGAAATGCTTTATTTCAAAAGATTAAGTGCACTAAAACAAAACCTTACTATATATTTTTTGGCATTGGGATATGTATATAGATACAGTAGAAAGTTGAAATCAATCAATCAATCTTTTCTTTCAAAAGAAGGTGTTGTTACAAGAAATAAAGGAACCAAATTCATATTGCCGGAAATATAAAGTATAGAAAATCATCTGGCATTCTTGTTGGAATACTCACGCATATCTGTAGATACAAGTGAGCACGGTACAACCAGTTTGGACTATTATTTGGCATAGGTAATGTCATTGAAGATGAACATAATCTACAACTAATACTAGATATTTATGATACACAGATGGTGAAACTTGGAATGCTTATAGAATCCTCAAAGCAGCATTTTCTATAACAAAATATAGTTTAATAAAAGATAAAAACACTATGATTAACCTTTAATGTAAAAATGGTAAACTTGTGGTATGGTCATCCAATGTAGTTATATAGAGTAATTGAAATAATTATACTATAGTTACATCTTAAGATTGTAATATTGAGCTAACACAATGATAAGTGTTATATATTATAAAAGCACAAGCACATGAAATGAAAGTGTACTATTTTAAACAATCACATGGTGAAAGTACAAAGCAAAGCAGGGACATATAAATATGGCTTTAGGAGACTTGGTTTTTTTATATTTTTTTCATATTATTTTTGAGATGGTTTTTATTTTTGAGATTATAATTAAATTACAATATTTCTCTCTTCCCCTTTCTCCCTCCAAACCCTCTCGTATACCCTTCTTCATTCTCCTTAAATTCATGGCCTTTTTTTTCACGAATTGCTATTGAATGCATATATGTATATGTATGTACATATGTATTCCTAAATAGAACCTGTTTAGTATGTATAATGTTACCCGTATATACATTTTCAGGGCTGATCATTTTGGCATTGGACAACCAATCAGTGTGTTCTTCCCTGGAGAAGACCACTTCTCCACTCCCAGCTTGCCCCTGCTGCCTACAGTTCTTTGAGCAGGGTTGATGCTACATGGGCTTTTCTTCATGTGCACAGGAGACTTGTTTTTCTCAGAGTGAGCAAAATGAGAAGAGTGTGAATCAGACATAGGCAAACAAGAGCAGCAAAGGAAATGCAGGGTTGGTTTTTTGGTTTTTTTTTTTTTTTCCTGTTCTTTAATGTTGTTAATAGGTTGTGAGATTAGAGATGCCTACAGGGTCAATATGCTTCATGCCTTAGAGATGTCATAAATATTAGTTAGTCTCCCATTAATATTTTTAAAAAATTAAATAGGCCCCAATTTTTAAAGAACAGAGCCTACAATGGAAAGATCCTTTCACTAGATGTGAGAACGTTAACACAGAACTGGAATGTTTTCAGAGCACTCTCTTCAGAGCAGAAATTCCCTCTGGAACAAGCACACATGCCAGGTACACTCCTTTAGGTGTTGCTTCATCCAGCCACTCCCTTCCTCTATTCTGTTCCCTCCTTCTTCATGCAATTCTAGTTCCACTTGCCTGTCTTAGTTGCCTTTTCTGTTGCTGTGATAAACACTATGACCAAAAGTCCATTATTGAAGGAAGCCATGGATGGCATTCAAGGCATGAATGTCAAGGAGAAACCATGTAGGAATGCTGCTTACCAGCTTACTCATTCTTCCTTGCTCAGTTAATGTTCTTACACAACCCAGGTCCACCTGAATTAGTTGCTCCATTCACGATGGGATGGGATCTGCTACATTAACTAGAAATTTAAAAAAAACCTCATAGACATGATCACAGGCCAATCTAACAGAGGTAATTCTTCAGTTGAGGTCTCTCTTCCTAAATAACTTCAGCTTTGTGTAAAGTTGACAGCTGAAGCTGCCTATGACATTGTTCTTGCTTCTTTAGACAATTGCAGTCCTTTGAATCAAAGCCCCACCTCTCTTTGACCTTCCTCATGTCCAGTCACTCTGTGACCAGAGGAATTTTTCCCTCCAGAAAAGCCTCTCACCATTAATTCTTCCTCCAACTTCAAATGAAACTGTCCTTTCAATGGCTTGTCTTTGTTTTTATCATGAAGACAAATGCTTTAGCTAAACCTGCAAAGTTTGCACATCTGGCTTAAATGCTTGTCTCTTCTTTTTGAAGGTCCCACATCTTACTCTGCAATACAGGCACACTGGACTTGTGGCTCCTAACAATACCAATGCTATCTCCAATGAATCCATAAGACCTGTACAAATGCTAGCCAATCTCTGTTAATTTATGTGTGTCAACAATTTCTTCCCATACCTCTTTTCCATAGTTGACATTGGAGATTTTTGAAAATGGGAAGAATTAATACATACAGGTAAACAGGTGCAAAAGTTAGAACTACATAGCATACTTCTCATTCTATTAGAGTAAAGTATATTAAGAAGCATGGCAAGAAGAAAGGATGTCAAGAGAACAATGAGAAGAGAGGTGAAAACATCCTTTGTGATGAAATATGAGAATTAAGACACTGAAGAGCAAAGGAATTATTAGAAATTCCAGGACTGACATTTTCTCTTTACATCCTGATATTTCACTATCTTCGTGTCTATTGTTTCTGAAATACACTCTCCCTAACGTTCATCTAGTGAAATCTGCTTCTTTCCCTGCTTTTGCACTATTCCCAGAATGTGGAGCTCCATCCTCCTCATGCCAAATCACAGATCATATGAAAGACAGAATTAGGAGGAGACTCTACCTAGCACAGTCCACTTTGATCACTCTCTCCTCTAATGAGCTATACCTGTTCCCTTCCCTAAGACTCAATTTAGCAGTTAATTATTTGTGGTGATGTTCCCAGTCCCCTAGGGGCCAGACTTCCTTGATTATCAAGAGGAAAACAAAGGATTTGAAAGCAAGTTTCAAAAGAATACCCAGATGACATGGAGAGGAAACAGCCTTATTCAGGAGTCAGTATCACTTGAGCTCACTCAATGGGACTCTAAATCTAACAATGAACTTTCTGGTTGACCCAGAGCATACATGTGGACCACAAATTTGTGCTCATCTTTCAAAAGTCCTTTCATAAAGGCTGAACTTTGATTTTCGCTTTTATGTTTCGATAATCTGACTGCCTCAGTCACTAAAACCATCCATGAATTAACATGCGACTATCAAAAGTCTCAACTATCGGAATGCAGGCACAAAGTCAATGTTATTCTGAAGACAGGGTTTAGGCAAAAAGCTGTGATAACCCTAATTAGCTCATACCTGAATTGGATAATGTAATGGAAGTAATATGAGGACAACCCTTTGAATCTGCATACAAAATGAACCAGCTTGGTGTGGAGTTGATTACTAAAAAAACAATCTATACAATACAGTCATAGATTTACCAGATGTGTTCAGGGAAAAGACTTTATCCTTTTGTCTAGTTCAATCATCAGGTCTAGCCTGGAGCAGCCCTAGAGTATTTCAGCCTCCATACAATCTGCTTTTAAACCTGCTAGCTAGGACCTAGAACTGGAAGGCTTTAGCTTCTGTGCATCTAGAACATTTAAACCTCAATGACTTACTGCTGACTGAGCCACTCTGGCTAGCTCCTGAACTTTGACTTTTCTGGAACAACTTACTTACTGTTCTGGCTCAAACTCTCCTCCAAGCTAACTGGTTTAAACTGATCTTCTGAGCCAGCTTACTGTTTCTGACAGAACTCTTCAGACTCTGGCAGACTCTGGCTGCCTCAGACTGAACTGCTCTGCTCAGGTTCAAACTCATTCATTCTTCCTGTCTGATACTGACTTCTTCTGCAGAACTGCCTCTGTGTCTCTGTGTCTCTCCCTGAGCCTGCCTGCTTTTGTAACTCACTGGTTCATACTGCCTTAATCAGCCTCTCTGCCTTATCCCCAGTCAGACTGCATCGTTGTCTCTGTGTTGTCCCCAATAAGCCTGCCTCAGACTGCTTGCCTTATACTGCCTGCTACTCTGAGCTGAGAGCCTACTTTTATATCGTGAGAATTGGGCATATCCTTCACACTGACTCATATCAAAAGTCACTTGTGTGATATTGACTCTTTCTGACTTCTGCTCCCTGTGTCTACTTCCACATGCTGTTTCTGTTTTAGGGATAAAATGTGTGGACTACCACTGCCTTCTAAATAGGAGGATTAAAGATGTTTGTTACCACTGCTTTTTGAATACTGGGAAGGTGTGTAACAACATTCTTAACAGTCTTTCTACATTCCATCTGGACCACAGAGGCCATTGAATGTTATTCCTTCGTATAGATCCCTGGATCATAGGCCCTTCCTAGCTTTTACACAGGCCTATTCCTCTTCAATGCAATACTATAGAAATAAAATCTACTAAACTCTATGATCCTACTGTATCTAATTCTGTCAGTTTAAGATTAAATTTTGAGTAGGTTGGATGTGTGTGTGTGTGTGTGTGTGTGTGTGTGTGTATGTGTGTGTCTGTATGTGTGTGTACATGTATGTGCATCAATAATGATTTTAAAAGGTGAGATATTAAGTTTGGAAGAGAAGAGGGACAAGAAAAGAGTTGGGAGATGAGAGTAGGATTGATGTAGATGGACTGCTTATTTGTAAAGTTCTCAAAATAGTTTTAAGTGTTAATTTTTTAGGGGATGGATCATGACAGGGTTTCTCTGTTGTAACTCTGGCTGTCCTGGAACTCACTCTGTAGACCAGGCTGGCCTCAAACTCACAGAGATTCACCTGCCTCTGCCTCCCAAGTGGTAGCATTAAGGGTGTTTGCTACCATTGACTGGCTAAAAATTTTTAATTAGTTTATATCTTAATTATAAACTCATTTGTAACTTGAGTGCCCAAATTACATAGGCTAAGAATACTAAAGGCTTATTTAGTCAGTTTTTACTTTTGGAAGTTTGGAACCATGCTCAAGTATAATAAGAAACATTTGAGAGTTCACTAGACAGATACCTTCTGAGTACTGTTGACTTAGTAGTAGTCTCGGTGCTACTTCATAACTAGTATTTTTTTTCACTATTGCCTTTCAAAATACCTTGCTTAGATATTTTTTTCCAATCATCTATTGACCAAAATTTAATGACATAATATATTGTATATCTATTTATATGATGTATCTCTATTTGTGTTTTACATACAAAAATAAGAGTAACTTTTAATTCAATTCAAGATTCAGGGTAAATTTTAAGGCAAAAAATGAATTAAAAATTGAAAGAAATATTAGCATTTAACAACTTTTATAGTATATTTGTGAACTAACTTATTTGACTACATATATATATATATACACGCACACACACACGCACACACACACACACACACACACACACACACACACGTATGTCCCCCCCAGTGGAGACATTAGCTATTCCTGTTAAGTTGGTAAAGATAGATAAAACTGTTTTGTTTGTCCTGGTCTTTCTATAAGATATACATTCAAATTTAGAAAATGCATCCTTATGGGATAGTAAGAAATTAACATCGAGTTCAGAACTATGTAATCACTGTTTTTAGCATAAGTTTATACTGACAGGTAGACTAAAACCATTGTTTATTGTGTTTTCACTTTACTTATTCTTCCAGTAACTCCAGTCATATTAAGGGATTGCTCTTTAGAAGGAAACAATGCTCATGACATCACACATTGGTGCTGGCTTAGCAAGAATTGGGCTGATTCAGGTATCTAGTCTAGGTCCAGGAAATATATTGGTAAGATTTAAAAAATAAGGACATTTACAGAAGTCTTGAAGCTCAACATTTGGATTGAGGATAGGAGAAATTTGGCCTGCAAATCAAATTTATCTACATCCTGCTTTGGTATAACTTATGAGCTTATAATTGTCTATTTGTTTAAATGATTGGGGCTAGGAATAGAAGTCAAGGTGATTTTTTTATGACACAAGTATTATATGTAGTTCAAATATAAGTGCCTGTAAGCAAAGCTTTATTGGAACACAGCAACCACATTTGGCTATTTGTAGTCTTGTACATTATTTTTCATGAATCCAGATCACTCATTTTTACACTTTGTACATTTTATACATTCTTTATATATTATATTTTATATTTGATGAACCTCTTATTAAAATCATTTATGCTTTTAAAAACATTTGAAATCCTTCCAGAACTAGTACTACAATCTGTTGGACCACAAAATCTTTCATATATCCTTAAAATAACCAGATGTTGGAAAAAAAGACAGTTAATGAGTTCTATTACTTAAAAGTAAATCAAGATTAAACACAGCTTTGTTGTGTGTATTAGTTACTTTTCTGTTGCTGTGGTAAAACACTATGACCAAAGTGACTTTGGGAATAGAGAGTTTATTTTGGTTTATGATTCCAGGGGATTGAATCCATCCCCTGTTGTGAGTTGTTCACATCAGTGTCTGTTACACAGGCTAGTTTTGAAGGTGGGCCTCTTTGAACCTTATTTTGGAAAAGTCATGGTTGGCACGGCATGTACACGAGCTTCCTCTTGCTATTTCTCATCAGTTATTTGGCAAGCTGATTAATTGGGATAAGCATGGCAGCAAGCAGCAGGCTTGGCAGTAAGAGTAAAAAGCTGAGAGATAAATGTTTTACCTCAAGCAGGAAGCAGAGAAAGTAACCTGGGAACAGGGAGAAGCTATATACTCTCAAAGCCCAATCCCAGTGATATACCTCATCCAGCATGGCCACAACCCCTAAACTTCCCAAAATAGTGCCACCAATTGAGAACTAAGTGTTCAAGTATCTTAGCCTATGGGGGCATTTCTTATTCTCCCCACCACATTGGGTATAATTATAATCATTTGAAATTGCAGCACTTATAATATTTTAACCATAAAATATTACTGTATTTTGGAGAACATCATAAGTAAAAACTTCAGCTGTTTACTAAAATAATTGGAAATTTTGTTTTAAATTTTGAGTTTTATGCATGTGATGACTATTAACTATAACTGCTAAAAAGAAAAAGGAAAGATCAAGTTGTATTTTCGAGAGTTTAATCAACTTTTCAAGGGTAAAATCAATAAATCGTATAATGTACATAATAGAGTAAGATCATAAAAATAAACACTTTCATCCATTTTTGTTATTCTAACAACTACAATACTATATAATATATATTATATAAAATATAATCTATAATATAATTCTGAATCAGCAAATTTTATCATGTCCTCAAGATAAAATTGAAACAGAAGATCTAAACAAATGAATGTTAGATCTCCGTAAGATGTCATAATTAAAATACTATACTATCTTGAAATTATTAGTTAAGAACAAGAAAATTTGGTCATCCTGATAAGGGGGAAGGGAGAGGAGCAAGAGAAGGGCAGCAGAGCAGCCTTCAGAGACTGCTGGGAGTTATTTGCATCAGTGTCTGTTACACAGGCCCATTTGAAGGAGGGGGATCTTTGAATCTTATTTCAGAAAAGTCATGGTTGACATGTTACATATATGAGCTTCTTGTGATTATTTCACATCAGTTAATTTTGACAAACTGGCTAATTGGCATACCTTTCATGAACTGAGCAGACTTCTTTTGAGGATGAATAAGATAAAATAATTTACCTATCATTGTAATTTATCCTGTTGAATGGTAGAAATTCATCAACCATGCAGTAGATTTCAGACAAAAAATCCAGTCCTTGGTCCTCTTCTTCACTGTCTGTTGCAGTCCTTCAATGATCTTTTAAGTCCAAATCAATAAATCTGTAACTTTGATTTTATATATCCAGCATAAACCTTCTAGAATTGTAAACACATGTACATCCAACTGCCAATCAATATTGCTAGCAAAATACCTGCAAAACATCTCAAACTCTACATTTCCAAAGTAAAATTCCTGGTCATTCCCCAGAAGGTTTTGATGTCTTAGTAAACTTTTCTTCTGTGTTCAGACCACAGCCTGAGCCTCCTCAACTTTTCTCTTTTTCACTGACCCCAGGTCCAACCGGTTGGGGAATCCCATCATCCCCACTTTCAAATAACAGAAGAATCCATTTTCTTCCCACCACCCTGGTGTGAGCTGCCTTCAGCTCCCCGATGACCTCAACACTCACTGCAGATGTCTCTTTGCCCTTCTGTGTTTACTCTTCACTTAACAGCCACAAGGACCCACTTTGAACCTGTCAAATCGCATTATTCCTGGGTTCAAAACCTGCAACGCTTTCCCTCTTTACTCAAGTAGAAAGCTGCTTCCCACAGTAGCTTTCAAGACCTCTTAACGACCTTTCTCACATTCCGGTGCATCGTCTGCATTAGATTTTTATTTACTTCTACAACAGACTTTCTGCAACAAACTATCCTAAGTGTAGTGGCTCAAAACAACACAACTTTATTCCTTTTGTAGAACGCCACCCATGACTAATGGGATCTCACAGGATGAAAGTAGGAGATTTTTTCAGCTTCTAGAGCCTGACACCGTTCCTTGGTCCAGAACTCCCGTATTCAGTCTTCAGATCCTTATCACGTGACACCAATCTCTCTTTTGCTTTAAGAAGAAGCTTGACATTTGCTTTGGCTCACCTGATTAAGTCACTGTCCCCACTTTATGGTTTTCTGTTTAGAAACATTAGTTTCCTGTGGAGCCTGAATTACTTTTTGCTATATAATAATATAAAATATATAGTGCATAATATATAAAATACAATATATAACATATGTTGTGCAATGTATAAAGTAATATAATATGATATGATATAATATAATAAATATAATATATACACAATGATGATGACACAGTCACTTTAGGGGATAAAGTATTTGAATCACCATTCTACCTTTATCCTTATATTTTATAAATAAACCACTAATATGCTAAGCACCCTACCTTCAACTTGGTTGCTGCTTCAACCATGTGTTACTTTTCATATTTACACATGGTTAACTCTGTCATTTTCTTGACTCTTTTTCCCCGGTGTTCCACTTTAAATGACAATCTTCTTGGCCTAAATTCTATAGCACGCATCACATTCTAATTCATATTTTGCTTAAAATTGTTTATTATCTGTCTTCTCTTGCATTTGATATCTGTCTGTTTTATTTGCTCCATATACCCAGTTTAGAATACTGCTATTTACAGAGCTGCACTCAATCAATAGCTGGTGAACTGAATAGAGAGATCCTTTATTGCTAGAAAACTTCTGTTATTCTGAAATAAAGTGTAATTATGACATCATGATTATGAGGCTTGTGGCTACCATGAAGCCAGGAAGAAATTTCTGATTATTCTCGCTATGTACTGCAAATTTCTATTGAAAATATAATTGTGCGCATTACGAGAGTTTAATTTATTAGACTCACCACCAGAGCAATTATTCAGCTTTGTAATTAAATTGGGGCATGTATGCACTTGCTTTTGTGTTGAGCATAAATCACAGTCCACCAACTTAGCTGTGCAAGTCACTTTCTGTTCTTCCTAACTCAAATTAATATCTGAGTCCAAGATACCAATACACTGAAGTAGTAGATAAACAAATATCTGCCTGCCTAGACACATTTCTGAGGTTTTATACAGAGCTGACATTTCTGAGGCTGAGAGGTACATGATTTAGCCCTTCCTCTTAGTGTAAGAGATACAGTGACCCCATCATCTGGACTCATTTCTTATCTTCCAGAATGGCCTGCTGGGATCCAAGTATCTCTTTCTTGCAAGTCCCTGACCAAAGTCACTCCCCACCAAGAAGGAACATGCGGATTTTCTTTGTTTTTTTTCCCCCTTCAGACCCATAAAACTGACTCTTGGTTCTACCTGTGGAGCTGGCAGGAATCTCTGTGTGATCTGTGTGTGTGTGTTGTACCTGGTCATCAATACAGTCTTTGTCTTCAAGAACATTCCTTAGGTGTGAAGACATCTCATTTGCATACAGAGCATCTTTGGAGGTTTCCATCAGGTCCAGCATATACTCTTTAAATGGATGTTGATGTCTATTTCTAATTTTTCAAATGCATCTTACTATTTATAGTTCAAGGTTCTTAACAGATTGAGGAAAAAGTTGCCTTGGTTACTTTATACTGCTGTGATAAAACACCACGACCAAGAGCAACTTGAGGAGGAAAGAGTTTATTTCATCTTCCAACTATCAGGTCAGACTCCACCACTTAGGGAAGTCAGAGCAGGAACTGAAGGCAGAAACTGGATCAGAGCCATGGAGGAATATTTCATCCTGGCTTGCTTAGACAGCTTTCTTAAACAACTCAGGATCACCTACCCAGGGGTGATACCATCTGCGGTAGGTGGATCTCCCTCTCACATTTATCATCAATCAAGAAAACATCTCACAGGCTTGCTTAAAGGCCATTTTGTTAGAGGGATTTTCTGAACTGAGGTTCCTCTTAACAAAGAATTCTAGCTTGTGTCAAGTTCACAGAAGAACAATGAGGACAAGACTGAAGAGATCTTTCCATATATCTCCACCCCAATAGAGAGGCAGAGCCCCTCCCACAATCAAAACTGTGCACCAGTGTTGTTGTATGCCTATGTGGAAGTTCAGAAAAGAGACATTTATTTTCATAAGTGCAAGCTCTGCCAGACCTCAGCAGAGGGAACCACTCTCCTGGCAAGCATCATACTGGACAGTGCAACCCCAAGCATCTGAGCTCAGGTGTTTTTATTGTTTCAGAACTCCTCAGGTGCAGATCATAAGCAATCAAATGTCTTCCACAGAGATCCAACACCTGCAGACAATACAAAAGGCCAAGGTCTATGCCTCCCTTTTTCCAACAGTGCACAAAAACTATTATTTTAAACACAACTAAAAATAAAATTCCACAACACACCAGGAGTAGTTTTTCTGTTTGTTTATTCGTCTTTTACATTGATACAGCCTTGTCACCCAAAATGTGGGAGTTACAAGACAGTTCTGTCTCGGTATTGAATATTCCTCAGGTTTTGAGAAAAGTTTAATGCTATGTATTTACTATGTTATAGTATCACTCAAAGCAGCTTTGCCATCCCCAGAATAAATCATTCTCCCTTCAATCATGGCAAGACTGGATAATTTTATTTTATTTCTCTGTTAATTTTCATACAGTATATAGGTTTTTCCTCTTTGAACAAAGAGTGTCCTCTTTGAACCCATAATTTACATTACATAATCTACAAGTTTCTTACAAGTCCTCTTGTACTTTAGTAACTCATGTCCTTTTAGAATTGCTTTTATAAAGTTGGCAAAGATTGATGAGTGGTTAATAGTACTGGCTACAGTTGCAATGGACTTAGGCTTGATTCCCAGACCCACATAGTGGTTCACAACTGCCAATAACTCCAGTTCAAGTGATCTGCCACCCTCTACTGGCCTCTTTAGGTACCAGACATGCATGTGGTATACAGACATACATGCATGTAAAACACATAAAATAAAAATAAATCTTTTTTAAATGCTTTAATTTTTTAAATATTAGTATGTATGCATGTATGTATATAGAAAGTGTGTGTGTGTGTGTGTGTGTGTGTGTGTGTGTGTGTGTGTGTAAGCACTTTACCTGCTGAGCAATCTTTCTGGCCCAAGCACTTGTGTCCTTTAAAATTAGAATATTCTATTTTCTGAATGTAGCACAATTTATTTATTCATTCAGCTACTGCAGAATTTTTTTTGACTTCCAAATTTGGGCAGTTAAAAATAAAACTTTGCTGGACAGTGATGGCACACACCTTTAATTCCAGCACTCTGGAGGCAGAGGCAGGTAGATCCTGTGAGTTCTAGGCCAACCTGGTCTACAGAGTGAGTTCCAGGGCAGCCAGAGTTATGGCAGAAAAACCATGTCTCAAGAAACAAAAACAAAAAACAAAAAAACAGAAAACAAACAAATAATAAAGCTTTGAAACACCTTCATGTTCCAGGTTCTATGAGGGCGTATTTTCAACTCATTTGAAAGTATACCAAGTATGAAAATTACTTGTGTCATTGATACATTGAATGACCTGTACTCCTATCAATAATAATAATGGCTCCCACTCCCCCCAGGACTTAATATTGTTCAGGTTTCAGCCTTTTTGTATTCTAATGGTCTCTAGTTTGTAATCTCCTGACAACCTATGATGTTGACCATCTTTTTACATGGTTATTTTGGATCAATATCTTGATGACTACTCTTGGTTGTAAACTTGATTACATCTGGAAGTAATAAAAAGTCAGGGTCACACCTGTGATGGATATTTGCTTAATGTGAAATAGGAAGATAAACTTCTAATCTGGATCTTTGAAGTAGGAAGATATGTTTTAAATCCAGATCTTTTGAGATGGGAAATCTCTCTTTTCTGGATCACATCTTCTGCTGGAAGCCTATATTAGGGCATGGAAGAAGGAAGCCTCTCTCTTTGCCTGTTTACTCTTGCCTCACTAGCAAAGCCAATCCTTTACTGGCATTACCGTCTACTTCTTCAGGATTCTGGAATATACTGAAAACCAGCTGAGACATCCAGCCTCATGGACTGAACAGCTACTGGGCTATAGAACCTTCTGTTCATAGGCAGCCATTGTTAAAGTAGCTGGATCACAGCCTGTAACTCATTCTAAAAGAACATACATACATACACACACACACACACACACATACACACACACATATATGTAGGTATATATACATATAAATATGTGTGTGTGTATATATATGAATATAAATAGATGTGTATGTGTGTATTCTATAAAATCTGTTAGAGAGAAACCTCACACACACACACACACACACATATAATCAGTGAGACTGTGTTCTATCATACATCATTTTTAAACTGGGTTGCCCATTTTATTGTTTGGGAATTTAAAAGTTCTTTGTAAATTTGGATAATAGTATTCGTTTATATATATGTTTTATAAATATATGTGTGGCTCCAAGCTTGTTTCTTGTCGTTTCATCTCTTGGCAGTGCAAAGCTATCATTTTTAAGTGAGGACTTTTTAATTTTAATAAAGTCTAGCTGATTGATTTTTATTTCATGTTTTAGTGTTATTGTCAGGCCTAAACTTTTCTCCTTCTTGTAGGAGTTTTACAGTTTTAAATTTTTATATTTGGGTTCAAGAGTTATGCTGAACTAGTTTATAAAAGTGGTGTAAAACTACATTCTCTTCATTTCCATTTGTTAGAGCTCCAGTTGGAATGTCTACCTTTGTTCCATTTTATTGACTTCACACCTTTCTCAAATATCAGACATTTATGTTAGCCTACTTCTGGACCTTCTGTTTTATTCTGTTGACTAACTCTTTGTCTACTGTTTCTCTAATATCATGCTCTTATGATTAATAAAGCCTCACAGTGTGCTTTGACATTGGATGATACTTATCTTCTATCTTCCCCTTCAAATGTTGGCTAGTCTAGATTTCACTCCTCTACACAATTCATAGATGCTTCATTAATCACATGCAATAACTTTCTGGGATTTTCATTGTTTTATTTTTAAGATTTATTTTCTTTTATTTTCTATGTTTTTGAGTGTTCGTTGGTGTGTGCATATGTACCGCATGTGTGCCTGGTGAGCATGGAGACTAGAAAAGGGTATGGGATTTGCCAGAACTGAAGTTACAGACAGTTGTTAGTTGCCATATGGGTTCTGGGAACCAAACCCCATACTGATCGTTCTCTTCATGCTTATCATTGGGATTTTAAAAAATCTCTTGAGAAAACTGGAAGGAGTAACCTTTTGGTGACATTGAATCCTCCTATCCATAAACTTGTAACTGCTCTTCATATATTTATTTATTTTACTTGTTTCAATAATTCTGAGGGCTTATTCACTTAAGTCTTGTGCAAATTGTACCTATGCATTAGTTTTTCCATCTCCTTTGAGTTGCAGTATATTTTGCGACTCACATTTCTCCTTTCATCCTCAGAATATCAATCTGTCTTCCTCTGTTACACATCAGTTCTTGTATTTGTTTTCTCCATTGAAGCCTTCTCAGTAGAGCTTGTGCTGTACTAGTTCTAATGGTGTGAATGAACGTGGTGCCCGCAGGCTCAGATATTTGAACATTTGGTCCCGGTTGGTGGAACTGTTTGGGAACAATTAGGAAGTGCTGCCTTGCTGGATGAAGTATGTCACTGGGTGAAAGCTTTGAGATTTTTAAAAGACTCATGCTATTTTGAGTTAGATCTCTCTGCCTCCTTCTTGAAGTTAGAGATGTGACATGTTCCTGCCACCATGTCTTGACTCCCATGCCTTTATTCTGCCATCATGGACTCTAACCCTCTGGGGATAGTTAGCACAATTAGATATTATCTTTATGAGTCACATTGGTCAAGATGTTTTATCATAAAAACAGAAAGGTTAGCAAGATATTAGTCATATACATAGTTTGGATAGGTCTTGGAGAATTCTTGTTTTACCAGCCCAATTCCTGATAAAACAGTGCTGACAAGGGAGCCCTTAAAAGGCTGGGACTCTATGACAGCTTTGTCTTTATTAAATGGATTAGTTTCATTTTAACAAGAATACATTGTTTGTCACAGGAGTGATTCCCTCAGTGAAAGATGAGTTTGGCTTTCTTCCTTCTCAAGCACATATTTTTCTGTCCTTCCCCATTTCTCTATGGTATTAGTGATGTAATGATGAAGTGTAGAAGGTCTTCCATAGTACTTTGATGAAGTCTGGAGTATTTGTTCCTGTACTGTGAACATCACAACCACGCCTTACATTTTTCTTCATTAAGATGGAGAGGATGACGAGAGTGGGCTGGCATTTGGAACTTTGATTCCCCGACGTGGAAAGCAGAGTGGTATGTAGTTCAATATTTCCCTCACCTAAAGTTGGTGAGATTATGAATAAATCTATGTGATTTAAGTGTTTTTTTAAAACATAATTTCCTTTGAAAATGACCTTAGGAAGACAAACACACTTTTATGTACTCCAGACAATTACCCCTGTCTCCTTCTGCAGCTACATGAGAGGAATGGTTCCCAGTATTCACTGTGAGAACCTAGATGAGATC
The DNA here is from genome assembly GCA_026225945.1 of Cricetomys ansorgei. Lineage (NCBI taxonomy): Eukaryota > Metazoa > Chordata > Mammalia > Rodentia > Nesomyidae > Cricetomys > Cricetomys ansorgei. The sequence goes on from JAMJFZ010001815.1 coordinate 20,042,883, forward strand.
CAAGAAATGAAGCTCATGAAAACTGGAACCCCTTCATCCTATGTGGGGGTTTCCCTGGAGCTTTAAGCTTTTAGACTTGTCAAATCTGAGCCTGAAACCATTCATTGGCAAATCTCAGTATTCACTTGACATTCTTTCAATTTGGATGATAGTATTTTTTTGCAGCCACTCTCAGTGCTCTGAGGGATCTTCCTCAGAGAGAGATTGTTTTCTGGTTTGCTCAGCTCTGTCTTTGTTAGGATGGATGGGGAGAAAATACTCCAACATCCTTATATGTTGGACCACAAACCCAGCGTCTCTCTTTTGTTTATTCTAGTCTGAAGTTTTCATGAGACTTTTCTGTCTCAGTTAGAATCAGTTTAGGCAATTAGTATGTTTCTAGGAAGAAGAATTCCACATGTCTGAAGAAGTTGCTTTGCTTGGATCTGATAGCTTATGCCACTTTAATTTAGCTTCAAACACTTCTATCCAATACTTTAAAACTACCCTACAGCTCTTACTAAAACTAGAGTGGTTGGCTTTCTCCTTAGGTTTGTGAAGTGATTCCCTCCAAGATTTGAAATCAATCCATAAGTCTTTTGCACAATCATCACTCTCCTTATACAGATTTTGCTTGTCAGCAGCATGATAGAGAGCCACAAGTGTGGCTTGTGTTAAAGAAACAAATTCCCATCACTATTCACACCCGTCTTCTGTCCTCCCTTCCATTCCATGGAAGGTCTAAAACATCAATATTTTATGAGTAGGGCTCAAGAGATGGTTCAGCAGTTAAGAGGACCCTGATTTGGATTCCAACACCGATATGGCAACTCACAATCATCTGTAACTCAAGTTCCAAGGTATCTACTAGCCTCTTGTGACCTCTGCGGGCACTTTGTGAATACGGTACACAGACAGACATGCATGCAAGGAAAACACTCATACTTGCCAAATAAAGAAATGATTCTTAAAATGTGTTATTCGCATGTAATCTACCTTAACCTTCCATCTACTTACAACTCACACCTCACTAAGGATGGCCATCCTAATTCTGCTTTAGGAATTCTGTATCTGACATATGACTAGCCTGTAATGTGGTTCAGCAGTACTCCTAATAAATACCATTTGTCTCCATGTACCCACAGCAGTAATTTAAAAATAAAGTGGTAGTGATGAACAGAGCACAGATGTAAGACAATAACCCAGTTCAGAATTGTGAGGAGTTGTTCATATCCGTCAGTTGTTAATTGTTATAGAACTATTTATTAAACATTATCAATTTATTAATCACGGGCCATTACAAATCTCAGGGATCCAATATCCAGGCAGCTCAGGCAGAGCTTCCTCCATCCTCCTTCATGGCTCTCCTCTCCTCTCTCTCCCCCTGCTCTGCCCCTGCTTCCCCAGGTGTTTTTCTTCCTGTTTCTACTCAGACATTCAATAAACAAATGAACTGGAAACCTCCCAGGGGGGGTCAAAGCTGTGGATGAGTCAGAGTCTTCTGGCTGCAAACATTGATGGTGATGGGAAACAAATGGCCTGTTTGTATGGAGATCTGGGTGGCTACTTATCACAGAGGTGTAAACAAGTAGGAATCAGATCCTTTACATGCTACAAGGCATCAGAAAGCACCCTTCCCCTTTTACAACATACAGGAATGTGATCCATAACTATAAAATATCCCACAACAAGGAGTGCTCCATAATCCCTCCTCATGTTCATGCTTATGCTCCTTTATAATGATGTCATAAAAGCACATTTAAAGTAAGTACAATATTGTGTCTGTCACCAGATAAGACAAGCAAGTAGCAAAGATGCAAAAGAGGCATGGTCTTAGTTTTCTTTCATCTCCTCTGTTCTTTGTTTTTATGCATTGACCATAGGCCTAATCTATTTTAAAAGTACAATATAAGAAAAATTATAATTTATGTTAAAAATGTAATGCATAAAATAAGTGAAAATTATCTTGAGAGTGAATTTTGTCATGGTCCATAGTTTGGCATCAGAGCAAGTCTAAGCAGGTTCTCAGAACAAGTCTCCTTCCTACTTGCACTCTGAGGCAAGTGCTTAGACAGCTGACTTTTGGTCCTAGATCTTCTGGGGATATCCATTCCCTCCGAAAGACTCCGTAAGGAGGCTTTCTGCCTCCACCTTCTCCTAAGGTGATGATGGCTACAATCCTATGAGGCTTCTGTTTCACTTTCAGGGCTCTCCAAATCTCAGTGCCTCTAATAAGAGCCTCCCTGGGGAGCTTAGCCTCTCTAGGACTGGAGCTGTGCTGGCTACTTTGAGAAAGAAGCCCCTCTCTTGCCTTGACGTTTGGTTACTGTTGCTGTGACTATATCATGGAATAAATCAAGACAAACCATGTTAATAAACAATTTTAAAAAACTGTAATAATGTAACCATTACTGAACTGCTGTTTAAATTATTCCCACATCAAATACAAAAGCTATGGCCGTTAACTCTAAGGCATAATAATTTTCTCTTCCTTCAGAAAAAACAGCGTACTAAAGCTGTCATTATATGCTAAGGACCATTTCCCTAAAAAATGAGGGAGGGGAGATGTTGTGCTTTCTATCTGTAATTATGCTACTTCCCTAAAACATTTCTCTAAAGATCCAAGTAGCAGTATTCCATCTGGAAAACCAGTCATTTCAAATTCAGAATTTCTGCTAATTATTATGGTTTAGGCCTTCCAGATATACTTTAAGGATTCCATAAAGCTTTTTTCTAATGATAAATTAACTATGAATATTTTTGTTCACTACATGTTTCTAAATTATGTCATCCCCATCTTTTACTTTTATAATTACTTGAAGACATACAATACTTCAAAACTAAAGATCTTAATTCAAACAAGTAACATAAAAACTAAGACATATACTATAATAAATGACAAACCTACAATTTATACCATTCTGTGCTACTTACAGTGAAGTCAGTGGCATGTATTTGTAATGCGAGCTTTTGTGAGGCAAAAGCATCATCAATTTGAGGGCAGCCTGAGCAACATAATGCGACCCTGTATCAAAAACAAGGAAGAGAGCTCCAATTTCTGTCTATTAATTGTAGGAGCTCACAGCTGATTATCTGTTATATACAATGAAAAAAAATATAATTCTTACCTCAATCTACAACACTTTCCCTCTTGTTAGTAAAGGAATCATGTCCATAATCTATATTTGTAGTAGCACAAACCTGTGTTTATATTTCACAATGCCCAGTGGGGTGAGGTAAGGAATATAGGAAAGAATATATTGGTTTTTAATGCTTGCCTGTCAAAACCCACCATATTCTTACCTCCTACTGTAGACTGAAGATAAAGAACACTTAGGCCAAATGTTCCCAGCCTTTAATGCACACAATTTTTAAATTTTTCTCTTGATGGAAAAATGATGCATAAAAATATGGGTTCAGATTGGGAACACTAGATATTTGTGATGTGTAAATTTTATTTGTATTTTTCTAGAATCCTGGTCTGTGTCTCCAGTCATATATGTGCCCCATTCCCACTCTTCTGCCCTCACTAACTAGTCCCTAGAGATTATCTTTGTCTTCTCCTTAGCCAAATAGGGACTTTCTCAAAATCTACTATTTTCCCTACTCCAGCATGTACTAAGTCTTTATAACCTGAACAATTATTACCTTCTGTTCTAATCTAATCTAATCTAATCTAATATAATCTATGTTCTGTTTTAAGGCAGCACAGATCATACTGTCAAATCAAGCTCACATAAGACTGAGGCCTTATTGATTAGAGGACTTGCTCATGTCAAGGATCTAAGCAATGAAGGTACAAAGATGAAGCCAAGAGATTCAAATCTGTCTGTTGAGTTCTCCAGAAGCCAGCACTTTCTGTCTGAAAGGTGTACCTGCTCTCATCCAAGGCTTCTTAACTATCTATCCTCCTAAGATCCCTTCAGTGTAATGGTGCCCCTCTATTTGTGAAAATCCAACTTAGGCACCATTTCTTTCAGTAACCCTTCCACGACTCCCTGTCTAGACAGACACATTCAATATACGTTTCCCTGGAAACTGTGTTTGGTAGCTCTCAGGACCTTACTGGTTTACTTACTTACGTGTTACTTACTTACTCATTGCTTCTCATCTCCTCCCTGGGTGATAGGCAGCTTTAACTGGAAACTTACCTGTGTCTCTATCTTCTAGTTAGTTGTTTAATTCACTGTTTAATAAAAGTCAAAATTATAATCCTCTCTGCCTTTTGAGATACTACAGGTTCTGAGGGACAAAGGCACATGAACAGTGATGACGGTACTCAGTAGCAGGACCTGTGATAGATGCAGAAGGCCAGAGGGCCATCAGGGCAACAACTAAATCCACCCTAGATAGTCAAGGATTTTTAAAAGGCAGAGGAGAAATAAAACTTCATGATGACAAGAAAACACCTTTTTCTTTTCCATCCAGAGCTGAGGAGGATGTGCGAGGCAGAAAGAATACTGTGTCTGAAGTCACGATCATCATTCTGCAAATCCTAAATAGAAAGAGGAAAATTAGGTACCTCGTGATAAATTATTCAAGTTCTATGCTTTTGTTAAATACAGAAAGCATCTGGTATTTCAGTATTTACAAAGGAGGTGAATTTAGCCTACTGTTTGCATTATTTGATGGTTAAAAAGTATTTTTTAAATCATTGCATAACCTGAACACAAGTTTTGGGTTGATCATTACACAGGGGTTATTATGGATGTACTGTGAATTATTGATTTGACAAGCAACTGAGTTTTAAAATTACTAAAATTAAATTCATAAGCATTTCATTTAATCACAAATCATGCATATGAATATACAGACCAGTTCTTTATATGTGGAAGGAAAACAAATATTTGTATTAATACAATGTCTCCATGCCAAGTAGTCTAAAGTTCATAACAACCTCAGGGTGAAGAGTTTTTATGAAAACAGATAGGAAAGATTGCTCTGTAAAAATAAATCAATGCATACAAGCTGTTTTTTGGAGTGTCAATACAATACAGAGTAGCTGACACAGATATCAAAATCCTACATAGTTATGCATACTAAGTAATGATTTGCAATAAGAACCTCATTCCTCAGAAGCTGTTGACATTATCATTGTTATTTATTACCCACCCTTACTTCTGTCAATGTTTGGATAATAAATAGGGTGGCAGAAGGCATAATGGACATCTGGAGATTATGCAAGCTTTCTGTGCCCCGAAGTTTTTACCCAGACAATTGTGCATTGGTTCTTAAATTTCTAGTGACAAACAGCATTGAAGCATCAGGATATTTACAGACTATGGAGTCCCAGCCTTTTTCTCACAGAGCCTTCTACTTTCTACACCCCTTGGGAAATTAGATACAAATATATACAGTTGAAATCTTACAGGACAGAAAAAGAACCTATAAAATGGTGTCTTTGATTAGGCATGGATTTGTACAAACACACACACACACACACACACACACACACACACACACATACACCTGCAGCAGATTTTTGGAAATGTCAAGCAATATTTTTAATTGTCACAAGTGGAGGATGCTACTGGACTTTAGTGGGTTATGGCTTGGGATAATACTAATCACCATATAATGCACAATGCATTCATTCCCAACACAGAATTATCCATCTCAAAATGTCAATAATACCAACGTTAGGAAACTCTGCATCATACTGTTATTGATTATAGACATTTTTTAAACATTGAAGAGAAAAGGAAGTATAGGTGGTTATGGTTGGAATGTGAAATATATTCCCCACAAGCCTGTAAGTTTGAACACTAGGTCCCCAGCAGTGTTACTATCCTAAGAGGTTCCAAAACCTTTAGGGCATGAGGCACAAATGGGCTATTGGTGGCAGACAATAAAAATAACATACACCTCTGTTTCTAGCCTGATCTCTCTACTCCATGATCTGCCAAAATATGAGAATATTCTACCATAATGTGTTGCCCCATTCTGTCCCCACTGTGGTGAGCTGATATCTTCTGAAAGCCTGTGCCCAAATCAGCTTTTCCCTCCTTTAAACGGTTTCTGTCAGGTATTTTGTCCTAGAGAAGAGAGAAGTAACTAACATAACAAGCAGGCAATGATTTAGTATCCTCTTTGAGATTACAAATGCAAAGAGCTTTAGAACGTATGTGAAATGAAACTTCATGTGGCATATGCAAAATAGCAAAGGGGAAAAATAGAAGTATTCTGTAACCATTATTAAGTGTTCAAATTTAGTCCTAGTGATTTCGTGCAAATAGATCAGAAGGACACTACTAATCAAATGCGTTCGAAGAGTATGCTATCAAGGTTAATTGGTAGACATAACATTTAGGGAAGAAGCAAACAAGTTAATAAGAATTTGTGAAGAGGCAAATGAGGAGGATGGAGTCTTTGCGTGAACTGAACAATGTGTAGTGACTGAAACATGCTTACCCCTCTCCCATGGGTCTAGCGATGAGGTTAGTATCTGATAATGATTCCTAATTAGACAATAGAAACAAGCCAATTATACACTTGCAACTGTAATAAACAACAGAAGCAGACAACACCTTGGCTGGCAGGGAAGAATGTCAGAATATGAAATCTTGAGAAAAGGTTTTGCATTATATGTAAATTGTTTTAGTAAAATCTGCCTGGAAGAAAACGTTGACATATGACATATATTTGTTTCTTCCAGTGGTTTGGCTCAATCATTGCCAACTACAGTAGCAATTAAGAATTAATATGTTTTTATCTATCTTGTTACTGTCATTGCTGCACGGATGACTTTGCTCTAGGAACTAGCAGGACACTTTTCTCCATGTTCTGTGCCAGCCGGTTCAGAATTAGAACAATTAATAGTCACAACAGCACATGTTTCTATGACCCAAATCTACTACATGGGTATTAGGAATAGCTTGAGAGATTAAGAACATGTTATAGAGATTTAGCAGCATTTGGGTTTCGTGCATACCATGAACATTTTCTCACTCTATTAGTCTTCTGGACAGGATTTTATCATCTTCTTAGTTATTCAGAATGAATCACATGGCCCTACTCTAATTTACTAATTTCTCTTGTCAAACATATTAAGCTGTTTATAATTCTCGTAATATAACCCTACGCCAACTATTATCATATATTGATTTAAAAATAATATATATTTTAAAATAAATTTTATTAAACAATCAGTACATTATACTTTTCTGTTGTTAACAGTTCCGTTGAAGCACAATTTATAGTAATAAAAATCTTTCATTTTAGGCTCAGGATTCAATGATTTGCAGTAAATTTACGAACAATGTACAACCATCACCTTCACTCAATTTTAGAACAGTTTCGTCATTCCAAAAACAGTTCTCATGATCATTTATACTCATTTCTCATTCCCCACCCTCCCACTCTCACCTTTCTCTGCCCAGTCTTAAAAAAAAAATCACCAATTGATTTTCTGAATCTCTATATTTGCCTGTTTGGGATGCTTTATATAAATGGAAGTATGCAACATATGTTCTTCTGTGTCTGGCTTCTTTTTACAAAGAATGATGCATCTGAAGGTCTGTTACATTGTAGCACAAAACAGAACTTCAATTCAGAGCTGGAGAAAGGGGTCACTGTTTAAGCATGTGTATCGTTTTTCTAGAACACTAGAGTTCAATTTCCAGCACCCACATTGGATGGTTTACAATCACTTCTTACATCATCCAGGGTACACAATACATCTGAGTTTCTTGGGCACTTCCAGTCACATGTACATACCCCCTCCCACACAGAGATAATTAAAAATAAGACATTTTTAAGCTTTCATTTCACACTGGACATTTACAGTCACCTGTTGTCATCAAGGATATTTCTTCAGATAGTTGACTAAGAAACTTCTGATGGATCTTGCTATCCTATGGAAAAGATCGTCTTTTCATGTTATTGTAGTGGATAGCCACTGTGTGGGCTCACCAAGAGAGACAGGGAGGCACTTTCATAAGTACAACCCTGCCAACATCAGCAGAGGGAACCACTGCTGAATGGCAAATGCCATTCAGGACAGTGAAACCCTGAGCATCTGAACTCAGGTGTTTTTTATTGATTCAGAGCTCCTCAGATGTTCTACTGATAGTACATTCAGATCATGACCAATCATGATCCCCAACCAAACATCCCCCACATAAATCCAATACCTGCAGACAATACAAAATGCCAAGATCTAAGCAGCCCCTTATCCAACAGTGTAAAAAACAGTATGTCAAACACAACTAATAATAAATTCTACAGCATGTTATCACATGTTTCTTATATACTATATGGACAGTAAGACCTTAAATTCAATATTTGCTTAGAATTTAGAGTCTAAGAATCTGTTTTTCTCAGTTGCAATAAACAATATCCTCTTCTCTCCCTTTTATTTTCTAGATGTTTATGTCTATCCTTATAGTTGTGCTAGATCTAATAATTATTGATCAAAAATTATATTTGTTTGACTTACAACTTGGATCTAACTAATGTCACTTCACATATGATTAGCATGGACTTTATTTTCCAGGCTGACAGTGAGAGGCAATGTATTTTTCAAAGAAATTAGCTATTGAGAAACTATAGGTCAAGAATACTTAACTGCAGCTTCTTGGAGCACAGCTAGCTAAAAATTCATATTCCAAATCAGGGAAATGGAAGGATGGTCTACAATGTTTATCTAAAATGAGTGAAGAGATGGTGTTTGGAAATATTAAATGTCAAATACATCCCAGACTAAAAGTCAAGAATACAGCTAAGATAAGTGAGCTATACACAAAAGTTGTTCCCTCAGAAATGTGTAAATCTTGGTAAGAAACAAAAACTTGATTGAGTTACAGCTCTTGAAATAAAGAGATTATCCTGGACTATATGGATAAACCAATTTGAACACAAATGTTCTTAGAAGCAAAGGAGGGGGCTGAGAGATTAAGAGAAGATGGTAGAAGTCCCTATCAGAGTCATGTAGACCTATAAGCCAAGGAGTACAGAAGGATTCTCAAAGCTGGAGAAGGCATTTCTGTCCTCCAGAACTATAAGAGGAAGAGAGAAGAGAGAACATGTATTTTGGTTTAAACCACTATTTTTTTGGTAATTTGCCACATCAACAGGAAACAAAGGCACAGAGGCATATGATTCAGGTGGATGAAGAGAAGTTTGGCTTTGTCAGTAGGAGCTGCAAAGATTTTAAGTACCACTAAAGTAAACTCTAGGGTGTTGGTCCTAAACCAGGGTCTCCCTTGTTCTCAACACACTCCAGAGACATGCCATCCCCTATCACTCTGGGCTTCCTGCCACTAGAATATACAGTTTCTCAAAGTTAACAATTATAGTTTGCTTTCATGCCAGGACTTATCCATAGGATAGCTGAAGAGGCTCTTGGTGATGAGAATGCTTTGTACTTTGCTGTTTTTCATATGTGATTGAAGTGGGTACTGTAGTCAGGTTCAGCTTTGCATATTGCATTTACCACTCTACAGCAGTATCTTGATAAGCAAATGACTGTTTTCTTTCAGACAATGAGGAATGTTTAAAGTCTACTTCATGGAGTAAAGAAAGCAAGCCAATAAAATTGAATGTCTGCTTTCAGGTGGCCATTAAACACAGTGGCCAATATTATTATCATCACTGTCACTGTCTTCAGGGTTAGTTAAAATCACCTAGCTTTTGGCATATCCTCAATGCTGCATATGTTTTGGTATAAATAAAAATAAGTTAGAAAGGCAGGAGAAGCACCTCAGTGGTCTAGAGCAGAGCTCTCGCTACTTCTCTGGAAAGTTAGAGTTTGTCCCCAGCATAAACATCAGCAGCTCAAGCCCCCTACTTCCTACCCCGTAACTCAGACCCTCCCCCCTCTCTAGAACTCCAGCTTCAGGGAATCTGATATTTCCTTTTCTTTTTTTTCCCCTTTGTCTCTACAGTAACATGCACACAGATATACACGTACATATAAATAAAAAATAAAAAAGAGATAAGACATTGATAACTATGAAATTGAACTGTGACCTCAGACACATGCTGACAGCTGGCTGCACTTATTTCTAAATGTGTTGCACCAAATAAAAGCTGCACAAGGAGGTGTTCCTTCCTACTTTATATGTAGTTCTAAGTCAAGTGCAATAGTATCAAATGTTTTTCAAGGGTTTACTCAGTAAAGCCGACAATAATTTCATGTTCTATGTGATCCTATAGTTGAAATCACAAGAACTATTCAGAGCAAAATTTCTTTGCTCAAAAACTAATTAAAATGATGTATCTGTGACTTTTTTCTCCTGTTAAATGGGCCCTATACTTCCCATAACATATTTATTTCTGGTAGACAATCTTAGATCATACATTTAGATATGATTGAATTCATTTGCAATGGAGGTTATTGTTGAATACACAATGATTGTAAAATGTGCACTCACAAACCTGGACAAAGTCAATACTATTCAGAGCAAGTGCTTGATCTAATTCCTTGATGTGGTGAAAGGAACCCGAGTTGGAAAACACTAGGCATTGTTTATGTTTGCTAACTGCATAGCTCATCATCACCCTCCTTGAAATCTCTCTCAGTATTATCTTCTTGGGGAGTCCATTATCCCAAACAGCTTGCTTGACACTATCCGTTCTTCCTTTTTAATGTTCACTTTCTATAACTTTCATAAGAACTTCTTTTCAGACACACAATGTATTTTGATTGTTTATTTCCCATCTCACCTATATGGACATATAATTCAAATGGGCATGTATTTTGGATATTTTACTTACTTTTTTGTCATCAATCTTCAGAATAGTGCCAAGCAAACTGCTAGCATTTAACAAAATATTGAAGGTTAATATTAATTACTGCTTTTATTGTTATTAACTATTGTCATTAAATACTGTGTCTTGCTTTTTCAATTCTCAATTCTTAGTAGATTTAAGTCAAACTGAAAGTTGGCCAAAATAACATTTGTTGATGCACAAGCACAGCTCTGGAAGATCACTCATTTTGAGCCAAGTGTGAGTGACCATGGCCTGAGATCACAGATTCAGGTTATTCCAAATATTATGTTCCAATGTGATAATACTTTCCCAAAGCTTTTACAGTTACAGAACAAAAGAAAGACACAAGTCATGGCATTTTTAAAGTCCATTCATGGGAACATCAGGTAGGTGTTTACAGCAACATGCAAAATCTGCCTAATAGATTTTAGATACTTTCTGATGACACTCAAGGTAAGTGCAATCTGATGGTCTGTTAGGATATTCCAAAAAAATTTACCTGTTACTCATGAGGATATTAGATCATACCTAAAGGTGGGCAATAAATGTCTACTAAGGGGGCAACAGATAGCCCAAGATAATTAGGCTCTAGATCTGTAATATACCAACTGTCCACAGTCATTGAAGTCCTAATCAGTCATTATCTTTTGTATACTTGCATGGGACGTATAGGAAATAGCTTGGTGATAGTTGTTAGAACACTCCTCATTCTCCACAGGATACCTACAGATTGCCAAGCAGCAGTCAGAGAAGTGAGGGACAGCTAGTATTATGGGTCCCAAAAACTTGGGTGTAGGAAAATATGGAATGAATTAAATTTCCATAAAGCATTCTTAATGCTTATTACAAAAAGCCTGTGGCTGTAAGAAATTTGTACTGTGGTCTAGGTGCCAGATAAAGGTGGAGCTATCTGATACAGTAGTCAGGTAGGCAAGACTAGTCTCTTCTCCAGCAATAACCCTTGCTTATGGAGGATTTAGCTCACCTATGGAGAAGCCTTTTTCTTGTTCAAGGCTACTAGAAATGGACAAGTAATGGTTGGATAGTTGGCTCAACAGTTAACAACACTTGCAGCTCTTGCAGAGAATCTAGGTTCCATTTCCCATACCCACGTGACTGACCATTACCATTTGTAACTCTTCTTCAGGGGATCTGATACCCTCTTCTTGCTCTCATGGATGATATATGCATGCATAGATGATGACAAACACTTTTACACACAAAATAAGTACATATTTTTAAAGAATTGTATTTCAAAATTTAAAATCAAACAGAGAAGTGCATCAGCTAAGTTTTGTTATCTTGACACAAATTAGAATCACCTGGGAAGAGCAGACTTCAAGGGAGTAATTGCCTCTGTTGGATTAGTTTGTGGGCATGAGAATGGGGCATTTCATGATTAACGATTGATATGAGCGGGCCCAGCTCATGATGGGTGATGGTCTCCCTGGAAGATGGTTCTGAGTTTTATAAGCAAGTGAGCTGAGCAAGCCATGGAAACGAGCCAGTAAGCAGCATCCCTTCATAGCCTCTGCTTCGGTTCCTGCCTCTAGGATTGGTTCTTGCCTTAAATGATGGACTGTACTTGGAAGTTGTAGTCTGAAATGACCTCTTTCATCACCAAGTTGATGAAAAGTCAGTGTCTGATTACAGCAACACAGAAGCCAGTGATGATAGTTAGTGACAACTTATTGTTAAATGGCTTGGGGTATTCTGGCTGTTATAGTAGAAAGAGATGAGAACTGCGGCCACCAGTTCACAAAGCACAGTTAGGTTGTTCTGTATCCTGAATTAAAACTTAATGAATGATGCACAGTACCCTGCCTCCAAGCCTAAGCTAAGACATAGGTGCTCATGAAGGTGTCTCTCCCAGGAGCAAACCTCACCTGATTCTATCCAATTAACACAGCATTATTCCACAACATGTGAGTGTTTAAACTCTGAGGCTAACCTCTTACTCTGTCTCAGATAGGAATATGAAAGAAGTGCAACAACAATAGTTCAACTAAATGTTCTTTTTTTCCTGTTTTTAAAAGAAAGGTTAGAGATAGCTGTATCATGTTATGAAGAACCTGTCTCTTTCTACTGCCCTCGCCATGTGGTATTATCTCTCTTAATTATGCTAGCTGAAGCTTAGGCATCCTGTCCTGGTACCTTTGGGATCTCAATGGGGAGGGGAAGTCAAGAGGGAGATGAAAGCAGAGACTGCCTTGTATTATCAGGCAACCATGTTTTATCTTAGATTTCTGCAGACATCTCACTGCTTAGATTTGGTCCACAGGGCTCTTCTAGAGGCAAGGCAACATTAAAGCATTTTAAATTGAAACTGTCTTCTTAACAAAATTAGAGTTTGTAGTATAAGGAAATATATGGAGAATTATGAGTAGCTAAGTAAAAAACAAACAAACAAACAAACCAAAACCAAAGATCAGATTGTGACACCCCTGTTGTTTCTTCCTTACCTCTTCTTTCTCTTGTTCTTTTCTCTCCACAGTCTTCATACAACTGTTCCACTTTTACTCACATCCTTGGCATCTCATGAGAGAACATAAGACATTGGCTGCAGAGGTGATCTCTCCACTTCTCTTAACACTTTGTCCTAAATATCTACTTCTTATCTTTCTCTCCACCCAGAACTCTCACATATTAAACAAATTCCTCACTCCTTATTCCTGTATCTGAGGACCTCAACCCAGTGACAACTTGACTATCAACCTGCTACTTGAGAAAATACAAGTTCAGTCACTACACTGACCTGCAGTGTTTGCTTCTCTCAAGTACTCACTAAGTTTTCCATACAATTCTGTGTGTGTATGTGTGTGCATGTTCAAGTATGTGGGAGTACACATGTGTGTGGGATGTTGATGTGCATTTATGTGCATGTATATGAACACCAGACAACAAATTCAGATGTCAGATAGACTGTCTGGCAAGCAGGTTCCAGCAATCTGTCTGGCTTCACTTCTCCACTGCCGGGATGATAACCATGTGCCACCACGTCCAGCTTTTCATACATTTAATCTATTACTTCCCACTTAGAATATTTTCATATACTTCCTTCACATCAGCTGCGATCAGAATTCACAGTTTCATTCACATTTTCTTCCTGCCACGATGCATGCATGGGTAGTTCCCAGTTGGAAACTTTCTCAAACCATTTCTCTTCTGGGATTCATATAAATTTAGCACTCTCTACTCCCTGCATCTAACTTTGAACATTTCGTGTGTTCTATCCTATCTCATAGTATAATGGTTAAGTGCCATGTAGATGCTTTTAATAGTTTTTACTTTTAAGACAATTTTAAATATAGAGTACTTGAGATTATAATATAAAGAGACTGTATATCCCCAGGTCGAGCCCGTTGTTACTAACATCTTACATGGGTGGGCACACTTGTTACAGTTAATTAGTTGATAATGATATATCTTCTTAACTACAATTTATGATTCAGTGAAGTTACTCTTGTCCCTTCTCATAGTGTAGTCTTTGGAAGGAAGTCAATATATAAAGCTGACACTTAGCAAGAGTGAATTTTTTTCCTCCTTGTTGTCACTGAAGTAATATATAAGTTATAGAATTTTCAACACAAGCGATGTTTTCTCCACCTCCACTCATTTATTGTTTGATGTTATCATTATATCTGTATGACCCATGGTTGTTTTTTCATACATTAGGATGTAATCTTACAAATGACTGAATGAGTTTTCTTAAAAGCCAGTTGTTAAATCACTAACACTCATTGTGGTGGTATTTGGAGTTGAGGTCTCTGAGAGGAAACAGGGTTTGGAAGAAGGGGTGAGATTGAGGCCCCATGATGGGATTAGCATGCTTACTGTAAGGAAGACTCACCTTCATCTTCACCAAGTGAGTACACAATTGAAGCTGGTCAGCCGTGGTCCAGGAAGTGAGCCCATAAGAAGAACCTTGTGTTCCATCACCTTGTTCTTGAACTTCTCAGCTTCCACAACTGTGAGAAATGAAGATCTAATGTTTACGTTATAGACTGTAGTGTTCTGTTATGACAACGAAAGCTGATCTCAGATACTTTTATTCTTCAGAACTTCCAGCTTTCCCCAGTGGAAGCCCTCTGCAGATGACCTTTACACATAGAACCACAATGTGGATTCCTGTTGTACTTGTTCTTGAAAACGTTTCTCACCCAGTTCCATCTTGTCTTGTTCCTTTCCTGGTCTCACTATCAAGCATTTCACCAAGGAGTGATTCTTCTTCTTATTAGGGAATGGGGTTAGAAGCCAATAACTGATCCCTAGATGTTCTCATGGCTTTTAGTACATTGTTATGACCATTATTACCATTTTTCACCTGATTATGTATATGCACACACACTTCTCTATTTAGCTACAAATTTTTCTGTCCAAACATACCATCTATCTCTTATCTGTTAACATATCCAAATCTAATCCATTACTACAAGGATCATTCTACCCTCTTACTCTTGTCTCCCTAAAACTATGCGTGTCAAAACAAGAGAACTGGTTTCATATTTTTCTATCCAGTGGCCTAATTGTTCAATTTCAAATATACATGCATAATACATGGAAAAACATTAACAGTGTCAGAATTGCTAACCTGTACTTTCATGGGAAGTTCTTGTATCAGCTAGAGAAGAGGATTATGTGTTAAATGTTTTTGCCTTAGTCTCACAAATTCCATTCAACTCTAAAACTACCTGAGCCTACATCTTTACTTTTTCTCTCTCGTGTTTGAATAGCATGGATGATAGTTTATCAGTTTTATTGATCTTCTCAAAGAGCTAGTTTTGGGGACCATTGATTTTTCCCACTGTTTTCCATTTCATTGCTTTTTGGTCTAATTTTTATTTCTTTTGTTCTGTTTGCTTTAGGCTCAAATTACTCTTTATTCTCTGGTTGCATAAGATGAATGCTTGGCTTATATTATTCATTATGGGTATTTATACTTTATGTATTAATATATGCATTTAATTCTATAAATTTTCCCCTAAGCACTACTTTGTTGTATCCTACAAGTTCTAATATGTCTTATTTTAATTTCCATCTGGCTCAAAAATTTTTCTAAAATTTCTGTTGAGAGTTCGTAGAACTATATATTATTTAGTAGTGGGTTATCAAATTTCCAAATATACAGGTATTTGCCAGATATTATTGACTTATTTTAATTGTATTATTGCATAAGTATACTCTTCACATAATTTGAATCCATTTCATTTCTCTATGTGCATTTTTATGTCCTAGAATGCTTATTCATCCTGGTCTGTTTTCTGTATGATTGTAAAAAGAATCTATATTCTATTATTGATGGGAATAATCTGTAAGTGACAAATTGATAAGATTGATTAATAGTGTTGTTCAGGGCAAACGTATCATTACTAGTATTCACCTTCTTTGATGTATAAAATTACTGAAGTGACTCTGTTGAATTCACCACTATAAAAGTGAATTGTTTGATTTCTTGTTGAAATTCCATATTTTCTTTCTCTCATTTGGTTTGTTGTTCTGATGTTAAACCCATAGATGTTAAGACATATTATTTATTTTAATAGTGTATGATTTTATCATTAAGTAATGCTGCTCTTGTATTGTTTATAATGTCTCTAATTGCCAAGTATATTTTATTTTAAAGTGAAATAGGTACCATTTTTGTTTAGTGATTAGTGTAGTAAGTCTTTCTGGATTGTTTTACTTTAAATATGTATGACTATACTTAAAGTGGTTCTTTGTTGACACAGGGTAGCTAAAGGCCTTTTGTTTTGAAAAATCTGGTTTTTAACTGGTGTGTTTAGACCACTTACATTTGGAATTATTACTGATGTTACTGACATAGTTCTAATACCTACACCAATTTTTATTTACATATCAATTAGGGAGTTTTCTATTGGACAGACCTTTAAATTCAGTATATTTTTCTTCATTCTGTTTATACTACTGATTTGTCTATCAGAGGTTTCTATGCTAAGTTTTTTTCTTGTATTTCTTTTTTATTTATTTTTCTTCTATAAGTTATCACATCTGCTTTTTTTATTTACTTATGGGGCACACAAAATTACACTATGTGGTAGTCAGAAAACAACCTATGGAAATTGGTTCTCTTCTTCACCTTGTGTGTACCTGGGATCCAGCTTAGATCCTCAGATTTGGCAGCAGGCCCCTCTACATGCTGAGTTATTTTGCCGTGTATTTTGATTTTTCTTAGACTTTCCATACTCCTATTCTTGTATGTTGTCTACTGCTCCCTGAACACTTATTTTCAACTTCCTCTTCAATTCCATAAGCTGTTATCAAAGCTGATTCTGGTTGGACTGTGGATAGCTCTTTCTTTTCTTCTTGCTTTTTAGCAGGCTTCATTATTTTTCCTTTAGTACTTTATTTTTAAATTTGATTTATTTTTGAGAATTTCATGCACAAGTATTATATTTACATCATTTGTAGTCCCTCCCTGCTCCAACTCCTCACATGCTCCCTCCCTTTGAATTTATGACCTCTTTTTTAATTATTGTCACATACACACATTTATATAAATATAGCCTGCCAAATCCATTTAGTGTTGCTCATATATGTTTACTATGTGGGGTAAGTAACTAAGGAAAAATCTTTTAGTGGTTTACGGTTCATGTTAATTTGGCTAGCAGTTGGCTATGTGTACCTTTTATAGATTTCAGAGGCTTCAGATTGCTCTAGGATGTTTCTTTTACAACTATTGTCTTTGAGCTTCCCTAGTATTAGGTGTGCTGTGGGGCTTTTTTGCTGTTGGCTCCATTCTTGATTTGGTATTGAATTATAGAAGGGAGTGCTCCCTATAAACTAAAATTATGATAAAATTTGCCTTCCATTGAGTCTGTTTCCCTTGACTGTAACCTTCACAATGGTTTCCCATCTTTTGCGGTGGGATAAATATTGGTGAGATAAAGCTTCATTAAACTGTTTATCCTCAGAAAGTAATCTTTTGTAAAAGTGAAGAGCAGTTCAGGTGGTTTTCAAATGCTTACTTGATTTTCCCCCTTACAGCCAAAAAGGAATTTTCTTTGTTCCTCAGTGTGAGAACCTGGTGGGGACCACAGAGGTAAATGGTAAAATGTAAGGGTACTGCTAAGACCACAGCTCCAAGGGGCTCCCCATGCTCACACTAATTCATACAATCTCCAGCAGTCTGTCAATGCTACCATTTACTTGATCCTACCAGCCATTAGCTACAGTCTCCCTACTTACAGTGAACTGATCTTGACTATAATTTTCTGGATTCATCTGTCTCTCTAAGATTCAGGATAGTGGTGTTGCCTAGGTCCTTGTATATAAGAAGCACTATTGGTCTCTCTTTCCTATGTTTTCTTCTCATTGAGAGGAGGGGAGTGATGATGTTTAAGTCATTTAGATGTCAAACCGAAACTTAAGCCTCTGTGTAGCTTTTAATCTTTCTATTGATTGCCGTTATACGTTATCTGTCCAGTGACATCATGGCCTTCCATTCAAATTGATGAAATTGAGTCAAGGACTATATATCAATTACTGTAGAAAGCAAAGTGCACACTGCATGGTCTTATGTTACCCTGGTTTCTCTTCTTGAACAAGCAGGACATGACAGGGTCCTATTTTCCTAGTCAGGAATCTTATGTTGTAATAATGCTCAATTTTATCGACATTTCAGCTTAGGCTCATGAGTCACATTGATTAAGCTCTATGTGTGAACAATAAAGGAGCAAAGAATTTTAAAAAGCACTCACATACCTATCTCTTGGTATTAAAACATGTGCTTTCTTATTTTTCCTAGAAAATGTTTGAATCAAAACAGGGAAGATTTATCTCCTTGTCTGGAAAACAAGTCTATTATATTAGCACAAATGCATGAGAGAAAACCTGTAAGTCAGTTCCTTTCTTAGAAGTTTGACTATATTAGTACTTGCTAAGTTCAGAAACATTATCAGGAAAATGATATGTGTGACTTTGTAGTCTGAGCACATGGTTATTATGAGGATCTTTCCTTTGATACAAGTAAATAGTCTACAAAATGTATTTTTATAATTTTAGTATGACTCAGCTTACAAGGCTATGTTTATCTGAAAGTTTATCATGGGTAGATTAATATGACCCAGTAATTAAGCCATCTCTTAGGAATTAGTGGTGTTATTTTGTAACTAAAGTTACTAATTTGAAAAGTATTCCATTATGACACAAAGAAGGCCTGAAAGCAGGTAAGAAAGGGAAGAGAAAAGGAAGGCAAGAAAGAGAGACACAGAAAGAGAGAATGAAAAGTAAAAAGACAAATACTCATAGTTTGGGCTTTGAAGAATAGTGGGTCATAGTGTAAAGATGGAGACATTTAAAAATGGAAGCTTAAGTTGGGAATATAGAAGTAGCCAATAATGTATACAAGGTATCAAAGGAAGCTGGAGCCCTGGTACCTGGCTGATGTCTATGACATTGAAAAGAAGTAGAAACCAAAGGCTTAGGGGTGATCCTGGGCTAAGTGAGACATACAAGACAAAGATGCATATATAATATGAAAATATGACACAATTTACAAGCCCATGTGCAGCTGGCCCACTATATCTGTGGGGTCTGTATCTGTGTATCCAACTAACCACAGACCATGTATATTCAGAAAAATACTTCATGTAATTGGACATGTACAGACATTTTTCTTGCTAACCTCTGAACAAAATAATAGATCAACTACTTACATAGTATTTATGATGTGCTTGTCACTATTAAGAATAATAGTGAGGATGTAATGTATTTGAGATTTGCTCATATCCAATGCCACGCTGTTTGTTATGAGGGACTATAATAAATCCAGGTCTCAGTATCTGAGTTAAGTCCTGGTGCTAACTGAGAAATAACTGAATGAAGTTCATGGCTTTTCCTGACCAAATTTTCAGTTTATGATCCTTAGAGAAATCTTTGTACAATTTAAGGTGACCATGTCGCTATTGTCTGACACTTTTCTGTGACTACCCTTCGGCTTAGCATAAAATCAATCATTCTTCATATTATCTACAGACTTTTGCTCTCTGACACTAACTATACCTCTAGTCTCTTCAAATTCACTGTTTTCTGTGGAACAGTCCAGAGGAACATAATTGCAATTATGGTGACATTTCATTTCTTTGATGTACAATATAGCACCCATTTGTCACATACAATTAAATTTGATGAAAACTAATTGAAATTAAACAAAATTTAAAATTTAGATCCTTAGTTTCACTACCCACAAGTCAATCACTTTGCTAGAGGCTGCTGTATTGAACAATGTAAACAATCAGTGTCCCATCAAGGACAAAGTTTTATTGGGTTAGCTCACATAGGCTACCATTATTTTAGCTCATCATGGATACTAAGTACTCACAAAAAGAGTTCCCCAGGTAGTTTTTTTCTGTCCCCACTATTCGGTCTAGCTATTGTCAACTAATTGGAGAGAAGCTTTCCAGCAATAATTATGTATCAGGTGACTATATATTGACTTTTACTCATAATATTTTTAATAATTATAATTGTTAACTTATTGACTCTTCCTAATGAGATTATAGACCTCATTTGACAGACATTATGGTCATATTTCCCATTTTTGCACAAAGTTTCACACCTAGTGAGTATCCATTAAAATTTTATTTAATGAGAAACACAAATGAACAAGGAGTAAAGGAAGGATAACTAATTGGGATTGAAGATATTTACACTGCGTTCATTAATCTTCACTGCCATCTTGACAGGATCCAGGGTCACCCTGGAAGCACATCTCTGGGAGCACATATAAGGTTTTCTCTAGAGTGATTTAATTAAAGAGGGAAGAACCACCTTGAAAGTGAGCAGTAGCATCTCAAGGACTAGGCACTGGACTGAAAAGAAAGGGAAAAAAGAGAAACTGAGTTGAGCACCAGCATCTAGTCTATTGCAAAATAATGTTAGTCTATCTGGGCAAGCCAAATAAAACTTTTTGCCTTGATGGGACACTGAGTGAACACATTGTTCAACACAGCAGTCACTTGCACTGTGGTTCGGTGATTATGACATGTGGCTAATGGAAGTAAGGCTCTAATTTTTAATTTTAATTTTTGTTTCATTTTAATTTAAGTGCATGTGACAGTTGGATGCTATATCATGCAATGGGACCTGCAGTCTGGCACTCCTGCAGTCATGTCTGAAGTTACTCTCACAGCTATCCCCACCACCATGAAAGACATACATGAAAACTGTAAGTCCAAATAAAGTCTTTCCCTAATTTGATTACAGCCAGTAATGCCTCAACAAAATCCATCCGTAAAGTTACTTTTACTTTTGAACCTTTTTTAGCTTCTGTTTTCCTCTCTCCCTTCCTTCTTTTTATCCTTCCTTTTTTTCTTTGTGTAAACAAGTATTTAGTGACCACTGTGATAAGCCTTACAGAGTACAGAGAGGGCTTTAGCTAAGAGTCAGGAACAAATATTTTGATAAGAAATTTAGTATTTGTGTGATATTTAACATTTTTTCTTTGATGTTATGCCTTGCCCAGTAGACATGGGAGCAAATTATTGGGAAAAGAAATGGGTCTGGAAAGATCAGTGTCTTTTCCTTGAATGTAAGAACTATAGGCCAATACTTTGATCTTGAGTTTCACAACATTCAAAAACTGTAATGAATCGATTTCTATTGTTTATTTTTATTGTTATTGTTTAATTTATCTGGCATTCTGCCTTTTGTTATAGCTGCATGAGCAAACTGATGCCACAAATAGGTGATGAATAAGTACTTCATGTAAGAGAGATTCTAGAACATGAGTGTGAGTCTTTAGTTCACCAACAATCCTCAGATCATGCAACTGTGAGCCATTACTACCCAATGCTCCCTGAAACTTGGTCTGAAATTAGATGAGGATATGAAGGAGCATATTCCTGAACCCAGTATAGGCCACTAACTTTGTTCTGGAACCCCTTATCTTGTATAGTGCATGTATTCCATCTAGAAACAGTTCTGCCAGGATGTTGTTGGTTACCCTGCTTTTTTTGGAAGAATGGCAGTTGAAAGCTGGTACAGCCATTTTTAAGGCTAGCTTGAATGCTTTTATACACTATCCTTCTTCTACTATGTAGTTTATTTCATCCTTGTTGAATACATCTGCTAGTATAGCCACTAATATGCTGGAGTTACCTAGACCATAAAAAGGCCACAAAAGTCCTGTTTTTTTAATCATACATTTCTCAGGATGTGACTATGGATTTTTACCAATTTATCATCAAACTGGGCAGTAAAATACCAGGAGATGTCCGAAGTACCACCTGAGTGTAGAAGATGCCACAACACTCCCTGGGCCCTGTTATGTAAGTTCATTCTGAAGGATAGACTCATTTATACATCGTCCACTTAGGATTCATATTGTATTCTGGAAGATGGTACCTCATCTTTGATAGTGTGCTCCTCCAAATTGAAAGCACTAAAAAAACCAATCTCTTCTGTTACTCTGTTGGTGCCATAGTTTTGGGTGATAGAAATATATTGCAAGATCACATGCTTACTGGTTTTTTAAGTTACTGTTCGGTTACTGTGAAGAGACACCAACATTTAAAAGAAAGCATGTAGTTGGGGGCTTGTTCACAGTTTCAGAGGGTGAGTCCATGACTATCATGGTGGGGAGCATGGCATCAGGCTGGTAGGCATGGCACTAGAGCAGTAGCTGAGAGCTTATGTCTGATTCACAAGCAGGAGGCAGACAGGAAGACAGTAGGCTTGGCTTGGGCTTTTGGAGACTCAAAGCCCATCCCCAGTGACACATCTCCTCCAACAAGGCAATACCTAATCTCATAAGAGCACACTTAATTCCTCTCAAAACAAGCATTCATATATATGAGCTTAGGGGGACCCTTTCTCTTTCAAACTACCACACTGACTTTAAAGTCTTCTGGCTGTATCTTAAGTTCAAAAGCCCTGTATACTACCATGTAACATAGTTGCTGGTCTGTGGTGTATGGTTTTCATCCCATGCCTTAGGGTTCCAATTTTTTTCAGTTCAAGGCCTGATCGTCACACAGCAGATATGCTGAGATTGAGAATTTAACCATTCATATAGTGTGTCTGGGTCAGAATCATTTCATATCTTTTGTCTTCTTCTCTTCTTTTTCTATATTCTGCTGTCTTGGTCTATTTTGTGCTGCTGTAGCAAAATACCCGAGACAGGATGATTTATACAGATCAAGAAATTTATTTATTCACATTTCTGAAGGATGAGAAATTCAAAACCATGATATCAGCAGGTTCCATTATCTGGTGAAAGCTGCTCCTTGTTATATACAGAAAAGGAACCCCATCACCTCCCATGGCAGAAAGTAGAAGGAAACATTAACCATATGCTTTTGAAGCTTCTTTTATAAGGTCTTTAACCTCATGTTCTAATTACCTCTTAAAAGACCCACTTAATACCATCACTTCAGTAACAAGATACTTTGTGGATGGTCACATTTCAGCCGTGGTGACCCACGGCAGCTGGCAGTGATGATGTTCAACACCCTCACCTGGATTTTAATTGGTGACTAGTCACCCTAAGCCAGCCCATGCTTCTTGTTCTGTTTGCTTCAAATGTTTTAGTCGAAACTAGCTGCAGTAATCCAAACCCATAGTTTAGAATTACCCTTCTCCTACATCTCCTGAGTATCTGGGATACTAGAGCAGTCAACTTGGTGTTCCATCCCAGGACACTATAAGGAAACATTTTAATACTCAGATTGCTGCTGAACAGCAAGGGCCATATATACGCAGCATCACAGTGGTGATGATGTTCCCATTGTCAGCTGTACAGCAGGTAGGTAAGCCCCAGCATCCCATTCTTGGTTCACTCTGATAGCAGCAGATGCAGTTCAAGTTCCCAGGAAAACAGAATGTAATACTTTATGATTCACATGCAAGAATAAATTGTGATGTACTTCTGAGAATACCTGTGAGGGATCAAATATCAAAGGAGGATGGATGGGAGTAGTAAGAATGTTTAACTTCCCTACAGTTAAATTAATCTCACTAAATTAATTAAAATTAAATTAATTCCGTTAATTGCATAAAGACCTCTAAAGTTAGAATATCCCTACTTTAAACAAAATTAAAAGGCTCATTTTTTTTTCCTCTCTCACATCATTGAACAGTCATTAAATGGAGACTTTCTTTTGGGAAGGAGTATGAGGTTAGTTTCTTAGTTATAGGACATACCTGATCTACGAATAGCTAAAGACTTGTCAAAGTTAGTAAGCATCTAGGTCTGTGTAACTTGAAACACTCAAGGAAATATAAATTTCCTCTTGAAAAAGTAGAAAATATTGTATTCCATACTGCTTGGATTTACTGAAAATACAGGGTAGGTTTGTGGATTGATAAGAATATACAACAACTTAAAACTCAAAGGAAATGGGTATGAGATTTCACCATGTGATTTACAATATCTTTGGACTAAATGAAAACAGTGATTTTTGTGACTTCTTGATTCCCTTGTGCTTTTCTTTATCTTGAATATGCAACATAATGTTTATACTATAGTCACTTGCGTATGTTGCAGCAATGTCACAGAAAGGTCAAATACACAACTATTATCAGTGCTCTTGATCACCCTCCAGAACTTGAGAGTAAAGCTCCATTGTTGAAGACACCACACACGTGAGTAATAAGAACGGAGAAATCAAGATGGTATTGACCTAAGAGCTTCATCCATACTGCTTGAAAGTGTAGTACACATTACTGGAGGAGAAAAACAGTCATCAGTCTTACCCATATTTGAGCTACGTGAGCCACAATAAGGGGCCTCGTAAGACATGTCCACTGATGCAAGAGTGGCCTAGATGCCAATTGGAGTGGCCAATTATGGCTAGGCAGGTCATTTGCCTTGGAAGTATTTGGAGAAAGAGGGTGAATAAGATTGAACACATTGAATAAATATTCCCAAGGAGCTAATAAAAGTGAATTTAACTTTTAAAATACACAGCTCTAATAGTATAGAGACATTTTTTCTAATATAGGAGAAAAACACGATTTTTAATATCATCTCTATGAAGTTGTTCTACTTGTAGAGCGCTACACACAAACACTCGACCATGCCTTAGAGGCCAGGCGATACCATATTGTATACCATAACAAGCAATTTCACAACTTCTCTACGGCACCCAAGTCCCAGACTTGGAGTTCAGGCAACGCTCCAGCCATACGTCTCCAACAATGAAATAAATATAGGTGAAAGCAGCATTGAGGGTAGAAAATAAGATTTTTCAACTTAAAAAATTAACTTTTTTGTTAAATGTTTTATTTTAACGTAATTCCTTATTTTATGTATAACAGAGCAATTTAAAGCTTGAATAACACTATAATAAAATAATTTGTTACCGTTTTAAACAAAAGAAAATTTCAAGTTTCAAAAACTTTGCCTTAACTAATCATAGTGATCAACCATTAATTAGTGTAATAAGAATTTTAAGGAATATTGACCTTCACAGTCGCTGCCTCAAACAAACAATACTTGTAGGGTCCTTTCAGGATGAAGACTGTGAAAATAATAGAATTCATTTTACTAAACACTCAGTTTCATTAAATGTTGACATGCTGCACATCTGGCAAAATATCAAAAGTAGGAGATTGACATAGCAATATATAAAACCCTATTCCATTTTCACCATTCTTTAAAGGTTCATGTAGGAAGTGGAATTTTTTTTTTAAAAGTTACAACTCACGCGTAGATTCAAGAAATTCCTACTAAAGCCAAACGTAACTCACTTTGACACAAAGAAGGCACCTCATGCTCCCCCTGAGACTTATCTCTCCTATCACTTAATCCTAAGCCCCTGGCAACCAACACTCTTTTACCCACCTGTGCAATTCTGTCATTTTAATATTATATGCATGAAAATATATGCGTATGACTCTTTGGGCTGACCTTTTACACTCAGTGTAATTTCCTTAGATTCAGTCAAGATATTATTTACCAATATTCATATGTAAGAATAAATTTCTCTAGTTATCCACTCACAGAAGGACATTTGATTCTTACTCTTTTATTATTTTTATATCGATAATAAATCTTCTGTAACTGTGTGTAGGGTTTTATAAAAACATTTAATTTTATTTTTTCTGAAAATAGTGTCCAAGAATATAATTGCATGGTAATGCAAATAACATGTTTAATCTCATAGGAACATTCTAAACGATTTTCCAAAATGGCTCTAAAATTTTGTATTCTGTGGAGGTTTGAATGAGAAATGTCCCCTATAGGCCTGAGTGTTTAGACAACTGGTTCTCATTCAATGACACTGTTTGGAGGGTTTAGGGAGTATAGCCTTGCTGGAGAAAGGACATCACTAGAGGGGGGGACTTTGAGATCTATAGCCTGACTCTATTCCCAGCTCTCTCTGCTTGGTGCTTGTGGTTGAGACTTTCTCGCTCTCTCTTAGCTCCCTGCTTCTGCCAGCATTCCTGCTGTTTGCTCTCATGCTACTCCACCATGGTAGACTCACATAACCTTCTAGAGTCATAAACCAGAATACACACTCTCTTAAGTTATCTTGATCAAGGTATTTTATCACAGCAACAAAGAAGTATCTAATATGCACACACACACACACACACACACACATATATATATATATTTATAGATATGATTTAATTTAAAATTTTAAATAATAATGAATTTATTCTCTCATGTGTTCCTCCAATACTAATTTTGCATGACTACATCATCCAGAGTCCTCTACGAGCTTCAGGTAAGCACTGTAACATTTATAACATTTAGCTATATAGACCATTTTATACTTCTGATAAAGTTCAGGATATCCAATGCTATCTAATGAATCCTTGTGTTCCACCTTGTTTTCCAGGTTTAAACATAATATTTAATGTCGCAGATTAGAATGAGATGTTGAATGTTCATGAACTTGAATTTCTTCATCTGTGGGACTCAAGTCTGTGAGGCCAACACAGGAAGCTGAGATTGTATTCTACCAGGTTTCCTATTTACCTAAAGGGGTCATGTGAGCATCAGCTTGCCAACATTTGGGGCTCAAATCATATCCTTAGGAAGAAGTATTTGCTTCGTTCTTATTTTGAGGTGTCTCTGTTTAAATAAAATGTTATTTTAATACAAATATAATCAATAAATATCAAGTCCAGCAAGACAATTTTTAATTTGTTGTAATTTAGGTGCTTGTATGGCAATCTATTTTTAGAAATCATTATCAAAACCTTTACCATTACAGTGCTTTTTGATTTGTAGGTAGGTGAAATGTAACAATTATTTTTTAAAGTCGATTCATTTGCCACGTGCTTTAATAGAGATCAATCGTTAAGTGGGGAAGACAACACACAGCTGGGCTAGATTGATTGATATTAAGACTTTGGCACTCCAGTCCACTTAACATAGAATCTCAGAAGGCATTCTCCAAAGAATAATGCCAGGAAATTGGGACTATTCATATCGTATAATATCAAAACAAATTATTCAATGCAAAAAATAGAGATTGGAAAAGACTATAATGTGGAGAAATTATTCTTAAACATTGCCATTTAAGCATTTTGAGTATGGCTAATATGGAGGGCGATGAGCCACAGAAAAGGGCAACAGAGGCTGTGAACTCCAGTGGCAAGTCAGAGGACACATACGAGAAGGAAATAAGTGAAAGAGAGAAGAATACTAATTGTGATATGACCCACCAGAAACAAAGAGGATAACAGTCCTTCTTGGTCCTAGGACAGAAACATATCCATACACTGAATTCCTCATGATCTAAATGACAGTAGTGGAACTTTACCAAATTTTAGATTAAAATAGATATTTGGCTGAATTTAAGCCCAAATCTGATATCCAACCTCAGCCAAATACTTTCAGTAACATCTCTTGAGAGCCAAATGTTCTTTGAAGCCAGAAAGAAGACATTTTTCCAAATTACTATAATGGTAATAAATTAGGTGACCATTTACTTTATCACCCAAACCAGGTCATGTGTAGGTGAATGCTATTCATTCAGGAGGATGGGTGCAGCTTCCAATGTCCTTTGAGAAGCTAGGTGGTATAATCTTTTTCTATAAAACCCACTCTTATGAGGTAGATTGTGTTTGTGTTCATGGGAGTGGTGTCAGAGTACATACGGATAAAGTGATAAATGTAACCTCTAGGAACAAATTCACTTGCTAGCCAAAGTATATCTCAGCAGGTGTTACGGTATTTGAAAATATTCTTTAATTCAAAATTATTTAGAAATTAAAACCAAGTAATTCCAATATTTGTACAGAACCTTGGGTCACAGGTTTTCCTCAGAGAAGATACTAAGTAGTACTTTGTCCATAGATTCCTCTATGAGTATGCATGTGTATGCAAACCTATTCTGATTTACATTAACGGAAACTTCACTGCTCTCATCATCAGAAGAGCTACAAAGCCCCTTTGACTCTCAGGCCAACCTTTGATATAAAAGACATTGGGGGCGGGAGAGATGGTTCAGTAGTTGAGAGCACTTGCTGCTCTGCAAGAAACCAGTTCTCAGCACTCATACTGGGAGGCTTATAATCAACTGTAACTCCAGTTCCAGGGGATCCAACTTTTCTGGCCTCCTTCAGCACAGTACACACATGTCACACATACACACACACACGCATACGCACACACAAAGAAAATTAACAAGATCATTAGAATGATCAATCTCCAACTTATGTTTAGGTATCTTTCTTTGTTTTGAGATTTTAGGTGATGATGCTAAGCTATTGGTTCCCTCACATCATCCCCTGCCACTGACTTAACACTTCAGACCAAAATGAGAATCTTAATCGTTCTCCTCACCACACACTCTGTGTTCACCTCTCCACAGATTTCTAGGTTCAGGGCAGAAGGCACATCTTGATTATGCTCAGTTTCTCCACTCACACTACCATTTCACACTAATCCAGGCCGTTTTCATTTCTTCCAGCCAGACTTCCTGTGCCCACTCTCCCCTGTTGCCCCACATTTTCCTGCCACCCACAGGTAATCTTTTAAAAATGCAAATGTAACTCCATGTCTAAGTTCATCAGTGGCTTTTTGGTACACAAGAATAAAACAACACTCCTTGTCCTACTTGACTCTGTCCTGTATGATATCATCTTATCCCCCCACCCCCAAACCCGTTAAATACATCACAGCTTTAGGACTAACAATTCTTATTGCATGTGGCAAGTTACTGTCGAGATTAATTATCCTCTACTGTTCTTGTGTGTTTACTTAACCTCTCTCAACAGCATTGCACAGCATCTAGAGTAAGAGTCAGTAATCTCTTTTTGTAGAGAGGCAGAAAGTAATCATTTTAAGCTTGGTGCATGTAGTCTGTATTGCACCTCCTAATTTCTACCACTGCAGCAGGAAGACAGGCATAGAGAACACATGAAACAAAACATGCGTGTCTGTGTTCCAGTAAAACTTTATTCACAAAATAGGACATTTGTGTGTACTGTTTTTCATGGCTACCATTTGTCAACTCTCTACGGTTTCCTACCATACATACTTTTAGCACTGAGCACAAAACAATTTCTCAGTCAATGCATGCTAGAAGAACAAATTAATTGAGTTCCTTCCATGTTTTAGGCTCTGTGTAGATGTCTACCATAGGTTTTCCTCACTGCAACTCTTGAAGGCAAATATTATGTTGCTTAATAGACAGCTAAGCAAAATACGACTCAGTGCTATCCACTGTTTCATCTAATTACACATGCAGCATGTGCCTGGGGTATTTTACTATGAATTATGCTTTGAATAAATGGAAGTTTATTATTTCACAATTGTGAAAGTTACAAAACCAAGCAATCAATCAGGGCAATGCTGTTTCTGAAGTCTCCAGGACTGACTCTAGGGTGCCTGCTTTTAGTTCCTGTGGCTTGTGGCAGTATGACTTTACTTCCTGCCTCTATTTCCTCACGGCCTTCTTCCCCATGTGTGCCACTAGGTGTCTTTACACACAGCTTCCTCTTTCCTGGGTGCTGTGCTCTCATCTTTTATAAGGACATCGAATCCAAAATTTAAGCTAATTCTGTTATGAACCTTTCCTAAATAAGGTCACCATTTGAATTTTGGACTGATTTGATTTTGAAGGCAATAATGCTGAACACAGATCTCAAATGGTAATGAGAGGTTAAAACTGATTTGTATCCGTGATTTTCTACTCTGTAGTTAAAACTACAGCTAATTGAATTAAATTAACTGCAGTGTTCAATTTTAGAGTGTTTTTGAGAAATGATGAATTTTAACGTTTCAATGGAAAGAATAGCTTCAGATAGCTTTTGTCCTAAACAGTGCTCATGTTGCACCCAAGGACATTTGATACATGTCTTCTAAGTAGATACTTAATACTTTAATTTTAATATTTTTAGTAATACAGTCCAAACAAGAAGAATTAAACATCAGACGTTTCATGCTCTCCTAACTGTGGTCTTCAGGAACCAGACCCGTAAGTCAAGTTTTTCTCCAGATCTTGACTGAAGCGTGTTTTCCCATCAGGAAACAACACGGTTCTGTAGCCCAGTGCATTTAGGAAATGGCAAACAACCACATAAAGCAGGTTTCTTTACTGCAGCAAATGATTACACCTTAGCACTTTTGTATCTGTTAATGCACCTTGTGAATTTCTGGGAGAGAGCTATTGTGCACATTTCCCCAAGTCCTTTGAACATGTTTTAGTGGCGTGCCACCAGGGACTTACTGGGTGCACTCTGCACTTTGGGGCATATACCTTAACTGCTTGCTTGCTCACCTAAATACAGAGAAATCCTGCTTTTCTGCATGTAAATTTAAGAAGCCTCTTGTTTTCTGCTTTCTAATTTTGTTTTGACACTCTCCATAATAGACAAGGAAGGAGAAATACTGTGTGCTGGCACTTACACACACACACACACACACACACACACTTGTACACACTTACTAATTTGACACTTATATATTTGGCCTAGTAAGGAAGGGAGCCATGAACAGAAGTATACTTGAGAAGAAGATTTCTTTTTATTGATATTCAAATAATACAGGCAATCATTTCCCCAAGTATTTCTGATACTTGTTGTGTAATGAATTATATCCCCTCCAAAATTTGTGTTGAAATTCTAACTTCCAGGTCTGTTAAATACAACTGCATTTGGAGGCAAGAAGCGTTTTTTTGTTTTGTATTGTTTTAATTTATCTGCGTCTCTTTGTGTGTGTCTGTGTGTGTGCGTGTGTGTGTGGGCGCACACATGTGCATACGCCCACACATGTGCTGGCTCTCTCT
Source organism: Cricetomys ansorgei (assembly GCA_026225945.1). Taxonomy (NCBI): domain Eukaryota; kingdom Metazoa; phylum Chordata; class Mammalia; order Rodentia; family Nesomyidae; genus Cricetomys; species Cricetomys ansorgei. Next base: position 20,073,782 of record JAMJFZ010001815.1, read on the forward strand.
TTGATCATGTCCGTCCTGGTTATCAAACTCAGATTGTCAGGCCTGGTGGTGAATGTCTCTACCTGATGAACTATCTCACCAGCTCCCATAAGGCCTAAATTAAACAGGCAAACAAGGTTAAACGAGTTTATAAAGTCAGGTCTTAATTTGACAGGGCAGATGGCCTTGTCAATGGAGGAAGTGGCACCAAGGATATACATACAGAAGCCATCTTTAAACCAAAGAAAAAGGCCTCAGGAGAACTGAAGCCTGTTAGCATCTTGATCTTCAATTTTCTGCTTTCAGAACTTTCCAAATATAAATTTCTGTTACATAAGCCACCCCACCAATGTTATTTTATTACAGCCACTAAAATAAATTAAAGCACCATTATTAATTGTTCCTTAAGTCTTTGCTGTCAAGAGTTTTACTCAGCTAGTTTTCATCTTTACTGACTATTATAATTCTTTTATTTGTATTTGAGAAGAATTTGAGGAGAGGCATCTTGATCGTGAACCTCCTGAGGACGTGGCCTTTGTCCATGGCCTATTTGCCTTTCTGTGTTGACTCCTCAGAGAAAAACTTTTTGGTGCCTTTATAATGGAGGGATAGACATATTTTTTGGATAGAGCTTAAACTTAAAAAAAAAATGGTGGCTTTCACAAAGATAAAACTTCACATGTGCTCATTATCCATTCTGAGCTAAGTACCTCTATTCTCATTTTACAGACAGGGAAACACAGATATGGGGATGGTTATTTACCCAGAGTCAGACTGTCTTGGGAAGAGCTAGATTTCCAATTTAAGTTGGTTTCTCTTTCTTTTCCTTCTACTTTTTCTTTTATTTTAAAATATTTTTATTACATTCTATTTATTTTTGGAGGGGGTCATGCCTTATGGTGTACATTGTGGAGGTCAGAGGACAACTTGCCAGAGTTTGTTCTTTCCTTCTATTATGTGGGTCCCAGGAAATGAATTCAGATACCCAGGCTTGGTGGCAAGCACCCTTACCTGATGACCCATCCCACTAGCCCATCTGTTTTTTATCTTCTTAAATATATGATGGATGAGGAGAAGCAAGATATTTTTTTTTAATGAAGAAAAGAGGCTGATCACGGTGTTCCATTAGTTGCTTAATTAGAGAAAAAGAAATCTGGCAAGACATCAGTACTCATAAAAAAAATCAGTGGAAAATTTAGTGGACTACACACTTATTTCATGACAGCCTCTTGAGTGACACAGCTATTAAAAGAATATTGTGTTGTTTAAATACAATGTATTGTGTAACCATGATGATTATAAAGCATTAATAAACACTTAAGTGCCAAAGGTTGTTCTTGGTTATAATACTCTTGATAGGTGTTTGGAAGGAGGGAAAGGGAGAAGGAAGGGTGGAGGGAAGAAGGGAGGAGGGAAACCAAACATATCCAATGTCAGACAACAAGAATGAGCAGACATAGAAATGACACTGCTCCACATTACTAGCTGGGTAAGCTGGCTGGGTTTACTCTGGAGGAGACTGAAGCTGACATGGGAACTGTTTCAAGTAATCTGGAGAGTCCTGGCTAGAGGAGAGATTTAGCCTTAACCAAGTTAATACAGTAGGTAATAAACATTTTAATTACTGAGAAAATTCCGTATAAAAGCAATTGCACTTATAGGCAGAATCAATTAAATTCTAAAGCCTTTAAATTTGAAGATTTTAAGCATCACACATTCCCTCTACCCCTACTCCCTACCCCTAACTCCCTCCTCATGTTACCAAACATAGGCTTGCAGGAGGAAAATGAGTACAATCTTGCTTGTGGAACTACAGAAAGAATTCCCTAGGAGAGCCCATCAGCTCTCATCATCATTGCTCTGAGATCCTAACTGGGAAATGGTTCAATTTGAGTCCTTCTCTCTATTGATTCTTTCATAATTGCATTAACAAAATTCAGTCTCCAGGTTTCAAAGCCGATAGCATTACCTATTTTGAAAGAATCGTCTATTAATTTTTGCCTTTATCAGCAAGAGAAGCGTGTCCTTAATGCCTATCATTGCAGCAGGCACTGAGCAGAAGCTTCTAAATACAATAGGATCTGGGTGGGTGTTTTTCTTATCCTGGCATCAGGGTTGCTGGGGAAGTACTCACGGAGGCTGAGAAGTGAATACACGGTGGAAACGAACATCACTGGAGGAATTAGAGTAGATAATCCATTTACAAGCACCAGCAAAGTGCAGTTATGCGGTCTGATGGGGCTACCCAGTATCCCAAATGGCAAATTAAAGACTTACTGTGTGGTGGGGCGTCTTGAGGGGAAAATGAGGATACATAGCAGAACATTTCTAGCGAGAACCCCTCAGGAAAGAGATTGCATTGAAGAGTACAACGACAATTCAGGCTGCTGGATGTGTACATGCTGTGTGTGTGCACCAAAATTATCTAGAAAACCACACACTACTGTGGCTGTGCACACTTGACTAGTAAACGAGGACGACATGGTGGCAGGAAGGGGAAAAAAACCTAGAGGGTGCTCCATTCTGCTGTGGGTGCTCAAATAGCAGCAACGATGAAGACTGTAGAAAGGATGAAGATGATTAATGCAACCCATGGGAAAACAGGGCTGGGAAGGATGACATGGACCAGGACCTGGAGAGGGAGCATGACTCAGGGCGAGGGGTACCTGGAGAGAGAGCAGTAGAGTGTGCACGTCTGCAAGCTTGCTGGGGGGGGGGGGGTGCGGGGATAAGTGGCCGGGGCAACGCGTGGCTCGGACCCTGGGAGTGGGTAGGTGGTGCCCGTGGGCGGAGCGGCTCCGGGACTGAGTGGCTGGCAGCTTCTGTCTGCGAGAGCAGCAGCATCACCCGGGAGCGAAGCTCCCGAGACTCCGCCTAACTGACACCCAAAACTCTCCCTCTCCCTCCCGCAGCCCCAAACTGGAGGCAGCAGAGCCCGCGAGCGAGCGAGCAGCGTCGGGCGGCCCCGGCCCGGCCCCGCCCCCGGCCCGCCAGCCCAGCCCGCGCCCCGGCCGCGCTCCGGAGCCCAGCGCCAGCCTTCGCCCCCTCGCCGCGCCTCCGCCTGCCCGCCCCCGCCGGCCGAGGCTGGGCTGTGGGAGGCGGCCGGGCGGCCCCGAGCCTCTCCTGGGCGACCCAAACAAAGGCAGCATCCGGGCTCGGCGGGGAGGCAGAGCATCATGAGAGACTGGGTCCTCGCTGTCCCTGGCTCCGCTGCTGCCGCCGCTGCCGCTGCCGCTGCCGCCGCCGCCGCCGCCGCCGCCGCCGCCGCCGCCGGGAGGGCTTCTCTGTGAGCCTGGAAAGCAGGGGCGCAGCTGCGGGGCGTGCATCCGAAAGGTGAGAGCCGAGGGGGCGGGCAGGCCAAGAAAATGTCCTCGGCCGTGGGGCCCCGCGGTCCTCGCCCACCCACGGTGCCTCCCCCTATGCAAGAGCTGCCCGACCTGAGCCACCTGACCGAGGAGGAGAGGAACATTATCATGGCAGTGATGGACCGGCAGAAGGAAGAGGAGGAAAAAGAAGAGGCCATGCTCAAGTAAGCCCTCCCCCCGACCCCCCAAGACGAGCCATCCATCCCTTGGTGGTCGTGCCTGCATCAGTCCATTCACCACTCACTCACCAGGTCTTCTTGGCTGAGTGTGGGGGAGGGGCTGGCGAGGGTGCTGGGGTGCGGGCAGAGGTGCCCACCTTGGGGCTGGGGCCCCTGGTCTTGGGCAGGGTCGAGGTGTGGCAGTACGGAGGAAGGAGAGGACCCTACAGAGCCAGGACCCTAGGACCCCAGGAGGATGGCTTGAGACAGGAGTGCCCAGGAGGATCGGGTGGACAGGGGGACCACCTTGGGGTTAGATATGCAGAGCTGAGTGAAGCTGATCCCCACCCAATGGAAGGGCCCTGGGTTAAGGGCAGATTAGGGACTGGGGGAACCAGTAGAGAAAGGGTGGTGGTGAAGGGGATTGCTGAGGGAAGCTCTTTGGAGTTGTTCAGCAGGTCTGAGTTACAACAGTGAAGGGTGCTGGTATTTATATAATAAAAATGCTTATTTTTAGTCTTCATTTTGGTACTCATTCATTTTACAATGCAAGGTTGGGTCTTTTTTTGGGCAGTTGCCATCTTTGGTAACCGGCCTCCTCAGCATCTCTTTAACCTTTTATTCCTAGTCTTCTACACAGAATAACTGTGAAGACACATTTTCTTACCCATATGGAATGCCATTGGCAGCACAAAGTTTTTGATAATGACGGAAGCTGACTGGTGACTCTGGCCTGAATAAAATAGGGATTCCATATTATTGGCTTCTGCACACCCCCTGTCTTCAGAAGCCTCCCACCCTTCAGGAAACCTCTGCCTGCTGCCCCATTTTCCTGGGGATGAGGAGGGGATAGGGTTGGCTCTTAGTGGTGCAGGAGTGTGTGACATGGTGCTACTGTTTGCTTCAGAAGTGCTTGCAAGTACTGGCAGACAAGCCCGGCTTTGCTTGCTCCTTAGCCTTGCCCATGGAGTGAACCTAAAGATTTCAACTCCGCCTTCCCTTGAGAAGTCTTCATAAATTCAGGAAAGTTTTCCAATCTGGAGTGGAGAAATGTAGATACCTTGACTGGTACTCATGTCCTGGTATCTTCTGCTTATGCTGAAGGTGTATTTCAGGCAGGCAACTGGCATGAAGAGCCAAAGGGAACCTGTTGCATCTGGAGTTAGCTGATTGCAAGGAAGCATAGAGAGGGAGCAGGGGGTGACACCGGGGCACAGAGCACACCCAGGTGGCCTTTCTCCTACTCTCTGGAATTGCATCTGATGGGAGGGTGCTGTCTGGGAAGGCGTCTCCCTCCCTTCAATGCAGCAGAGACTCACAGGAAGGGAACAGGAGAAGCTGCACTCACAGACTGTGGGTCCCCCAAGCAAAAGCAACTGCATCCTAGCATGGGGAGGGCTATATTGAGGGAGAGATGTGGGTGTCAGGCTACAGGAAAGAATAGAGATTCAGTCATTCCTCCTCTTTCATTATAGACCCTGGGAAAATGAAAGGCTGTTAACTTTGAAGCCCAGAGCTGGCCTGGCTCTATAAGAGCAGCAGGTTTCTGAATTCCCTGCTTCTTCTCATCCAAAAAAAAAAAAAAAAAAAAAAAAAAAAAACCCAAATACTTTAAGCCTGCCAGCTTGAGGGAGGCAGAACCTCGTTAATCTGCTTCATGTTCCTAGTGGAAGGATGACGTCCCTGGTGCTGCAGGCTTCCCCTCTTCTGAGCCTGGAAGTAATGGATGTTGTCTAATGGTGCTGCTGTCTGTCTGTCTGGTCATTAGTCCATCTGTACTCACTGCTGCAGCCCCTGCCCCCTGTCCTGGACACTGTTTTGTTAGTTAGCATTTGCAGATTTGCTGCTGTTTCTTTGCAGCTTGCTGCAGACAGCAGGTAGATGAAGGCCTCCAGCAGCTAGTGATAAATATGAGCTGCTGCTCCACAGAGTCCAGATAGGAAAGGGAGGCACAGTGCAAGTAGTGGCCATAATGCCTCTTCATTGGCTGTTGGAAGCAAAGTGGAGAATGATGGATTTTAAGTGGGAGTGGAGGAGTTTTAAGACAGAATTGCAAACCTGCTAACCACCCAGGGTCAATGACAATACTATATGGATTTACATGGGCAAACATAAATTAAAAGCTCTGCCCAACTGCTCATGTCTAGCATAGCCTTTTCACTGTTTTCCACGGCCTTGCAAATACTATTCCTTTATGGCATGATTTCACAGAACTTTGCAGTGTGTAATGGTATTATACAACTGCTCTGGATAATCCTGGACATCTGCATTAACTTTATCAATCAGCCTCTTCTGCTAACGTCGCAGCCTCTTGTATAGGGTGAGTTGGCAACATGCTTTGGAATGCGGTGCACTTCCATGTAAGTCTGTCCTGGTGTCTGCAATTAGTAACACAGTGCTACACTTCCTTTTCCTAGAAGGAACTTTGTGCCTTAGAAACTAGGGATCATAGGAGCCATTCAGATGACATATGTAAGGGACACTTATCGACATCTAGTCAGGAGGAGGTCTTTTCTAAACTTGCCAAGGAAAATGATCAGAAAACAGGATGCTTCTTGTAGGCCTTGGAAATATTTGCTAAAAATAAAAAGAATTTTTTTTCTTGTAGCAGTACTTGATCCAGTGTATCACATACCTAAGAAACTACTTTTACAAAAGACTCAAACACAACTAAGGCTCTGGGAACAGAGAAATTAGATTTAAAATTCACTTCGGAGATAGTTGCAGGACCGTCACCTGGGACTGCCTACTGTGTGTGAGATCTGGCTCTTCACGAGGTATAACTGAAAACATCAGGAGAGAATGAGAAAATGGATGGGGATTATAAACCATCTTATAAAATAAAAATTAGAATATGTTCATATCATTAGCCTTGATTGCATATTACTGCTGGAATCTAGATTTGATAATGACATTAAATAGGTATAAATAGAAACAAAAATCAATTTATTTCCACCTTGAGAATTTAAAAATGTTACCTGAAGTTGGAAGTATTTTATCATCATGATCAGATTTTTTTGTAAAACCAGTTAATTTTAAGTAATATTGCTCTATGTTTTAAAAACAGTTGGCTCTTAAGAATTGTATTTTGTGATTGATGTAACTGTAGAGCAGAGGTCTTAATTTTTGGTGTTCTCTCTGTCTGTCTCTCTGTCTGCCTGCTTCTCTCTCTCTCTCCCTCTCTCGTGTGTGTGTTCTATAATCTTTGAAACCTCACTTTCTCAATGAATGCTTCTTCAAGCACCTGTCACTAGGCATTATGGGCCAATATATTACATAGACGGAAAACTGTGTTATCTGGGACCTAAATCAGAGAAGATCTTGTTAGAGGTAAAATCTTATTCCTTCCTTAAATAAAAGCTTCCAAGAGAAATGAGATTCAGCATAGGAAGAGAAGAGAAAAAAAGAAATAGAAGTAGAGATGAAGGGGATGATTCGAGGATGTCAATTAAGAACTGTATTGAAATAGTTACTGACATTGGCTAACCTGTATTGAGTATTTACTGAATGCCAGCCGTTACTCTAATTGGTTGAAATTCACATGGATGAATTGTGCTGACTTACAGTGTGTGCTTTAATACAGACAGTATCTTGTGCTGAAGGTATATCAAGTGTCACAAATCTCGCATCCATCCCCTATACTGAGGATTTCAATGATATCCTAAATTGAATCACATACACGGCTCAACCAGGATGTACACCCAGACCTTTCCCAACAAACTCAGCTGTCTCTCTAGGTACAGCATTGTCTCTCAACTGAGAAGGAGCCTCTGGCATTTATCTTTTCCTTACATGAATTCCTGGTCTTTCTTTCTATGCAGAGAAGTGGTTTGACAGATTAAGCAGATTTAGAAAATCAGCTTCTGGTCTCAATGGAGCAGGACTGACTTCACTTACACTGGTTCACAGAGCCTTCCTGTGGATTGAGGGGAAGGGAATTGCCTCCAATTTAAAGATAATGAAAAGCGTCATAGTACAGTGGAAAGGTCTTTGGAACCATGCATTTATTAATATGTGTTCTTCCACTTACTGTGTTAGCATGAGTTAGAAATTGTTAGAACTTCATGGGGTTCCATACGTCTTACATATTCTGCACCTCAAGATGTGATTTGGCCAACAGAGACAACTTTGTGTGTCTCTGCCTTCTTTCTAGGGATATGGCCTTCATTTTCAATATAACCTGCTTGGAGAAGAGATGAACTCTTGTTTCCATTGTTTTAGTTTTCCTGCTTTTCCTCTGTGGTGCACAGACCATATTGTACTTTGAAATGTATCAAAAGTCTTGTTTTGAGAAACATCAGTTGTCAGCCAGGAAAAAAAAAAGAAATATAGATTAGGGAAACTTGAGGGGTGATAATCAAGTAGGTATATTTCTATTGACAAAGATTTTCCCATGTTATACCCAGGCATCCTCTACCCTACTGTGAAAGGAAGAACAGATACGAAGGAAAGGGTAAAGATGAGTACTGAGGAGAGAGAGGACGGAACGTGGGCAGGATCTAGGAATTCAAGATGTTCTCCTAGGCAGAAGAGACTGCAGGAGAGAACACACTTGCTGCTGGTAGTCCTCCTCTACAGCTGTTAGCAAGTGGGGTTCGACGAAGCGAAAGCGAACCCTGAACTACATAGGAATTTTTCACTTTCAACAAAAGCCTGTCTTAACAAAGGTATATGCACAGTTCAAAGTTCCCAAAAGTCCATGGAAAAACAAACTAGACAAAAGAGAAGTTTTTTGTTGTTGTTGTTTGCTTTTTTCTTAAAGTGAAGGAAATGAGGTAGTGTCAAAAATACTGGAAAAATACAAAACCATTGTTTTAACCTATCCTTTCTTAATAGAACACCACCACTTACGTATTTTCCTTACCAAATTAGAGGTACGCTACCCTATGCAAATCGGTGTGCTGGCTGGGCTACTGCCAACTTGAGTAATAGAAACACAACCTCTCTTGAAGGTGATTTGTTCAACGTGTTCAACAGGAAGGCTGACTTGTGTAAATGAGTCCAAAACCTCCTCGAAAGATATCAATGTAAATTCCTAAAACCACTCTGTTCTCCCACGTCTATAAGAAGCATATGGGTGAGCTTGTTTTACATTGATTATAAGTGCCATTGTGTTGAATTTCATTTACTTTAATGGTCTATATTCTGTTTTTTAAGCAACTTTGAACATCAGATCTATTCTAGGTTTGGTCTTGAGAGTTGGAGACATGTTTCCTGAGGCATAAGACAAGTAGAGTAATAGAACGTCAAACTCTTGTACAGTGGTTCCAGCCTTCACTGCTTACTAAAAGTCTGTGATTGAAAAGTGGGGGTATGTAACTTTAGACTGTTTCATTCGTCTTTTGGGGGTAGGAAGCTAGCATGTATTGTTTGCTTTCTATGCATCCAACATTTTGCTTGACGCTTACAAATGCTGTTCAATCCGCGCTCAACTCTTGACAAGTAGTCCCCTCTATTTGTGTTGGTTTGTTTTCTAATATTAACGAAGCGTTTAGAACTTTGTTTTCCTGGCCTGTTGCTGATGGCACTGGTCTGAGAAGCCAGAGAGTGAGTCCTCAAAGCAGCGGTGCAACTGCCTGTGACTGGTGCGGTCCTTTGCACTCTACTGAGCATGCTCATCTCTCTAACTTGTTTTTCCCTGATCTACTTGCTCTTTCCCACGCAGGTCTCCCTAATACAGTAGCATTTTGCCACTTTCTCCCTCAACTGCAAGGCTCTCTCTTCTCAGCCATATCGTTTTAAATTTTATTTACCAGGTAGAGGACTTCTTTTATGGAACAATATGATAGTTAATTCAACACTAAGACCATTATTAAAATGTCACACATTAAAATTGGGCCAGGCAAGGGGCTGTGTAGATAGAATAGAAACACTGATCTTCTTGTAGCTTATCGCTGGTGTAGTTCCTACCACTTTAAAACTTCCATGGTCTGAAAGGCTGACCACTGACTTGCTGTATAGAATACAGGGTTTCTCTGTGTAGCCCGGGCTATCCTGGGACTCAGTCTGTAGACCAACTGCAAGGTCCACCTGACTCTGCCTCTTGCGTACTGGAATTAAATGTGTGTGCCACCACACGCCAGTAGGTGTTGGTCTAAACACTCACGTTCTGTAAGTGTGAACATTATCAAGCCACCACACTCAGTCTCTTAGCTCACTGCATGGAGTGGGACTTGTAAGGTTTGCCTTTGTTACTCACGAGGCCTTAACACAGAAGCAGAAATGTCTTTAAAGTTCAAATCACTGCACCCAAGGAGACTGCTCTTACTGCCTTTACTCTTTGAAAATATAACTGACCCTCAGGTTCATCCCTTCTTGTGGTTTTTGAAGGTGATATTGGGCTTGTGGGAAGGAAATCTTGTTAGAGTAGGCCCCACCCACAGTCTATCTGGTGAGGGCAGTGTGACTAGGTTTGCAGTTATGCCAAGATAGGGATTTGGCAAGAAATTAAAAGGTAAAAAAGATCACAGGACCTGATCTGAAGTTATGTTTTTCTTTTATTTCTCATTAAATAGCTCATAAATGTTTATGGCACAAAAAGTAACGGAAAACGGTAAAGTTTGAAGTAACAACAAGGCAAACCTAATTAAAAATGAGAAGAAAAATTAGCTTAGGGTCATTTTCTCATCTTTTACTAAAAAACAAAAGGCGTTAACTTCTGTGTCGGGGAGTGTAATAAATGACTCATTTTTAATGTTGACTGGGGGACTACTTGTCAAGTAGTTTATCGGTTCAGCTTTCAGTTTGGTAGTGTAACATGTGCATTCAACTTTTTAAAATTTCTCTACCAAATGCCTTACATTTTCTTCATGTATAGTCTCACAATCTTAGATGAGGTTTATTGTATTTATTTTGACCTAGGCCAAACAGCTGACAGCAGGGGACTAGACAATAAAATTGGCTTGGGACTTTCCTACTTCTGTTGCTATTTTGTGAAAGCTTCCTATGCATATGAATGTTTATTTAAAGAAAAACTTGCTTTAAAGGGGAGTGTATTATACATTGATTTGCCTTCATTTTTATAGCAGTTGCTTGCAATGGATAGTGTTTCATGCTGTCAATTTTAAGTATCAACTTAGATGACAGATTATCTTCTCTTCTTTGTACTTTGTTGTTCTGCCTCAAATTATTTGTGTTAAACCACTGAAAAGCAAACAATTAAGACTCTTAAAATTTATCAGAACAGTGAGTAATACAGACAAGGGGTATAGAGTCTTGAAAACTACTGTTTGATGAACAGTAACGGTGTGCTGAAAACGAGACATTGCCTTTCATACAAACTCCATAGATGCTGCCTATAGGGGAAGGCTGAATTCAAATTTTCAATGATTTTTCCAATAATAGTTGTAAGTTACAACTGTATATGGGACTATCTATGAAAGTTATCTTTTGAGCCTAGCAAAAGTACAGCCTGCAGTTTAGAGACCACATCCCTGGTGTGTGAATTGATTTAAATAGATTTTAGAATGTAATATTTTGATACTCCCTTTGAAGTTTAAGTAGTAAGATAATGTAACAATGTTGAAAAGAATCTTATATAATTTGTAAGTTGTTAAGGCATTTAATTAGAATATTAGCTATTCTAAGGAAGGATAATGAATGAAACTGAGATAATATAGATGATAATATCCAGTTAATGATTTACACATTGTTTTGGACTTTTTTATTACTCATCATTAAGTTAAGTTACTTGTCTGGAAGATATTATTATGTTTATATAAGAGAAGGCGTGTGCATTGAAAACCAATTAAAGTGTCTACCCTGTCATGTAGATATCTTATGCTATTTAGTTTATTTTAACGGACTGTCATGTTTAATATGGCTATATATTCATAAGTAAGACAGTACAGTGGCAGTTACTGATGAAGGTTTCCGAAACTAGTTAGGCTCTGTGTAATTCATTTTACTACTTCTCATACTACTTCTCAACTTATATTGCTGTATCTGAATATTGTTCATTGATCTTTGAAGAATACTCTTCATTTCAAGAAAACAAATGTTCAGAGTAGGTGTTTTTTTTGTTTGTTTTGTTTTGTTTTTTTGTTTTTTTTTTTTTTGTCAAACTTGATATGAACTAGAGTCATCCTAGAAGAGGGAACTTCAACTGAGAAAATGATGCCATCAGATTGGCCCTGTAGGCAAATCTGGTAGGGCTATTTTCTTGAGTGATGATTGATGTGGAAGGACCCAGCTCACTGTGGATGCTGCCAGAGCTGCACAGGTGGTCCAGGGTTGTGTAAGAAAGCAGGGCGAGTGAGCCATGACTGGCAGGCCTGTAAACAGTGTTCCTGTGTGACCTCTACTTCAGTTCCTACCTCTAGGTTCTTGCCTTGAGTTTCTACATTGACTTCCTTGCTTCCTCCAATGATGGACTATAATGTGATCTTCAGTGGTGAACTATAATCTGAGAGGTGAAATAAACTCTTCCCTCCCCAAGTTGCTTCTGCTCATGGTGTGTATCACAGCGACAGAAACATAACTAAGATACCAAGTTATTTTAAGGTTCTTAGTTATTGGTGCCTGATCATTGTGGGTCTAGTGACTGGCCTTATCATTTACACTTACTTTGATATTTATTTTAAATTTTATGGTGTGTATGATGCCCGAGTGGATATATGTGCACTATTTGTGGGTAGGTGCCCACAGGGGCCAGAAGAGGGAGTTGAGTCCTCAGGAACTGGAGTTTAGGGCAGTTGTGGGTTCTGAGAATTGAACCTGGGTCCTGTGTAAAAATAGCAAATGTCCTCCACTGCTGAGCCATCTCTCCAGCCCTGGTTCTTGCTTTTTAAAATATGAAATAAGAAACTCTTTAAAAGGTGGCTGGTTGTTTATTTTCCATTTTCTTCTAGCTTTTAGTTTAGAAAATTTAGGCTATATTTTTAGAATCCGTGGATTCTAAAGACTTATAGAAGTCTTTATAAGTCAAAATTTCAGGTGTTTCTTTTGCATACAATTAGAGGTCTGCTAAGGTCGGAAAAATTACTTACTGTCTGGGTGGAAACAGATGAGAGCAAAAGTAAGGTAACCCAGTACTTTCCATTTTTATATTCCACACGGCTCAGCAGATTTATCTTTCCTGGCTGTCTCTGTATTGTAATATAGTGGAGCTTAAGTATTCTTTCGTAGTCCCTTATTTCTGGAAAAAAAAGTGGATCTATCTTACATCCTGATATTTGAAATAGAAATATATTGAAATAAGAAATCTCTTTTATATTGGTTATTAAAATTTGGTAAAAGCAAATGTTATAAATAGCTTCTTCTCTGGTGTTACATCTGAACATTATCACTGTTTTTTTTCATGAATATATAATTTAAAAGGTAAAGTCTTATACAAATAATTTGAATTTGTAGATGTTTTTGTACCCTAGGCCAAATATTGCCACTTAGTATAGCAACCCAGAGTAACAACTTGATGATAGTTTTAAAAAGGTTTGAGAGCTGTTTAGACACTAACATGAGAAAGGAACTCCATGGTGTTTGGATACCCAACAGCTTCTGTTAGTCACTACAGAGCACAGCTATGAGTCCAGTGGCTAGTACCTGCATTCCCAGAAGGCAGCATAGTGAACGACTCTGGGTCTTGCACAAAGAAAACCAAACCAAATACATCCAATTCTAGACCACAAGAGGCAGATACTAGTTGTATCTAGGCAGATACTAGCAGGGTCTAGTTGTTAAAACTGAGGAAAATTGTAAGGATAAAATGTGTGATGATTATAATAGTAAGTGAGGGTCATTTTTGCAGCACCCTTTTCTCTCCCTTCTGTAGTTCCATTTCCTTCTAATTTGCCTTCAGTTTTTCTAAACATCTTCATTCCACCCCATCTTGAATCTCAAATACTGGTATTCTTAAAGGTTCTACTATAGCCTGTTAATTTTTTTCTATGATCATACTTTTTGAATTTTCCACTAAATTTTAATTCTTACTGGGACACCCTTTCAGCATCTCTACAACTGGGTGTCTCATAAACACTTCAGAAGTATTGCCACCACTTACAGATTTCTTGGCCTTTTGCCTAAATGTGATGCTTTGTGTTTCATGGGTAGCGTCTCTTCTGTACTCCAGAACAAAGAAACTTCAGGGTCTGTGTCCAACTTGTCTTGTCCTCTGTGTTGTCTACACAGCCCTGACTTCCCTGGTCTTGGTAGATTTTCATTGCTCCTTCCCTACTTGGTGACTCCCCTCATACTTTACTCTTGATCAGACATTTCCCTTTTAATCTAAATTTATACTGGCCTTTAAAATTAGCTTAAGTGACACCTCATCTGCTACACCTTCCCAAACGTTCCAGTTTGGTGTCAGTACTTGCCTTCTGTGCATATCTTTGCATAGCATTTCCACTCAACATCCTCATCTCAGTACAGAATACACTGCTGATGGTGGCATCAATTTTTTTGTTGTATCCATCATAAACACATAGAACAGGTACCCAGTTTTCTGAAATGGTGTATATGAATGAATGAGTAGATTCCAAAGACGTGGACCAGAATCACCTAAGCCTGCTAATGATGTGAGTGGGAGGACAGAGTGGGATGGTTATTCTAACCATAGAAATTCAGTCCGTAAATTCTGAAAGCAAAGAACGTGAGCTGTTTGCTTTTGACTATAGAGAGAAGCAGGTTGACCAGGATGTATGAGGAAATAAACATTTGGTATTGAACATTACAAGGTAAAATTAAAGTATAATTTTTGGATGGTCTGTTGTGTTCTTGATTTATCATTCATGGTGTTCTTGAAGATAGCATTCCAAAGTCATTCGACTGTCAGTGTGGGAGGATGTAAATAATAGATTTTTAAAGATAATCTCCTAAAAAGGCACACTTAATTAGGAATATTTTAATGAAAGCATGACTAACTTCAGTTAGAAGCTAAAGCATAACACATTTTCTGATCTGGTATTTAGAATTAGACCAGATGATCACAATGTATTATATTGATTTTATTTTTAATTAAAAATGCTCCTTAGTTAAGTCATGCTCTAGTCTTACAAGCTCCTCAAGGATAGATGCCTTCTACTAATTATCATTGTGTTTGCATTACCTGAACCATGATCAACACACAATAAGATCTCAGCAAATGTTTATTGAGCTAGTTTGCACGTTTGATGTCCTAGACAGGAAAATACATACCCTTGTATTGAAGATCCGGGTGCCATTGTTAACATGTGGATGGGGACTTGGTGACTGACCAGTGCTGGACTGGCAAATACTTGGTTCACATGCAAAGTTCTGTCTAAAGCACAGCCTTTGTGGTACGTATCAGATGCCTCAGAACCTTTCTGAACATAGTGTTGTAACGTGTGAACCAAAGGACTTGGCAGTTGAATAGCAGTTCACATATTAGTCACTATTAGTCATTATTCCCACCCTCTCAGGCTTTCATTGTTAATTAGTAAAAGACCTGTGGGTAGGACGCCCTTCAACTCTTCTTTGGCCTCATCCAGTGGCTTCTTGTTTGCTTGTTAATTTTTATGTTCTTTTCTGACATCACTCATTCACTCCACAAACGTCCAGCAAATTTAGACATTTTTTTAAAAAGCTGATTTGATTGCTCCCTCTCTATGGTTATACCCTGCTATAGCAAACTCCAAGGGAACTCTATCAACTGTATTTTGAATATTGGTATATTGAGTGCTTTTTAAAGAAGTAGATCGTGGACGGGGCTTATGAAGTAAGAAATGATTTTCTTTGCAGTGATATTTGTTATAGTCATGTTGTATCAATATTTTGTAATTGTGAGAATTTTATTTACAAATTTTAATTCTTCTCTGTGCTATTATACATGCATACATACATACACACATACATATATATACACTGATATGTGTACGTGTGTAATATACATTACACATATAATATAAATTTTATACTATATACATGCTACACACACACACACACACACACACACACACACACTCTATCTACCAGGTTTACAGTACCATGCATTTGATCCCTCCCATGGTGCCAGGTCATGTCAAATTAGAAAGAAGTTGGATACCTCTTACGTGTGGTGCTTATTTTTTCTGTGGCTGAGTGACCTCAGTATAATTTTTTCCATCTCACTCATTTACCTGCGAATTTCGTTGTCTCATTTTCCTTTAAAGTTGAGCAGCATTTCATTGTGTATATGTAGGCATCTGTACAACATTTTATTTACACATTCTTTAGTTGGTAGACATCTTGGTTGATACCATTTCCTAGCTATTGTGAATAAAACAACAGAGCGTATGGTTATGTAAGCGTGTGTGTCGTAGGATATAAAGTTCTTTGGGTATATGCCCAGGAGTGATATAGATGGGTCATATTTCTAGTTTTCTGAGAATCCCCCCAAACTGATTTCCACAATGGTTGTACTAGTTTACACTCTCACCAGCAGTGTGGTAGTGGTCCCCTTTCCCCACATCTGTGTCAGCATTTGTTGTCATCTGTGTTCCTGATTGTGGCTGTTTGACTTAAATCTTAAAGTAGTGTAATGTGCCTTTTCCTGGTAACTGAGGACATTGTACACTCTAAAAACCATTTACTAATTATTTATATTTCTTGTTTGAAAACTTTTTGGCTACCTATTTAGCCTGCTTTCCATTTTCATTTTAAAACTTTTTTTTGTTTGTTTTTTGTTTTTTGAGACAGGGTTTCTCTGTTGTAACTCTGGCTGTCCTGGAGCTCGCTCTGTAGAACAGGCTGATAGAAGTTTCTTTTTAGTTGTGTTTAAAATATTGTTTTGTGCACTACTGAGTGAAGGGTTCCCTAGGTCTGGGTATTTTGTATTGTCTGCAAGTGTTGGATTTCTGTGGGGGATGTTTGATTGTTTATGATCTTCACCTGAGGAGTTCTGGAACAATGAAAACACCCGCGCTCAGATGCTGAGGGTTCCACTGTCCAGTATGATATTAGCCATGATGGTGGTTTCCTCTGCTGAGGTCTGCCAGGGATTACACTTATGATTATGCCTCCTTGCTTTCCTTGGAGAGCCACCCCATAGGAGTACTACTACACAGAGATCCACCTGCCTCTGTCTCCCGAGTGCTGAGATTAAAGGCATGCACCACCACCACCGAGCTTACTTTTCACTTAAAAATATTTTAAAGTCAGTATAATTACATCATTCTCCTTGCATCTCTTCCTTGCATCTCTTCCTTCTGAATCCTTCCCTCTCAAATTAATGGCTTCTTCCTCTTTAATTATTATTAATTATTTAATTATTATTTAATTATTATTATTACACACACACACACACACACACACACACACCACACACACAAATATAATCTGAGTCCATTAGTATTGCTTATATGTATAGGATTTCAGTGCTGACCACTGGGTATAACTATGTGTAACTCTTATACATAAGGAAAACTAATTTTCTCTGGCTCAGCATTATTAATCATTTGTAGCTACATAGCCCAATTTTTTAGTTGTAAGGGAGAAACTAAAATTCGTATTCAATATGATGCTACAATATAGTAAAGCCACTTTAGAGAACTGTCTGTTTTTATTATTTCATTTCATTTACTGTTTTACTGTAACTGTCACTTATTACTCTTATCCCTCCTTCACAGAAAAGAAAATAGAGAGAAATAGTTTAGATCAAAGTTACAGAGAAAAGTAGCCAGTGTTCCAAGGAACTGACAAATAAATGTATATATAAGTTATTATAACAAAATACTATCATGAAGATAATAAAGAATTTATTTAATGTAAACTGTTACCGCTTCTAGTAGTGGTTATTAGAAGGTACCGGGTAAAGTGGGCGTGTATGCGAATTTCAGAATTAAAGAAGCCTAGATTTTAATACAGGGCTCCACTGCATACTATGTAACGTTTATTGGGTCATCCAGGCCTCTCTTACCTCTGTTTTTCTATCTGTGAATTAAGTCTAAGTAGTAGGGTTCAATGAGATAGCAGTGCTTATGCAATGCTCTTGGCACAACTTTTCATACCTAGGCAGCTTTAACAACTTTTGACTGTCATGCCAACTCCTTTATAATGGTTTGGATTTAAATAGCACTGTGCACCCAGTATTCACATTTATTAGAGTGTAAAGTAGGTGCATGTACTCTGAGTGAGCCCTCTTCTAGCATAAAAGTCCAGTACTTACTGTGTTGATGCTATATAAAGGAATTTTGGATCACAATTAGAGCTGTGTTTCATACATTGTGCTATGCCAGAATACTCGTATTCATTGTAGTGATTTTAGCACAATGTGGGAACATGTAGAGGAAGCTGGGTACTTTTTTCTTTGTTTGAGCTAGTGTAATAAGCCTTATTTTAGCAGACTGTTAGAATAGATTTACCTTGTATTACATTTACAGTTTTAATTCTTTGTATCTGTTGTCTTGGCAAGAAAATATTCTGGCTCACCTCTTCAGTTTATAATCCCAGATGAATGTATGGGAGTTTACATACATAATTCATGTGGCCTGTATTCACTGGAGAAAATATGCTGTCTTGAGCTTGTAGCATGGAGAAATACCTCCGACTAAGAATACTCAAATTCTTTTCACAGGGAATGCATTGTTAAGATTTTTCTAATCCACAATAAATTAAATTCCTGGACAAATAGTCATAATAGTTTCTAAATGAAATATTAAATATAAATATAGAAATGCCTTTTATGGGCTGAGTTTTGCTGTGTGAGCATGATGGCCAGAGTTTGTATGCACAGAATTCATGTAAAGTTTGTGATACCACACATCTATGTTTCCGTGACTCTATGGTGAGAAGGCAGGCAGAGACAGAATCACCTAGCTGTGAGACAGAATATCCAGCTAGCTTGCTGTGCACGGCAGCAAACAGGAGACCCTCCTTACCTTCACATGTACACTGACATTATTACACACACACACACACACACACACACACACACACACACATTCATACACATAGGTGTGTGTGCATGCATACACACACACACACACATGCACAAAGGTGTCTTAACAGTGCTGTTGTTTAAAGTTGTGCAGAGTAGCTTGTGCCTGTAATTTCAGCTATTGTATAGGCTGGGGCAAAAGAATTTCTGTAAGGTTGAGGCCATAGCTGGCTACAGAGTGAAATCCTGTCTAAAAAAATATAGCTAAATAAGCACATTTAAAACATGTTGTTTAAGTATATGTCTACTGTGGAATTAGATCAAAGAATTGTTGATATGTTTTGATATTTTCATACCAAATTACAAATGATAAGGGTACGTTTTAAGTGTTTTAAAGAGATACTCACTATAGCTCTGCATCTTTGCTGAAACCAAAGGTACAATAAAAGTAATCAAAAGCAGTCAAAGGTATAGCAAAAGCATTTACCATTACCACCAAGTTCTAGCTACATATATGTATGTGTGTGTATTTATGTGTGGGGGGTTGTGTGTCATACATACATGTGCCTCATATGTACTATATGTCAAACTTCCTTCTAACTCATAAGAAAACTGAATGCATGTAATAGAAGTCTGTTTTGCTGCTGAAATCATGGCAGTTAGGATATATTTCTTATGTCTTTAAATTTGAGATGGCAAAGATACGAGACTCAGAGTAAGTCTGCAAACTCACCCTGACTTTTGTCCTCCACTGTGAAATGAAAGAGACTGGTTATTTACCAGTTAAATCTCTCCACATGATCAGTAAGAAGATTTTGCAATATGAAGGATAGAGATGTTCCTTTTACCCTTTTGGACTCTCAATTGCAGTGAGACTGGTGCCCCTCTATCCCTGCCTCTATTAAAAAGTGCACTCTTTGGCTTTTAGTTTCTGCCTTTATTTCTTTCAGGAAGAATTAATGGGTAATTTGGGCAGCTTTTTGGGCATTTTAACTTCTTTCGACCCTTCTTTGCTTTCTATTCCTCCATATTGCAGGAGACAGAAATACGAGAGCCTATGTGGTGAATTTTCCCAGAAGAGATAAATGAAACACCCATGCTGTAATGCCAGTCATTTCCAGAGAGGAGTGATTTTTTTAAAATCTGCTTTGGCCCTTGGGCTCTACCTCCCATACTGGGCACATCCAACTATTTGTGTCATCCCCCTCAGGGCCTCTGCAAGGGAGAGGTACTGCCTAGATGTGGGTAGACAATACTTGGCATGAATTAATCCTTCTAACAGAGCTGGCCTCTGAGGGTGCAATCAGCTCTTCTCATTTTATGCGAGTGGCTGCATGTAGGTTATTTAATTTACTTGTAGGCTCTGAGGAGCTACAGACCAAACAGAAACTGTGGATGAGGCAGAAGAGCATATTTAGAAAGGCAGAGGATGCTGCGTTGGCTGTGCAGTAATTGGTAAAGTTTGAGCACCCCCTATTATTTTCCCTTCAGCATGATGTTACAATATGCTTTGTTCAAGCCTAAATGAACCTTTTCATCTGGTAATTAACATTTTTACAGTGTTTCTCTACCACCATATATTTTTGTTTAGAAAATTAAGACCCAGAACCAAAGCCAATGAGTAAAATGTTTGTTTTGCAAAGAGTGTATTTAAACCCATAAGAGATGATTAAAGGGTAAAAATGAGAAAGTTAAAAATTGTTTAATTTCAGCTTCCTCGATTTTCCCCACCAATATTTTGATCCTTTTCTTGTATTTTATTCCACACTTAATATTCATTTAAAAATGCTTCCAAATTGTCTTTTATTGACGTTAAGTGATAGAGCCATTGAGTGTCACAGTTCCTGCTGTGAACAGTTACTTCAGAGTTTGTAAAATGTGAGGCCAACTGACATTCCTGTCACAAGCTAGCTGAGTGATTCCTGGATTCTGTTTGTGGGTTGCATTTTCTCTAACCCAACCCTCTAGGGTCTCTGAGTTTTCAAGAATGTTTCGTTCATTTTAATTAATTAATTGCTAAATTAAGATAGTGTTTTTGCTCTGGGTTGCACCAGGAAATACAGAGGTGCAGTGAAATGAACTACAATTATGTGATTCTGTAAGTTATTGCCAAGTTTATTAAACTCTCAGGAAGCTCCATTTTTAATGCGCATGTCATGGTAGTTGTTAATTTATCTGAAGTGCTTTTTAATTATTGGTAATGCTGATAATAAAATTTATATTGTTTGGATCAGATAAAAATTAGTATAGACTCAACCTTTGATTAAATGCAATTTAGAGTCTTCTTGGCACTCCCTGTACTGGTGATGTTATCCTTTCTGTTCTCATAGCCTGGAACACAAAAGCAGCCTGGGTAAGGGTGCAGCCCACCCCTTTCTAATCACAGATGAACTACTCTAAGGTGGATGGTCGGAAGACGTCAGCATGATTTTTTGAATCTGTCTTTAGAGATCTAAAAGGCAGCAGGGGAGAGTTAATTTAGGCACAGTGAAGAACTTTTAAGTAGGTAGGCTGTCTGGGAGGCTGTGAAAACCAGAGAAGGACACTCCTCTGCATACACATTTACCCTGGTCAAGAGAAAATTAAAAATAACTGTCTGCTTCAGAGAATACTCTTTCACTAAGCTGGAAGTCTTCTGTTTAAGAGAAAATACAGTATTTATTTTAAAGTACACTGTTTTAGGAGAAGGTCTTTACATGCTGAAGGTGTTGGCAGGTTTTACACTGGATATTCAAAAAGAAAAACACTCAAGATGAAAAGTTTCTCTTTGTGGCCAGGAGAGATGTCTTAGCAATTCAGAGTGTTCGCTGCTCCTGCAGAGGTTCAGTTCCCAGGGCCCACATTGAACAACTTCCAATTGCCTGCAACTTGAGTACTAGAGCAGCTGAAACTCAATGCTGATCTCCGTGGCGGTTGGCATGTTTGTGGTGAATTTACATATGAATTTTATACAAAATTAAAAACAATAAATCTTAAACAAACAAACAAATCCCTAAATACTTCTCTTTTCCAAATGGACAATTTCCACATATTTGGATTACACTGACTTGAAGAAAAATGTATTCACTGTTGTTTTTAAATACACGCAAACTCTGAAATTTTCCCTTCTTTAATATACGTCAGTCTAAAGGAATATATCATTAAATAACACTTATTTACACAAGGTCTCAACACTACACCAAGAACTACAGGCAACCATGGGAATGCTGAGAGTGGGAGAAACATTCTTTCCTAGGTGTCTTAGTTAGGTTTGTTGCTGTGAAGAGACACCATGACCACAGCAACCCTTATAAAGGAAAACATTTAATTGGGGCTGGCTCACAGTTCAGAGGTTTCGTTCATTGTCATCTTGAACATGGTTGGAGAGAAAATGACGGCAAAGATGAAAAGCCTAAGTATCAGGATTGGGAAAATATAATAAAAATGCCTTAGTGAGGAAGTTGATTTTTAATTATGTTTAATTACGGTTGTTTTGTGCTCTGTTGAGAAAGCATGGCAGCACACAGGCAGACATGGTGCTGGAGAAGGAGCTGAGAATTCTATATACAGATCTGAAGGCCGCTGGGTCTGAGAGTGAGCCATTTGGTCTGGCTTGAGCTTCTGAAACCTCAACGACCACCACCAATGACATACTTCCTCCAACAAGGCCACACCTCCTAATAGTGCCACTCTCAGTGGGCCTATAGGAGCTATTTTCATTCAAACCATCACATGTGGGAAAAGCATATCAGTTGGTTATTCAGTGTCCAAAAGTTAACCCTGAAAAAAACTGTGTATATATATATACATGTATATATATATGTTACATTATACAGATTAAGCAAGATTTATTTGTATAGTTAGGAATATTTATGTATATACAGCTTATGTACATATTCAATGATGATTAATTAAAAAAAGAGGGTGTGAATTTGAAAGAAAGCAAGGAGGATTGTATGGGAGAGTCTTAAGGGAAGAAGGGGAAAATGATATATCTATAATGTCAAAAAGAAAGAAATTATTAAAAAATTTTAAAAAATCTGTTGGTGCTTGCAAAGTAAAAGCCATCTCTTTGTGATGAAACAATTTGTCAAGGACTGCGTGTTTCAGGCTTTCGTGATCTTTTCATTTGAACTTGTTTTTCTTCTGATGTCGCTGTCCCCAACAAAGTGCAGTGGGCTCATCTGATCACTGTGCTAATACAAAGTAGGAAATCCCCCATTTTCATCCCTTCCCATATATGTAAGCATGCAGCAGTTCATCAGAACTTAGGTTTATATTCAGAAAGTATATCAAAAGGAGGTTTTGGAGTTACAGCTCCCTAGAAGAACGCTTGCCTGGTATGTATGAGTCCTCTCGTGCAAAGCTCAGTACTGCAGTGGGGAGGGAGGAGGACAGAAAAGAAGGAGAAAGAACTTGAATTCAATACAGAATGGTCCATGTTGCCTTTTCTATACCCTGTGAGTTACATCAGAGTGGAATAGAGGAGTACACTTTAAAGCCAGAGAAAGTCTGTGCAGCTTCCCTTTCATGAAATGCATGTTACAGTCAGTCCATACATGTGACTCATTTAAAAAATATCTCTGATATTCCAATTAATTCTCTTCACCATTATTTTCTTGACAAGAGTCTTTACGTCTTGCTATGTTTTCTCCAGTCAAAGAAGTCTACGCACTGAGATGCAAAGAGTTAGAGTTTAATCTAATGTTCTACTTCTATTGCATTTGAGTCTCACATTTCATCTTGCTACAGTAAGGATTTTATTTGTAAAGTACACATGTCTTCAGTGACTCTTTTTGTACACAAGCCTATTTGTTTAGCATGCCTCAGTGGTCCTGAAGGTGGTCCATAACCCCTCACAATAGAGACTTGTCACAGTGAGGCTGATGCCTCTTCAATGGTAAAGAAGATGCTTGAGGAGTCCTCACGAGACACTGGCCAAATATTGGGCCTTAGAAATGAACACAAGCTTAAACATTCAATTTAATTGAATAAATATTTACTGAGCAAGTATTATGTATCAGGCACTGAATTATATTGCTCAACATAAAATCTATTAGCAAAATAAATAATTTGTTAAAAAAGCATTTTCTAAGCATAGTGGCATGAAAAAGAAGTTGGTGTTTTCAGCTTTGTATTGAGCATACACACACATGTGTGCTCACGTAAACACACACACACACACACACACACACACACACAAGCATACACACACACACACACACAGTCTGTTATTTCAAGATCCTAAAGATGGCCTTCATAAAAGCTTGTGAAATCTTACACATTCTCCTTTGTTCTCAAAACAATTGACTGCAATTGATACAGACTAAACGTTTTAATGAAAAAAGCTGCAGACTCTTTATTTGATGAAAGGTTCCTTTGATCTTATTATTAAACCTACTGTCAGCTAATATCTAGTATTAATTAGTCCATGGTTGTTTAAGTCTGTTGTCTATTTGTATTGAAAATAATAATTTTGTTTATTTGAACTGTGCGAAGGATTTGTCATTTTAGGAATTAGTAATTTATATTTAAAATATTTTGAATTAAACTCACACTCAAGCAAATGTTCATTGGAGATGTTATTGGGTCATCAATCGATAGACAAGGGGACATAGATATTGAGACTTGATGGTGTAGTTAGTTGGCGAATCACTGAGTGTGATTTGAAAATTACTGAACAATTTAGAGACCATACATTGTGATGCGGGAAATCAGCCAATCTTTTGTGTTTATAATCTTAACTGTGCTTGTAGAATAGATTCAATATCCTCCACCCCTGACTTCTACCATTCTATCTCTCATTTTCATAATATACTGCCTTGAAAAATCACATCTAATCCTATTTAACATGGTTGCTAAGTAAATGTTTATAGAAATGACTCAGGAGTTCCCTTGAAAAGATAAAGAAGAAAAACTATAGGAAGGATGTTGACATGTAGGCTTCTGTCTTGTGGTCTATGATATCCAGGAATGTAGGGCCCTTTCTATGGAGTGCCAGCATTCTATAGAGCCACACGCACAATCTCACAATCTCCTGAGGACCGGCATGTGAAACAGGCTTACACAGCAGAGATAATGCAGTGCTTCCTTCTTCTGCAACTTCGGTGTGGTAGAAAACTCACCTTAAGAGTCAGTCTGAAGCTGTACTGGACAGTCCTTAGGAAGAGCAGTTATGGTAGTGGTATGGGCATAAGACCACTAGACAAAATGTTTCTCAGTTATTTGCTGCCAGTTTTAGACTATACATTAGCTTTTCCACAGTGCCCTGAACGCCAGGCTTCATCTTTTCATATTTCTGGATGAATACACAGTATGTGCTTTTTCCTTCATCTGTGCGAATGATTTGTATATTATCTTTTTTAAATAAGAAACATATTATTCTGAATTGATTATTTTTCTACAATGAACAATTTTTGTTTCATTTTTTTCACTGTTTGAAAATGTTCAAGCACCTATTAGATGGTTCTCTGAGTACCAAGCCGGGTATTTTTTCTGACAAGCAGGAATTTACACAGTGTAAGAATGCCCAGAAATGTTGCTTCAGATCAAAACAGGGCCGATACACTGAGGAATTATACTTATAAGTTAAAAAAGGCAAATTAGCTCTTAGAACGAAAGATAGAACAAAGGAGAAACTAAATATCAATGTTAGTAATAAAGATGTCAGATTATTCTTTAATGCTCTTGGATACTTCTATGAAGAGCAATTTATGTATTTTATAATTTGTATCTAGAATAATTTAGATGTGTTTATACCAATGGGAATGGATGGTTGTAGGCTGTAAAATGCAGATTATTTTCTATAAAACTGTCAAAATCAAGAGGGAAATTGTTACAGTCTCCATTGCAATTAGTTAAATAATTTTGTGCTCTATCCATGACACTATGATTTACTATTTACTCTTTAAGGAATAACTCAAACTCTTTAATGAGATACGACATCTGATGGCATCCTCTTAAGTCTAAAACCAAAAAAATACATGTTATGAAATATGTAACATGCTACAAATGCTCAACTGCTTTTGATAATCTGGTCACACAAGAATTGTCTTAGATTGGTGGTCATTGTGCTTTCTACATAATTCTTAGAGTTCTTAACATAATGGAAGCCCAACAAATATTTGTTGTCTAGCTAAGTTTAAATATCTAAGTACCTATATTACTTCAATTTA
Source organism: Cricetomys ansorgei (assembly GCA_026225945.1). NCBI lineage: Eukaryota > Metazoa > Chordata > Mammalia > Rodentia > Nesomyidae > Cricetomys > Cricetomys ansorgei. The sequence continues at coordinate 20,099,247 of JAMJFZ010001815.1, forward strand.
ATCCCGTTGGAGGAGCTTGCCTTTTATAACGATGACAGTAGTTTCTCTGAAGTAGCTCTTCTCACTCAAATTACACATGTGAAATCAAAGCCTCCTCCTCTCCTGTATATGGATTCTCTGCTGTTTTCATATCATGTAAAGACACTGTATTTTGGCCACATACATAACTTTTCTTATCCAGGCATTGTAGTTGTAAACCTACTGTGGGATCAACAAAGAAGACAAGCAGGCATTCTCATAGGTGCAAACCCTGCCAGACCTCAGCAGCAGGGAACCACTACTACGCCAAGTGCCATCACCTTGAGCATCTCATCTCAGGGGTTTTATTGACTCCTAACTATTGATACCATGTGCGGATCATGAGGAATCAAACATATTTTACGTAAAGCCAACATGGCATACAATACAAATACCAAGACCTAGGCAGCCCTTTTCCTAATAGTGCCAAAAACTACCATTTTAAACATAACTAAAAGTAAACTTCTGTATAATTTCCCCCTTTCTGTATAAGGTAATAGAAAAAAATTCCTTTATCTCTACAACACAATTTAACTACACCAGCAAAACCATTTACAAGTGGAACATTTATGATGGTTGCTAATGCACAAGATCAAGTGAAACCAAACATCTATCAAGTCTTTCAAAATGTCTTTGGACAGCAGAAAAACATTATCAGTGTCCAGTTATCTGGAATTTACTCATGATCTGGGCTCCTCCATAGGACTTGGGTTACTTCTCTGGCTCTGACCTCTACAGCACACACAGCTTGCCTTTCTGGCTCTGGATAGCTCCACTTGATTGCTGCTGCCATTCTTGGTGGTCATCTGTACAGACAACTGTACTGCTGGGGTCCTTTGCTGCAGCTGGGCTGAACCTTCACCAATAGCATCTTATAGGCTCTCTTCATGGTGCCAAGCCTCAACTTCTCTGCATGGCCCCTTCAACCTGGGCCTTCAACTGCCACTGAGGCTGTATCTTCACCAATGGCCTCTCCTGGCCAACCCTCAGCTGTTCTCCATTACCCCTTCATATCTTTAAACACAGTACCACCTCGGTGACTCTTAAAGTACCAAGTGCAGCTGCCAACAAGAGATACAACCTCAGCCAGTTCTGGAGAACAGCTTCTGTGTGCTGACCCTGAGAAAACACATTCTGGATTTTCAGATAGAATCTGGTTTGCAGGGGAGAAAAAAAAGGTGCCAGTTTATATCAGTATCTTCTTGGCTCTAAGCTGTGGTTTCCACAGCAGGGGACTGGACCAGTAGGAAGAATCTCCAACTGAAACATCCTGGTGGTTTGGCATTCTTTTTTCTTTTTCACTACCACTTTGGGGAAATATACAACCTTCTCCATAAATCCCAAGCACAACATCTCGAGCTACACACACACACACACACACACACACACACATACATACACGCATGCACACATACATACTATTGTAAAACTCAGTTTGAAGAACAGTATGATCTGGTTTCTTTTTCCCATGACATGGATACCACCAGTGGCAGGAGGAAGCATTGGCTCCATGACCATGAAAAGCGGTTAGAACCTTGCTTTCTAATGCTTTGACAGAGCCCACTAAGGTTCTCAAACTTTACGAGAAGGACTTCTCATTTTTTTTTAACATCCTTTCTCTCTTTCTCTAGATGCTCTCTTTGGGGCTCTCACTTTTGAATCCTCTTTCTCACTTAATTTTCACAGCCTTCTCTCTTCATAGAGGCTTATTTCCTTTCTCACTCTCCTCTTTCTTCAGGAGACTTCTACTCATTATTTCTGCATATATATATATATATAATTTCTGTCCCCTGGGACCTGCCCTGGGCGTACTTTACTGAACTCTATGAGGTCTTCAGTTTCTTTCTCTTCTTGTCTTGGATGTTAGCTGGCGTAATGTCATGCCTCATGTTGCTTTCTTCCTACCACATTGGTGTGTTATTTGTGGTAATACACCTACTGTGGGCTCAGCAAAGAAGACAAAGAGGCATTCTCATAGATGCAAACCCTGCCACACCTCAGCAGAGGGAACCACTATCATGCCAAACGCTGGACTAGACACTAGAACTGTGAGCATCTCATCTCAGGTGTTCTATTGATGCCACATGCAGATCATGAGCAACCAGACATCTTTTACATAGAGCCAACACCTGAAGACAATACAAAATCCAAGGTCTAGGCTGCCCTTTTCTCAACAGTGCACAAAATAACCATAGTTAAACATAATTACAAATCAACTTCCTCACTAAGGCATTTTTCTTTATATTTTCCCAATCCTGATACTTAGGCTTTTCATCTTTGCCGTCATTTTCTCTCCAACCATGTTCAAGCTACGGAAGGACAAATCAGTCTATTGGCATATGAAGCATTCTGCCTTCCTTTGAAACAACAGCTCTGGATGACATTAGCCAGCATCGTGGAGTAAACTTGCCCAGTGTAGGTGGCCTAAGCTATTTTCCGTTTGTTCATATGCCTTATTTTCAAGTACCCATGAACCTTCTTCATTGAGGATAGCCTTTAACTGTTGCCCCATGGATTTGTTGTTTCTTGCTCAAGTGTAAGCATGGAGTTATGTGACCGAGAATGTCATCTAATTTCTCTGTACTTCAGCTTACTCTCCTCACAGGGCTGTTCAGAGGATATCATGAGTTAATAGTTATAGCGCACAGAAAATTGTTAGATATACGGTAACACCTACTAAATTGTCTGCCAAATAAAGAGTGTGGAGGAAAAGGTTAGTAATGGTGATACTTATACAGAAATGTTTTGCTTCTAATGTGAAGATTATTTTTTTTAGTAATGTAGGTTAGTGTTTAGGAAAGCCTTATGAGTTCCAGGGATAACTTTTCTACCTGATAGCTAACTTACTACCAGAAAAAAACCAATAGAAGTAACTAGCTTTCTGATAGATAATTTCACAGATTGGAGTGTCTGAAGAAGTTTCTAAGCTGTTTCCAAGGTTATAGAGCATTTTCTAGCAGATCCCAGAGCTTAACCCATTGTCCTACTAGTCATGAAACTTTACTTTTCTATAGTCCTTAAAAAATTCCTTGCCTGCTCTTTTTCTGGTGGTTAACGGGTCATTTAGTATTTAGCATTTGTATTGGTACAAATTCATTCTACCTCTGTGTAATGCTAAGGTGACTTAAAATTTCTCTTCATGGAATTGTTTAGTTTTAGTCTCCTGAGTTTATTATAATATTAACTTGCTAATCTGAAGATCATTTTTTTTTCTAGAACAATGAGGAATCACAACTACAATTTTGTAAATATCTTGTCAGTCCAAAAGGTTTTTAAACATTTTATCTAAAGGACCATTCTGGTTTTATAAGAACTTATTTATTCTGATTTGTGTAGGCAATGGCATAATTACGTGAGCAGCTAATGTTAGTTGTTTCTAATTAGGATGGTGGTCTTAGGAAGTAGACATTTTAACTTCTCTATCACCATTCGGTACTTATTTACTGAGTGGTCATAGTTTTGGTGACAGTACAGTAATGATAACTAGAGATCCTAATCTCCTGAAACTTAGGTTCTGGTCAAACAAATATATAATGTATGGTAGGGTAGGAAGCATATACATTTAAAAATTTGAGTACAGAACTACATTATCATTTTACCTCTCACTATGGGACTGTGATACATTTTCAACCTCTCTGCCATTTCAGGGTCTCTATATGTGATGTGAGAATAAGAAAGTACTCTGGAGGGCTGTCTCTAGTTAATATATGTGAAGTTAATATATGGAGAAGAGCCTGAATACTAGTGCTACATAAACTCTCTCTTGTTGTTGTTGTTGTTAATATTATTATTATTATTATTATTGATTAGTTCACCTCAAGGAAGGGCATTAATAGGAAGGAAAGCAGGACAAGAGAGTCAAGAATGGTAAAGCTTCAATTTCAGGTAGGGTAATTAAGATAACTCTCCCTGAGGAGGAGAGTTTAAGCAGAACCCTGAATGAAGGAGAGAGATAAATAATTCTAACACTAGATGGATGAGAATTCCAGGTAGAAGGAACAGTTAGGGACAATGTCACTGGGTGGCACAGTTTGCACGTACTAGTTCTGGATTGCATGTTAAGTCTGTGTGATTTCTGTTTGGGGAGCTGGAGAAAATGGGTGGAGGTTGTGTAGGTCTTGGTGAAACAGAGATTTCAGCTGTGAATTACATTCTAAGCAATGAAAAGCCATTGTGGGATGGAGAGACAAGATTCTGTATAACAAATATTCTTTGACAGGTCCAGCATGGAAGGGAAGAGTCTGGAGAGTTAAGTACTCTATTCTAGAACTGACTATGGCTCAAGCTACCGAAGTACCAAGGATAGGGTGTCGTACAAAAATTAAACACAAGATGTATTGAAATGTAGAGCTAACAAGATATTTTTAGGATTGGTTGGTGTGAATAAAAGAGTCAACTCTGTTTCATTTAGAGGCTCCCTTTGCAATGATGGTGTGTACTTTCAGAGGAGGCCCAGTCAGACCAGGACTTCATTTGGAGTCATAAGAACTGAAGTGATCATTAGATGTATAGTTGGGGATATTGATCAGAGAGTTCAATATATGAAGAATTCAGGGTGTATAGGGGCTAGAAATATAAATCTGAAGTAATCAAATCACAGATATTTTAAGAAGCTAGGCAATTTGGTTTAACTCAGCAAAACTACAGTAGATAGGAGAAAGTTTCAGAAGGCTGACTGTGGGATTACTGGATTTTATTACTATTGTTGTTATCCTCATTAGTGTGTGTGATGGGGGGCATATGTGCCGTGGCATTCGTGTGGAGGACAAGTTTATAATTGGTTCTGTCCTTCTTCCTTTATGTGGGGATCAAATACAAGTTACCAAGCTTGCACAGGAAGTTCTTTTAACCTTCAGAGCTATCTTCCTGGCCCAATAGAGCTTTTAACTAGAGAGGAGGAGCCCCTAGAGAAGACTAAGAAGTAACCAATGAGATAGCATGAGCCCATCAAAATGTGAATGCCAAGAGAAGAAACATTTATTTTTCAGGAAGACCTGGAAGTCAAATAACTCACACACACATATATTCAAATTACTAAGACTAGTGACAAAGGTAACTGTGAAGAGAAAGTAAGAATCATCTTCTGGGGTGGGAGTTCATTCCAGGAAATTACAAGGCAGGGGGCAGGTGTATGGGTTTACAGCATCCACTTTGACATTTTCAGTATTTTTTAGGAAGAGGGTTTAGCACCTACTATATCAAGGTAACTTTTTTAGGGTATCAGGAGATCCAGCAGACATCTGTTAGAAGAAGTTTGAAGTCATTTTGTATGGGAGGTGAGTATCCTACAGAATTAACTTAAAATTAGGGTAAAATGTGATGCATCAAATAATAGAAGGATAGCTAGAAAAACATCAGGGTCAGCCAAAGAGTTACTTTCAGATGAGGGACCTGGCAGTATGAAAGAATGCCTACCAGTAGATAGTGAAGAAGGAATAGGGTTTGAGCACAAGAGTGCAATTTTATACACAAGGAAGAGACTCAGTGAAGACACGAGGAAAGACTTATAGGAAAACAGAATGGAGTTCATTTTTCTTTACCATATGTTATAAAAACAAAAGGGAGATCTGGAGAATTCAGCTGTGGCCAGGTAAGACTTCTAGTGGCAAGCAAAGCAATTCCCCCACTTGGACACAATAAATGAGGCAAGAATGAAGAATGCAGCAAAAGTTTTGTGAAAAGCAATGACCTGGTCAAACACGGGCTTCAGTAAGATAAACTCCACACATTTGTTCAATGGGTGGAGGAGAAAGGATATGGAGGAAGAGTGTAATTTATATTTGTTTTACAAGTTGTAATTTGTAAACACCAGTATAGTTGGTGGTGATAGTGACAAACACATTGAAAAGAGGTCAGTGGGGACCAATTAATGAAAATAACAGATTTGTCCATGAATGCTCCATTGATTGGAGTGGCACCAAGGTAAGGCCAGAGCAATGTCAAGGGGCTGAAAATGTTTGACCTTGGCTAACTATGAAGAACATGTCATAAGGATCAATACAAGACTCATGAAGACTAGGATCAAATATGTGTGGGAAGATGATCACTCTGGTTTTGATATACTGAGTTTGAGATGCCCATTAGCATCCTGATAAAGTTATCAGAGAAAGAATGAGGGAACTAGAGAAGTAGCATTAATGATAAAGTCCTGTGGCATATTTACTCTATCAAGGTCAGAAGCCACAGCTGAGGATAAGGCAAGCGAAAACTAGGTGCAAAGCAAGGTAGGAGATTGCAGTGATCATCAGTGTAAGAGGAAATTAATAATGAAAGGAAGGTTTAGTGCTGTCAAAAGATCCATCGAATAAAAAACAAAATACTGTAAACATGCTGTTGGATCTTGTAACAAGAAAAGTCACAATTAAGAGCAACATCGATGAGAAGAACCACAGTAGCCTTGCCCTGACAACACTCAGGATCAGAATGACAATATTTCACCACCAGGAAGGAAACAGACAATGTGCCATGATGAAGATGAGAGTGTACTTACATTTATAACTGTTTGTGGCCAGTTAGCATAACATTCAAGAGAACAACTCATTCAAACAAGCCTTGATGGAAACAATAAATTATGGTTTAATATAATGGAAGTTTGTAATACCAAAACCCGAATATTTAAGACAAGATCAGTTTACATTAAATATACTTGGTTTAAAAGTCTGTGTCACTGCATGAAATGTGGGATTCTGAATTGGTCCTAGTAGAGTAAAAGGATTTTAGTAGAGAACCTGGTGAACTACAAGTCAGTTTATAGTTATACAGTAAAGTTAATTCCTTGGTATAATGTAGCATATAAGATTTATCATTAAGAGACAGCGTGAAGGGTAATGGAAATGCCAAATAATTTTTGCAATATGTCTGTAAGTAATGTCCCAAATTTTAGGGGAAGTTTATTTTTCAGAAAAAGACCTTCCCCCCCCAAAAAAAATCCCAAGTTCCATGTAATGTGAAAAAAGATTCTCTACCAAATAATTAAATAAAAAACTTTTGGTCTCATGTAGATAGAAATGCTTGTCTTGTCAAAGGTACTTGTATATAAATGAGGCTATATTAGACCAGGTTCTCTAGAGGAAGGACAGATAGAATGAATTCATACCTATTAAAGGGTATGACTTACTAGGTTAGCTCACATCACACGGTCTGCATTAGTTCAACAATGTGTGTCTTTATCTCGGATAGGCTGCAAAGCCAGTAACCATTCAGTTCTTGAGGCTGCATGCCTCAGCAGACCCCACCTGGTGCTTAAGTCTTGGAGGATTCCTGGAAAGCAGTTGGTCTTCAGTCCACATTGGAAGCCTCAAGAATCAAAGTTCTTAGATCAGCAAAGGGATGCAGCAGCAACAGCAGCAGCAATAGGCTTCGATGAACGCACAAATGTGGTAGGTGCACTTACCAGCAAGAAGCAAAAGCAGTGAGGCAAAAAGCAGAGCCCCACCACCCACACCAGGGTCCTATTTTATGGCTGCCACTAGAGAAGTTCTGCCAACATTTAGAGAGTCTTCCCTCTTCAAATGACCTGATCAAGAAAATCTCTTACAGGTGTGCCATGTAATTTACTTGTTGATTGATTCCAGATCCAGTCAAGTTGACAACCAGGATTAAACTTTACCTTATTAGGATGCTTGCATAGCTGAGATAGGACCTCCCTTCTCTAAACTTTTCTCTCTGGTCTTGTCTCTGGTTCCTTCAAGGTTGGATGATGCAGAACCTACTGATACAGGGTGCTACTCTATTTTGATATGCTTTTTGTGTAGGCAAGGGAAACGGATTCTTCTCTTCTGCATACTTTCATTAGTCAATCATCCCCATGTATTCTCCATAAAAGACTTTCCTAAACTGCCTTTCTCTGCCTTGTATTCTTTTATTCCCCCTATTTTATGCTTAAATGTTTACCAAACTGTAGTTTTGTCATGTTAAATATGTTTCATAATTGATGTAGTTTATTTTACTATTTGATAAATTCGATCATTTATGTACTTGGTAGTTGAAAACTAGGTTAAAGCTTACAACATGATGAAGAGCAGTAAACACAATGAATGGTTTTAGCTTTCTACAAACCATTTGGTGTGCTGTGGCTGAAGATACATTCATCACAAAGAAAACTGTTTCTATCTTTGCCTTCACAGGAAGTAGACCTCATTGACCCAGGAACTAGTTTAGTCATGTTATCTGCATGGCTTCATTCTTGGGCTAGTTCCTAGAAAGGAATTTAGAGCTTTATACATCTTGTGGGCTGAACTGATCATTGAACACACCAATCAGACAAAGGACTTGTTTTATTACTGTGTTTTACTCTCATTTTTTTATACAGATTTTATACAAATAAAAATAAAAAGTATTGCTGGGTATCTTTGAGAGCATTGACTTTAACAGTAGCACACCTCTTCTTACCCTAGTGTCCTGTGATCAAGTCTGAGGTGCCGAAGGGAGGTACTGTGTAACCCTGTCTTGGTTTGTGAAATTCATGCTGTCTGATAGACACTTTATGAATGCTCTTGGGGGTCTGTGACGAGGTGTGAATCATTGCTTACTGATGACTGGAATTTTCTTATTATCTTAAGAAGTTAGTACATTTTCTTTGGCTTTTTCCTTGCTATTTTTGATTTTGGGTTGATCGTACTTTTCAACAATTGAGGGCCTAGTATGGTGATGCACACCTATGATTCCAGCATTTGGGAAACTAAGGCATTAGAATTTGATGTCTACAGAGTAAAGAACCGGCTGCCCACCTAATTCCTTAAAGATAGACTCAATTTGAAAAAATAAAAATACATCTGTCTGATCCCCATGTTGTCCTGTTCCCTGTCTCTAAATATAATAAAATCAATGTGTTTGTGTCTGGGTCAGAGCCCCACCCATTACTTATATTAAGCAGGTATAAAGTCTTAATTATGAGAAAAGAGACCAGGAGAGAGTGAGGCATAAAAAATGCTCCTTTCTTTCTTTTCTCTTTGAATTATAAATTGTAGGGAGAATTCCAGTGGGACAAATAGTCATTAAAGGTCTACAAAGCAGGTAATTAAATATAAGTGCAGCAGAGGAAAAGCACCATAACAGATAATCAGTTGGGCTATTTGTTTGTTGTGGCATGTAAAATGTGACTATGAAGAAGAAAAATATCATACAACAGTCTTGCTTGTTAATATAAAAATCCCAAGTCTTGGGAAAGAATTTGTGAGAGATCAAAGGACTAGAGCCATCCAGCTCTTCTAAATGAATACCTAGATTTCTGTAGGTTGCAACTTGAAGGAGTTAGTTAAGAGAAAAGTAAAGTCAGAGTTTTGTCAAAACTTTGAAAACTTAAAATAGCATGATATCATGTGATTCTGAGATTGGGTGTTAGCCATTTTGTTGTTTTATCTGTGATTTTATTCTATGCATGTTGTCTAGTTTTAAATGTCATGTGTGTGGTACTTTGTTATAGTAACTATAGACTCTGTCTTTAATCTGTTAAGCAGAAGGTTTTTAGTATCCAATTAATTCAGTTAATCTAGATATGAACTTTATATGGTTAAAACCAAACAGCTTTCTCCTTTAGAAAATCTTTAAAAAAAATCTATATTTAGCTGTGCAAATATCTTCCCTTATCATTTTACATAAATCATATAGGTGCAGATTTAAAGACTGAATATTATCAAGCATAAAAACTGTAGTATTTAAAACATAACTTTGAAAGTCACATGTATAATGTGATCTTTTAAAAATATTTTTTTTAATTCTTTGATAATTTCATAAAATGTGTTTTGACCACATTTAACCCCAAATCCTCCTCTTAACTCATGCCAGATCTACTTCCCTCCTTCATCTCCTCAAACTGCCTGTTCTCTTTTAAAAAAAAATAAACCAGTGAACTCAATTTGTGTTGTTCTTTTGTTTTTCATATGGAGCCATTCAGTGGAGCACAGCCTACTGGTGAGGAACAACACCTTTAAGGAAAACTGATTCTTCCTCCTACAGAAGCCATCAACTGTCCATAATTAGGGGCAGGGACTCATGAACCCCTTCTCTCTATGAGCTAGAGTGTTGACTCGTTTGACCTTATGCACATAACAGCTACTGTGAGTTTCTGAATGCAGCCTTCATGTCATGTCCAGAAGACATTGTTTTGCTCAGTTCACACTCTTTAATGTTGGAGAGGGGTTATGATACAGAAGTACTACTGTTTATGGATAACTACTCCACATACATACATTCTCTGTAGCTTGACAGTTGTGTCTGTAATAACCACTATCCACTGCTGATGAGAACTGAGAGCTGCATTAATGTACCAGTAGAGAGATAAGAACTTCTGATCTTTTTGATGGCCACATCTTTTGCTGCTCAGCATTGTACTAACATATCGGAAGCATTTTCTCACTTCCTCATCAGAATCAAAGACCAAGAACTGCCATCACTCCAGGGATGTGGTTGGTACTCCTCGAATAATATAATGAACAGAGCATTTATAAAACTCAAGATGCAGTAGCCACTTTAGCAATTATAGTTCATAGGCATTGATATTGTCAAATGATGTGAGAATGAGTTATTAAAATGATTGAATTATTTAAATACCCAATTAATTGAAAATCAAGATACATCACATGTCTGTTTAGATCTAAAGGAATGCTCCTTTCACTATGCCATATTGTCTTCCCAAGGTGGTATCATTCAAAACACAACTGTATCTGAAATGATTAGAGGTGGTTGAAGGAGACAGAATAATTTTTTTAAATGAATAAATGGAAATAATAATTTATTTTTCCTACATAGTTTTTTCCTAAGATAGTGAGAAGTGGATGATGATATTCCTTGATATTGTGTACTACCTTACTCCTTTCAGAACAGTTTATTTTAAATCAATAGAGCATGGTTGTGTGTGTATGTATGTATGTGTGTGTGTGTGTCTATATATATGTGTGTGTATATATATATATATATTCTAGTTACTCTAAAGGATAAAGATATTTAGACCTGACTAATTCACAGCTTTCTTACTTGTTACTGCCACAATGCTGTGCAATGGTTTGTAAACTTATTTCAGCTAACTGCATAACATAATAAAACTCAGTGCTGAATATGTGTTGTAAATTAGAAGCGAAAGGTTAGTTTTGGATGAATCAAAGCAGATGGCATTAGCTGGCGGCTTAGACCACATCCATTTAATTTCTTAACGGTGTGTAGTATAGAACTGTAAACTTGGGCATGTGAATACCTGCTAGATTTTTTTTTATTACCTAATAGGAAGAGATGCATCATTGAATGACACTAAAGGAGAGTGTTTAATTGTTAGAGAGATTTACATTCCCTAACATTTTGACTATATACCAAGTAATAGCTTTCATTTTGGAATTTATCAACCATTTTAAAAGGGGGGATATTCTGACATGACTACCACAAAGCGATAGTATGAAAATAAAACTTAGACCAACATTCAGCATTTGAAAAATAACATTAAATTGCCAAGTAAAAAGAATGTGGTTATAAATTGTCTCCTGGACTAAAACTGAAGTGTTTTACAAAATTCTATACTTGCTTCACTGTTGAAGCTATGCAAGAGTCTTTTTATTTTCAATGGCCTTAAAAATGTGGAAATCAGTTCCTGAATTTTTCAAATAAGAAATTTGTTCCCTCTTGGAGCACAAAATCAATACACAAGTATGTGAGTTAAAATTTTGTTTTTTGTGCCCTAATCACATTCTGCACAAATGTGATGATACCTGAATACATGGTCCTCTTTGCATACATAAGTCAATTTTCAAGTATACATATGTATATGTTTGTAAACAGATGTAGGCACATGAGAGAAATAATTTTGTCGAAAATGTTAAAAATCCGGTCTTTTTACCATTTAGCAATATGCTGTGAAAATATTCCATTGTGAATGTAGGGAACAGCCTCATTGTTTTTCATGACATCCCATTTTATGCATATACAATCTATGGTTGAGCAATTCTCTTTTGGTAATTTCTCCATTTCCCTTTTAGAAATAATGCTCAAGGATCATCTTTCTTTATATACTCTAAAGTAATTAAATTCAAATTGTTTTTCTCCACTTTTATTTGATTATCCTATATATGGAAACTAATGTGATATACTGAATTATGGAAAATTAGGAGCAAGAACGAGTATAAATTAAAAGCCACCCATGAATAGCATATATCTATACAGATTCTTTATTAGTCTGTCTTACATACTCTAACCCAGTGAGCCAACTGATTTCATTATGTAATCCTGACATTTCTAGAAAGCACCACAGAGAACAGTACTTTTCAATCTCAGCTGCATGTCACGGTTATAGAATTTTGATTCCACACTGCAGCAATTAAATCAGAATCTCCAGAGGTGGGGCCCAGTCTTGGAGAGCTATACTAGATGATTCCAGATGCAGCAGATGTTGAAGATGACTGATTCTGAGAATCAGGTCTTCCCTGGAGTAAGACAGATGAATAAGGAAAAAGACAATTCCAATGAAAAAATTCCAGTAACTTAATCTGTCATCAGAAAGTTAAGACACACAATGAACATATCTACATAGTGATTTTCTTAAGGGAGAGACTTTAGGTGTATACTTCAGGCTTAATTTGGATGGCAGAGATAGAGGGAAACAGGGCAGTGCATTGCGATTTCTCTTGTCTGCTAGAGAAGCTTCTGGCCCCTCTGTGAAGCATTTGTCTTAGCTGCATTTCATATGTTCGTTTAATCCACATCACTCTGCAAATCGTGTTTCTCTACCCTGATAGGGAACATTCTCCTTGAAAGCAGGGCTTTAGGCAACTTCAGCCTACTCTCCCTCCCTAGGGTTAGTTAGGTGCTGTGCTGACAAGGTTGCTACCAGATCAGTGCTGTTCCTGTGAATTAATGACTGGCACTTGGGGAAGGAAAAGGAAATCTGGGGCTAGAGGTGACAGAATGGGATCAGAATGCTGCTGGCTTTCGTCTTTTACAACTTCCATGTGCCACTGTGGAAGAAAAGTACATTGCATCTGAGAAGTCACAAGCTGTATTTCACCTAGTTTTATACAGGGAAATACATAGGGGAGAATGTGAATTTGCATTGTGTGTATGTATGTGTTGTGGGAAAATAACAGCAAACAAGATTATTACAGAAGGGAAAAAAAGCATCGACTAAAGTAAGGGGAAAATTATTAGTCAGTCAGGCAGAGTAGGATCATGCAGTTTTCTCAAAAGCTGACCTGATATTTAACCATGAAATAATTCAGAAGAAACCTGACTCTCATGAAGTTCATTTTAATCAGAAAGATGGGAAGAGATGGACTGGAAAATGGAGTCCAAAGGATCTGGGTCAAATCAGCACTGGAGAGGGATTGTCAGACTCCATAAGAAAATGTGCTAGATGTTCTAAAGATATCAAAGTTATAATTTTTAACATCTGAAATTCATTCTAACAGGTCTGGCATGGCAAAAGAAAGGACAAGAATTTTTTTTTAAAAAATTATTCTAGGGTTTAAAACTACACTGTGAGATAACTACAGCAATTATCAGATAAACATAAAATATTTTGGTCAACTTTGTGGATTTTAATTTACATACTCGAGGAAATGAATCAACCACTGATATCTTGATGGCCGGTGCCATTAGGCAGATGGTAACACCTGTTATCAAACTAAGCAAGTTAAGATGCCTAGTAGCAGTCAGTCAGCTAAAAAACCAGAAACTCAATGTTATTTTTGTAGACTTTTTTTTCTCCTTTTGCTTTTTTTTTTCCTTTATTTTGTTTTACTGGTGTTCTGTTTGAATATTTCAATTTCTGTTTTTGTGGGATTTATGTGTATATGTGGGTATGTTTCTTTTATGTTTGTCTTGTTTGTTTTTTAAAGAGAGATGGAAAGAAGAGACACTTGGATGGATAGGGAAGTGGGGAGGATTTGGAAGGAATTGTGGGAGGGGAAAACATAAAATAAATTGCATGAATTTTTTTTTTCTAGAAAGGAAAAATATAATTTCCCCTTCCTCTTCTCCTCCCATACCCTTTCTTTTCTTCTTTCCTTCTTTCCTTCTTTCCTTCTTTCCTCCCTTCCTCCCTCCCTCTTCCTTCCTTCCTTCCTTCCTTCCTTCCTTCCTTCCTTCCTTCCTTCCTTTCTTTCTTTCTTTCTTTCTTTCTTCATTCTTCCCTCTCTCCCTTCCATCCTTCCTTCCTTTTTTTCAATAAAGATTTGTCTTGTGTAACAGCCCTGGCTGTCCTGGAACCCATTTGTAGACCAGGCTGGACTTGAACCACTGAACTCACAGAGCTCTGCCTGTTTCTGCCTCTGCCTCTGCCTCTGCCTCTGCCTCTGCCTCTGCCTCTGCCTCTGCCTCTGCCTCTGCCTCTGCCTCTGCCTCTGCCTCTGCCTCTGCCTCTGCCTCCTGAGTTCTGGGATTAGTGTGTGCCACCATGCCTGCCTCAATTCTTCTGTGTTTCTTCATGGTGCTGCCTATTGAAACAAGGGTGCTTTCTTCATGCACCAAGGGTGCCATGTTCACGTTTCATAAGTGTTTATTCTACCACTGAGTGAAATCTCTATTCCTTTCAATTTTAATTTTAGACGGGATCTCAAAATTTACCCTGGCTGGCCTTGAATTGCTTGTGTCTCTTGGACAGGCCTTGAACTTTTATTCCACTTGCCTCAGCCACCATCAGCTGGAGATTATTTCCAGCAAGATAGATTTCATTGGATAATTTCAGAAATAGAGAAGTCTGAAATTGAATCAACTAGAATGTGAACACATGGAAATGTGATATTGGATATGTAAAAAAAAATATTGGTTCTGATGTTTGTAGTAGTATGTTGCTGTGGACTTCAACAGGGAAGACATGGAAGCATATTCATTGGTGGAAGCCCTGCCAGACCTCAGTAGAGGGAACCACCATCATGGCCAATGCCATAGTGGACACTGTAACCCTGAGCGTCTGAGCTCAGGTGTTTTTATTGATCCAGAACTCCTCAGATGTAGATCATAAGCAATCAATCACCCCCCTCCCCACACACACAGAAATCCAACACCTGCAGACAATACAAAATGCCAACACCCAGACAGACCCTTACCTAACAGTACATAAAACCATATTTTAAACACAACTAAAAATAAAATTCTACAACACATGTTAATAATCATTAGTTTCAATAAATAATGTGTTCCATATACTTAGTGTTTATACTTTTAGGTAAATTCTTCTAAAGTAATTTCAAATTTTCATGAGTATAAATCCAATCATGGAATGACCTCATGATGATACTTCCGAATAAGAATGAAGCCATCTTTGTGCAAGTAAATTTTATCCTTCAGTTCATTAGGTACGGTTTGAGCCTTTCCAGTTGTCCTTGTGTTGTAATCTTCTCCACTGACTACCAATTTTATAAAAGTGTAGCTAAGGAATCTCTTTGTCCTAGATGAAGATGGTGAAATTTGTGCTGTCAAGTGACCACTAAAACAGAATGCATGGGCAATACTGGTTACTTAAAATTGTCTTAATAAAAGAAAACTAAATAAATAGCCTATTAAACACACACACACACACAGAGGATATAAATTCACATTCTGTTAGTTTTACTTAGCTGTTATGGTTTAGAAACAATGTTTCCCCTAAAGATTCAGGTATGGAAGACTTAATGCAGTATGCAATATAAAGAGCTGAGACCATGGTAAAGTAATTGGTGGCTCTGAGTAGCCACTGGCCTTATAGTTGCTGGTTTCATAGCTGGAAGGACTGGTGGGAGATATTGGAAGGTGCAGCCTGACTAGAGGAAGCAGGTAACTGCGCGTGTGCCTTTGGAACTTGTGTCCTCTCTGCCGTGAAAGGAGCAGATTTATTTACATGCTTCCAGGATTCTGCTTGTTCATCAGTCTAGCAGAACAGAGGCACCTGACCATGGACTGAGACCCCCCCAGAGCTGTGAACTAAAATGTCTTCTTTTAACTTTGACACTCTCAGGTAAATTTTCACAGTACTGAGAAACTCACACATACATCACTACTGCTTAGCATTTATTCTAATAATACTACTTCTCACTTTTTGACTACAGAGGAATAGAATCTCAGTGCTAAGTGATTATCATTTAGAGATATAGTTTAGAACTATTTCACTAGGTTATCTTCCATCTTAATGTTTTAGTATTTCATGAGTTGACAAACTCAGGATTAATAAGTAAGATTTTCTTCATAAACTTTAAAACTAGGGAAAGATGGTATCTGTCTGCAAGGACAGGCTTACAGATTTTAGAAGGTTTGAAAATTTCATTAAACGAGAATTCTGTTGCTAGTGCACTGCCCTAGAGATTAGTCAGTCTATTCTGCTATTTTCCAGCGAAAACTCTTAAGTCTCCTAAGCTAAAAGAGCTATGATCCATGTCCAGACTCCAGAATCCCTTACCTCCATGTGCACTACCTTCCCTGTCATATTTCACTGAGTTTTTAGCTAACTGGGGCCAAATATTTGTTATGTATGCTTTCCCTTTCATTTGGCAAACTCAGGATTTATTTTTCCTCATAAAAACCAAAATTAGCCTCTTCTTGTACTCTGAAGCTGGCCTGGGGATTTAGAAATGGAAATGATGTTAACACAGTCCAAATCTGAGGATGTCTAGTCCAAGTATTTAGATTATATTAAGGTAAAGGTCAGGACTGGAAACATCAGAATAGATTGAAAGTAGAACCACTTTTAAGTACAGAGACAGCGCCCACCAAATACAGGAAGATGGCCACCCATTGACCTTTTAAAAATTATGAATCCATTCAAAATAGATAGAAATACCTGTGTAATTTAATTACATTTTTGTTCTTGTTATATTTATAGACTTATGCGTGCATGTGCATGTATGCTTGAGACCATGGATTTGGAGGTCAGAGGACCACTGGCAGGAGTCAATTGTCTCTCTCTACTGTGTAGGATTTAGGGTTTGAACTCAAGCCCTTAGCCTTGGCAGCAAGTGGCTTTACCTTCACTGAATCATCTTACCAGTCTTAATATACTTCTTTTTTGACAGTCCTATTTTTTTAACTCTAAGAGTAGATTTGTGTAATTATAGTTTCATGGATTCATGTACAATTTCTATTCAAAAACCCAAATACATTGACCCTAAGGAAGTTCATTTATTATAGTTCAAAAATAGCAGAGCCTGAATAGTTCCATCAAAAGGTTAGTGTGCCTGCATTTAAAAGGGTCATGGAAGACCTCAGGAGAAATACTTGCTTAATGTCATACATACAGGATATTTATAACAATACTCTAATTTGCATATGCTTACAAAATAGAAAAGAGATGATAAGAAAAACTGACAGGAAGATCTTAATAAATTACCTAAATAAACAAAATGTTATTGTGCAGTAAGTAGGGTCTGCCATCTATAAAGGAATTTAAGAATAGACTTCAAGGTAAAATTTGATAATGTCATCTAATGGTAATAATAAATACATTATTGATAGTGACTAATGGGTGACATTTTAGGGCACATGTATTCACATTGAAGTATTTCACAACATGGTATTTTTTTCAACCTCAATAAATGAGAAGATCTCTAAATAAAAAATTTATAGTGTGAGTTTGGTAAGTATGTTATGATTTGAGGTGAGACATTGTATAGAAGTGGTGCCTTGGAATGATGTTATGCAAAGGATGTGGTGGCGGTGATGGGGATGAAAATTCTGTATTGGGCTCCTGACTTTCCTTTTTAAACAAATGCTTATCAAGTGTGTCCTTGTGAGCCAGGCACCGTCTTCCTCACCATTGTAGGATTTAACAATGATTCAAACTGACAGTATTCCCTGCCATCTCAAACCTTGTGTCTTGGTGGGATGTAGACTGCTACAGGCACCTCATCAGAACAGGACCAAGGGAGAGAGGGACGTGGGAGAGAAGAGGTAGATCAGGAAGTGTGAAGGAAATATTATACAAGGCATATATCTACTGCGGTGTTCCTGTGACTCCACTTGTAGCATGAGCTAACCCATTATGTACTCTAGCTTTACCTCTGCAGAGTCAGCTCACTCTTTTTTCTCACAGGTGAGAGTTTGTTTGTTTATTGTTTTGTTTTTGTTTTTTTGTTCGTTTCTTTTATTCCTTTTTCCCCTAGTTGATTCTGATCTGCTTGGGTCCCTCATTGCCTTTTTGTCTTATCTCAGGACTCACCACAGTGCTAAATTTTATAATACTCTTTCAGTGAACATGCACATGTTTCATCACACTGGCAGAGTCATCAGTTATTGAGAAATGTGCATCTTGGTATTGACCATTCTTAATTCACTGAAAACTGAAAAAGGGATTTGGTGTTGACGTATGATTGATCTCTAAAAGTATAAGCCCTAATACCAGACCAGGAAGAAGGTTTGCAGGGGGAAGGAAGAGTTGTTAGCTCTCCCACTTACCCAAATAATGTCTCTCAGCTCTGTTCTTTGCTTTGTATAAACTGAGCTTCAAACACTTCATTTTCAAGACCTGAGCTTCCAAAGGCCTATTTTTTAATATCTTTATTTCAATGCAGTAATTGCCCAGATCTGGTCAGATTAATAGCTATTTTGTAACTCTGAAGTCTTAGGAACATTTCAGTATATCTCATAATTATCTGATATTATTTAATTTAATTATTTTTATATTCAATATTTATTTTTATATTTATTATATTTATATGTTTTGTTTATTATATTTTATATTTAGTATTTATAGTTATTTCAATATTTTATATTTATTTAATATTTTATAAAAACATGATGCATATCACAGAAGTTTGTTAAAAAACTTCTAGCTTTGTGGGTCTTCCTTGACATTTAAGGGAAATTCCTACACTTGACGTCTGTGAGTAAAAATATTCTTGAGTTAGTGCCTGGAGAACTCCCCCAGATCCTCAGGTTTCCATGGCAAGTACTGATTCAAGTTCTTTCAGTTCTCCGTGGTGTGGGAGTAAGAGGATGAACATCCATGTGTGCTTTGTCCAAACAGTTGAAACTAAATTCCCTAAGTTCTGTAGAGCAGTCCTGCATCTACTTGACCCAATGTCACCTCTGGTATTTGCTTCAGCAAACCACTTAAAACACGTAACTCCTGTATTTATTTTAAAATTATATCTCAAGTAGTTTGAGCAGTATTGGCACCTCCAGTAAAAGTGGGAAATGAAAATAGAACCTTAATACTGAATATGGGCTCCAATGAATCACAGTGTGTGAGCTCTCAAGTATTATCATCCCCTATCTAAAGATACCCAACTGCTTTCAGTCACCTTCCCAAGCTGTTTACTCTGCTCAGCACTTAAGAATTTAGTGGAGCTATGCTTGCTTCTGGTTGCCACGTTGCCTCTCCTCAGAATTTTTTACTTAGTAATTATTTTAGTTGCTGTACAACTCTCTTTTAAGAGAAATACAATAGTTTAGTAATACACTATTTTGGGTCAGAATCAAAAGCATTACCAAGATGTATAGATTAGTCACCATGAGCAGCAGTACTGTATGTGTCCGTTGGGTTATATTTGTGCCAAATAACTGAAGAGATAACCGAAGAGATTAAAAAGTGACAATGTAGACTTGGACTCTGAGTCCTAAAGATCCGTACGTATAGATTTCGCTGTTGAGTATTAAACATTTCAGTTAGAAGATTGTCTTAATACCACACCTGTTAGAGATCAAAATAACCTTGCCACTATGCTTTCCCACAATGCTCTGGAACTATATTTTCAGAATAAACATCATTGCTTTAGTGGTTAGAGGGGTTGGTAGTATATGCTTGCCTTTAATAAAAAGGGATGAAACAGAATTCAGAATTTAATCTTTCTGAATCTTAAGCTACTGTTAACATTGAGACCAATGATAAAGTAAGCATGTTGACGAAGAATACAAAGAATATGCAGAAGAAAGATGTGTACAGAGAGAAAGACACCAAAGATAGACAGGCGGGTTGCTCTTCTGGGAAGATTCCTTATACTTCTGAGTAAGACGAGGGATGGAGAGAAGGAAGTAACCCTTGTCCTTCCTGGATAAATGTTCACTTTCATTTTATACTGAAAACTTATGAACTCAAACAACAATGTGGAATGAATATTTTATGAAGAGACATGAATTTACTAGTCAAATAAATTTCCTTTCCATGGACTCTATATTTTATTCTGAAAGTCAGAAGAGAATAACTCATGTTCCAATTAACAGTGTGTCAGGGAACAATCTTACCTGATTTAAGTATTATGGATTATTTGTCCAATACCAGATATTTCACATATCTGCTGCCTTTACTGTGATAAGAAAAAAAGTCAGGGATCAT
The DNA here is from genome assembly GCA_026225945.1 of Cricetomys ansorgei. NCBI lineage: Eukaryota > Metazoa > Chordata > Mammalia > Rodentia > Nesomyidae > Cricetomys > Cricetomys ansorgei. The sequence goes on from JAMJFZ010001815.1 coordinate 20,119,486, forward strand.
GTATAATTATAAAATTAATCTCTGGAAAATGTTTTGAAAGCCATATAATTTTTATAGCAAAATAATACTTTTACTTGCATGTTATAATATTTTTTTCTTTTTCTTTTTTTAGTTTTTCCAGACAGTGTTTCTGTGTTGTAACTCTAACTGTCTTGGAATTCACTCTACAGACCAGGCTGGCCTTGAACTCACAGAAATCTGCCTGCATCTACCTCCAGAGTGCTGGGATTAAAGGCCTGTGTCACCACTACTGCCAGGCTAATATTTCTTTAATAAAATAGCACTGTGACTTGGTTATGATGGCTGGGGAAACCAAAGCTGCAGAACTACTTGCGCTTGAGGAGGAGAAGAGCTAGTCAGAGGATGCATGTACCCACTAGGGCCCCGGCTGCTGTCTGCTGCTCCTCATCCTGTCTGAGCTGAGACACAGCTTAAACTGCCTTTAGAAACCTGAGTTTGTGACGGGCATGACCTGTGGCTGTGGGAGTTGGCAGGACTTTCCCCTGTCCTATCAAAGCTGTGATGATTTCACACTTTTAAAATAGATTGTAGACACAAATATGAATGGAGTTTTGAAGTGTCCCTTCTTTTTTAAATATTAGATGCTACCAAAATAGAAAAAGTTTTTAGGTAATTCTTTGTTTTGAGCATCAAGGAGTCACAACAGAATGTATGAACTATTGTACACTAATCATGATTATCCATACAAGAGGCCGACAAGGTCAATCTTCAAGGTTCATCTCAGGTAGAAAGTATGAGGAAGACCAAGGGGTGATTTGCTCTGGGTTTTCCTGTAATGCTATGCTGAGCTTTAAGGAAAGGAGGTGGTGGGAATGTTCGAAGAGTCTGATGACTGCAAACTATGAGTAGATGAGTTTTGTGCTTGTAGATCTCTTAACCAACTGCCTACCTATTATACCCAAAGGAAAAATAATCAACCCCATGAAGCAAGATGTTCATCTCTACCCCCTTTGGAAGAAATAAGCTAGACCAAGGAGACCCTTATCTTGAGAAACAGGAAAGCTTCCTCTATGGAGCTTGTTCTAGATTTTCATGATTGGAATTAAACCCATAAGCAGCTAGGTTTAGAGAATTGGTAGATGAGAGACATACTGGAATAGTCTCTGGCTTAGGGGAATAAAAATTATTCACATGGCTGTTGCTCTGATCAGCTCTGCATCAATTTCATAAGACTTAGGTCTATAAACTTATTGAAAGCTTTCTTCTCTCCACCGCAGATGCTCAACATTTTCCTACTATTGTAGTGTCCAGTCCTCAATGTTAGCCTACCTTCATAGTTGCAAGGGAGGCAAGAGTTCTCAAAGTCAAACTAGCAGGGGCACTTGACAATGCCTTCATCTGCCTTCCCTTTCCACCTCAGGTAAAAAAAATCACATAGGGCTGGAGAGAGAGAGCAGTAGTTAAGAGCACTGGTTGCTCTTCCAGAGGACATAGGTCCTCTGGGTTTACTCCTCAATTTCCGACACCGATATGGCATCTCACAACTGTCTGTAACTCCTGTTCCATGGGATCCAACACTCTCATACAGATGTACATGTAGGCAAAACAACAATGTATATAAAATTAAAATAAATAAATGATTTTTAAAAATTCATACAATGCAAATGGAGCTATTAGATCTGAAGTTCAGTCCTGTGTGCTACTAAGCACCTGCATAAACTTTTAAGAGAGGTGGTGAACAGAACTTGCATCTTTTTCTTTTCCTTTCTGACTAAGTGTAAATGGTACCCTTGCTTGCTTCAATCTGTGTCTCCTCCCTAATTGACAATCAAGTTGTAATCATCATCTCTGTCTCATTGACTCTAGAGCTAGGTTGGTGACCAGCAAACCCCAGGGATCCTTCCGGCTCTGTCCCCACTTAATCTTTTACATGGCTGCTGGGAATTTGAGCTTAAGCACTGTCAAAAACACAACTCTCTCATCAAAGGGAAAGAGTTTATTCTGGAGCCCAGTGTGAGTCATCATGGCCTAAAAACGGGGTTCTAGGTCACCCTAAACGCCATATTCTAACATGTGACCAGTTTGGTGGAGTTTTTATAGTAATAGAAAAAAGAAAAATCACAAATCAAGGCACTTTGTAAAAACATTGGGAATAACATTAAGTAGGTTGGTAAAGGCAAAGACATGAAATCTTTTTACAGGTATTCTTAGGTATTTGGTTGGTAGGAGCTACAAGCTTTGTTAAGTTAATGAATGTCAAAAGATTAGTCACAGGGTATTGGGCTTTATACAGAGGTGGGCAAGCCGTGGATGTTAGGGTGCTAAAGACAGCCCAAGATGAACGATAAATGTCTGATTTGTTTGAATTCATCAGTTTTTCAGAAGTTTTAACGGGAGCCACAGTTTCTCTCTGAATTTTTGATTGGAGACCTAGTTACTGCCTCTGTCACTCAGCTTCTCATGACTCGTACATGGGCACAGGAGGCAAAATGACACACATGGGTGCAGGTACTTGCTGTCAAGCCTTACCATCTAGTTTGGCCCCCATGTCCCAGAGTTGAAAGAGAGAACCTATTCTTGCAAGTTTTGTTCTCTGACCTCTAGCTGTGCACGCGCGCACACACACACACACACACACACACACACACACACACCTCCTAGACACACAACTAACTAAATAAATAAACAAATAAATTTAGTAATAATAATAAAATATGGGTTGAAATGTGTGCTTAGTTCTTGGAAGACCTTTTGTAGTCTCTGACATCTTATGCCTTGTGTATTCCAATGACAGACAATCTCAGGCTTCCCATTCTGAACACAGGCCCACGTACCCAGAGAAAATTGACACCACTCTTCTGAGTGTGATTTTAAGTCCCCAAGACTATTGTTTATTTTAGTCACCACCCTTCCCTTGGAATAAGTAGTTCTTCATAGCTTCCTGTGAGGGAACTGATTGGTCTTTTGGGGATGTGTGGACTACGATTCAGATGCCCAGGAAGGAGTAGGCACCCACAGTGACAGAGTGTACTGAGCATTGATTTTACCACACAGATCTCTGTGGTATTCTTGCTGAGACCTCAATCCTAACACAGAAAAGTCATCCCCTGTGCTGTGTGGAAGACACGGGTCGTTCCAGTCTGCTCAAAGCTCAGTCAGGTTTGCAGCCAATTCCCTGTTTATTGGTCTGTTATTAATGTTACTATTAAAAATAAACTGTAAAGCCCTTCCTTTATAAGACTCTATAAAGAGACTGTAAATGCCTCCTAAAATTAACCATGCTAGATTTAGTTAATGCTGTTTTCCCCATACGTTATACATATATTCTAGCAATTGGAATTTTTTTATTTGGTCTTCCAAAGCATTCATAATTTTGTGATAAATTATTATTTTCTTTTTCTGCAACATGGTTTCTGTGTCTGGTATATATTGTGATGCCTTCATGTTATATTGAATTGTAATATCTCTTAAGCGATAGACATAAAGATGATATTCTGGATGAGAATACTCCAGACAGTTTTTTACTTGTTTAAAAGTGTAGTCTGTTGCTATATTGTGAAACATTTTCTGGTATTTAGTCAAGAGGTGTTAAAAATAGTAAGAAGAACTTGAAATTAAAGGTAAAAGGAGAATGTCACATATATAAATGATATGCTTATAAATTCTAATTTGTTCAGAACCTTTTGCAATTTTATCCGCACATATACTTAAAGTTATTTAGAGTAGTCACTAATGTCAGATTTGCACAAAAGTAAATATAAGTTTATGTCTCAAAACTAAGTGTGGGTGAGGCTGTTGATATAGCTCAGTGGGTAAATACCTGTCACATGGTTGGGTGGGTCTGTAACTCTAGTGGGGGGGGCACATAGGACAGGCAGGTTTCCAGAGCTTGCTAGCCAGCAGGTTAGACAGATGGTGATTGGTAGGTTCAGTGAGTGTGTGCTTAAGGAACATACCTAGCCTCTGGCCTCTACATGCAGTGGCACACATGTGCAAGTGTGCCCATATGCACAAGGGTACATGCACATACATTACACAGATGCATGCATACAAATAGAATGAATTACATAAACTAATCATAAGCATTTAGAGACTTGCATATTAGAAGGATAATGTGCATATTTACAAAGGAAAAGCATAGGCAGTAAGATCAGATGTAAGTAAAATATAAATAGTAACATTTGAAAGAAACAAGATATCAAGTACTTGTTTTTGTTTGTCTTGTATATGTTTTTACGATCCTACAATAACCACGGCGTCTTCTTTGTTGAAATTAAATAAATGGATTGTAAATGATTAGTTTTTGTTTCTGCTTTGAGCTGTTTACAGGTGATATTATATCTTCAATTTTTAACTGTAAATGTTGAGTTTTCTTATGGTTGCTTTCTAGTTATGCATAGCAATATGAAACCTGTGATATCTGAAACAAGCAGAGCAAACTTTTGCAGGAACAAGGCTTGGTGTTCAATTTGAGATGGAAAGAGATGCAGAAAGGATAACTTGCTGTCTTTTCCACTGGGCCACTCCAGATGTTGTTTTCCCTATAGCACGTTTGAAGGAGTTAGCTTGCAATGTTCTTGAAAACAAAACAAACGGGTTAACAAGAGTGAAGTCCAGAGCATCTTGAACAGAAAAACCTTTGTACTTTAGTATATTGAGTTCCATATGTGTTCACAATTATTACTGCTTTAATAACCAGTAACTCTAGTTATACTAATAGTTCTGTCTACATCAAAGAGCTGTATCAGTCTCTTTTCTCTCTCTTCTCCCTTCTCTGGGTTCTGTCTTCTCCTCTCCCTCCTTCTCTGTCTCTCAGGCTCTTGCTCTTTCCCTCTCCCTCTCCCTTGCCCCCTCTCTCTAGCTCTTTGTGCATTTATGTGTAGGTGAGTGTGTGTGGAGGCCAGATGGTGTTGCTCAGTGTCTTTTATTTTTCTCCACCTTGTGCCCTTGAGATAGGTCTAACTGAAAGAAAAGTGCACGACACCATGCAACAGGCAGTAGGGTCTCAGGCAAGAGGTTTATTGGGGTGGGGTGAGACATGAAGTGTCTGCTTCCAGGTGGAGGGAAGAAGAAAGAGAGATGGGAGAGAGGGAGAGGGAGAGAGACAACAGAGGAAGAGGGGCAAAGAGAGAGACACAGAGAGAGAGAGAGAGAGGGAGAGAGGGAGAGAGGACCAGAGAGAGGGGTCCAAAGAGGAGAGAGAAAGGCCAAAAGAAACAGAGAGAGACAGAGAGAAAGGGACAGAGAGAGGCAGAGAGATCCAAAGAGTGCGAGCTTGAAGCTCACCGGGATAATATGGGACTGATGACACAGGACAGGTACCTGCCTGGGGGCAGGCACAGGAGCCATACCTGGCCTGAGGGTGGGGAGTGTCAGGAGCGTGGGGGATGGGCAAGCTCCAGGGAGGGAGCTCTGGACAATTCGCAACACTAACCATGAAAACTTCCTGTTTTATTGTTGTTTTGTTTTGTTTTTCTTTTCTTTCTTATTTTTGCTAAGTTGATAACCAAAGATCCCAGCTATTCTCCTGCTTTCTACCCTTTCCTGAATGCTGAGGTTATAAGTGCGTGTCCAGCCTTGGCTTTTTACATGGTCACTGGGGATCCAAACTCAGGTCTCCATACTTGTAAATGCTTTTCCTCACTGAGCTTTCTTCCCAGCCCTAAGGACTGATTCTTACTGAGGATGCAGTGTAATTCAAAATAATTATTTAAGGGCAGTGAAACTTTGACATGTATCATGTAAGCAATAGGAAAAGTAGTGTTTAATTACTGTACATATCAAAAGTGTAGCTTCCATAGTTGCTGGACTCTCAATTTGTTTGAGGCCATTGGTTTTCTTCTGGAGTAGCTGAACAGCAAAGCTGTGACTGTTCTTGGCGCTTCAACCCTCACAGGTAAAACTGACAATCCAAAGTCTGAACTGACTAAGGAGTTAAGTGATAGGGAGCTGTCACTAATAGACACAAACTGTTTCCTACTGCTCCACACTTAAAAATAGATTGTTAGTTAGAAATTTTAATGTACAATGTAGGACTTTTATTAAAACCTTTAATATTTTTAATCATTTTTATTTTTTAATTCAACATTCCTATATGGAATGTAGGGCATAAAAATGGAGCATTTCAACTCTTTAAACATTATTCAGATTCGTAAGCTTTTATAGTTAATATAAATTTGAGAATTACCAAACTTTGTTTTGATATTTTCGGGCATCTTACTACAAAAGTTTAAGTAATAATGAGGTTAATATTATTTTCTTGAGACAAGGAATGTAACATGTATGTGTACCTTTCCATCTTCCTCAGTAATTCTAAGTAAATTTTGACATATTTTACAAAATAAAAATTCTTAGTAAACTTATATATAACTATGTAACCAAATTGATCTCATACAGAAAGTCTAATACAAAAAAAAAACAACCAAACCAAAAAAAATCGCTTTATTTTATATTATGTGTATAGATGTTTTTCCTGAGTGAGTATGCCTGATTATCACATTTGTGAAGTGCCCGCAGAGGCCAGGAGAGGATGATAGTTCTACCAGAACTGGAGTTATAGTCATTGTGACCTGCCATGTGGGTGCTGTGAATCAAACTGGGTCTTCTGAAAGAGTATCCAGTGGTTTTAACTACTGAGCCATGTCTCCAGTCTGGAAAATCCTAACTTAAAAATATATATCTGAGTATACTCCATGAATTTTTTGAAGAATTCTAACTGAATTGTCTCTTATTCTAACAGGTGACAATCTAATATTTTAATATTCTAACAGGAATCAAGAGGCATGATAAAATGAATCAATTGGAAAGATTTTAATAAAAAAGACCAACTAAAAAGACTAGGACAGTGTTTGGGGTAGGCCGCAAATGGGGAAATAATTTAGAGCCCATAAGAGAGAAGAACTATGGCTCCTTAAGCTTGAAGAATGAGAAAGAATACCACAGAACCCAGAAAAGAGCTACTCAAAGAAGTCAGAAGTTGAGAGACCACTATGGTTAGAGTGTGAAGTGCTCCTCACAAGTCCATGTGTTTGAAAGCCTAGTTCCATAGTCCGTGGTTAGTAGTACTATTTGGAGAGGCGGTGGAGTTTGACGTGACGCTGGGGAGACATCAGAAGGTACTGTGGATACAAGCAGCTCACCTGTGTTCACCCTCAGCCTTCCAACTCTCCTGTAGATGCCGTGTATCAGCCAGGCAAACCCAGACCAGAGGGAAGTGATGAAATAGAAGTGCCAGCTAGGCTCTGTGGACTATCAATAGGAGTAGAAATTGGGTGTCTAAAGATTAGATCTCTGGTCTCTATTCACGAGATGCCAAGCACAATCTCTTTCACCAATCACTCACAAAACCCTGTGCTGTTATATCTTATGGTAATTAGTCCCTAAATGTATTTAAATCCTTACATAGTCTATGCTTACCTCTTCCCTTTGTGAAGGACCTCATCAAATTATTCTCCTTCCCATCTCTAGCTCTTCGAACCATACCCAATAATTTGTTGACAGAATAAAGAAATCATGTGTTAGACAAATACAAGCTTAGAAAGACAAATTAAGCCCAAAGTTAGCATAAGGGAGAAGTAGTAAAGAACAAATGGTAAAAAAAAAAAATCAAACGAAATAAAGATAGAAAGAACGGTCCTAAAAGATCAATACAACCAAGTCTTTCTTTTTAAGTGGACAAAATTTTAACTAGGGAAAAAATGTGAAGATATATAAACAAATTCTATAATAAAAACATGGCACTGGTGCTGTAGCCAGGCTGAATAGCTGGGTTTAGACACTGAGCATGACATAGGTGTCCCAATACCATGCTGTAAACCATGTAACATTTTGCAAATTAATTGCTGCATATATCCGTAGTAGATATCTCTGTACAAACTTTATTAAGTTTTAGTAGATGAGCATTGTATTTTGTAATTAGTATTAACATACTTTGTAGCAAGCACACTAATCTCTACAAAATAGCTCCTCACTAAATACGAGATGGAAAAAGTGAGTTTATACAAAATAGCACTGTAAGTAATAAGATTAATTTCATATATATTCAACTAAAGACAATATTAAGAAATCATTACAATCTAGTTCATTTGATCATCATCCTTAAGTAAGCTTTGTGTGTACTAGAATAGTTACAGGGCATTTAAGGAAGGCTAACTTTAGTGCTCTTCTCTGCTTTATTTTATTTTTTTTAATTTTTTAAATTTTTTTTTTGAGGCAGGTTTCTCTGTTGTAACTAACTCTGGCTGTCTTGGAACTCACTTTGTAGACCAGGCTGGCCTCAAATTCATAGAGATCTTCCTGCTTCTGCCTCCTGAGTGCTGTGATTAAAGGCATGCGCTACCACCACCCATCTCTTCTCTGCTTTTTCTTCCTCATGCTAGGATTCTACTTCTCTTGCTCTTCAGGTTATGTGTGGTCATGTTATCCAAGCGGAAGTGAAGAGAAGTGATACTTAACCTTTCCGAGGACCAGCACTTGAGAACCATGCTGTCTTCCTTGTATCGATACAGTTTATGCCAATACTAGTGGTCGAGGCCTCTGGAATGAGGAAGACATAGACCAGAGCCCCTGCCTACCTGATAAATGAGAAGTGCTGAAACCACTAAGACTTAAGAACAATATGTCTTGTCTCTGTTGCATGACGTAGCTAATGTGAAGGGATACAGGATGAGCGTGATTAAGTTGAACTCTGAGGTGTCTCAGTATTTTGATACTTGAATGAAGGAGACAATCATCCAACTACCTATCTATCTGTCTGTCTATCTATCTATCTATCTATCTATCTATCATCTCTATAGGTATTTATTTGTTGATTTGTCCAATCTGGTCTCAACTTCTGGACTCAAGTGATCCACTCACAGAAATCTTGTCACCATGTACAGTAAACAGACAGACACAAGACCAAATTACCAAACAACCTAGCCAGTGCCTGCTAGAGGTGTCAGCATCTGCAGAGAACAAAACATCTTGCTGAGTTGGGGGTTGGGATTCATAAGGAGTTAACATTGGAATTTGGCATGGAAGAAATCATAATGGATTTTCAGTCAGAAAAGACTTAAAGAAGCATACTAAGAAGAGCAATGGTGTGAACCTCAGCAAATTTGCAGACTCGCAAGAGGCTTGACACTTATATTCACAACAGATAGTTGGACCAGATCCAGAAGTGGACAGTGTACCAGGGTAAATATTCTGGGTTTGAACACTTGCTATCTGGGCCTTCTAGAGTATGCTACAAAGTTGTCTAGTATTCAGTTTCATTCTCTGAAAACTGGGAGTGTGAACTGGCCACATAAGCCTGTGGAGATTACAGGACATGAAATTTTTATGGTGTAACAGAGTGCTTTTCATATAAGATGAGATCTCATTATGTACAAATCATGGGCCTTACCATTATCAGTGCTAAAGTTAATCGGTCATAATAACTTCACTAACGCAGATCTGGGAAGGTTGGGTAAACAGGATGGGCAGAATTGACCTGGAAGAAAAGGAATTAAAAACACTTTGACCTGAGAACTCCTCTCAGCAGTCAGAACTGGGATGCCCTGGAGATTATAAAGATTCTGGAACACTGCTTATGAAATGATATCCAACCAAATCCCCTTATGCCTTTTTTGTCTTTTTTTACAGTAAGGAGAATCTAATTTTACTCTTCAGACTATAAATAAAGGGAGTGCTTAAGCAAATTCAGTCCTCTAGAGCAGAAGAAAGGGACAATTACAGGGCCCCAAGTGTACCCATCGCATACAGAGGCTTGCCTTGTCCTTGGCAATCAGACAACTGCCTTTCAAACCTTGCTGAATACATTCTTATAGTAGAATGTGTCCATCTAAGTGCTTAGGAGTTTATTTTTATGCCTTTCAATGCAATACCTTAATGCAGATGCAGGGTATAAATAAGATGGGATTGGAAGAATGGACATGACTTGCAGCTTTGAACTCTGTACCATCCAGTGAGGTATACTCTGCTTTGGAATCCTCATCTCCTACATCTCTGGGTTTGAGCGCAGAAGTTAACTAGAAAGACCTAAAAGTGGGTAATTATCTTCTTGTTTTTGTCCAAAGACCAGGAGTAAGCACAGTGGGAGAACAGCTGTGTGTGCAGTTCCATGTACCATTAAATACATTTTTTTTTTTGTAGGTAATTGCCAGAATTGCCTACACACCACAATGGGCTTTGGAGTCAGTGCCTCAGGTGACATTAGAAAATTTTCACTTGTGTTATGAGGAACATAGCTTTTCTAGTTTTCAGTTTTCTTACCTAAAAAATGTACAGAGCACTGGGCTTATATATGAAGTTCTGTGGAGTAGGAGTTGTTGGCAGAAGCATGGATGAGCTTAAAGCAGTCATACTGGGAAGTCTCCACACAGCATGGATGATGGCTCTTCCCATGGCCAATGGAAGGAAACAATAAAGTCCTGCAGATTGTCCTGTGACTTCCACAAGCATGCTTTGACACATGTATGGATTCAAACACACAACACACACACACACACACACACACCTACACTCTTACAAATTAGTTTTGATCTAGATATATTGTATGCATATAGTAATATCAAATAAGGAATTTTTAAAAGAATGGCATACTGTGGTCTGGGGAAATAGCTCAGCAGTCAAGCACCTGTGAACCAAGTCTAAACACTGCAGATTAGATCCCCAGCATCCATCTAAACACTGGCATATTTGGTTGCCCAGCAGCAGTCCCCACTCTCAGCAGGTAGAGATAGGATCCCTAGAGCAGGGTGGGAAGCTTGATTTTCAATTGAGACACTCTACCTCAGTGGACAAGGTGGAAAATCATCAAGAAAGACAGACTCCCTACATCTTTTCAGCATGCACAAATTCACACATGCACTTGCACACGGGCATGTCCCATACACATCCAAGCATACACCACACACATAGGGACACATTAAAGAACACTTCTACCTTTAAAACAATCCAAGAGAGAAGAAGCCATGAACTTAGATATTCAAAACTTAGCTTTCTTAACAGTACAATTTTGTATATTGGGCCCTACCGTGAGGATTTGGTTATAGTGAACTAAGTAGAAATATGAACTGAAAACAAACAAGCCCTTAGAAAGACCACACTTGGGGGTTGATTGGGACTTTTTTTTTTTCAAAACCCTTCCACAATATGCTCATGTGTCTGTGAGCTAACATTTGTCCAAACATTTTTTGAATCTCTTTTAATTAGCTTGCTATTTTAGCAACCCTCCAGAAACATTTTTCCCCTTAGATTCCACCTTTACAGCTGTGTTTTAAGTGCTAGATTATGATGCATCTTTATCCGAAGTGATGAAGTCACATGCACTACATCTTTAAGAAGAAAGCTTGGGAGAAGAGCCCCTACAGCCTGCCTTTTGTGTGTTGCCTGCTTGTCACGTTTACATATTACATTAAGCTACTTTTACAGAAAGGACTAGCATTTTGAGTTAAAATAACATTTAAAATGAGGAATCATACAAGAATGATCTGAAAAACTTGACATTTTAATTCTTTCTTAAAATGAGCATGCAAAAATCAGATACTGTATTGGTAAGCACACAGTGGAAGACCGGAGAGCGTAAGAAATCAAAATTAAATATTTAAAGTTAGGGTGCTTTTTATAATTCTTTCCTTATTGTGTCTATGAGGTCTGTTTGTATAATGTGTCTTTGGTGGATTAATATATGGTTGAGACATTTTCCCTTTTTTGTGTGTTTTAAGACTCATTTTGGCTACAGCTTGTTTAGCTGTTTATTGCATGATATTTTGTTTGGGTTGGAGAGATGGTTCAGTGGGTAAGAGCTCTTGTTCTTGCGACAGATGTTGAGTTTGGATTCTAGCACCCACATCAGGAAGCTGACATGTAGTTATATCTCCAGCTCTGAAGGATCAAATACTTATGCTTTTCTATGGTACTTACCTCCATGGGTACATCCCTCTACAACACACACACACACACACACACACACACACACACACACACACACCATTTAAAATTGATTGTAGAGAGCATTTGTTTGTCTCACTCTCAGAACTGTTGGTGACATCGCAATGGCTACGTGGCTAATGATGACATTCTTTTCGTCACATTTTTACATCAATAATTTTGGAGTGCCTTTCCCCCCCAGTGTAGTATTTCAAAGCTAGTGAAAGATTACCTTTTGAAATGAATATAGCTGCATGAAGCTTCTGTGTGTGCAATGTATGCTATGCACAGTGGATTGTTCAATCCTAAGAATTTTCCAGAACAGAATCCAGAAATATACCACACCTACTCTGATGAAAAAGAAATAGAGAAAATTATTTGCTTTAGAGTTTCTACCCAGAGAAGTGGTGAATTCTCCCTCAAACTCAGGTCCTCTGACGTCTTCTCTTGCTGTTTCACCCCAATACTGTTATTAGATGCTATTTTTCCTTTCTAGTAGGATGACGATGTAACTTTTGAGGCTGGGCTTGTGGCTACCGTGCTTTCTGAGTTGCATGGGTTGAGATTAGACAGAGTAATGGCTACATGGAGACCACCATGGACAGACCTGACCCTGACTCATTTTGAGCAGTGATAATATGAAGAATTACTGTTGTGTGAAGTGGTTGGGATTCTTTTATGTGATGATTTACGAAACTCCAGAAAACTACCATTTTCTTTCTGAAACTATAGTTTTTGCACCATAGTCACTACTGCTATAAAATACAGTTTTTCTGTCTGGTAGATAGAGAAACTTCCAGTGCATTTACCCATCTAATCAACACTTAAATATTGAGCATCTAAAATGGATTAGAAAATATTCAATAGTAAATGAGAAGCAAAGGTCTGGGCCATTAGAAAGTTTTGGTCATTCTTTGTGATAATTGTTACAAATTATCTTCTGCCTAAAACAACACATTTTTATGAAGACCTTGAGGCTAAATGGGGCTGTTAGTTAATAGGGAGAGCCATGGATATTGTGAGGACATGCTAGGAAGTGTTTGTACCTGCTACGGTGAGAAGAGAAGGAAGATCTTCAAAGCTGTCCGCAGAACAGATTCCCATGGTCAATCTATGACCTCAGGAGACAGAGGAGAAATGAGTCCAACAAATATCAAGGCATAGTATTTATTTACCTAATGCCTGCAGGAGGCTGATGTGTCCCTGCTGACTGCAGCTGGGCTTGTTCAGGCTTCCTTGGCTTGGCGAGGTGTTGTGGTTTATTTGGGGTTTGGCAAGAGCTTCTAGCTTCAGTTGAGTCTGGGTTTGCTCTGTAGCTCTCAGGTTTGATTCCTGGTGAGCATAGTTCAAGAGGGCAAGCTGTCATGCGGGAACAGGTTTGCAACTTTTCCTTGTGCCATACCTGTTGTCCTGCAAAGGACATCCAAAGCAGGTATCATGGCCCAGCTGCAAATCAAGGGTCAGCAGGTACTTTAGCTATCATGAGGCATCAAATGACATAGTTAGGCCTGCTAAGAAATGGAGTAGTGAGGCCTGTGGGAAAGAATAAGTAGTTAAACAATGATTTAATCAGAACAAATAGAAGAACAAAACCTTAAGAATTACACTATTTGATATAAATTGATTATGAAAGCGTGTTAACATTCTGACTTTTTTCCTCATTATTTTATCCATGATTTTATATTCTCCCATTTCTCCTCTTCTTTTCCCTTTCAGACTTAGTTTCCTTCCGTAATATAAAAATATAAAATACAATATGATAAAATATAATATTAGACAAATGATACAATTGAAATAAGCTTGATTTAGTGTTTTCCGGCTGACTCTCCAGGATTCCTAAGCCAGTTAGGGTTTCCCAGACTTTCCATCAGGGAAACAAGCCAAGGAGAGCACACCTGCTCTTTTATTGACCATTAGGTCAAAGCAGCTCAAAAGACACCACAATTATAGCTCAGGGAATGTCTTCACTCATCTCTCAAGCTGAACAGACTGAAGATACACAAGTATTCCTTTGCGGTATTGCTTTTGGAGTCCTGTTTATAAATATGCAAAAGGTACATTAAAGGAGGTTTAGGATTTGATGATGATTAGTCACTATCACTTACTGAATTTTAAATTTATATTGTGTGTGTGTGTGTGTTTTATGTGTATGAATGCACCCTTGTGCCAAAGCATGCATGGAAGTCAGAGTACAATCCACAGGAATTTATTTTCTTGTTCCACCTTGTATGTTTAAGGCATCAAATTTAGATCATCAGACTTGACAACAAGTACTCTTACCCACTGAGACATCTTGCTAGCCACTGTTTATGGAATTTTAAAATAATATGCTAGTTGTGAGTTTTCATGATTATTCATTTCGAGTATACTTCTAGTAAAAATGACTATAATAAATTTTGATATGAGGTACTGATCCTAAAAACAATTAATGTAAGGATTCCTTACAATAAATAACATTTGATTTATCATATGTCATAAGCCATGTTTTCAGTTTTACAGATTGTATATTGAGTCCTAAGCAGCTGGATTAGCATGTTGTCAGAGACATGTGGTGGTAGAATTTCATGTTTTTAAAAGATTTATTTATTTAATTTTATTTGCATGAGTGATTTGCCTACATGTATATCTGTATAGTACATGTGTGCTTGCTGCCAGAATAGGTCAGAAGAAAGCTTTAGATTCCATGGAACTGGAATTATGGGTGGTTGTGAGGCTATTTGTCAGCTGCCTGATGTGGGTGCTGGGAAACAATTCAGCTTTTGTGCAAGAACAAGTGCTCTTCACCACTGGGGCATCTCTCCAGCCCCAGTAGTATCATTCTTCAGAAATACTGTCTGGGGAATACTGTATGCAAATTTACCATTTTAATAATCTGCATGTGTTTTGCAAGAGGGAATGCTTTTTAGTATGTCATGCCACAGTTTGCCCTTTTCCTGAACTCTACTTAAAAAGCTCCTTGAAGATTTTCATGTGTATTTAATAATTCATCATGAAGAAAAATCCTCCTACACAAAATACTTTCTTAGCTTTAAGCCTATTTACATTTACTTATTGACTCTGACGGTGTAGAAAGGAATAAATTGTGAACTTTAGAAAAAGTGTATTAATTGTTTGACTTCCGTATTTGTTCATTCGAATGATTGCTTTCTGATGAACATTAAATTCTATTCTACTTTTGTAGATAAAAAGTTGTATTCTTAAATTACGAGGATTAGTCATTGCCTTTGTTTTTATACTTTAATGACACATACCTACAATAAATGGAAATGACTTGCATACCATACATTTTCAGATCTGAAATGCTCGGGGTGCTGAGTGTTGACAATTGGGCACATCTACATTCACACAAAGCATCCACGATGCAAGAGTCTTATTACCACACTGACAGAGCGTCCCTCCCTCCTGAAGGGACCTACTTTCTGAATCCACCTCTACTTACTTTTTGTCTCCTTTTGGACTTCGTAAAGGTTAAATTATACCTTAAAAAATATTGTGTCTGGCTTCTTGGTTTAAAATACTTTTGAGATTCGTCAACATTGGCATCTGTCATAGCACATCCTATTGGATGAGCACACTAACCTGCTCTTTCGTTTATGAGCGCCTGTATCCCCTCTAATTTTGCTTATTGTGAGTGAGACTACGATGAACATTCTCTAAAAGTCATTTTCTAGGCATGCTTTTATTTCTCTTGGGCAAACCATTATTGGCTGCATTCTGTTACTGTTATATGAATTCTATATTCTGGGTTCAAGTCCAATATAAACACCTATATTTAATGTCCCTGTATATACATACATTCATGTACCCATTGATATAAAATGTGAGGAAGGTAATGCAAATATTTTTATCAGTCCATAATTGTGTATTTATAAACTTAATAATGTCTCTTTGGTGCAGTTGAACATTTAAAACTTTGAGCCATAGTATCACTATGTAGCCCAGACTATCAAGCTCACTTTGTAGCCCAGGCTGGCCTCAGCCTATATAAAGAGGCAATTTGAGTTACATATCAAGAGAATTGCACATGGGCAGTGTAGATGAAGACAGGTGCATTTATTTTTTTCATGTTAAGGTTCCCATTCTTTAGTTGATTCATTATTCAATTTTATATGTAAAAAAATGGACAACGTACAAAATAATACATTTATGTAATTTTAGAGAAAAATGCCTCTCTTAGAAATTTCTCTATAGGAAATTTCTGATATGTGTGTGTGTGTGTCAATCATAACTTTTTCATGTATAATATTTATTTTGCATTAATATCATATATAGTGATATTATAAATACTGTGAACATTCTGAAAAGACTTTATTTTTATTTTCATATTTCTAATTTAGGAATTGCAAAGAAACAACATTAAAACTTCCCATGCCTTTCTCTTATTTTCTTCAAATTTAATAATCCTATTGTTATCTACTTGTTTAAAAAGAAATACACTCTGGACTTTGCATAAAATTGTTAGTTTAGGTCAAATTTCTTTCCTTTGGTGAGTTGATATTTACAGGCTAGACCTTAAAAATACTTATCAAGTAGCTTGTACACCATATATGTGTGAATTTAATAAAAACACGCACTTTAAAATAGTATTTTCTGAAGAATGAATATCCTATGTGTTGAAAGATGTGCTTATTGTCTGTACCCAAAGGGAAGCAGCTGTGTATGTTTAGGCAAACCTGATAATATTTCAGACCAAGACACGGAGTGACACATGAGCAAATCGCCGTGTTTGTGTGTATTTATTTGTTTGTTGGTTTGCTTATTTACAGACAAAGCTTCTTTATGTAGCCAGGCGGACCTTAGTGTAAGGATTGCCAATATGTATCGTCAGTCTCAACTTTGCTATTTTATAGCATCCTTTGTTACAATTCACCAAGCAGTGAAGTTGAAGAGTACAAGCATCTCAGGGAGGTATAGCATTGTCCCATCATTGTCCCACAAACTGAACACCATTCTTTAAAAACTGCTATACATTGTATACCCGCTTCTCAACTAGTTTAACAGTCTTCCCCCTATTGGACCATGAAACAACTTTCTATGATGATGTTTATTTTAAACATAGGGAATGTTTCTGTAACTTGATCTTTCAAAAGTGCTAACTTTGTACTCCACTTACTGATTACATGTGTCATCATCAGAATGGTTATTAGTTAGAGAGGTGCTACTAAGTTGCCTGGATAATATGACAACCTTAGGAAAACCTAGGTTTTTAATTTTTTTCTTGAAAAATAAATGTAAGCTTCAGAGGCTCTTCTAAGCTTAACAGTTCCTGGTCTTTTTAAAAATACTATTCTATTTTTATTTTCTTGAAAGTATTTTATGTAAAAGACAGGTTAATGGACATTGACACTTATTGCTTGCTACACAAACATGAGGATATCAGAGCAGATTCCTAGCTAGTACATATATAAAAAGCCAAACAGCAAAATATATTAACACCCATGATTAAGATAAATATGGAAATTTAAAACACATTTTCTGTGTCAGCAGAGTTGATACAACCTTGAATATTGCTGTAAGTTTCCTTGTTCCCAGACAAAAACATTCATGTTTTTAACAGAATAATGAGTTTTTTAGTGCTGTATAAAGAAATTAATATGAAGTTCAATGAAAAAGAATCAAACTGACTAACACTTGGTGACTTCAACACTTTTGAGGTTACTTGGTGAAACTCAACAGTTTATAGTAAAGACAGAAAGGGACATAACAGCTATTTCTTATACTGACTGTCATAAAAGCTGAGGCGTAACATTAAAATTCAATTGAGAGAAACCTGCTTTATGACAGACTACAATCCTGTTGTCCAGGCTACAGAGATTTCTTGTGGTTTCATTTTCTCTAAAGACTCCTACATTCTAGTGTAGTGAATGAAAGGTTCACTTGTCACTGGTCTCTCCCAAACACCTAAATGACACATTACAATCAGATGGTGAACTAGTAGGATTAAAATTCTTAAGTCCAAATTCCAGCTCTTTGGGTTTGGGTTGAGACAAAGAAGGCTTCCCTTTGAAAACTCCTTCACAGCATTGTAATGTATAGCCATGTTTTGAAACAACTCATTTCCCTTGAATAGTGCTTTTGTCTGTTAGTCTTTTTATGACCTGGCTATTCTAGAGTGTTAGAAATTTTGTATTTGTATTCCTCCCTGTGGATTCAGAGTGACTATGCTGTTCAACAGAGGGAGTCAACTTTTAATAGAATTGTTAGTTAAAAGAACTGTACCTACATTTAGTTAGGTTGTGGAACATTGGCTTAGTGAGAGAAAATTGAGGGACTGATCAATAAGAAGGAAAAAGACAATAAAGGAGAGTGAAGACCATTGAACTCAAATGTGTACAGAGTAATGTTTGAGTAAAGACAGCAGAGTCTCTACAAGGACAGTAGTAGGATCAATGTACTCAAGTTGCATAGGATGTCTTTAATCAACATTGCAGAAAGAATTATCCAGCACTTAGAAATATTTATCTATAGAATTAACTTTGTCAAGGCAAATTCTCTGTGGCTTTAGGTTTGATTGGATAGAAGGGAAGACAAACTCTAGTCTTACTGTTTTATAACCTCCGATGTTTTTCTATATATGTGGATCTATAACTAGGAGGTGAGCACAAAATGAGTCCTAGAGCTAGTTAAAATTCTAGAAGTAATGCCAAAAACCAAGGTGAACATTGGTTATATAAACAGTAGTGTTATTGAAACTATAACCTCCGAGAACTTTAAATCACTTGACAATGCGCAGACATTTTAAAAGAGTAAGAAACTGGAATTTGATTTTATAAAACAAATATACCTTATATTTAACAATTGGGAGAAAAAAGAGCCTGTCTTGGTTATACTGTTAATTCTATGCTTAATATTATTCTTTTGTGCATGTAGTGAATTTATTGATGGATTTTAAGAGAGTGAGTCTATCTAATCCCCTCTTCATCTTCTGGGAGTCAGGGATGGATGCTGTGAGTGGAGATGTTGGGGACTGAGTTGGGACAGAGACTCCTCAACAGCCAAGGGCTCTCCCTTTCTATTATTGTTTGGGTGGATGGCCCAGATCTTATTACTCCTTGGAGGCCATGTAGGCCATCAGATCCACCACTCTGTTGTTGTAGCTGTATCCATTGTCTTATCAAGCAGTGAGCTTTATAAAGTCATTGAGAGTAATGCAACCTAAGCATCAAAGGGGGGAGAGTAGGGCGTCACTTTTAAAGTCTCAGAAAATAACTTGGTCCTCAGTGTAGTCCTGGATGACCTTTATTGGGCCCTCTAATACCTACTTTACCAACTTCTCGATTTCATCATAATTGGCAGTTTTCTTCAGGCAGCATGTCAGATCAATGATGGACATATTCAGGGTAGGAACACAGAAGGCCATCCTAGTGGAGTGAGCTTCCCATTCAGTTCTGGGATGACCTTGCCTACTGCCTTGGCAGCACCAGAATTACCAGTGGATGCAGGGATGATGTTCTGGACAGCCCCATGGTCATCACACCACAGTCTCTGAGAGGGGCCATCACTGTGGCAGTAACGGCATGGACTGTGGTCATGAGTCCTTTAACAATGCCAAAGTTGTCATGAATGTCCTTGGACAGGGAGTCTAAGCAGTTGATAGTTCAGGAAGCATTACTGACAATCTTGAGTTAGTTGTCATACTTCTAATGGTTCCCACCCATCATATACATGGTGTCATCAGTAGAAGGGGCAGAGATGATACATCTTGTGGCTCTGCCTTTCAAGCAAGACCAGCCTTTTCCATGGTCATGAAGACACAAGCAGACTCCACGACATACTCTGTACCAGTACCATCCCATTTGTTGTTTGCAGGATCTCACTCCTAGAAGTGGAGATGTTCTTCCCATTAATGAGAAACATTCTCATGAGTATAATCAAACTGGAATGAATAGATCATTTGGTTGAGGTCAATGATGGGTCATTGATTTTAACAATACATACTTCGCCAGAGTTGAGATGCCCAATATGGCACCTCAAATATATTCACTCTGACCTTCACCATCTTGTCTCAGAGATAAGACTGATATCGCACAAGAAGATGTAACTATCTGGAACACAGAGGACCAGAGAACTCTTAATATTATTTTAACTGTATTTGAAGATAGTTTTAAAGGTAAGACTAATTTAAACAATTATAAAGAAATGAAATATGATAGCAATATAATAGGGTTCAGCTTTTTCAACTAACACTATGACAAACCTACAGAATAAGCCTTTGTGAATTAGACGCCATTCAAAGGACTGGTTACTTATCTGCTTATCACACAGAGTCTATGTCATGATCAAATGAGTTAATGAATGTAAAGTGAATTAACAAGTTTCTATTAAAAGTGCTTGATGAATATGAGCTATTATGGTTGTGACTGTGACTGATGGGCAGACTAACTTGCTTGCAGATTGTGATCAAAGCAATTGACACGGAGTGCGGCATAGTACAGGTGCCCCAGAGCATTGTTCATCACTTATACCAGCCTTTTTAAATTCATACAGATGTCATGATCACTAGGGCAATCCAGGAGGAACGTTAGAATAAACGCTACTGTTTCGTGTCCTGTTTTTAAGCAAATTTTTTTGTTGTTATTTTTGTTTTGTTTTACTTTGTTTTGTGATTCTTCCCATTATTCAGGCTGCTACTATTAAATAAAATCTCTCGTGCCCATATAAGGTCTGAATTTTTAGAAGAGGCTGGAAAAACATTTAATCAGAGTCTGGAAGTCTTCATGGAGTTCCAGACAGCTGAGTTGGGTTTTGAGAAGACTAAAACTAAGAGAGAGAAGGGGACGGACAGTTGGATGGAAGGAAGATGGGATATGAGGAGGAGATGAAAGTGTCAAGAGGATTCTCTAGAAGTGTGAAGCTGATTTACCTGGATTGGCCAGTCAGCCATGATGGGACTTAAGATGAAGAAATGGAGAATGAGGGAGATGTATGGATGAAATACTCCCCAGAACGTGCTAGCTGTGGATGGCTTGTACATGGTAGGAAATGTGGAACACTTTCCTAAACTCTGTGATAAGAGAAAAAAGCTGAAGGAGACAGTCATGCACTTCACGCAAAGAAAAACAAATATGCAAATTCTAACTATAAGAAAGAAATGACTGCTTTGAGAGATTTATCTATCTATCTATCTATCTATCTATCTATCTATCTATTTATTTATTTATAGTTTTTCGAGACAGGGTTTCTCTGAATGTCCTGGAACTCACTCTGTAGACCATGCTGGCCTCAAACTCAAAGAGATCCACCTGGCTCTGCCTCCAGAGTGCTGGAATTAATGGTTTGCACCATCACCTTCTGGCTGAGAGATCTTTTAAAAGAAGATCCACCATTAGAGAGTTAGAAAGAGAGGATTAGAACAGAACTGAGGTTCAGAGAATCAGCTGTTCACTGCTTTAGCTGACCTTGGGACCTGAGAAAATGGAGCTGATGAATGAGGCCGACTAAAGTCTCACGCAATAGCTGACTTTATTCAGAGCATCAGACAATTTTATACTCTGAGGATAAAGAGGAGTCACGAGAGTAAAGTGCATGGGCAAGTTGCAAATGGCAGGCAGAAAGAGCAGAAAGCTTGGAGGATGTGCCTGTCCCAGTGGGTTTGCAAAATCCTGTTTCCCAGGCATTTGGTCATCCCAAACGAGTATTCCCTAAGTGACTAGTAAGAACTTCATCAATTTGGATGAAAATGATGCAAAAAATATTTGCAATATTCATTTGCTTTTCTTTTATACCCAAGAAATAAGACAAGCAATTATATTTAAGTATTAGAGTTGCTACCAACTATCAAGTTGAATTGTTGTGTCCTTTTATCATAATTCAGGTAAAAGGCATTATGGTCCCCTGACATATTACATTATCATTTGTTTACAACAAATTAATAGTGCCTATTTCTTTCCAGGCACTTATGCATTTACACACATTACACAGTACAACACACATTCTTATTTGATGGGCTCCATTAACTCTTTAATTCTCAAGGCAGGTGAATCTGTTGCAGAATTACTTAGCATTAATTGAAAGTAATGACTGAAATATTTCATTAATGCTTTTGCAAATTTCATTCTCTCTGCTCGTTTTATCTATTTAAAATCCACAGAAATCCCACCAAGGAACCATTGTGGACTCTCTCAGTAGCTATTTATTAGTTATCTGGCTCCCAGATGAGAGAAGAGAATGAATGCCTTATGGAGAAAGGCATTCTAAGATACATAGACCTACCCCATCATTATCTAAAAAGCACAAAAGTTGTAAAATAACTCCAGCATGCTTCTTTATGGATATCCATGTTTCTTGTTTCTACTTTTTGATTTCATAATTTCAACATAAACAGGGAGACTATAGCAAATCATTGTACAGCTGCCTTTTGCTCTTACACAACATTCAAACATGGCAAAAAAAAAAAGGTACAATTTGAAATGCCCAATTATACAGCTATTGGACTTGGAACGTAGTTCATTTGGGAACACAGTAGCTTAGCATGCCCAGGCACTGCATTCAATGTCCAGCACTGCCTAAACCAGGCATAGTGGCATATATCTATAATTGCTAGAGGACCAGAATTTCAAGTCCTAGTGAGCTTGATGCCAGACTTGGCTAAATATGATTCTCTATATAAACAACAACAACAAAAACAAAAAAAAATGATATTTGTGGTACTGCACCGCTGTGTGACTCAACAAGAAGATACAGGGGCAATTTCATATTTGTGATCCCTGCCAGACCTCAGCAGAAGGAACCACTATCCTGGGTAGTGCCATACTGGACAGTAGAACCCTGAGCGTTTCATCCCAGGGGTTTTTATTGGTACGTAAGTTCCTCAGGTGTCCTATTGATAGCACATGCAGATCATGAGTAATCAAACATCTTTTGTATAATCCAGCACCTGCAGACAATACAAAATTCCAAAGCCTAGGAAGCCCTTTCCCAACAGTGTAATTATAAATAAAACAATTATTTTATACATAACTAAAAATAAGCTTCTTCAACAAATATTCAATGGCTATTATGGAAATTAAATGACAATGAAGGTTTTTGTTAGCCCAAGGCAAAATATTTCACAAGTATCATGTGAGTTCAAAAACTTGTCCTTCCAAGAAGGAACTGTGGTATAGCACAATTCGATTTGTAACCTGAATATCATTGACATTTTTCTTTTAACTCACAAAACACCAAGTGAAATGTATAATGTCTGATTAGATTACCTGAGATGAGTGTCATGCACTATGGCTCACTGGAAACACTAAGGAAGGGGAGCTAGTATTATCAACTTTTATTTTCCATGTATGTTGTTATTCAGTTTTCATGTCTAAATTCATCTCAATTTGTTGAGTTGCCGTTTCAAATAACCGAAGACAATTTTAAGATGTCTACCTCTTTTTTTTTTTAAGAGTGTTGATATTTCTTTATTAACGTGGTGTCATTGCAGAGGAAACAGTGTCTTCTGTCTCACTCTTCCACTATAATGGTGGTATCTTAAGAGGAGAGGCCATGTTCACGTACCATTGAGGAATAGACATCAGTTTAGACTACTAATCCTCATTGGGGGTCAAGTAGATCATCTGTGAATGACAGGACTCTTTACAAATTGAATGAAAGTGCTAATAGTTACAAACAATTTTGTTTGTCAGATATCTGGTGTTAGACAAAAGGCTATTGCAATATTTGTCTGATTTTATACCAGTATGCTTTCTTCTTTTTTTTTTTTAATTATCCTATGTAGTTTCCTTTGAGTATGGATTTTATGTGGGTGAATGTGGGCATGACAATCTGTAGATCCCATACCAGATGTTTCAGTGAAAAAGGTTGGGTCTTTGGTTTGTGCAACTGGAGGCCAATGTGTTCCACACAGAACCATGATCTTCCATGGCTTCCGGAAGAACACAACAAATCCATTCAGCTCAGCTGGTGCAGACAGTTTCCTCCCTTGCCATAGAAAATTAGGTGTCCTTTTAGTTTTCTGGGCTTTCTTTCTAAATACTATGGATTGTAACTTTCAAGCGGATTTTTTTTCCTTGACAAAATGAACAAACAAACAACAAAAAACCCTAACAATGTCTTTCTGCCTCTAAAATCCTAATAAACCTCTTGAGAAGGCTCTAGATAGACCTACTTCCATAGCGCCAATGGATTTATGAGAAAGAAGTAGCTAAAGTCAGAACCCTGTTAAACATACCTACTCAAGCATGCTGAAGGGGACTTACAATAAAAAAATGTGGTCTAGAGGATAATTGTTTTTTTTAATGTCAAGCAAAAAAGGAAACTGCTAACTTCTTCCTGCTTTCAAGACTTAGGGGCTGCAAACAGAACTATTTGGGAACCATAGCTGGGAGAAAAAGTCACCCCCAGAATGGAGAACCTAAAAATGTTCTTCCTCAGATCTCTGGCACAGATCATCAGAGATGTTTTAAGAGAGAGAGTTCTATCTCTAGGAATGGAGAGCAATGAGGACAGATGGGGAAGTGATTGCATTCTCTAACACCTTTCCAAAATGAATCTCACAAAGCACAGTCCCTGAAGGATCATTTTGGAAGGAAGTGGAGTTGTCGGTTAGGGTTCAATCTAAGGGTGACAACTGGGAAAATGATTACCAGCTTTTGTCATGCTGTTGGTGTGCACCACTGAAACATAATGGTTTCCTCAATAAACACTTTTCTCCTTTTCTTTATCCTGCCCAGCGCTCACTCTTCTCTGTCCCTTCTCCCTTTTCTGCCTTAAAGTTCTTCCCTTCCCACAGTGATACCTCATCTAGACATGTGTCAAAAGTATAAAAAAGAACCATCTCCCTCCTATAACTTCCTCTTTTCTCAATGCAGATGTTCAACAAAAGATCAACATTCACTGTCTTCACTATTATATTGTTGATTATTTTCCCCTAGGAACCCACTGACATTAAATTGTCACTCCATCCGTCTATTCTTAGCTCAAAACTGGCCCTGAGGCCTTATCTTACAAGATGCTTCCCTCTGCTTCACTGACTCCAATACGTTCACATTAGTAAGAGAATGTAAATGAGAGGACATATGTGTGGGGTATGACATCAGATGGAATTTGCACATGTCTATAATATTTCAAGACCGGTGAATGGGGAAATGAATTGATTTTGTTAAAATAATAACTTGGATAAAAATAAGCTAATTGGGAGGCTGGAGAGATGGATCACTAAATAAGAGAGCTTGCTGCTCTTTCATTGGACCAGAGTTCAGTTTCCAGCACAGGGTTTTGGGGACCTGATGCCTTCCTCTCACCTCTGCAGGCACCTCCTGCACACACACACACACACACACACAAACACACATAGACACAAATATACACATACATGCATAAGCATGCACACACATTAATACATATACACACATATACACACACGCACACATGCATACACATGCACACACACACATGCATACGCATACACACTGACACATACACACACATACACAGACAAACACACTCACATGCATACACATGCACACACACACATACATAAATGAAATAATTCTTCAAAATAGGAGATAATTAGAATAATTTGAAATGATGTTAGAATCCTTAGAACGTTCCTAGGATTTTGCAGGATCACACACATTAGAATAGTGGTGGTTTGTAAGGCAGCAAGAAGAGCAGAAACTTAGTCTCTTATTATTTCTTTTTTTAAACTGTCTGTGAAAACAGGTTTTTATCCTCAAAATTTATAATATGACATTAATCTCAATAGTAATTCACTTCTTTTTTGAATATCAATGTCTTGTCTTTTGCAGAGCTAGGCCAGCACCCTCGGGTTCATTGTGAAAGAGAACCAGCTGTTTCCCTTTCTTAAGGTTAAAAATCAACTTCACCTGTCTTTGTGCCTTTCTTAAAATAAAAATCCCCCTGATGTGGCTTTTGAGAGTTCCCAGAATGCACACTGATGGCAGAACAGGCCCCGTTAGTTCGTGGTTAGTGCATCTGGCTTTTCAAAATCCCAGCATTCACATTCTCCTTGTGGTATAGAATTTCCTCTGTGCAGTCTCATTATGGGTAAAAGTCATCATGCTCATTTGTTTGCTGTGGAATTGACACCAGTATGCAAATCTTAATATAAAATGGATAAGATAATATATTTGAGGCTTTCTCTCTTTTAGAGTTTGTGAATGGAAATGAGATCACTTCTGAAGACTTTTTTTATAAAATGTATCTCAAGTGATTTTTATCAATTGTACTCTACCTTAAGTGACTGATATTTTATCTTTTTTGATGCATTTTGGTATAAATCTTCCTTTATGTCAGATAAGCTGCATTGCATATTAAATTTTACAGCATTCCGTTGGATTAAGGTCATTCTATATTTCTGCCTCAGCTAATAGCACCTCTTGCTGTCCACACTGCCGTGATATTTGAAGAGTGTAGTCTTGTAAGCTATTTTTGAGAACACACACATGTGCGTGATTATTCAAAAGTTTGTAACAGTACACCTGCATCATAAACCACTGGTACCGAAAGATATTTGAAGACATCGGAAACCTTTTTAACCCCTTAGCATCAAAGAGCTGCATGCACACGGAGTAAGGCAGTCAGTTGATCCAAATCCTGGCTTCTTAAAGAATCAACAGTTGCCATTGATCATCATCATCAGAAATTTTAAACATTGTAATTTGTTTGCTCATTTATATGTGGGAAAGAGGAGAATGTGAAAGTGACACGCCCTACATGTGGAAGTCAGAGTGAAGCTTGAAGGTGCCCATTCTCTTCTACTCTTTGGGTCCCTCCACTGTTCAGGTCTGCAGGCTTGGTAGCAAGTACTTCTATGCTCTGGATTTTCTCCTCAGGTCTAGAAATATGATTTATCTCTCAGACCTTAATTTTCTTGGTCTGAGTTCCCTATTCTAGCAAATGGGATTCCTTGCATAGTGATGTGAAGTTGAAATGTGTACATTTTAGTATGTAATTCATGTTGAATATGAAGTACAGATCCTGTTCAGAAAAACCAGAAGCCAAGAGATTCTTTCTTTCTCCAACAAGAGATACTTTCTTATATAAAAATTTAAGGTGTTGTTTCATAAACTATTATTGTAGGAATATTTAAAGCAGTAGCTTGTTATTTTGTTAAATTTGTCAGTTTGTTAAAGAGTTTTTGTTTTTTTTTCTTCCCTCACCCATGGGCTGAAGAGACAGCTTAGTTGGTACAATGCTTGCTATGCAAGCACGAAGACCTGAGTTCTATCTCCTGCATCCATATGAAAAATGCTGAGTGTTGTAGTCTGTGCCTGGGGTCACAGTGCTTGGGGCATTGAGACTGGGGGATCACTGGAGATTGCTGCCCAGCCAGTCTAGCTAAATTTCAGTGATTGACCCAGCCTCAAAAAATATTGGACGGTCGTTGAGGAAGACTCATGATACTAATTCCTTGACTACACAAACACCACACACACACACACACACACACACACACACACACACACACACACACAAAGAGAGGGGAGGGATGGAGAGAGAGAGAAAGACTTCTACTCACTAAGTCATATGCTGAGGCATAAACTTTTTGTTCAAAATGAGAACAATATGGAAAAACAACACTGGTGTTCATTCAAATCATAATGCTGTTGGCTCTAAATTTTATTTTGAAAATGTTTTACTGAAATGTGGTATAATTTCAGAATGTTATCTATCTGTGGTGTATTCTGACTCATATTTAGCATGTTAATTAGTTACTAAAGTTCGAAATCTATAGGTTTTAATTTAAAAAAATATACAGTAGATGGCTGGTATCTATCAGGAAAATTCTAGACTCTTGGCATGTATTAATGAACAAAACAGACTGAGATCTCTACTCTCGAGCCTTATTTTAAGCAATGGGAAACATGAAACATGAATTATGTAGAGTCGGACAATGCAGAGTGTACTGGAGAGTGTGAGAGTGTGCCAAAGGGCAGCAGGCACATTGTAGAATTAGAAGACTTAGTAGGGTAGGAGTCCTCAAAGACTTCATTTAAATGAAGTCAAGAAAGCGTAAGCAGTTTTGTCATACAAATTTGAGAGAAAGCACTCCAGACAGAAGGAAAGGCTGGTGCAAAAAAAGCTCTGATGAGTATTTGAGTAGAAGATGCTCAGGTTGTAGCAATATAGAGGGTGAGCTCTAGAGTTATGGTGGGGCTGGAAGCTATCTTCAAAACTGTGCATTTTATCCTGAAAAGGCTGGGAAGCCACTGCAAATTGTGGACAGTAGTGTCTTACCTGATTTCTTTTCAAAAGAGTCACTTTGATGCTGTGCTGAGAGTAAATTCAAGGACCAAACCAAGGGAAAAGGTGAACAATCCACCTAAAATCTGTGGTTAGGGACAGTGAGATGACTTAGCGTGGAAAGGTGCTTACTTCCAAGCCAGATGACCCGAGTTTGTTGCTCAGTACCTATATAGTAGGAGAGAACCAACTCCAACTAGTTGTGACCTCCAAATGAACAGTGTGTGTGTTCAGACTTTAAGTAAAATGAGGTCTGTAGAGTGGAGAGTATTAGGCAGGGTCAGATCGTAGACCTATTTGGAAGATGTGGTTGGTATTACAGATAAGGTATAAAGTGTGGGGGAGAAGAGGATCCAAGTCCAAAGTTTGGACCTAAATGCTAGAGAGAGATTTTTACTCCCATCCAAGATAGAGATACTTCGGGAATCAGGTTTGGAGGGATGAAGTTTCATTTAGGAGATGTTGCTGTTTGGTAGTCTGTAAGATATTCAATGCCAGAGAGGCAATTACTTGCATGTATGACTGGGGTTAAGAAGGATTACCAGCCTGGAGAAAGGAAATCTGCGTATATTTTGAGTACTTAGTGGTAAGTGGCATGATTGAGAGCAACCTGAAATATTTTGAGGGTGAGAAGGAAGGCAAGCTATGAAATATGCCTCTGACACTGCTTTTTGCTGGCCAGCAAAACAGAAGACGGTGTGTTTGACGCATTTCGTTTTCTCATCCTTACATTATTTTAACTGCCTTTATACTTTTTAGGCAAGTGCAGGTTAGCTCAGTAACACCTGGGAAGCTAGCCTAAGCATACTCTTCTCCTATGCTGTTTAATTTGAATAATGATAAGAAAATCATGCCTTGGAAAACAAATATGTCGACATGTATTCAAAGTTCTCTCCATGATTCACTTCAACTACATAATTCAGAGACCACACATTTTGCCATGATGTTAGCTTCCTGGAACCTTTATAGTATGAGCAAACATCCATATATATATATATATATATATATATATATATATATATATATATATATATATATGTATGTATATGTATGTGTGTGTATATATATATATATATATATATATATATATATATATATATCCAACAGCTTAGTGCCCAGCAAGTAGTTGCCCGATGTTAGCTATGAAACACCAAATTGCTTAAAGTTTAAATTCAGATAAAGTTTTATAAGGTATTGATGGTGGTTTTATGTAGAAGCCTGGTAGGGGACAGTGATTACAAGCACCAAAATGGAAAGTCAAAGAAGAGGATGGGGAGAAAGAGAGAGACAGGGAGAGGAGAGAGAAAGGGAGGAGAGAGAAAGGAGAGAGAGAGATGGGCAAAAGAGGGAGAGAGACAGATGAGAGAGAGAGATTTTATGTAAATTGTGTTTCTTAAAGGCATTCAGAATTTTTAACTCACATACTCTAGTAATGTGGAAGCACATTCAGTTCCTGTTTGGAGAGATGAAAGCCTTTCCTTAGTCTCATCTGCAGGCTTGTGGCAATATGAGTTTCTCTCCCGTGTGGATGCGCATGGCAGAGTAGAAGTGGTTGAGTGGGCAGTTGGCAGCCATTCATGGAATTGATTGCAATCATTCTAAAGCCCAGCAGTGCTGAGGGTGGGGTCAGGAGGAGCATTCCCCTGAGCTAGCTGCAGAATGCCTTATTTGCCTGAGTCTTCAGTGATGCTTGAGAGATAAGAGAATGCTTACACACAAGCACAAGAGCAGACCATAAAAGGCCAGATCTGATTTTTCGTCCTGTAATTGAAGATATGACAAAGAATGAGAGGTCGAATGCCTTGGACATTTGCTCAGACTGTAAAGGTTCCAGGAAGTGAACATCATGGCAGAATTTGTGGTCTCTGAATTATGTAGTTGAAATGAGTCATGGAGAGAACTTTTAATACACTGAAATGCCACTGTGTTTCTTAAAGAATGAAGGGATCTTCCTAGCCTCAATATGAGGGTTTGTGTCTAGTCTTAATGTCTCTTGTTATGCCTGTGTTTGGTTGACATCCCTGGGGGACCTGGTCTTTTCTGAAGAGAAACAGAGGTGGAGTGGATACGGTGGGAGGGGAACCTGGGAGTAGTGAAGGGAAGAGAAACTGGGGTAGGGATGCAATGTATGGAAAAAGAATAAAATGAACAAAACAAAACAAAAGAATTACATACATTAGAACTGTTGCAAATATTAAGATTGTAACTCTCAGAACTGAGATAAGTTTAAATTACAATTTTAAAGGAATACTAATCTATATAGGGTAACACACACCTATGAGAATGCTATATATTCAGGGGTCTTGCTCTAAATATAGAGTATTTTTTTCTTTTGCTAAGGGAAGCTCACTGGAATAACCACTCAACACAGTTTATAGCCTATTGAAAGTCTTTATTCCAGCTAGCCAGGACTACACCCAAGTGTTCCGGGACCTAGGTATAGCCCTGAGGGTCTAGAGCTGGCATCTGCAGGTGGAGCTTTGCAGAAGCAAATGGTTTAACAGAAACTAAGATAAGCAGCTAACTGAAGTGTGTTTCTAAAAAACGGACAGTTAATGTAAGTTAGCTAGGATTTCCTAGACCTTGAGTTCCTAGAGTTTGATAACTTTCCATGGGATTCTCCACGAAGAAGATCAAATTCCAGTTAAACTTAAAATGGCCTCAATAAGAATACAAGATGGAGGAACTTCTGCACTGCCTTGCCCTGTCACACTTTCATGCATCTGGAATATTTTTTATCTGAAAGAATTGAAATTAGAAAATATAAGAATATATATTATCACAACTATGAGTTCTTTTTAACTGCTTGAATAATTAGCCATCTGAAACAGATTGTTTCTTCCCTCAAAACTCAGGCTTAGTAGCTAGCTATATCAACTGAAAGAATAGATGTCCTGAGGATAAAGATCAGTATGGGAAATGTCTTTTTTTTGAAGTCATGTCTAAATTAAGCTTGTTTTGGTCACACAGGTCTCTCATCCCTGCTATGCAGGAAGCAGAGACAGTAGGATAACAAGTTCAGGGGCAGCCTGGTTTATAGTAAGTTCAAGACTAGCTTGGACATTTAGTGAAAAACAGAGCTTGGGATACAGCAGCTGTAGAATACTTACCTAAGTTCAGTTTCCAATACTGAAAGCAAGTAAGGACATAATTTTAAATGTATGTATCTATATTTAAATCAATTCTAAGTGTATTGTATTTAAAGAGTAATGTATTTATTTTTATGATTTAAGTAAATGTTAAACATTACAAAATTAAAGTCAAATTTTTTTCCCCACAAAAGTTGTGTAGCAATTCCAAATGGGAGAAATATGCCAACTGGTACAGTTTTAAAACCAAACCACAGGGTCTTGATATTAAATAACAGTTTTCTTCCAAAGACATGGCTTTGTAGTTACAAAAAAAAAAAAGTTTGGCCTAGAAAACTACCTGTGGTGTGTAATATTCTGCAATTCTTAGAAAATAGTCACTTCAAAGAATAAGAAAATCTTTATATAGCAGATTTATTTCAAAGCTTTGTACAAATACTTGGACCTTAAGGGAGAAAAGAGTTGAATCTTGATTTTCAGATTCTTCAAAACTTCTCCAAGTTGATGATATTTTCAGAAACCAGCCCATGTAGATCAAACAGGCTGCATATGCTATTCTGGGATGAGTGAGAATTGTCAAAGATCTTTCCAGTGCTATTAAATTTAAGTTGCTGGGCATTGCACCTTGTGAAAGTGAGATTAAAGTTTTAAGGCTGAGAAATCCTCATCCATGGCTACTAACAGCTCCTTCTTGACTATTGTCTTAATTCAGATACATGAATAGCTACTTCATGAAGCTCTGACAATAGCATAGGGTTTTGTGATTCCTGTGGATATTTCTCACTCTTCTCCCTTGACCATCTAGTAGGTGTTCAGCAACATGAGATTGAGCCTTTATCTCAGGAGGAAGGTGTTGAGGCTTTGAAATGGCTCCTTTCCTTCTCTCACCGTGCTTACATACTGATTTCTGAGTGTCCTTGCTGATAGAATGAGCAGTGTGTGTCTGTGTATGCACATTTCTGTGCCTGGTGTCTGTGTCTACCTGTATGATTTCTTCCAGAAGTGGAGAATTTTGCCATGCAGCTTTTCCTATGACCAAACACTTTATTACTACCTCATCAGAGATCTCCTGAAATAATCATAATTGGCCTAAATTTTGAGCAATGTAAGCTAAATCTCCAATAAGTTCTTAAGAACCGGGCTCATGCGTGGGAGTCATAGAACCTCGGAGTATTTACATTTAGCAAAATCTATAATGTTGAGCCTTAGTATTATAGCCAGACTTCTGTATTTAAAGCTGTATTTGGTTTGAAGCTTTGAGAAGTATCTGAATCATCAAAGTACAGCCTCAGATAGAGGTGTTTTTTGATTTGGGCCAGTGGATCCCTTTGGTGCTCTAAGCCTGTTAGCATGAGTGAAAAGACCAACTCCTGCTGCCCTTTGGAGCTCTGTTATCTTGTACACCTTCTGCATTCATTTTATGATGAAGAGCTTATGGAACAGACTTTTCAAGATTTCCTCCACCTATACATGTACACACTTCCCCTGTGAACCTGTCCTTCATCTCTTCCTCCTCCTCAGCTTGAAGGGAATTTGAAATATGGGGATATCTAGAAGCCTTTCAGATCTCTTTCTGTAATAAGCCAGGAAGATCTCTGTGGTGGTTAATGATATAAAATGAGAGTCCATATCTTTTAGTAAGACAGCCAAAGCCACAGAAAATTCTGCTTGATTTTTAACCTATCAACACAGCAGCTGTTCCTATTTTTAAGCTCTCAGATGTCTTCACATGGTGAGGTCAAGGCTTTCAATAGCTTTTCTGCTCTGGGAAAAGCTGCTGACAACCATTTTATTGATGGTAAAAGGAAAATCAAATATTGAGGCCAGTGTAGTATTTATGTGGGTATAGTTGAGACTGTGGAAACCCAAGTCAAAGAATTACAACTTACAGGGCCTTTGCAGGTCCCAAAGTTAATATTGATGGGGCTCACAAAGACTTGCCTTTAGATTGTGTTTTCAATACGGTGTTTAATTTCCAGATATGCTCTACCCTTTTATAATTAATAGTGCGTTGTGCTGTCTATCATGCGCCCCAGGTGTGTTGTCAGGGACATGGCGAAGCCTGCTGCCTGCAAAACACCAAGAAATGCTGAAAGCCAGCCCCATCAACCACCACTGTAAGTACCACATTGGTTTTATTGACTGAACGTGTCACCTCTTACACAGATCACTGGTTATGAATTTATTAATTACTTTGCATGTGAGAGTAGATACGATAGCTTCTCTAGATAAAATTATCTGTACACAGAAGCTGTGGAGTAAGTATCTTTGTTGAGTGAGGTTTCCAATATCATATTGCAGGAAGCAGACTCATTAGAGAAAAGGGACATATTTTTAGTGATTTACAGTATGAGCAGCTCTTGAGTTTTGTTTATTATAATAATAATAATTATTATTATTATTGGTTTCGGAATGCATATGGCCTGGATCATTAGACTTTCTGGAAGTGAAGGATCAAGGTACAGATGGGGCCAAATAGGGACTAGAGTATGTTAAATAGGAAATGAACAGGTTGTCTATGACCTCACAATATACTGTTTAAAGGCAATGAACAATCTTAAGAGATTGGTTTGTCTATGTCGTTTCATCTTTGTTATTTCATTTTTAGGTGTAGGTAAAAAAAAAAGATGATTAAAATTGATTAAATGATTAAAATTGACCAACAAAAGAGTAACATCAGGCTGGGAGAAGAAACCAAATATAGACTTGTAGTTTCCCTTATGGAGTTTGAGGAGATTGAGAAATACTAGAATCCTGCAGAGTAACAGGATGAATTGATGCAGTCCTCAGGATGTAAGTGTTGTCCTAGTAAGAAAAGATGGAAATTTCCTTAAAATGCATCAGCGGCAGCAAATTCCTTAACCGGAGCATCACAGCACCAGTTACTACTGGGAAATGTCTCCTTCCAAAGTTTATATGAAAAAAAATTGTCTACACCTCAGTTTGCTTTACATCTCTTCAGCTACCTTAGAAATAATTTTAAGCAAAGCCAAAATTAAGTGATGAAGTAGTAAAATGCTCTGAGGAGAAAATTAAAGTCTTCCTACTTATTATTTCTATGACAAATTTTTATTTGTAGTGATCAAAATTAAATGAAAATTAATGTTTTCTTAGAGTAAGATTAACCTTTTCTGAGCATTACATAAACCACCCTACTCTGCAGAATTTTAAAGCTCTTTTACATCTTACCTAATGAAAGAGTTTGATTTTGTTTATTTGATATCATCTCTCCTCTCTGCTTTCTCCATTGATTTGACCCTTGAAATGCTTATGATTGGTATGGTAAATACAAGAAAAAATAGTTATGAGTATTGAAAGCTTTAGGACATGACATTTTACAGCAAAATTTAGGGTTCTTAGTGGATGCGTTAAAGATTTTATCTCAAAAATAGACTTGAATATCATCTTTTACATAACTAATATTTTCCAAGCAGTAAAATAGTTTTGATTTAACTGTAGTAAAAATGATTTAAAATTACTTTGATAAAAGTAAAAATTTATTTGTACACTAAATTATCTTACTGCATACTTCCTTTATATATATATATATATATATATATATATATATATATATATATATATATATATGTATACACTTGTGTATATATATAGTATTTTATTTCATATCTTGATTTGGGAATCTCACTGTTTTTCATGCTTGTCTCAAGATACTAGGCATAAGCTATCCTCCTGCCTCAGCTTTCCCAGTAGAAGGACAGGCATGTGTCACCATGTATGGATTTTTAGAAGAATAAAGCCTCTTACTGTAAAAAAAAAATCATTTTGCTTATGAAGGAGTTAGTCTTGATAATTCTCCCTCCCAAACTTCTGATGTTCTATAAATATATTACGTTTTAAAACTTGACGTTGATTTAAAATGTTTTGCCCCACATACTGAAATAACTTTATTTTATTTTATGTATGTGGGTTCAGGTATATATGTTCCTGTTTGTACATGTGTGTGCAGATGTGTACAGGTATCTAATTGCATAAATGTGAAAATCAGAGTCTGATGTAAGGTGTCTTTCACTAATCCTCTCTACCTTATTTCACTCCCTCTCTCTCTCTCTCTCTTTCCTCTCTGTGTATGTGTTTGTGTGTGTGTCTGTGTGCATGTGTGTATGCTTGTGTATGTGTGTGTCTGTGTGCATGTGTGCGTGTGTGTGTGTGTCTGTGTGT
Source organism: Cricetomys ansorgei (assembly GCA_026225945.1). Lineage (NCBI taxonomy): Eukaryota > Metazoa > Chordata > Mammalia > Rodentia > Nesomyidae > Cricetomys > Cricetomys ansorgei. The sequence goes on from JAMJFZ010001815.1 coordinate 20,154,831, forward strand.
GTGTGCATGTGTGTGTGTGTGTGTGTGTGTCTGTGTGTGTGTGCATGTGTGTGTAAAGTCAGAGGAGATATTTGTATGTCTTACTCTTTCATCCTCAGCTCTATCCAATTGAGACCAGGTCTCTCTCAAAATAAGGTAGTAGGCTGGCAAGCCAAAAAGTCCCAATCATCCTTCTGTCTCTTTGCCCTTCAGTGCTGCTGGTGTTGCATGTTTGCCATGCTAGGCATGTTTAAGTAGGTGTTGGGGATTTGAACTCAGGTCTTCCCGCTTGTGCAACAGTCGCTCCTACCCATTGTGCCATTTCCCCAGCCCATCTCCACCTTCCCTTTTGTTCTGAGTCTAGGTCTCTCACAGAACCTGGGTCTCACTGATTGGATAGACTAGGTGGTCAAGGAGCTCAGAGGATCTTCCTATCCTGCCTCTGATTACTGGGGTGATGGAAGCATACAACTAAGTCTGTTTTATGTAAGTGTAAGGGATCCGAACACATATCCTCATGCTTATGATGCTAGTACTTGAACCCCGAGATGTCTACAGAGTGCCCAATTTTATCTTTGTTAGCACTGGGGATTGAACCCTCAGCTGTGCACATGTAAATCAATCACTGTACTACCAAGCTTCTTCCTAGCCCTGAGCAGTTCCATTTTAACTGAGTTTACTCATTCTGAAGTCCATCTTAACTTGGATATTAGGTACAAAATAGCAAATGTTGTCATATCCAATTAAGACTTCAGAATTTGGTTCTTTCTTTTTTCTCCTTCCCTACCTGCTGCCTCCTTCCCTCCTTTCCTTTCCTTCCTTCCTTCCTTCCTTCCTTCCTTCCTTCCTTCCTTCCTTCCTTCCTTCCTTCCTTCCTTCCTTCCTTTTTTCTTCTTCCTGTTCTCTCTCTCTCTCTCTCTCTCTCTCTCTCTCTCTCTCTCTCTCTCTGTCTGTCTCTCTCTTTCTGTCTCTCCTGCTCTTTTCTCATTTTATTGAAACATGGATTCCACAGCCTGGGCTGTCCTGAAATTCACTATATAGACCGGGCTGGCCTCAAACTCACAGCTATGTGTTTGTCTCTGCCTCCTGAATGCTGAGATGAAAGGCTTGAGTCACCACATCAGGCTACAGCATTATTCCATCATTTTTTTCTTATTCTTTTTGCATTAATTAAATTTATTCATACAGCTATAGTTGTGGAAGTCAGTCATAACTTAAACTGAACTGAATAAAATGCTGCCATTGGTGTCTCTGGCTTTATTGAACATGAACCAACAATTGTAGGCTCTTTACATCCTTCTTTCTACTCATCTGTTTGCTCACTTTATGATTCTCTGATTAAGAAAGTAACTTCTTTGTAGGTAAGTGGAAGAAATTAACAATTTATTTATTTATTTGTTTGTTTATTTTTTCGAGACAGGATTTCTCTGTTGTAACTCTGGCTGTCTTGGCACTCACTGGGTAGACCAGGCTAGCCTTGAACTCACAGAGATCTGCCTGCCTCTGTTTCTTGAGTGCTGGGATTAAAGGCTACCACCGCCCAGCCTAAGTGGAAGAATGTAAAGACCAGATTTCTCTTTCTTTTTGTTTTTTATAGACGGTCATACTTGTGAATTAAAATCTTCACTTGTGGAAAGGACAGAAACAAGTTAGGAGGGAATTTTTAAAGTAAGACTTTAGCTATAGATGAATTGAAAAAAAGTTACATCATTCATTCTCTTAGTAGGTCGGAAAAAAAAAAAGTTAAATATCCATGACCAGAACTTGTTTTAAAAGTTTGAATGGAATAGAATAGAAAATGATAAAAGTACATTTTAGATTAGAATTTTGGAACAGAGCTTATTATTCAAGGAAAATAAGTCAGGATATACATTTTAATATTCATCACATTTAGTTATGAGGCTCGTACTACTGAATTTTAATTAGATTAGCATAATCAAATATGTGTATATGTGAAATTGCTATTCCTTGGTAGAAGTGGGGAAAATGGAGTATGAATGTGAAAACAGAACCAGCTACAAATCAGTCAACAGCCTTTTGTAATAATTCATGGAGAGATGTGGATGCCTTTGAGGAGAAACGCTGAGCCAGGAAGGGGTCATTTGAGAGCTAGGATATAGTGCATGTGGACAGTCCTTTCTGATAATTGAATGTATTTGTAAGTAAATAATTTAGTGGAACTATCATATTCATACTTGGATGATAGACACAGTCATCAAGAACTTGAGTTAAAGATGTAAACCAAATCTAGGATAGACGGGCAGTGGTGAGTTTAGACTTTGGATTGGTGATTTTGTGGCATCTGTAAGTTATCCAGTTTTATAAATTTAACATACAGTTGAAGCTATCTGAAGTACTAAGGTAAGCACAGCAATAGATGTTAAAAATAACAGAGGGTGGGGGGGAGGAGGAGAAAAAAAAGGAGAGAGGGGAGAAGGGAGAAGAAAGAGAGGAGAGGAGAGGGGAGAGGAGAGAGGAGAAGGAAGAGGGGAGAAGAGAGGAGAGACGAGAAGGAAGAGGGGAGAGGAGAAAGGAAAAGGAAGAGGAGAAAAGAGAGGGGAGAGGAGAGAGGAGAAGGAAGAGGGGGGGGGAGAGGGGAGAGGAGAGAGGAAAGAGGGGAGAGAAGAGGGGAAAGAGCAGAGGGGCGAAGGAAGAGGGGAGAGGAGAGACTTGGATAAACCAGAGCTCTAAAAATAGTACAAGGAAGAATATTTCCAGCTTAGTTGAGAAATCATGTACTAACTAAACAGAATGGCCAGAAACAAGGTTCACAAGGGGCATTCAACATGTTCCATGACATAGGAGATCAAGAAATAACCGCATGAGTTAAAAGTGTACCATGTTTTTGATCACATGGTGGTGATTGATTTCATCAGTGCAGCACTTTTAAGTGATGAGAGAGTAGAAATGTTGTATTTGTTTGTGTTTGAGAAGGGATGAGAAGCCAGAAGCAGAAGGCTGTGCATGAAGGTGACTTTTCTGAAACGCTGTCCTGAGCACACAATGAGTTTGAGAGAGTAAGTGTTTGTTTGGTAGAAGATGGGAAGCTGAGTGCTGTGCCTCTGTTGCTTTATGCTTTTTCTTATTTATGATCCATGGAGACATGTGTCAACATGGTTTATATTTTATTAGCTTTGTAAATGTTCAAAGATTCCTTTAATATATTATTGAAATGTCATTCTATCATATTTTAAACATGTTACATGAGTTACCATTTAATCAAAGCAGCAAATATATGAAAACATTAGTGGAGTTTAACAAATTAAGTCTTACGTCTGCTATTCCTCAGTTATAATATAGGTAGGTAAAATTGAGATGGAAGGATTTCCTCTCAAGTGGGAGAAGAGGAAAAATTTTATATAATCCAATCAATTATGATACCTCATGGTAACTGCTACTCTCGAAATCTGTTTAAGAGAGGAAATTGCATGTTCTATTTTGTTTTAGTTTGGCCAGGGAAGGATTTAAAAAGCCTATGGTAGTTAATATGAACTCTGAGTTTAGTAGTGAGGCAAATTTGGGGTATAGTTTTCTAGGAGAAAATAGCTGCTCAAAACACCAAGCTGCTTTGGGATAATTTAAAACATGTTCTCATTTCTGGAGCCTGCGACTAAGTGTTACATTTTTCTCTGACTTGGTCTTGAGGTCACTCTTAGGATGACTGTAAGCTTAACCCTGGCCTGATGGGGCTATAGGGCTGGTGGTCCTCCTCTTTCGGGATTCTTCTTATGCTCGATGTATGGCATGTGACGTAGTGTCCCTCTCATAGGGAATCCATTTATGTGGTCTCAGAATTTCCTGTGGCTACTTTTTGTCTTCTCTGATATCTTTCCCAGAAATCACCTTGTGCACAAGTTAATCCGTATAGTCCCATTTATCATCCTGGCCACCATCTGCATTGAGGCTTTTGCTACAGGCTTGTGTGCCACACACATCTTTCTCTTCCAGCACTTTAGATGAGTCAGCCTAGAACTGATGAGAAGGCCGCCACACTGTTTTCTTTTAATAGGCTTACTTTTTCAGATCTCAAGGACATGGTTTCATTCAGCAATAAAAACTTTTGTGCAGACTTAATCATAACACAGACACTTCTGAGGACCAACATATATGGCTCTAGACCTGCCTAATCATTTAAATTGTGGTAGTATACATTTCACCTACTTTTAAAATAGTCAACCTCGAGCACTAAAAATATAAGACTAGGCAATATTCCCATACTAGTATGAGTGTGTGTGTGTGTGTATACATACATATTATATATAATATATATGTAAAATATACATATATAATGGTTATGAATTTAAAACTATATATCTAATGTCACAGTTCTATCTCTGATACTAAGTTAAACCAAAGTGTGCCTCTGGGAGTATAGACAGCCATCCTTCTCACTATTTATTTCACTGTGTCTTTGAACTCTGCATATCACACATGACCTTTAGTTTATGTGACCAGTTGTTAGAGCTAAGCCTTGATGCAGCAGTAGATGACATAGGATCTGCGATCACACAAAAGAACATATACTCCACCGGCACACTGTTAGTATGTAGACATTTCCCCTTTGTGAACACAATGGCTTCCCCGCAAAAACTGAGAAAGACCCTATCTTTACTGGAAACTCACTGTTCCCTATTTTCCGAGCCTTCATCCCTCTGTCCCTTCTGAGCTGTGTCATCTTTTTTTGCCCCTGAAGTTATTCAAATTTTCTGCTCGTCTTTTTCCAAACTCTTTGGAATTTTTTAATCTCAGCACAGATGTGGTCCACCCCTTCAGTAGAATCATGTTAAATCAGCTTTGATGCAAAGGAGGCATTGAGAGGAAGCAAAGTGGATGTCTTCAGCTGGCAGCAACGTGTGTGGTGGGATAAACACGGTGTCACTTCCTCAGCAATGAGTTGGCCTATTCATTCTCCTCTCAGCAAATACCTGTCTGCGCTGAATACGTAGAACGATGTCAGGACGTAGATATTGTCCAGATCATCACAGAGGTTAGAGGATAGGAGGAAATCTAAATCATTAAGAGAATATTGGGGACCTCACCTGAATGAGTAGAGTAGTATGAGGCAATACTGGGTAGTTATTTGAAGAGGTTACTCACAGAAGATTCTAAGAGGCAGTGGGATTTGGAGAGAGGATTGGAAAATAGAATTCAATCTTGTGAAGAGCCAGAGGATGGAAATGCCAAATAGACGCAGAATATTCCTCGAACAGTTCACACATGCAATATCGGTTTAAGAGACTGAAGAGGGGACAGCAATGGATTAGACAGGCCAGGCCTTATAGTTGAGAGGCCTTGCAGGCCTTTGAGTCTGTAGAAAGCTCTCACTAAGAAGCCATTCACAGACAAAAGAATCGTGATCCAGCCCAAGTCACAAGGTAAGGGAGTCATGGGGACCTAGTCATGGCTGTGGCAAGAGATAAGGTAAAGCAAGTGGAAATCAGTCAAGAAACTATTCAAACAATGAGACTGGGTGGTAGTAGTGCTTGCCTTTTAATCTCAGCACTCAGAGAGAGAGGCAGGCAGATGTCTGTGTGTTCAAGGCTCAGCCTAGTTTAAAGTGTGAGTTCCGGTAAAGCCAGAGTTACAAAATAGAAACCTGTCTTCAGAAAACAACAACAAAAAATTGTTCAAACAATGAAATAGAAACAGAGCATTCCAGTTGAATTTTCTGGTGATGTGGTAAATACCATGGCCAAAAGCTATTTAGGGAGGAAAGGGTTTTTTGACCTAACACGTCATGGCTCAATCCATCTATACTATTGGAAGTCAGAGCAGGAACTTAAGGTAGGTTTCTGGAGGCAGGAACTATGGAAGAAGGCTGCTCACTGACTCAGATTTACTTATTGTTCTTATACAGACCCAAATTACCACCCCAAAGATAGCACCATCATAGTCCCACATAAATCACCAATCAAAACAGTTTTTAATGACATGGTCGCAATCAATTCTGATAGAATAATCCTTCAGTTGAAAGGCCCTCTTCCCAGATGACTCTAGTTTGTTTCAAATTGATAACAGACTAACCAGGACTCAGGAAAGGGGATTTCAGAGCACGGTGTGACCTTGTGCACTCTGAGTCATGATTAAGCTGATGTATTTCCTTATAAAGTTGTAAACATGCATACAAATATAAAACATACTTGAAAGCAAATATTTTGTGAATTTTATTTAGGAATTTAATGTAAAACTTCAATTTTGAAGATTTAGAAAAAATGCTCCTGGATAGGAAAATTGAATAAAAAAAGGAAGCTTTAGATGTTTCCGTTTTAAGCGATTACATTTTTTTTTTTCTTTTTCCACCATGGTGCTCTATAGAGACAGAATATTTAATAATTCTGTCATTATAGGAACACTCCTGGGAAAATGAATATTTGATAATGTGTACCAGATAAAGTATTTCTACTTTAAACAGATAGAGTTTTTACTAAGTAAAATCTAGTTAAGAAGAAACAAAACATGTCTGTCATAAGCAAAACATCTTTTATCCATACAGTCTATCACAAATGAATTTATTTTTCAGGCGTATACTTTTCATGTATTATTTTAATCAGCAGATTTTATCAAAATTGCAATGTACTTTTTTCATACACAATGTGGGATAATCAGGGCCATAGCTCTTGTACCGTGTGCAGTGTGGATCAATATAAATTTTCTATTGATCTTAGAAGCAATAAAAAATTCAAGTAGAAAATTATATATTTTTGTCAGTTAGAATGAAATCAGAACAGCCAGTAACTTGAAAATAGAGAATACGAGGAACACTGACATTTCCAATTCATGGTTATAATTAGAAAGTGACAGAACTTAAAAAAAAATGTGTGGCTTTCATAGTCTTCCTTTTCTTTTTGTGATTTGCAGGCTAATGCACATCATTCAATGCCAGTTCATTAAGTCTCCCAGAACCCCTCTTTTCTGCTGTAACTCGGTTAATAATAACATTGTGTTTGTCTTTCTGCAAGCTCAGTGGAAAATAACCCACTTAACTTTTTGGGTATTAAATCTTCATCTCTGTAAAAATGCTGCATGTTGTCTTGAGTTGGCTAGTCCTTGGTCACTTTCATCACTTTAGCCTTGTTGATAACACTGAGCCCCCTCTTAATGATTCTGTGTAGTTCTTGTGTTGGTGACCTTACATTAGAGAGCTTGTTATTGCTTGTTCCAGCTTCCTCTCTCCTTTCCCCCTCCCATTACCCAGTTGAGAGTTCTCTCTCTGTCTGTCTCTCTCTTCGCCTCTCTGTGTCTCTGCCTCTTCTCTGTCTCTCTTTGTCTCTTTCTGCCTGTGTATAGAGAACATTTGAGCCAAATAACCTCTGTTCTTCTGTACCCAGTGTCCTTTCTGGCTACTGTACTTCATTGTCTTATTTTTTTCTAATAATTTTCTTATTTTGATTTTTATGTGAACTGGTATTTTGTCTGCAAGTATGTCTGTGTGATAGTGTTGGATCCCCTTGAACTGGAGTTACAGACAGTTGTGAACTGCCATGTTGGCGCTGGGAATTCAACCCATGTCCTCTGGAAAAGCAGCCAGTGCTCTTAACACCAGAGCTGTCTCTCCAGTCCCTTCATTCTCTTCTTGGATTGTGTCAGTGAGCACATACACACAGATCACTTTCAAATCTGATGTTCAAGGCTTGCCTCAAGCATCCACTCTGAGAGTTTCTACTCCACCTATTCTCTTTACACAGTTTTAAACAAAAGGATCATTTTCCATGAGCAAAAGAAAAATTGTTTTAAGAAGATGCCCTGAAGACACTGACTGTATAAGTCTACACAGACTTTTGATTGGGTTGATTTTATAGCAGTGTTATAGCAGGCCTATTATGTATTCAGAAGTTGTTCTCTCTGCCTTCATTTGGAAGACAAAACATGCTAATCAGTCATTGGTACTAGGGTTTCCATCAGGTAGAAACACAGATCTAAAATATACATGTTATCTGGATCATAAGCACAAGATGAATTCAAACTATGAGGATGATTGTTATGTATTAAAAATACTATAGTTAGAGTGTGAGCCCTAAAAGTTCATGCATTAGGGATCCAGTCCCAAATTAGGAGTATTTTCAGTTGGGGTCTTTTGGGGGTAACTCTTGGTTAGATAAATGCACAGGGCTAAAGCCTAGTGTTGGCATTAGTGGCTCAAACAGAAGATAGGGATCTCTGGAGTATATTCATTCATGCTCATTGTGTAATACCCTCTGCTAACAGACCCTTACCAGATGTTTAGTAGATGACAGTACTGTGTTCTTTGGTATGTCAGCCTTTAGAACCATAATCCAAATAAATCCTTCTACTTTATACATGATCTGATCGCTGGTGTTTTGTTATAAAGGAGAAACTAGACTAAGTTATAATCAAAGAGAAGAATTCTGTTTTGGTTTGTTTGCTGAATTAATAGAGAAAGCCCTGATTCAACTATTAAAATAATACGCATTTTATTTATTTTTAAAAATCAGAATTGTAGGCGGGCGGGGTAGCACATTATTATAATCCTAGCACTTGGGAAGCATAAGCAGGCAGATCTCTGTGAGTTTGAGTCCCAACCTGGTCTACATAGAGAGTTCTAGGATAGCAGAGCTACATAGTGAGACCCTGTCTCAAAAATACAATAAACAAATAAATTTTAGATTTGTCTCTTTTATGTGTATGAGTGTTTTGCCTGCATGTATGTATATGCACCAAGCGCATGCTTGGTATCCTCAGAAGTCAGAAGAGGATGTTGGATCTCCTGGAACTGAAGTTATATGTGACTGTGAACCATTATTTGAATGCTGGGAACCAAACCTGGGTCCTCTGCAAAAGCAGTAAGTGCTTTGGGGCCGTAGATTTTATGATATCAATAGAAAGCAAACTTCGGCACTGAGTAACTTCAGCCCAGTTGTGTCATCTTTCAAAATCCCAGTTTTATTATCTAGGTAATAGAAAGAAAATATATCCCGTTTAAAGTTTTGTGAATGAGACTAAATGAATATACAGAAAAAAGTTGAGTTGTATGCTGTGTGAAGCCCTGTGTACATACTCACCTATTTTCTAAAGTAACAGTAGGCAATCTTTACTTGTTTGTAATCTCATTTTTTCATGGATAAGAAAAAAAATATTGATCAAAAAAACTTTTATCTAGATCTTAAATATTCCCATACATACTGGCATAATTTAAACATAATATTTAGCGAGTCCAGAACAGTATAGGTTTCATCTTTTTGTCCCTGTGTATTCCTTGTTGAAAGGAGTGAGGTAGAGATACAGTGACAGTATTCAAGGCATGACTCTTATGCTGGTGTCTATAAAATTCTCAATAATATGCATATATAGAGGCTTGGAAATGGATACTAGAGAATTTTCGTCACATGATACAGACATACCTTCATGATCCATAATTACTGATATGTACCAGTTATACTCAGTAAAAAACAATGATTAATTGAGAAGGGTGATAATTCTTAGGGATTAATGTGAACATTACTGAGCGGAACTTCATGAACAGAGGCTGCAAAGAGAAGTTAATACCGGCAGTATTATTATTTGAAGGTTACTGAGCCTCAGGGCCCAGCTTGGTTGCTCTGTGAATCACTTAGAATTCCTCTGTTCCTCTACAGTCATTTGTTCAAATGTGAATGGTCTGCCTGTGCCAAGAAAATAGAAGGTTGTTGTACAAAAACAGGAAGCTTCTAGGCAAAGGAGAATCTGTACTCCCTGGCTTACGGCACTCTCATTTAGAAAAAAAGTGCTCAGAAAAAGGAAAAGGAAAAGGAAAGTATCACCCTAGAACCATGGGCGAAGTGTACAGAACATCATTTGTTCAGTGAAAAATCATGTTGATAGTTAATAAATGTACTCACATATTATGCATACCATAAATGCATAACAGGTAGAATTGAACTTTTCATTAACTTCAGATACCATTAGCAGAGAATATATGTAAATTGAGATTATTGAAATTATCAGGTAGATAAATGCAAGAGATAGAATGTCAAAGATCTTTTAGGGACTATTTAACTTGTAGTAATGTTAATTCTCATTGTATTCCAATAGCCTGTAGTATGTAGGATGTATTTTGATAGTCATTAGTTTTTACTCACATGATATTAGAAACATAAACAATTAAGCAAATGTATCATACTTACATTGAGATGCAAGTAGGAAGGCCATTTACACCATCATTTACATCACAAACAAAGCTAGGAAAGAGCCTAAAGTTTTTCCAGAAAGCATAGAAAAATAGCCTCCATCTTAAAATTTGTAAATGAGGGAAATTTGTTAGGCCCAAGAACACTTGATAATTTACCTCATGCGTTCTATGATATAAACTGCCTGAAGTTTTTCTCTAATTATATGACATATAAATTTTAAACATAACCTATGTCCTAGTTACCTAAATGAGTGAGGAAGCAAAGCCTCATAAAATAATATAAAATATTTGATCTACCTTAAGTAATTTATTATCTAATTGTGCAAGGTGAAAGATGACTCAATGGAACGATGGATGGTTAAGTCCATTGCTAAGAACTTAGGTAAGGTAGAAATGATACCTGTAATATAAGTAAATAATAGTACATGAAATATATATATGTGTGTGTGTGTGTGTGTGTGTATAAATATATGTGTATGTGCGCACACACACATATATACATAGATAAATATATATTTGTATTTATATATGTGCATACACATACACAGACACATAAACACACACATACACACACACACACACATATATATATACACACACACACACACACACACACACACACAAACTTTGCAATCTTTACTTGAATAAAAAAGTGTAATCACACAGGAAGGAAAGATGATGTAACCCTTGGCTGAGAAAATGATTTGATCACAAGTTCTGTCATGTGAATGAAACCACCAAGCAAATGCAGGTTTGGTATATGGTCTGGCTTACAAACCTGCAAAAGCTTGTTAATACCAGTTTAGGAGTGCCCTCAAAGTCCAGCCTCTGAGAACTAGTTTCACTTAGAAGGACATGAATGTGTGCAAATGCGGAGCTATACACTTGAAAGGCCTGTTTCTGGATAATGAATCTGTAGGAAGTATACATAATGGATGAAGTAGGGTATTCCTGGAGAGAAAGAGACCAATTAGTAGGTGATTAAAATAGACCAGACATGGTTATTAATAGGGAAGCTAATGACAGTGGTTGCAGAGAAGATGGATGAGCGAGGTCTATAAGGAGAAAGAAACAGACCGTGATAATAAGGGAAAGTAGCCATGAAGACAGCAGGGGTAAAGGACTCAGGGATTTTTCTGAGGACGGGACTCAGAGTTATCCTCATAAAGACACTGAAAAATACGGAGGTGCAGAAAGTCCTGCAGAGAATTGTGTTTCCTCAAGTGTGTATTCTTCTCTGATCTTTTGGAGAGATCCACTAAGGAAGAAGATGATGACACAGGGGTAGGACCCTCATTATGGGAGCACCAAGGAGGAGAGCATCACACTCCTTAACTTCACACCAGCTGAAGTTATGAATTAGGACTGTAGCAGGAGAGCATCTGTGATTGGCTATCAACTCTGTTACCGGGAACTTCATCTGTATGTTACTCAGATATTTGTTGTGCACACACAAATGTTATCAAATGCCATCACTATCCCTGCTTTACATAGGAGGAAACTGAGGTCCAGAGTGTGGATTATTTGCCTGTGTGCACACACCCTCTAATGGTGGAAGTAGAATTTGAATCGAAGCAGGCTGATTCCAGAGCCTGTGCTCACGCTTCGGAGGTCTCACAGCTTGTAATTCAGTCATTCAATTTCCCAAGTGAAGATCTACGAAATGCTCTGATTCCTTAGTCCAGGAATAGGAACTAGCAGGTTAGAAAAACATGTCCTCATTGAGAGGGACATTTTTTAAAAAAAATATTAGTTCTTTGAGGGTGTTGAGTGTTTTACATGTTTTGATTGTGTTCACCCCTCCCCCATCTCTTTCCAGTTCCCCCACTTTCTCTACTCAACAATCTTGTGTCTAAATTTAAAAAAAAACAAAACAAAAAACTTTAAGAGTAATTTACGTAACCCAAATATGCCTGTATATATTGTCTCTCATCTATGGATCTTAGCTTTACATCTTGAGTAAAAGACGAGATTTATATCTTCTGAAGAAAAGCCAGAGTGTTATCTTTACATCTTTAGATATGTGTGTTTCATTTGAAATACCCATGGAAGTCAGAAAATTACTAAGGGCCTACGGTGAAGGAACTGTAAAGGGAATGGAATTGCAATACACTGGTATAAAGAGACAAAGAGGGAATAATGGCATAGGAGGGTTTAACCTAGGACTGGGGAGTAGAGGGTAGAACAGGGAGTATGGGGAGAGATAAATAACACTAAAGGCATTTTGAGAAAAAAAAATATGAAAACGTATTACTGTAGAATCTTCAAATATATATAAAATACATCAAAAGAATTAAAAATGAGGTTATCCTGTAACGCAGCAACAATGTCTCTGCTGCTGCAGAGACCAATAAAGAAAAAGTCCAGTGCCAGGAATGGGTCACTTCTTTTGGAGTTCTTGGCTAATGAGTTCCCATAAGCCCCCAAACATTAGAGGTTATTTCCATTGCCTTGATTACTCTCCAGAATGTGTTGGTACAGCCCTGGAAGTCACATCCCTACTGCTTGTCTTTAATAGTTCTGGAAGGTGTTATACATGCTACCGGAGATGAGAATCATCTGTCACACACAGAGGTGAACCCTGCAAACTGCAACAATGAATGGCCTGGCAGGACATTCCCACGGATACAACATTCCATTCTTACGTGGCTGGCACAGTCTAGAGCTACTGAGGAAGCCATTGTCTCTGCAGCATTCAGTCTAAGGCAGGATGAATTCATGGAGGATGTGCCATCTTAGAGACAGGATATACAAGTTTTTAACTGGTGACATGTCGAATGGAACATTTTTTTATGATTTAAGCTTTTTTTTGGTTTTCTAGCAAAACAGGACATTATGCTTTAATCCTGAAATATTTGCACTAGTTATTTGATAAAATACAGTGCACCACCTTGGAACATATTTTATCCGTTTTTCTTATAGGATTTTCTGGGAAAATAATTCACTTGTATCTTTTCCCCCAACCTGCACTTCTTCTAGGAGTAGTTTGCATTATAAGGAAGGCTTTGCTCTACTGAACTACATGCATAATATATGCTACAGCATTGGAAATTGGCACACATTGTTTTTCAAGATTTGAACCATGATGTGATTAATGAGTACCGATTGACAAATGATTCCAAGATAGATGATTTTATTCCAGATATTAATAACAACAAACTGAGCTAATACGGAGGAAGGAAGAGAGAATAGGGGGATCCAAGAGGGAAATTAAAGCCTCTTTTGTTTTCTTTCTATGACTTTAAAAAAGCTGCATACCCATTCAGTGAGGAAGAGCTGTTCATACCATCTGTTATCCTGTGAAGCAGTAGAAACCTTAAAATATACATGGGAGGGACTGGAGGAAGGGGTGTGGTAAGGACTAGAGGGAAAAAAAGGAAGCAGGTAATGTAATTATATTTTAATTAAATATATGCCGAGTGGATTTTGACCTACTTGGACATGCATCTCCCCGGCCCCCCAAGCTCACACACGTTTTGCTATGATGATGCTGAGGCTGTATTCTCAGGCTGGCCTTGAACTCATGAGCTTAAGCAATCCTCTTGTTTCTGAGAAGATTTCAGACCTGGAAAAAGTTTGACTTTGAATTATATATCTGCATATGTGTGTGGGGGTGTTGTGTGGTGTGATGTGTATGCATGTGTGTGTGTGGTACTTGATGGTAGAACACCATGGGTTGTTTGCACTCAGGATTAGAGAACATTTGATTGATTACTTTCAGCACAGTAAAAGCTCTCACCACTTTACTCAACAAAACATTTCCTTATATATCAGAGTGCGCAAATACTTGATTTGATCCACACGAAACAGAACTGAGCCCAATACCTCCTTGCATATCACACCCTGCACATGTAAGCTCAGTCGCACGTGCATCCTCCTGCACCTTCTGTCTCCCATTTGTGACATTTCCTTTCTCTAGTCACTCAGACAGAAAACCCCTGAGTCATTCTCAACCTCTCACTCTCTTAAATCAGTCATTCTGTCCTGTCAGTTCTAATTCTGAATAGTCACTCACATATGTGCCTTCTGTCAATTCTCTCTGGCATTCCCTATTCCAGACTGTACTCCTTTCTCACATGGAGTTGGAACCTAATTGGCCTCTCTTCTATTCTTTTGCCAGTATAATCTACCCCAGGTTTGATCAGAGCAACTCTCCTATCAAAGGACTTTAGACTGAGCAGCCCACCCATGTGTGCGTGCATACATTCTAATCCTGTGATGCCCAGCACTGGAACTACCTATTTCAAGCAAAGTTTCCTTATTCACAACCTGCCTATAACCACATCCTTCATTTGTCAGTAAAGTTGTTGGGCACTCCTTTTAAAATTCCATTTAAAATGTCTACTTTATTTTAGGCAAATGAATAAAACACTCATGTCTGCATCTATGCATATGTACCATGCACATGTCTGATACCCTTGGAAGTTGGAAGAGGAAGTTGGATCTCCTGGAGTTTCAGTAAGGGAGGCTGGTGAACCACCATGTGGGTGCTGGGAGCCAAACCTGTTTCTTCTGTGCGAGCAGCTAGTACTCTTAACTGCTGAGCTATCTCTTCCATCTCCATCGGTCCTTTTATATCTTGAATGTCGGGTCCAAAATTGCTTCCAAGTTTTTTAATCCATCTTCTTTATCATCAATAATCCCACCCATAGTTCAAGTCCAGGTTCAAGTGTTGTTTCCTCCACAACTCATGTGGCTTAACACTCCACCCGAATTTCCTCCTCCTCGACTTTTGTTTACACTGTGTAATCTAAAGCACACATGATGTTCCACTTCTTATTAATGTATGTCTGGCATGTGAATTTATAAACAAACAAAGCTTTGTTCTGCATTATCATCCTTTTTTTTTTTTTTTGTGGAGACAGACCAGACACTAGTTAAGACATGAACATGCACATCAAAATCAAACCAGCTTCAACTTACATATTCTCTTTCCTCACACATTAGACACTAATCATATCTCTTTTAGATATTTCAAGATTAAGGGTCTCCAAGGGAAAGCTCAGCCAATGCAGTGCAATCAGAACATAATAATGTCTGGTTTTATTGATATGGACTTGAATTTTTTTCTCTTTTCTGTCTGTAGTAACATAAATGTTGGCCTTTGCTTTCCTTGGGAGAGAGTTTCAGAGTACAAAGCTAGTTTAGTAAGTTCTTAGTTCAAAGTAAATACATTGTTGAATGCAGTACGATTACCAGAATTGTTACCAACAATTAGTTAGAAGACCGATGTCCAATCACACATGTTTTTGTGTATTTTTGGTAACATGTCAATATTCATAAAATATGTTAATTTTTGCCTGGTTATAAATTGCTACAGTGTATGATTTCAACAGCTGTGACTAGAATATTTCAGAGTTTTAGTTTTGTAATATTTCGTAGTTTTAGTTTAATATTGGCTTTCTGTGTTATGTTTATACTTCAGATGGAGAAGGGTAAAGGATACAAACATCTTTTTATTCTGAAATGCTAAATAATTCATGGATGTAATAAATGGAGGAAGAAAGGGAAATGGGAGGCAAAGGTCATGGAAATGCCTAGAGGGACTCAAAGCCAATTTTAAGAGGTCAATTCAGAGAAGAGCAACCATGAGAAAAAGAACTATTGCTGAACCTTCATTTGAAGGTTCCAAGGATAAGTGATTCAGTCCCAAGAGGTTAGCCTCACATGCATACATCTATGAGCAATACTTAATGAACTCAGCAGGTTGTATTTATAAGGTTATTTGTATACAAATGTAATGGTAGTGATTACGAATAAGAGGCCACGAGTGAGAGAGGAGTAAGGAGGGGCAGGAAGAGTTAGAAAGAAGAGAGGGCATGTGATATAAATATTCCTATATGCAAATGACAAACTGAATGAAATTCTCAATATGTAAATAAAGGTACACCTCTGCATTGTATAGATTCAGAATGTTGCAAACTCTAGTAGTTGGAAAACACTGTTATACTAACCTGGAGAGTTACAACTATTAAGTTCTGGCTATGTTAAACCATAGTTAAGTCTCTTCTCAAGAAAGAAGGAAGAAGGTATTATTCTGTATTTTTCCTTTTAAGAAAACTGACTTCAAACTGATTATGAGTAAGAAGCAGAATTATCACTGAGATTTCTGATGTGCATTGTATCTTGATTTTAGTGTACAGTAGAGAGTCCTCTAAAGTGAGGTGATAAACCTCCATGTTTCATGACTGCTTATTCATCTATCTATTATCTGCCACTTTTTTACCCATTGGTGATTGGTGATTATAGGAATGTCCAACACCTTCTAATACTCCATCCATTCATATACTACTTTGCTTCTACTTCATATACAACTTTATGCTCCATTGATTCAGAAATGATTTTGAACTTATTTTTTTAGGACACTAAGGTAGATGCTGTCGCTCTTAGTAAATTGAGAAATATGTGTCTCATATAAGGATCAGCTAAAATAAGTGGTGTTTAGTTTCTGAAATATTATAGCCAAGATGGTGCCAAAATATTTATGAGTAGATCAAAACAGGCAATTAGAATGAGATGCAAATCAACTAGAAGGAATGCAACCATTAACAAAACCACGCAGGGCACTACTGTAAAGGTAACTTTAAACTTAGGAAAGGTAACCAATGGAGAAAATTCTAACTTTGGATCCTGAGATTTAGTGAGAATTTAAGATCTTTGGCTCACAGATTCTTTTCCAAAGAAGATATCTTTGTCTTGGAAACAAGGGATAGAATATGCAGAGGAATTGGAGAAATTAGTAAACAATAAGCTCTATAATATTCTTACTGGAGTCAACAGAAGAGGTAAGAGAAGTCAAAGAGATAAAAAGTTAGATTTTACACATGTGGGACATGATGGATTGTCTTGTTTTCACATAAAATCCTGATAAAGATCATTTATGTTAGATATGGGGCTTTTGAAAAAATATTGTTCTAGATAATAACTTAGGGAACAATTTATTACTGTATTGATTTAGCATAATAATAGTATTAGGTTTCCCCTAAGGTTAGTAACCCAGCCAGTCGCAAGTTTTTGGACTAGTTTAACAGCTGCAAACATGGGTTGCTTCTTGTATAGTGTGTTTTAAATTCAGTCAGAAAATAGTTGGTTTCCCTATTACATTGAGCATGTACTAGGGAGGTACTCATGAAGTTCCATCCACAGTTTAGGAGCCATTGGCAAGATGTCTGCTGGCGGGGGTGGGTGGTAGAGGAGGAGGGCAGAGAGTTGGTTATTTTTCAGAGATGGGGCATCTGAAAGGCTTTCCATGCTCCAATACATGATCCTGTACCCAAGCACATATAGGCAGCACAGAATAGACTCAGTGGTTTGTTGTTTGTTTGTTTGCTGTTTTTTGTTGTTGCTGTTGTTGATTTGTTTTTAAGAGCTGACCCATGGGGCTGGGAGGGAAAGAGGAAGAGGTGACATGGGTGATACAGGAGAGAAGGGAATGGGGTGGGTTTGATCACACACAATTTATGCATGTATGAAAATCTCAAAACAATTTTTAGATCTCCTAAAATACTGTTTCAGCTTTTTACAGTATAAATGTAGTAGATGAGTTACTAAACAAACAGTCTAACTAACAAGAAAAAGTAGCATTTATTCCTGTCCCAGATGCTAAGATCTGAGCCTAGTGCAAAATCGTAGTTAGATCCTGGTGGGGGCACTCCTCCTAGTTTAGAGACAGCTTCCCCTTGGTTATCTTCCCCATGAGAGAACACAAAGCAAGAGAAAGCAAATTCTTTTGGTATTCTTAGGAGAGCAGTAATCCCAAACACGAGGGCTTTACCCTTATGATCTCATTAATTCTCGTGATCTAATGTTCCCATACCATCACAGTGTGGATTGCACTGCAACATACTGATTTGGGGTGGACAACCATAGTGAATACTAGGCACCACAGACATTTGGAGGCTTGGTTTCTCATGTGACTGCACGAGCATCTACTACCTGGCCAGGCAGACTGGCTAGTGTCAGGATATGGTTAACACTTGCGGAGATCTGGTAAGACCCAAACCAGAAATACCCAGAGGAGGAGGAGAGGGGGATTAATAGACGGAAGCTCTAACTTAACTGGCCCTGCAGCCTTTCAGGCTTCAGTCTGTGAAAAGAGAAGAGAGCGCTGTGAATAGGAAGCTGCCTGTGGCATGCCATTGATTGTGTCCTTAGAGGGCTTTTGCTGTTGTTATATTTCTCAAAGTTGATAATAGGAGCAATTTTGAGCTGATGAGAAAGCATTTGCATTTGAACAGCAAGAGATGTTCTAGTTTTGTTACTCAAGGAGTTCCTGAGGAAACTAAGACTGCCATATTTCACATGGTCTGGAAAAGAACACCATGCTCAAATGTGTGTGGGTCAGCAGACCGGTTTGCTTTCTTCTCAAAGGTGCTTACTCATTTCTCCCATTATTGCAAATGTTACTATAATAATAATTATAAGCATTTCTTGCTTCCCATGGCAGAAACTCTAAATGTTTCCAGTAAATATCAAGACCCATGCTAGCCTACCATCAGTATCCTTTGCCCGTATCTAATGCTCATAAATTATACCACCAGCTTTAAGTCAGTTCTTGATTGACACGTGGACACCTCACATCCTTTTCTGGGCTATATCTTGGCTTATCTTTATTGTTTCCTTTCTTTTTCTTTCCTTTCTTTCTTTTTATTTTATTTTTAATTTTTTTTTTTGTGGGAGACTTTCACTCATTGTGTAGCTCATGCTGGCCTTGACTGAGTAAGCAACCCCCCTGCCTTCTGTGTGCTGTAATTATAGGCATGCACCATTTCACATGACTACCTCAGATGTCCCTGTAAATTCTTAAATTCTGCTTTGTTTCAGCTGCAGTTTGTTTCAAGTCATGAAACTGAATTACATATATCCCAGATCATATTTTAGGAATATCTTAAAGAACCAAAATATTTATTATCCTTGAATTAGTAGTTCTATTTGTAAGAATGTTTCAGGTAGTAGTAATAAGGCACCATTACATAGTGAAACATGTACAAGACTGTTTGTTATGATTGTATTATAAACCTTTGAATGTCCACCAACAGCAAGTAGCTGAATAAGTTACGATAATACTTTGCTATGGATTCCTTTTTATACTTCATAGCTGTAGGAAAGAATAAAATGCTCTCACTTCTCCAGTAAGCAAGCCTTGGAGAGTTGTTGCAATAGCATTCTGAATGGCTTACTGGATAATGTTTATTGCCAGTTTTCAGTAAGCCATTCAGAATGCTAAACATTATCCATTTCAGGGTAGGGGGTGTAAACACCTGAACAACACGAGAAAGAGTTTGAAGTTGGTCTCCAGCACCATAAAAAGAAAAAAGGACAGAGAGAGAGAGGGGGGAGGGGGAAGGGAGAGAGAGTGCACAAGAGACAGAGACAGACAGTTATTATTACTGCTATTGTTATTATTATAAAAATCAAAAAATATACTTTTAAATAAAGTAATTTCTGTGTTATCTATATGTTAATATATAACACATCATATATGTGTGCCTGAGGAGGATTGGTTGTAATTATTCAATGTTTGGAAAAGTACAGGCACATTCCCATCCAAACAGGCACATGTTACTGGCTCCATGGATTTCAATTCACAGCAGCAGTAGTGGCTGCCCCAGAAACAGCTCAGTTTGCATAAACAGTGACAGAAATATGGAATTATACAAACCCTTGAAAAGTCAATGATGGTCACTCCTGGGACACCATACTTGATGGAATCATTAAAATAAGCTTGTATCATTGACTAAAATGCGTCAGTGATAGCGGTGTGCCCTCTATGACAGGTAGGTAGTATTTGGTCATTATTGTTGTCATCATTGTGACTCTCTCAAGGCAAATAGAGTTGATATTTCACTGACAGCATCCACTCTACTCTCTGCACCGCCAAGGCAGTGATACGTACACATAAGTGTTCAGACGAGTTATCATTCACTATGTAGCCTTAGCTTCATCGAGCTGTGCTTTTCCCCAAGAGTGTAGTATCTTTTAAGATGAAGTCATACTTTATACTTTGTTTTGTCTCTCGTCTTCTATCAGGAAATTCATTATAAAATATTGGCAGATATTGTTATCAGTTTATTCCAGGTTGCTAAGATCTTTTGAGCTTTGGATTCTTGATTATCTTTGCTTCTTTGATAGTAATCATTGATCAATTGATTTGTTAATGGATATCTGTTGAGAATTTGAGCATAGAAGACATCAGGCTGCCAGAAATAGAACAGTGAACATGAAAGATATGGCTCTTACATTTTGGCAATACATTCTTGTGATGGTGACACCAAAATAAACCATGCAAACATAAGTAGTTTCTTAATTGCTAGTTGATGTAGAAGGGCCCAGTCCACTGCTGGTTGGTAGTGCCCTTTTTGGACAAGTGGCCCTGGGTTGTATAAGGAAGATAGATGAGCAGGCCATGAAGAGGAAAGCAGTAAGCAGTATCCTTCATGGTGTCTGCTTGAGTTCCTGCTTCCAGGTTCTTGCTTCCTACCCTGATTTCTCTCAATGATAGATGGTAACATGGAAGTGTAAGCATAATGAACTATTTCTTCCCCCAAGTTGGCTTGATCGGTGTTTCTTTTACAGTAATAGAAATCAAACTAAGACAAACTATGATGGGAATTGGGGATAAGTGAGTAGGTACAATAATAAAGGTTATCAAAGAATCATAATTCAATAAGGGGATCCAAAGTGGCCTTCTCTGCAATAGATGGAGCTGGAGAATGAAAACCAGCACTTTGTGAAAAGCTAGGGTATGGGTGCTTGTGGCTAAGAGTTTAGAGTGGTGGAAGCAGCGTGGCCTTGAGGAGAACAGCAGTTATAGTCAGTGTGGCCCAAGCTGAATGGTAAGGCCCAGCCATGCAGGACTCAGTGAGGTCTGAGTTTTATTCTATGTTTAAAAGGAACCCCCTCTAATTTTCTTCTTCCTTCGGTTTTTTTCAAGACAGGGTTTCTCTGTATAGCCATGGCTGTCCTGAAACTCCGTCTGGCCTCAAACTTAACAGAGATCTACCAGCCTCTGCCTCC
The DNA here is from genome assembly GCA_026225945.1 of Cricetomys ansorgei. NCBI lineage: Eukaryota > Metazoa > Chordata > Mammalia > Rodentia > Nesomyidae > Cricetomys > Cricetomys ansorgei. The sequence goes on from JAMJFZ010001815.1 coordinate 20,175,952, forward strand.
CAAGTGCTAGTGATTAAAGGCATGCACCACCACCTCCTGGCTGAGAGTGAACTTTGTAATAACATCATTTATGCATAAGACCAGCCTTATAGCCTTCATGAAGTATGCTTTAAATGTTTAAGACATAACGTATCTTTGAGACTTATCAGTTTAAAATGTTTCGATTTTATATTAAGAACACTTAAAGAACAGAATGAACACAGCAAGACCAGCGAGTCCTTTGCAAGGCCATAGTTAGCAAACCTCCACTGTATTCTCCCTCTTTTATCTAGGACTCCTCTGTAAGTCATACTGATAGAAATATAGTAACTACTTTCCTCTTATAACTTCCTTTAAAATGCAGACTATATTTCTGAGATTCCCTCATAATTATGAATCATTTGGCTTTTAACTGAAATTAAATTACTTTGAAATTTTGAGATTGTAATATAATTACATCATTTTCCCCTCCCCTTCCCACCCTCCAAATCCTCCCGGTCCTTGCTCTTTTTCAAATCCATGGTGTCTCTTTAACTGTTGTGAGTGTGTGTGTGTGTGTGTGTGTGCATATAAATGCAACCTGTTCAGTCCATATATTATTTACACCAATTGGTTACCCCAAACTTTTATTTTTTATTTAACTATCTCTCTTGGTTTTAGACATTATAATTACATCATATATCCCTTCCCTTTCCTCCTTTCAAATCTTTCCATATATCCCTCTTTGCCCCATTTCAAATTCATGGCCTCTTCTTTCCTTAATTGTTGTCATGTGGTGAGAGTGTGTGTGTGTGCGTGTGTGTGTGTGTGTGTGTGTGTGTGTGTGTGTGTGTGTGTGTCTATTTCTACATACATAAATACAGCCTGCATTTATGTCTGTATGATGTTACTTGTATGTATATGTTTAATGGTTGACCATTTGGGACTGGATAACCAATTGGTGTGCTCTTCTATTGGGGAGATTTTTTTTCTCCCTTTCTTATCATTCTTTAATTCCCTGAAGTTCTTAGTGTAGAGTTGAGGCCTCATGGGTTTTTCCCTGTCCACTTTGGCATGTCTGTTGTTGCTGTCCTTGTTCAGCTTATCTTTAGGCAGTCATGTTAGTGAGACTTTATGAGTGTAGCTTCTGACACTGCTGGGACACAATCTCATAGCAACTCTCTGATCCTCTGGTTCTTACATTCTTTTTGCCCCCTCTTCAGCGATGTTCCCTGAGATTCAGATGCAGGAGTTGTATTGTGTATTTACCCATTAGGACTGCACTCCACAACCCTGCACTTTGATTAGTTGTGGTTTTTCTGTAATTTTCTCCATCTGTTGCAAAGAGATGTTTCTTTGATGGGGGATGATGACAACACTGTGGTTATAAGGACAAATATTTAGAATTTAGTTAAGGATTATACTACTTTAATATAGTGACAGCTGTAGGTTCTCCTCCAAGATCCATGACCTGGGTAGTTGGCTATACTTCCAGTACCAGGAAGAATTTATTTTATGTTGAGTGTGTTTTAAGGTCAATTAGAGAGCTGTCGGTTATGCCAAGGTATATGTGCCACTACTAGACTCTTAGAATTATAGTGCCATGCTGATCATTGTGGTTCATACGTGTCATAGCTGGGTAGCACTGTTATTTGCTTTTTTCCTTTGGAAGATTTTATAGTGCCTACCTTCTGGTACCATGGAAACTAGTTCCCAGGGAGGAGGCATTCAAGTCAGCCCCAGTTCAGGAGCTTTGAGCCCTGTGTCTTAGGTGCATGATGTCTTAAGAAATAAAGACATATCTTCTGCTTCTAGGGTTGGATGGTGAGACAACCAAAGGCAATAGCAATAGCTTGTTTGCTTTGGAAGACTTTTGGACAAATCTGACCTAGGACTCAAAAAGGGCCTTCTCAGGCTTGGTTGTTATTGGTTCTGTCAGATAGTCTTTAGCTGTTGGAGGGAGCATTGGCAGCCTAGATGAGAAAATATTATTAAGCTACATTTATATATTTATTTATACACTGACTTGCATGTAGTTTAGGTATTTTTAGGTTGATAGTTAACAGCATGATTGTTTTTGACTTTTTCAAATACCCATAATGTTATTCTACCATCCATCCTTCTCCTTTTCCTCTTTCTTCTTCCTCCTACTGTTCCTCCTCCTTCCCCTCCTCCTTCTCTTCCTCCTCCTTCTCCTCCTCCTCCTTCTCCTCTTCCTCCTTGTATTTATTTCCCTCATGCTCCCTAATTAGACCCACTTCTGCATCAGGTCACTTGTGTCCTGCTATCACCCTCTCTGTAGCTCCCTCACCTCTACTCCAACCTGGGCCACAGTCCGTTTCTGTTCTTCTGTCTCCTGAAGTTACTCTTGGATGTGTACTCGTATCTAAGGATCTGGAGCTAGAAGCCTAAGATGTGAAAGAACGTTAGACATTTGTCTTTCCAGGTCTAGATCACCTCATTAAACATACTATTTTCCAGTTAAATCCATTTACGTAAATTTTTCACAGTTTCATTTTTATTCACAGCTGAATAATATTCCATAATTTGCACATGCCACATGTTCATTATGCATTTGGCAGCTGTAAGACATTTTACGTTTTTTTTCCCATTTCTTAGCTATTGTAAATAAGGTGGCAATAAATACGACCGAGCAAGTTATTTATGGAGTAGAATGCCTGGTCTTCTGAACATGTGTAAAGAGCTTCTTTAGTTTGATAATATGCTAGATTAGTTTTTAGCATTTTGAAAATTCACCACACTTATTTCTAGAGTCACTGTCCCAGGGTTCCCTTCGCCCCACACCCTCCAGTGGAAGTTGTCAGATGTGTTGTTGATCTTTGTCATTCCGACTGGGGTAAGATGAAATCTCAAAGTTATTTTGATTTGCATTTTCCTAATTGCTAGAGACAGTGAACATTTTTCGAGATATTCCTTAGCCTTCTTTTTTTGGAGAATTCTCTATCCAGGCCCAGTTTTTGAATGCATCATTTTATTTTTTCCTTCGCTAAATTTTTCTTTTATTTTAAGCAGCGTTTTACATCAAATTTCCCAGGTTGTAGGAACATATCTTTAGAGAATATCTAATGCTATATGGTTTGCTTTGTGACGCTCTGTGTTATTTAGGTCAAACAGAGAACTATATCCTCAGTGAATATTTCTGAGATTCAGTGTTGTTCATTGACCATTCACTTGCTCATTAAATCTAAGTGCCTGCTAAACATAAGTCAGTCTACTAAAATCAGGGAAGGATAGCAGACCGATTCTTTTCAAATACTCAGTCCAGCAGCAGTCTCTGTGTTCAATTCTCAGGTGATGAGCATGGCCTCCTCCAGGAGAGTATGTGCATGGCAGGGTGCATGTATGGAGACCAGAGGACAGCTTTCTGTTCTCTCCTTCTACTCTGTATGTCCAGAGGTGAAACTTAGCTCACCAGGCTCAATGCCAGGCATCCTTACCAACTCAGCCATCTCATAGCCTGAGGGTACTTCTTGATGCATATGTACGTATGACACATAAGAGCCAAATATAGAACTGCCATTCAGGGAAGTCAGAGATCAGGTAGAAGGTAGACATAAGTCATAGTAGTTGTTTACAGAACAAGTTATAGCTCCAAAACATCTACAGAACTATAGCAGTCCTAAAAGTTATATGTATCAGAGGGCAAAATCATGAGACTAGAAGAGGCTCAAGGGGTCACTCCATCTGGCCTCCTTGTCAGAGACATAATGCCACTGAGGTATAGAGAAGTCAGATTTCAATCCCTTCCCTGTGGTACCCATTTAAGTTACAGGTGAAACTGGTGGAATCTCTGCCTCGTCCAGGCATTGATTCCACTGTAGCAGAAACATTGGTGCCATTTGGCAACAGATGTCATGTGAGACAAGCAGCATTTATCTAGAGAATATGCTTTTGTCTTTTTTGTTGTATTTTAAATAATGACACTTTAGTTTCAGTACATTGCTAATTAGAATTTAAATGAGCAATTGCTTCCAAGCCAGATTCTTCTTATCTAAGCAGAGAGAGACAGTTAAAGAAAAAAACGAGATTTAGTAAAAATCAGTTGCTATGTTAATTACTTACAGGTAAAGCTACTTTTATAAAGATTTAAGTTGCATTTATTTTCTTTTCGTGGGCTGCAGGGGTGGCACGTGCATGCCAGGGTGCAGGTGTGGAGGTCAGAGAACAGCTTTTGACTTTTTCCTTCTATCATGGTTGTCTGACTCAGCGCCAGGTACCCTTGACAGCTCAGCCATCTCACACCCTGAAGGTACTTCCTGATGTGTACCTAGTCATGATACAGAGTACTCTGCTAAAAAAAATGTATTTAATTATAAAATAAGATAAAAAATGAAAAAGATTTGTTTGGAGATTCAGTTTCCAACTTTTTTTTTTTTTAGTTTGTAAGACAGAGCTTGGCCTCAGATTCATGATCTTCCTGAGCAGAGAAGATCATAAACATGCATAACTTTCAAAGGAAAAAAAGACTTTGAATGTATACCACTTAATAGCAATGAAAACATATCATGTGCCTGTCTGAGCCATCGTTTCAGAAATGAGCCTAGTTAAAAAAAATTTTAAGAGAGTAGTTCTTTCCCATACCACTATATAAAAATTTAGATGCTTCCCCAAATCTATGTAAACTTTACAAGTTTCAAATAATTATAAACATGGGGGACCATTTCTTAATGGAGAGAGGGAGGGATGGATTGAAAAAGGAAGGAAGGAAAGAAGGGAGGGAGGGAGGGAGGGAGGAAGGAGGGGGCTGGAGCAAAGGAATGAAGGAAGGAAAGAAGGAAGGGAGAAGGAGCTATCTTCTTGTAAATCTCAGATACTCATTTGCCACAAAGTCTCTCTAAGCCTCTTTGTCTGTGACTCTGTTTAAAATCTGTTTTGTTTTGAGCCATGAGGGGAGAGAAAGCTCCAGGTGATGCTGTACTGTGCTGACATCTGTTTGTTCTCATGCCCAAAGTTCACAGGGGGGCAGAACAGAAGCACAAGCAGGAGCATTGCTATTTTGGTGTGATTGGCATCTTGACTTCTCGTTGACTATTTCTCACATGGGAGACTTCCTTGGAGGAAATCAATCACAGAGCAAAAGGTCTCTGTTTCTGCTTCAGATCTTTTGTCCATGAGGACAGACCAGCCACAAACATTAAAATAAAACAACACCAACTATGCACACAATCCCACTTGCTGCCTCTAAGAATGAGAAGTTTATATATAAAGTTATGTGGGTTGAACGTATTTAAGAAATGGTCTCCCAAGTTTATAATTATTTGAAACTTGTAAAGTTTACATAGATTTGGGGAAGCATCTAAATTTTTATATAGTGGTATGGGAAAGAACTACTTTCTTATGATTTTTTTTAACTAGACTCATTTCTAAAACGATGGCTCAGACAGACGTGACATGTTTTCATAGCTATTAAGTGGTATACATTCAAAGTCTTTTAAATTGTCATCAGTTGAATATTTACTACCCAAGAAATCTTGATAGCCGGCGTTGACATTGCACAATTCTCACAAGTGCTTCACTTTCTAACACTGCATTCCCAGGGGGCAATAAGCCAAAGGCCTTAAAACTTAAGTCAGTGGCAGTAGTGAATGATCAGTGGTGCTTATAGTTTGTTTTATCCCAGCAGTTTGTGGAAGACAGTAATGTGAATTCCCCCATCTACTTTTGTTTGCTTTTATCTCCCTTGTCACTTTTAATATGGAGGATTTATGTGGAGAATTCAGTGTTATTACTTAGGAATTGATCTTAAGAAAGATAAACCCAAATCATCTGGGGGCTGCTAACATTTTATTACAAAGCAGAGAAAGTGTCTCCAGCAGACTGTGTGGTGGAAGCCTTCTATTCTCCTACCTTGCTGTTCAGCCAACTCTTGTAAATCAACAGTTCAAATGAAGGCTGTCTAACTGCTGAGTACCAGGACTTAGAAGGACACTTGTGCCAACAGCACTTACCTTCAAGTGGTGTAAAAGATAAGCTGAAAAATGATATTGGTTTAAAGCATTTCAGTAACATTCTTTATGTAAGACATTTTGACAGTATCATGGCGGAAGTTTTGTCATGTCCTGAACATAGATCTTTTTTAATTGCTCAAGAAACAACTCTCAACCAATTTCCCAGGCCTTTTCTGGATCTTCCCCAAATTCCTGAGTCCATCCAAATGTTATTTTGGGTTAAGTTTCCTCATAATGCACCACTATCCCATCATAACTACTCAAAGCCAAAGCCAGTAATACAAGTTTGAGTGTTCTTGCTGCTGCAGAGACAGTATTTCAGTGTATTGAAATGTTGCATGATAATTTCTCTTTGGCTCTGTCTTTGTTGCCTGGTATGCTGCTCACTCTAAAAATGAAGTATGATGCTTCATGACTAGAGGCAAAGTCAGGACTATTGCCACTGACAAAAAGGTCATCATTCGACATTTGCCTCTCAAGCTACCTCTTTTATAGTGTTCAGCAAAGAAATGCTTTCAAAATACAGCCCTTGTTAGAATGGAATAGGTATTCTAAGTCATATTAAATCCATCACATTAATGTATCAAAAAGTAGACTCTAATAATGGAATTTCCTTCATGCAGTAGATTTCTTCTCCTCGCATAAGAGTTGTGATACTCTATGCAGTAAAGGAAAGATGGAAGGGAGCCCATGGAAACAACTCTCAAGTGTCCATCACAAGAAGAGTACAGAGGAGGCCACACTTTAAGAGCCTGGGTTTATACCTCAAGGCATTGCTGCAAAGCACAGAGAATTGCTCAGTTTAGAAATGACTTTCCAAACGGAATTTCATATTCAGAGTAAATTCCTCAATGATTTTTGTCTCTAACTACATATTTTTTTGTGTTTCTCTGGATTAGTTTTAAATTATCAACTGTTAACCCTTCACACAGTGATGATTTTGAACTAATGTATTATCCTCTATCCCTGGTTTGTGAGCTTTTGGTCTGTAATGGATATATGTGTTTAGGTTTGTGTTTCCAATTGTGTTCTCTACTATCTGGTTTATTTCAGTCTTCCTGGGTTATCATAAAAAATAAGATAGAATGGCTTAAACTACAGATATTTGTATTTTCACAGTTCTGGAGTTTGGGAGCACAATATCAGGGTGCTTAATGGTTGTTGCTTGTGAGGGCTCTGCTCCAGGTTCATAGATGGTATTTATCTTGCTCAGTCTTCACATGACCTTCTCTTGGTGCATCTGTATATCCACAGAGAAATAATTAAGATCTCTGGTGTCTCTTCTTATAAGGCCACTAATCTTGTAGGATGTAAACCACACACTCATAACTCCTTTTAACTTTAATTCAACCATACAGGGAGTGAAAACATCAATGTATGAAATTTGAAAATATCAAAAAATATTTAGTCTTTAACACCTTCAAAATTAAACTTTTGTTTTTAATGCATATGTTGATATCATTTTTGTAAGCATGGTTGACTCTAAATAGTGTGTTTGTCAAAACTCATAACAACATTGAAGTGTTAAAACCTCGTTTTCCAACTAAACTACTGCTAAGTACTTCCGCTTTCTACCTTTAAGCTCTGCACTTCTATGATTATAGCTTTTTAGACTTACAGCCAGCAGAATAATTTAGAATGTCTTACTAAAGGACTTAATGGAGGGGCCAGGGTCTGCTTACTATCAGTTACTATTTACCATCAGCAGTACTAACAGGGTCTCAAACTCTTTCATGATGTTTCCATTCTCCTCCAACGTGTGTGTTTTCTCACACTGCAGGAAACAACAAATGCATCTAGGAGTTCCCATTTCTGACCTGCTGTGGTATACCAGGTCACACAATGAGTAACTGGTATCTGTATACAGTGGGGTGGTCAATGTATGGAACCAGAACCCAGATGGAATGAAGCCTCTATGGGGATAGAAACCAAATAAAATATGGCACTTTATTATGAACACCCACCATGCTGTTGGATTTCTTGTGTTTGCAAGGGCTCAAAGTTATTTTGTAAACTGTCCCTTATAATTAGAATAGCTTTTATTAATGATACAGTTCAATTCATAGTGAAATTAAATGGTAGATCTTACAATTGATAAGAAATAACTAATTGGAGGTAATAAGTGCTCTATAATCATAAATAAAATTAAAGTTTGTGTATGGATTGCCAGACCAATTTCATCAGCGTATTCTTATTCAAACTTCAAATTTGGTTTGACAAATCACTTTGTTCTTACAGTAATAGCAGCATTTAGTCTGAGAAATTTCTCAGGGACTGTTCTGTACTGAATGTATAATGCTGGAGTCAATTAATTGCTTTCAGATGGAGGCAAAGCTCAGTTACATGCATTTTTAGGAAAGCAATAAAATAAACTTTTTCATATTAATGAAGAATTCCATAAATGATTAAAGCTAAAGTGATTAAACCTTGATGTGACTTTTAAAATTGAGCCTCAAGTTTGCATAATAGAGTTGAGAATAACATATTTATAAGCTGGAGGACACTTAGGTAGAAAAAAGATTTCTTTGAAGAGAGATTAAAATTTCCTAGTTATAAAAAGCAAGCCAGCTAAAATCCAAAAGGAATGGAAAAGCTATAAAGTAAAATAGCCATTTAAAATATTTAATGAAGTGTGAACAAAGCTTATGTGTTTTAAGTAGCTGTCCCTTTCATTGCTTGCTGCTCTGAAGCTTAAACAATTAGGCTGGGATGTTAAAAATCATCGAAAAACTTAAATAGCTCTTTGGGAAGTAGAGTGTTTGAAAGGCAGTGTTATTACATAAGAATTGCAAACATGAAAATAAATTTTAACTCACACAGAAAGCAAGGTGTATTTTCTATTGAGATAGTAAGAAGAAAAGAGGGAAATTACCTTGGAGTTATTGACAGCAAGAACCCTTACAAATGTACATCTCCTTCTCAGCAAAGCTGAATGACAAGAAACCATTTTTCTATCAACTTCTTTAAATTGTGTATGTGATGTATGTGTAAGTTTGTGTGTGATGTGAGCACACACGTGTTACAGAATATATGTGGAAGTTAGAGGACAATGTCAGATAGCAGTCTTTATCCACCTTGTTAGAGACAGTTTTTTTTTTTGTTTTTGTTTTTGTTTTTGTTTTTGTTTTGTTTTGTCTTTTTGCCTTAAAGCTTCTCAGGAAGTTCCTGCTCCACCTCCCATCTGTCCACTGAAACTCTGGGATTACAGATATCTGCTACCTTTGGTGCTGGGCTTTATGTTGATTCTTGAAACATGATTCATGGCTTCAAACTTTCCCAGCAGGCACTTTGCCCACTGAGCCATCTCTGGAACCCAACTCAGAAGTTTTAAAATGCTAAGTCAAAGTTCAGAAGAAATCGAGATGGATACAATATATCCAGTGGCCTGCCTATTCAATCTGCCTCTTTGTGGTTAGTGTTGTGCTGCTCTCTCTGAGAAAAGAACAAACTTGCTTCACCTGGACCCTCCGCACTTTGAATGTGTGTGACATGTGCATATGTGTGTATGCACGGTTTTGCCTGGAGGTGAACATTATGTAGGATGTGTGTGCATGCACTTTTATACATGTGCATTTGGAGACAGGAGGCTGAGTATCAGTAATCATCCTCAGTTACTCTTCCACTTGAATCGTTGAAGGAGGATCTTTCAGTGAAACTTAGATATTGATATTTTGCTAGCCAGCTTGCTTGAGGAATCTGTGTCTCCACCTTCTAAGGATAGAATTATAGGTAAGCTGCCATGCACACACAACATCTACAAGGTCTCTGGGGAACTATTATTTCTCATGTTTGTGAAGCAAGTGCTAAACCACTGAGCCAACTCTCCAACCCCTTCCTGGAAACTTCTAACACTGAAATAATACAGAATCATCTAGGCATTAAAAGATACCATTTATTCCAGGGTAGAAGTCTTAGTGAAAATGACACCGATAGCATTTTAGATATTACTGAGGAAGTTCAGAAAGGTTACACTCAGAGGAAGCTATTTTGGTCCCTTCCCTCCTATTCCAACTTGGTTTTATGCTAGAATGTTCCTCACTACCTTACTATTAAAAGATATGTTTCTCCATGCTGTATGCATTTTAAAGATTATTTTGTTTCTTTAGTTTAGATGTTTGTTATATGGTTCAACTACGCACCACTGCCCCTCTGTCCTTGCCACTCCTTGGGAGCTTTTCTGGTGTCTTCCTCTGGAATAGCACTCCTTGCCCCCCTCACTTTTCCTCCCTGGCTGATGCTTCCCTGATGGGATATATGTCAGATATCAGTTCACCGAGTGTTCTACACTCATCTTTCCAGAATGGGGACTTTAAAACTTCTCTTCTCTATTAAAATGAATCTTCTGTAATTATTGCTAAGCTTTATTAAAGCAATACTAAAGCTATTGATGATTACTCCATTCCAAGATTAAGGTTAATATTCAGCTCAGTTACCTCGTGTTTCCTTAAATAATATTTATTTTTGAAAGTTTCATGAATGTATACAATCTTACCTTGATCATATCCACTTGTCAACACTTCTTCAAACTCCCTCCCTCCCTTTAATGCATGTTCTATAAAAAGAAACAAACAAGCAAATAAATAAATAAAACTAACCAACTCAGTCTAATTAATACTGCACATATGCTTGGTGGTGTGGGGCCATCCAAGAGGCATGGGCAACCTACCACTGTCCACAGCTCCCGAAAGAAAAGTAACTTTCCTTTCCTCCCTCCCTCTTTAAACACATTCACCACCATTTTCCTCAGATTTTAATACAATCATTTTTTATAGCATTTTCCTCATTATAAGTAGTACTTTTAACATTTTGTTTTTAGGCATGAATGTGAGGTGTGTGTGTGTGTAGGAGAGAGAGAGAGAGAAAGAGAGCGGGAAGAGGAGAGAGAGAGAGAGAGGAGGGGGGGTCTTTGCCTGTGTGCATGCATATGCACTTGAACCCAGAACTCACCAGTTTGGCTAGACAAGCTAGCAAGATCCCATCTCCGCCTGCTCTGTGCTGGGACACTCTCTGGTCCAGCATTTACATGGATGATGGCGATCCAGATTTCAGTCCTCTTACTTACATGGAACTTTTCCCTCTCATCTCTCACCCCAGTCCATGCTTCTTAGGCTTTCATGCTTTGTAACTGACCAGCTGACCCATCCCATTTCAGAGTGCCATTTCATTTTCATTTGTAAGTTTTCCAAGATACATAGTCATTCCAAAGTTTAACCCCGCTTTTTCTCATTTTATTTATTTATTTTTTACACTATTTTGTTTAAGTTAAATGTATTTAGAAAGACCAGATAGTGTTCATGTTGAGGATTAGCCTTATTTCCTCATGATGTGAGTGGGGAAAGCAACAGCATTCTTCACATAAGTGGTCCCTCCTGTTAGTTGTTCAGATAGGCACAGAGAGCTACAGGAATTCAGATGCCAGTGAGGAAGTGACTGACTAATTTTCTCCTATAAGCTGTATAAACGGTGCTCTCTTTGGTAAGTTTTCTTGTCAGGATTCTTTAAAATAAATTGACATGGAAGATCATCGCCTCTCAAGTGGTTTAAATAATGTGTAAACACTGTGACACGTACAAATGATTAGAGTCTAGCATTTTTAGGTGAGAAGTTATTTGAAAAGCTGTTTACCTATTGTTTTCAAAAACTGTCTCATGTGCCACCATGTGAGTGTAAGGGATTGAAGCTGGATGATAAACAGATGCTCGTAACTGTTGGGCCATCTCTCCATCCACCACTAATAATATTTAATATATAAATGTGTGTTTGTGTATATGCATATATATATATATTGAAATTAATTTCAGTAAATTATTGTTATTTACTAGAGCAGCATCAAGTGGGCAGAACTAAATTTTCCATTAGGTTTATGGGTTAGTAATGGGTCAATATGCCTCTATGTGTTCTATGTGACATGCCTGTCTATATTATGTGTGCCAGTGCACATGCATATATATTCACACACATATATAGGCTCAAGGTTGACATTAGCTGTCTTCCTTGAATTTTCTAAACTTTATTTATGGAGTCAGAGTCTCATGTTGAACCCATCTCTGTCTCCCAAGGACTTGTATTGTAGGAAGCTCATACACCTGCTCAGCTTTTACATAGATTCTTTGGATCAGAACTCCAGTCTTCATGTTTGCATGCAAATGCTTTATCCACTTAGCCATTTCCTCAGCAAATTCAATTTGTCTTTGGTGGTCTATTTCTATCTTTTCTTGCTAGTCTATGCTTTTTTTAACTTGGGGATTGTTAGTTTTCCCATGGTTTCTTTAACTATGCTATTTTCCTCTTCTTAAGAAAATTACTTGACTGTCAACTTTGAATATATTATTGCAATCTGAGTTCAAATGCACTGACAGGTCTCAAAATGTGAGATATTAATGTGATGGTTATTATTTTAACATCTATATACTTTCCATCTCTGTGTCTCATTTAATTCATTTAATTTCTGAGAAGGAATGAGAAGGTAAAAAGTGAACAATGTTAGTTTCAACTTTTACTCCTTCTTGAATATCAATATATTGATATCACAAGTCTTAAAATATTATTAGTAAATTATTAAATTGGAAAATACCCTGTTTCAAAAATTACACAGGAATTAGAAAGCAGCCTAGTGGCAAAGCATGTGTCTTGTATAAGAAAAGACCCAGATTTTCTCACTAGTACTGCCAAAGAACTTTTAAAATACATAAACAAAAGAGAAGCAAAAAAGTCCTTGGGATGTAGTCTGGAATAATCTAAACTCTTCCCAATATGATTTTTCATTAACTATGGTATAGTTAATGTAGTTCATTAACTACAAACTATGTTAAAGTTTGTAGTTTACATAAATGTACTTATCCAGCATATTAGGGGATACTTGAAATTATGATCATCGAAGTGAGCGAACCAGTAGCTAGTGAGGTCAGCACCCCTGAGGTCTGGAATATGATTTCCACAGCAGTTTCTGTGGTTTTATGCCCATAACCCATAGGCATATTTGAATTTTTCCCATGTTAAATCATCTGTGCTTTCAACCAGTCTTTCCTTCCTGAATCCTCTCCTTTCTTTGTCCTTCCACACGCAAATGAAGGGGCTGTTAGTAACACTACTCTAGTTTGATTATTGTTCCTGACCCTAAATTAAGATCTACTCTCTTTGGCCACAAACATATTTCCAAATGCCAAGGCCTTATTTTACTTTCTTTTCATTACCATACTACTCCCTTAGCCTTGGCCTTTAGCCGCATTGTTCATTCTCTCCTTTATGGTGTTTTCTTTTCTCACTAGTTCTTCCTTCAAACCTTCCTGTCAACTCTCTTACAGCTGACTCAGTGCTTTCCGCTTCCATTATGCTGTACTCGCACACAGACAGAGACAGGTAATATTTTACACCCTATTGACTGAATATTACTGTCTGTGTATTTTTCGGTTATCTTAAATTTTAACTGCCTCCACAAAGCTCACATACTCTACCCCTAGTTACTATTTCCCAATTGATTTCACTCGGAAGATGGAAATGGCAGTTGTCTCTTAAAGGTGAAACACTGCTCCCCCAAGAATACTGCTTGAGAACCTTCAGAGTGACCCCCGCATCACTGCGACATGCCTTGCGTGTTCCAAGCCTTAATCCTATGACACTCCTCTGCTCTTAATCAGCATGCCCAGTTGCACATCAATGGTACATTTTGATTTGGTCTTTTTTGTTTTTTTTTTTTTGTCTTAAAACACTTGTCTATTTTGCAGTGTATAAAAAAGCACTCCTAAAATATCAAAATGCATTTCAAATGTAGTTTCATTTCCCAAATAAGCATATTGTTCCCTATGATTCCTATTACTTGATACATTTTTCATTTGAAAACTATTTATACTAGTATTTATTGTTTCTAATGCCCATGTTCCAACTTTTCCCACTCACTCTCCTAAATACATTAGACTAGATCATATTTTTTTTCCTGAGGACAGGGATAGTATCTAATGTTATTATGTTTTATAAACAGGAGAGAATTTCTAAATAGTAATTCAATAAAGAAGGATAGAGGAAAGGCAATCATAGATAAGTATAATCTAAATCTTTTACTAATGATAATGTCTCTTATATATTTGATTATAACTCTAGATGATATGGTTGTCTACACCAAGTCAATATCAATATAAATAGTTTCCTAAACACAAGTACAGAAATTATTAACCAGTAACACCACTATTGTGTTTTGAGTAGTGGAAGAATCTTACCCTGCTGAAATTGTGGTGCTGAAATTTCCATAAATATGTGAGTAACTGAAGAGTTGATGAGTTTCAGAACACAGAAGCCTTGAAAAGAGATCAAGATGTTCATTGTATTATCTTAAATCTTTATGCTTTAAGCTACACACACACACACACACACACACACACACACACACACACCATTCTGGCATCATTAAAAAGTTGGTGAAAATAGAAGATAGCACAGGGGGAAATCTGTTAAAGTTTTCCTTCCACCTTGTGAGCAAAAGAGTTCAAGACTGTGCATCAATCTGTGTCTTATCCCAATAGAAATTTATTTCTGTCCACTGTTGGAACTTATAGCAAGTTATACAAGGCAGGTTCAGAATACAAGGGAAAAAATGCAAGAGGTGTAGAGTATCATAACACTTTACGAAGTTATTTGAAACTTACAGTTAGCTAAGTCTTCGGCAGGAAAAAGAAATAATCTTATTATAAGAAAGTTTTCAAGAGTATAGAATATGAAGTGTGATCCAGCACCCCTGGCTCTGCTATTGTAGACTTGGCAACAATATCCTCGAAGTCTGTGAAGTGTGGTGGAAGGGGTTGAAAATAGCATCTGTAAGATAAAATGTTTAAAAATACCTCAGCGGGACTAGCGAGAACAAAAGAGCAAAATCCCACAGAGGTGGGGACTCACAGGAGTTGCTTCTGAGCACTTCCTCTCCGGTGGGGAAGTATTGGTGGCATCCTGAGGAGGCTGCAGTGCCAGTGTCAGACTCCCATGAACAAAGGCAGAGAAAGCCAAAGCATTCAAAAACAAGATCTGATACTGAGGCTCCCCTAGGGCTCTAGAAACAGGCAACTCAGGTCAGAATCAGGTGGGACATGACAAAAATAGGATTGGGTAGGATAGGATGGCTTAGCAGATCAAGAGGATGAAAGAGCACAGGGTAACACAGGGCTAACCTGGAGTGGTGTTTACTCTTATCCTTGGAAGGATAGCAGCTAAATCCATAGCAGAAATGCCACAGAGGAAGTGGAACAATTATCCCCACACAGAAAGCAGAAGCTGCTGGTCTCTCTCCTGCCTCTGTGCACCACACCAAGAGGGCTACAGGTGTGCTTTCTGGAACCTAAGGAACATCTGATTTGATTTGATTTTCCTTAACAGCAGTTGGCTTATACTATATGGTAGGCAGATCATAAGAAACTCGTGACAAAGGGATGAAAGCAGATTAAAGTAATTCTGAAAGAGATTGTGGAATTAGTGTAGATTTCAGCCACACCTTTATGTGACCTGGGCTTTGCCAAGATTCTCTCCTTCCCTTTGTTCTCCCTAGTGTTTCTGCAGCACTTGCCATCATTATCTATCCGTTTTGAGTCTCTGCAGTATTTCATAGAAGGAATGTCTGCTGAGCTGTATGGAGGAATGAATAAATTAATGAATGACACATTCACTCAACTTTCTGCCCGTATCTTGGTAATTCTACTGATAGCTAATTTTGCTCACTGAAATTATCAAATATACATTTTTTTTGTGGCCATATACATGTTTGTTAAGAACTCACTTTTTACCTAAATCATCACTGCTATGTAACTGTATACCAATGTAGGTCCTCAGTAAATCTTTTCAAACATTAATTAGACATACCACCTACTGTCTATAGCCCTGTAATATTAATTAATTATATACAACGATTCTTTTCTTTCCTCAGGGAGATTGTTAAGTAATTTGAGATAGAGCCACAAGTGATTTTTTTTTTAATCTCTGCTTACTGGGACCTACTATGGATCTAATCAAATTTTATTGATTGGGAAACATCTTCTAGTTAGAGATATATCATTTACCATTTGAGAAGTCTTTGATTATTTTCCTTAGAGTTCAGCTGTTTGTATACCATCACCATGAAGAAAAGACAGAAGGTGTTAGCTTATCATTTGTCTTTGCTACAGGATTACCTGGAACTTGATGCCTGGTTTTCTGGTAATGAAGGTTTGGACTTAAAATATTTGTTATTCATCTGAGAAACACTGAGTACCTACTCAGAGCTTACTACTAGAGTAAGTAAGGCTTTAAATAGGCTTGGGATCTGCTGATATGGACCATGTCAGTTAGTTGGAGATAAAACTAATAAGGAAAAAAGATAAATGAGATATATAAGGAATTCCAGTGCCATGATCATTAAGAATTTAAGACAGTAAAATTAGCAAATGGAATAACTTCCTTTGTCAGTTCATGTGGCTTCCACAAAATACCATAAGCTGGAAGTCAAAAAAGAAAAACCAGAAACTTACTGCTCACAGATGAAAGTTGACATCAAGGTTACAGTATGACTCCAGTAAGAGCGTTACTTTCTAGGTTATGAATGGCTATCTCCTTGCTGCTTTCTCTTATTGTGAAAAGCAAAAAGAGGCACATCTCATCTCCTCTTGAAGGGTAGTGATGTCATTCTTATGAGAGACTTCTCATGGCTTATTTACCTCCTCAAAGCTTCACCTCCTTATTTCATCTTGTTATGCAGTAAAATTTGAATATACCTATTTATGAATGTGGGGGTAACAAATGCCTATTCTGCTGTAACTGATTTATCTTTGAGAGGACAATAGTCATGTTTAAATCTGGAGCACTACTAACCTAGCCATTATAAAATGACAGAAGTGTAGCCTTTTAGAAAATGAAGCAATCTGGGTATACATTCTGAGGCATGGAGAAAACTTGATTCTTAGAAACTGAGAGGAAATTTTGTGTTTGGTACACAGCTGTACACAAGAGAAATAGTGATGCAAAATGAGACTAGGGGCCATTCATATTATATTTGTAATAGTGCTGAGCATTAATAATAATCTACATTGACTTAGGGTGGGATGTGGAACCTTTAATGTCTATATCTATATCTATATATATTCTAAATGATGCAAACATGTCTTAAAAGAGATTTTTCTATTATTCTTCAGTTGTCATGGGCTATGATGATTATTCAGAAGTATTTAGGTTTAGTTGTATGTGAATAATATATCTGCTGAGCATTGATATAGCTCATGCTTATTTAGTCTCAGGGCATTGATCTCAATTGTGTATTTGAGCTCTGCTACATGCCATGACTTTATAGGAAGAGCAAGACAGAATATATTACCCTTACAAATCCCTACAATAATAATGGCAGGCAGGGATCTTAAAATGGAGGCACAGTAGGCTGTCATGTGAAAGTAGGGACTAAGTGCTTAGGAACCTAAGAGGCAAGACTATCCTTGAAAAGAGAGGGGGGGAGGGAGAGAGGGGGAGAGGGAAGAGAGAGGGAGGGAGGGGGAGAGGGAGAGAAACAAAATATGCTATTTATAAACCTAAACCTATCATTTATACTCTTGGCCCATTTTCTCCTTCTTTTCATGTTAGTTGTACTAAAACCCTATCTCAGAACTGTTATTTTTTAAATAACAGTATTTGGGCATATATTGTATATACTTAAAACTCATCCACACGAGTATACAATTCAGTGATTTTATTATATTCACAGAATCCCGTAAACATCACAACTGTAAAATAGATATTTTCTGTGCACCCTAAATAAAATCAAGCTATTAGCAGCCACTGTCTATATAATCTTATAAATAAATTGTGGGTGCACACTTACCTGGTTTTTCTCCTCATGGATTTACTGACTGTGAATGTGTCATATAGATGGAATCGTACAATAATGGTCTTTGTGATTTGGTCATTTATTTCATCTTCTCATTGTAGTGTATATCAGTATTTCACTCATTTTTATTTCTGAATACTATGTCATTATATGTTTATGGCGCTTTTACTTATGTGGCTTTTTGTTTCCAGTTCTGACTTCTATTAATGTTATTCACAGGAACATTGTGGACATTTGTGTTTGAACACATTTCTCTGATATATATATATATATATATATATATATATATATATACATACACACACACACATATACATACACACACTCACACACACACACATAATTATACATATATACACTATATATACACACATCACACGTAGTTATATGGTATATATTACCACATATAATGTATACATATAATAATATGGTAATATATCATATATTTATGTACATTATACATAATTATATGGTAACTCTATATTTAACATTTTGTGGAATGGGTAAACCACTTTTCAAGGCAGCCATAGCATTTTTAACCCCTTAGGCAATTCATGAGGTTTCAAGCTTATTACCAGTCTTGTAGTGCTAGTCATGTTTTACTTAACTATCTTAGTAAGTAGGAAGTTATGCCCCATTCTGATTTTGTTGTGCAACAAATATGCAAACTCCTAATGAATGCAAGGGTTGAATATCTTTTGTGTGTTTATTGACTATTATATATGTCCTCAATTTTATTCAATTTTTCTGGTGCTGTATGTTAATTGACTTCTGCATATTAAACCAACCTTGAATTCCTGCACTAAATTATTTTTTCATGAGAATGTATAATTTTATTTGTTGATTTCTGGGTTCAGTTTGCTAGTAATTTGATGATGATATTGGTGCATACATCCAAGAGTATTAACCTGAAGTTTGCTTGAGGAGTCTTGTATTCTCTGCTTTGGATGTTAGGGTAATACATTTTCTCTTTTCTCCATTTCATAGGTTGCCACTTTTATCTTTCTATGCTTTGGTTTGCTCTTGGTTCATTTTGTGCCTGTTTTTTTCTTTTCTTTTTTTTTTCTTGCAGCTAGATCCCAGGCTTCTGATTTTTATATATGCTTTGTTTCTAGCACTGCTGTTTTTTGCAGACTGTGAAGCCTGGCAGGAAAGGGTGTGAACACTGCATGTAGAATTGCCACAAAGATTACCTTTCTAACCAGGATTGAGTCTATTTCTTTAATGATTATTAATAGAGATGCTGCAGACTTGCGGTTTCCAGAGTATGATCAAGAGGGTTTTCCAGATGACCCACCATTCTCACTGTGGCACATTATGGATGTTCAGAATTTTCTTTTCCATCTCTGGAAATGCCTTTTCTCTACAGTGTTACTTAAGCCATATTTGAGAGGAGAATGGATCCATACAAGAATTAAAGAGAGATTGAGTGTATGTTCCTTTAAACACAAATCTGATGCTGATAGGATGCAGATAGTAATAAAATTATTCTCATGCCTATTATGGGAAATGTAATATTGACAGACAGTTGGTGAGTATGTGCTAAATGACGTCTGTCTCTGATAGTGTCTTAAAAGGAGAGTCTTCATTAATTTTGCTGTGGTGAAGAAACTTTACAGTATTCATGAACTCACTGAAATATTTTATTTTATTAACTGATTTGAGTCCATCCTTAAAGGATTACCTTTAGAAAAGTATGTATGCTATACACACATGTCTGCAGAGTTCTGGAGGCCTGTAAAGACATGGACAGAGAACATGTATTGACCCTAAATGATACAACACAAAACAACTCTTTTTGTATTATACATTTAGCACTGCTTTATGCCAGCATTTAATTTAATAATAAACAGTTTCACTCTAATGTGAACACACTAAGGCAGAGATACATTGCCTGTTAGATCAGCAGTGGAAACAATTTCTTTCTGTGGTCAAGTGCTACACAAATTACTACTATGGTAGTCAGCTAGAACTGAACTCTGTTTCTTGAAACTTTGCATGGTTTGTCTTCAGATGTTTCTAGGTGAAGGAATTTTGTTTTTCCATCTTTCTAATGCAGTAGTTCTCAACCTTCCTAAGGCTGTGACACTTTAATAAAGTTCCTCACATTGTAGTGGCCCCTAACCATAAAATAATTTTGTTGCTAATTCATAACTGTAATTTTGCTACTGTTTTTATGTTATAATAATATAAATATCTGATATGCATATGGTTTTACAAACCCCTGCGAAAGGGTTGTTCGTCATCCAAAGGAGTTGCAACCCACAAGTTGAGAACTGCTCTTCTAAAGAAATGTGAAAGAGCCTAATTGTTTAATTTGTATAAGCAGACCTAATAAAAAGCTTGAAAATTGGCCCCAAAAGGATTAATTTTTGGAAAAAAATGACACAACATGTATAGCACATTATGCTGTCAGTGTGAACTTATTTAATTATTAATTATTTAAAGTATTTCATATAAATATCACATTGAGTGAGGTAACTCAGACTCAGAAAGACAAATGTCACATTTCTTAGTTACAAATCTTCAGATGTGAATACATAACCTAAAGTAACTGCGGAAACAAGAAAGTAATAAGGAACCATTGCTTGGTGGTATGGGTATGAGAGAGCAATAGAGAAGTAAATGGCAGGGTACAAATGGAATGGGAAAAACAGGGGTAGTCTCTAATTAGGGAGGGTGGGGGAGATAAATACAGAAGGAAGGAAGGAAGGAAGGAAGGAAGGAAGGAAGGAAGGAAGGAAGGACCTCACCAACCAGGTATGAGAAACAATCTTTTGAGTTGTTGGTCAGGGTTGACTAAGAGACCCTAAAAACATACAAGCTATTACCATTGTCTTTGGTTTGCCTCCTAGATATGGAAGGTAAGTTCCTATTGTTGAAAACACTTTCCATTTCAGACACAGGGCACAGAGGCTCCTGAGATGGAACTGACCGGAATACCTCTTCCCTAGGCTAGCTTTCATACTATCAGAGGTATCATTCTAGCTTTCCAAGTGGGGAACCACCAAGATTCTTACCTAGCTATGATGCCTATGAACAACAACAATGACCAACAGGGCACCATAACCCTAAAGGTGCAGTGGTGTAATTCAGTAGCCAACTTCTAGTTAGACTTAAGACCCTCTCAACAAGAGGGATATCATGCCTGGTACTAGAAATATAGTTAACTACCCAAGGCTAGTGAAGTCGTAGATCTTGGAGGAGAATCTACAACCATCACTTTGCTAAACTCAAAACCATTCCTAATTATACTCTAAATATTTGTCCATTTATACACAAATAAGTGTAGGTCTCACCATTCATCAAGAGAACTTCTCTTGGCAGCAGATAGAGAGCAGTATAGAAAACCACAACAATCAAAATGTAGAGTTGTAGAGTCCAGTCACAATGGATGCATCTACAAAACATTTCCTGTACCTAAGGCTCAGGGAACATTGCTGAAGAGGGTGAAAAGAATGTAAAAGACAAAGGATTGGGAAGTTTGCTGTGAGACTGTGTCTCCTCGTAATGCCAGAATTTACTCTCACCAACATGACTGTCTAAAGAAGGACAACAACAGATATGACAAAGTGGATGGGGAAAAGCCCATGGTGCTTCAATTCTACACAAAAAACTACAGGCCACTTAGGAAGTCTGAGAGAGGGAGAAAAAGTCCTCCCATAGGAGAGCACACCAGTTAGTTATTCAACACCAAGTAGTCATTCCTGAAAATATACAGAAACAAACAGTATGCAGACTGAGCAGGTTATATTTAAGAACATATATTTTTACACACACACATTTATATGCAGATAACAATATTGAATGTAAAGAATTCCATGACTCAAATGTGAACAAGGAGCATGAATGTAGCAAGAATATGAGCATGTTTGCATGGAGGAAAGGGAAGGGAGAAATGGTGCAATTATATTATATTATAATCTCAAAAATAAACAAAAATGTTTAATATATTCTTATGTCACAGCACACATGTCAAAAACTGGTCTTTATTTCAAGGACACAATAGTAAGTCAGAACAGAATTTCTTTTGTTGCTTACATCTACTGGAAGAGACTAATGGTAAAATATGATATGGCTCATACATAATTTTATACTGAAATACCTATTTGTTTCTTTAATTCATGTCAGAGCTTTGAGGACTCTGAATTGATTGGTTGGAGCATACTGCTATGAATTTTAAGTGGAATAGGATTTATGGGTGTTAGCGTAGGCACATGTTTGCTCTCAGAAGAATGCTGTTGGCCTTTAACTTTGAAGTTTAGCTGAGCATTAAACTATTACTCTATCTGAGATTTCTTTAGAGATTATAGTCAGCAAAAACTTTGGAGAGCAAATGAGGTCATGAATCTTTGCTATCTTGACGCTGCTATATAGATCAAATGAGAAAATGAGAAGAGAAAGTACTCAGAACATTATTTTGCCGCATGAAAAAACCTGAGCATGTACTATTGTGATTTTTATAGCACGCCACTATATTTTCTTATTTGAGAGAATCTGTGGTAAAGGTAATATAAACATGTACTAAGCAAAAGGTTAATTCACATTTTGATTTTGTTGCATAATTTTAATAGATACAGACCCAATGTTCTGAATTAATATTTTACCATAATAATCTGACTTCAGAAACTTGAATGTATCTTCTTTTTCTTGTTTATTTGGTTTCTATTTGGGAGAGTATGGATTCTGGCTGTGAAGGAGATGAAAAGTGGTGGGTCTTTAAAACCCACTACTTTCTGTTTCACACGGATAGTTATGTGGCTTCAGGCTAATTGGGCGTTCATACGGTATACTTTCTCCTGTCTGGCAAGACTCTTCAGAGAAGTAGGAAATCTTCTGGGGCTTATTCTCCCATATTGTGTTTCTCACTGAGACTTTGACAGTTTCAATGACTTTGAAAATCGTTGTAAGAAATTCTCAGAGTTTAGACTTTAGAGATGAAAATTCATAGATGAAAATCAATGGCTCTGTGGTTTTGCTACAGCCATTTAACCTCCCGGAGATTTTCTTTCCCAAAATAACACAAATTATGTTGTTCAGAATGAACACTCAAAACTAGTTCTATAAATTATTTTCACATCTTTATTAAGTATGATCAGTTAGTATTGATAATTAGTACTATTCTATAATGAAAACTAGCCATAATACACACGATAATTTCAGGTCAGTTGGTTTTCTGGGGCAGTGGAAATAATAAAATATCTACACTATAAAATTCTTTTGAAGTAGTGTATACAGTGGTCAAAAAGCTTTTTAAAAGTCACAAAATGAGATTTTACTGTTAAAACTCCCAAGTAGTGCTGTTGAACAAACAAGTATTCACTTGTTCAGGTAGCTGGGCTCTAAGCCCAAGCACTGGCCCTGCAGTTTCTTCTGCACTTCTGTGGTTCAGTAGCTCTGTTCCCTTGATGCCTTCACACAGCAAAACTCTTTCTGCTGCAAGAAGTTGCTACCTTTCAGGCATTTTCTCCTCTCCCTGGTCTCCACCACCCACTTACACCTGACTTTATTCGTCAACAGTACAGTTGATATTCCACTGCTACTTGTATGTTGTTGAAATTCACAGGAGGACTGGAGTCCTCACTCTGTGAATTTGTCAAGAAACAATAACATAGCATAAGATGATGGATTGCTATCCTGTTTGGTGATCTAGGTTTTGGTCTCAAAAGAACTTTGTTAAAGCCAATTGGACAGCATGGCTTAGACTGAAAAGAGGAGTAGGATAAGTTGCCTAGAAATGATTCTGACTCCTTTATCCTTAAGGAATTAAAGTATCCAGCACCCTAGGCCTCTTACTGTGATAGTACTAAAAACAATGAGAAGTGTTTCTGTTATTGTTGTTTGTTTGTTTAATGAATGAGACCCTAGCAGTGCCATATAATAAAATCAACTGGCTTCAAATTTTAGCCTTAGTAATACATGCAAAAGAGAGTAGGTGAGTAGGTGGACAGATGTTTCCCTTTGCCCTCCATCTTTCTAGCAGAAGTTTCCCCCTTGCCTCCTTAATGGATAGTTCTGTTTGTTAAAAAGATCTTGCTGGCATGAGTCTGATTAGCTTTTAGGAGTGTAAGTACAAACACTGCTTACAGAGTTTCATATAGACTGAGTACCTTTGAGGGTCTTGCTCTTTTGTATGTTAGAATGGTGACTTTACCAAGATTTCTGAGTGCATTCTACCAACCACCCTTTGGAAGGGCCTAATTTTCCCCCACCTATTTTTTCTCTTTAGGAAGCTTCAGAGTATTAGGAGTGTTTTCCTTTCTCACCAGGGAACCTTGTCTGGTTCCTATCCACAGGGCCTCCCAGAATAAGTAACTAATAAGAACTGGGTCAGTGAAGTTCCTCCAGAAGCTGGTACCAAAATGATATGAAAGGATTTTATTAGGGTTAATGTGCACTGTGAGAGAAAACAGAAAATATCAGAAAATGGCTGAACTATTCTGGAGCTATAGGAAGGAAGCATATTAAAAATGTCTGTTATTACTATGTAGGCTAAAAAAAAGATTTTTCAAGGTTGTTAGAGGGCTACAGATCCAATGGTGGTGGTCAGATGAGCTAAGACCCTTTCTACTAGGGACACATCAGTCTTAGAGTCCCTGTCCTGCTCGGTAATTGACTGGAAGCAACTTGTGGGAAGCTAGGTTTCCATCGGAGGTCATGAACTTTTCAAAGCACTCAGCATAAGATTCTTTGATCTCCTTACACTGCCTGCTCCAGCACTTGCCTTGATAAGCAACAAAGCTGTGCTAATAGTTAGTGGGTGCTCTGTACCTCCACTGTTGTACTCATTTAATCCCAGTTCTTCAAGTTATGGATCACTAGCCTTCTTGTCTTCTTCAACTGAGAAGTGTGGATGGTGGTGCTTTATCTCAGGGCATGTACCATAATGGTCAAATTAAATGACAGGGATTCATGGAAACTTCTAGAATTGACTTCTAGAATGGCTATCCTGGAATAAGGTGAGTAAGGAATAAGAAAGAGACGTCTATCACTAATATCAACAGCAGTAGTAAGAACAGCAGCATTCCCAAACAGGTTCTTTTATTTTCTTACACAAACCTCTTTAAAAGTAAATGCTGTTAGAATAGTAAACACTTTTTCTAAGTGAACTTTTGCTGAGCATATACTGTGTGAAATACTGTACTGAATACTGAAGAGGGATTTCCCTTCAGTATCACGCTATTCCAGGTCTATTTTCTAATTAAAACTTAAATGAGTGTGATGGAATTGATTAATCCCTAAACTTGTCCAAACATGTCCACAGACACATAAAAGTTCATGTTCTTACCCCACATTACATCCAAAAGACCAGGCTTGAATTCAATGGGAGTTGTATTTGAATTCTCTGGTCAAGAATGCTTTAAGTATGAAATTATTTATAAATAATTTTAATAAAAGAAAGCACTCAACTGTGTAGACTTAAGGAAATTTTTTTCATATCAATGTATGGGAAATTTTGAGGTTGTTGTAGAGATGCTTGATGTTTAGGTTGGTAGATTTTTATGAACATAACTGACAGTAGTATATTCAGTATGATACATAAGGAACCTTTAAAAATATTTATCAGTTCTCTATTTCCCGCTTACCTAGAGGAGACACAGGTAAATACAACATAGCCCCCTCCCCTCATTGGGATCCTAATCTAGACAAACTGATCGTCACAGTAGCACATAGAAAGTGGTTTGTGAGACTTAATCCCAGAATGTCTAGTATACAAAGAGTGCAGATAACATCAGCTCGGATTCAATTAACCTGGGGGAAATAAGAGCAACTGCACATAGGAAATGAAAGTTCACTTTTCTCTCATGTCCATAACGGACATAATCATCCATCCAGGAAGGTTCTGGAAATTTATCTTGCTTAGGGGTTTCCTCCTTCCTATCGGTCTTCTGTATGTAACTCTCATTTCCCAAAGTCATGGCTTCCAATGTCCAGTTGTGTGTGTGTATCAGGACAGCAGGGTTTCAGAAGAAAGGAGTGCATGTTGTTACATGGAACAGTAACTCCTAGAAATTGTGCATGGTACACATCATGTATCCCACTGACCAAAACATGGCCACGGAGCCATGGATACATACAAGAAGAATGTGAGCTTATCCCAACAAACAATATGCCTTGGAAAAATGATAGATTATTTCAAGGGAAAAGAGGAAAATAATAGTTCTTGGGGCCAACTGGAAACTCTGCCACAAACCCGACCAACTAGAAATGGAAAGGGTATAACAGTCCATGTAAATAAAACATTAATGTGCTATATTTTCACTTTTAAGCCATACTGCTTTTCAACATTGTTTACAGATAATTGTAGACTAATTAAAATCCTACTATCACAAATTTGTTCCCGCAGCAGCAGAATTCTTCAATTGTTTGTTAGTAAAATGACAGTGCATGGAGCATTTCGTAGAGCATCATAGTTATTCTCCCTGCAGGAATAAATTCTATGCTCACCTTCCTCAAACGTGGGCCTTATTTTTATTATTTTGCCAAACCATCACTTTTAAATGCTTATATGAGAGTGGAAAAGTCTTGTAAGAAAAGTAGATGATCTGTCTTTCTAGCTCCATCATATACCTGTATCTCTCGGTACTTAATTGTTACAACATAAATGAAAAACAGTATCATACTTGTTTGGAGTATATTTGGAGTCTTGATGTATTATTGCTAATTTCAGGCAAAATACCCAGTAATGAATTGACCAAACATTAACAAATTGTGTAATTAATACCATAAGTGCTTATTATAATGTAGAAATCCTTGTGGATATTTTAAACACATTTCACTCATACGTTGTAAAATAAAGATATTTGAGGGTGAAATAGAAATTTTTTTATCTTTTAAAATTCTAGGAGATAGGGGTAGGGAGATAGATCAGTGTAAAGGCACTTGCTGCTCTTGCAGAGGACTAGGTTTCAGTTTCTACTCCCCTGGGCAGCCCACAGTCATCTCTAACTACTTGCAAGATATCTCATGCAATCTCTGTTCTCTACAGCACTGGGATTACAAATGGTGTTCATTGGGCAGATTTTCATATAGATCAAAAAATCTTTTTGAATATTGGGATAAAATTTCATGATACCTCAAAATCAATGTAAATATAGATAATGGATGTCCTTGCAATTACTTAGGAAACCAGACACACATAGCAGAAAGAAGTCGCTTTTAAACAATCAAGCATACAGATACATGCAAATCTGCCATTTCGGTTCGCCACTCAGAGATTCTATCTCCCTGTTTTCTCTTGCTTTTGCTGTCCATCTATAGAAAGAGTTGAGAACTGCAGGCTGAATCATATAGCATAGTTCAGGTTCCAGTGATTTTGAATTACTTTGCTTTCAACAAAAAATGCCAATAAAAATACAGAAAATTATAGCTTAGTATTACTCAGTAAGCTTTCCAATTGATCCAGGTTATCAAAAAACATGGGAAAGATCCTGAACGAACAATAAATATGTTGTTAAATGTTAGGCTTTTAGCTGACACATACATATTAGATCTAATTCATGATACATAATACGGTTGGGCTTATGTGTTGGAAGTGTATAGTACAGTATTTCTGATACAAAGAATGTTTTTGTGATCAATAAAAACACCCAATCATTCTTAGGTTATTAAAACAGGTAAACATAGATAGCCTTGAAATCCGTTTTACTTTATATTTCCACTCAAAATTTCTCTCTCTCTCTCTCTCTCTCTCTCTCTCTCTCTCTCTCTGTCTCTCTCTCTCTTTCCATCCCTCCCTCCCTCCCTCCCTCCCTCTCATACACATGTAAACACACATACACTTGGGTGTGTGTGAGAGCACCACGCATCATTAAATAAATAAATAAATGTGTTTATATTTATATTAAACGTATTTCCACCTTAAGCAGCTTAAATGCAATTGAGTAAGATTTATATGTTAAGAATATGATGTTTCAGGCATCAGAACATGTTTTATGTTCACTAATTTTACTAAAATACAAAGAATATCTCTATCAGGTCTCAACGTGATACAACTGAAATAACTTAGAGTCAAATAGCATTCATGAAAAGCTGTTTTATGCCATGTTGTCTATTGGATAGGGTCCATGATTCTTCTGTATGTCTCACAATACCTCCTTAGTGTGAAATTCAGAGAGAGTAATATATACAATGCTTCATAAACTGTAAGTGATAGAGCTGAGATTTGAACAAGTTTTACCTTAAACCTGTATTCTTCTTGCACTGTGCTCCTGGCATATTTTAGAACAGTGTTTGCCTTTCTTCCTCACACTTTCTTCAACCCAGTGTTGGTTAGTAAGGCACCCCCAGTATGAAGAAATATAATGACTTAGGTAGGTGGCAGAGCTGAAATTCAAAGCACAATAATTAACTCTTATACTCTCTGCTGCTTCTGCAGAGTAAAGCTGATAGCTTCACAAAACTTTCTGTTTCCAAATGATAATTAAATTGGAATGTACATGTTCTATCATACATAATTATTCTGATTCTAGAGTGTGTTCAGTGTTAGCCACGGAAAAATAATTGTACTTACTTATAAAATAATATTTTCTCTAGAAAATCTTCATGTTGTGCTGATGCCTAGGACTCTTTGTATTATTTATTGATTATACCCTGAAATTCGGTAACTTGAAGTAAATACGTATGTTTTTCTCTGATGGTTTCTGTGGATCAGGAATTTGAGAACACAGAACAACTATGTGATTACATCGGGACTGAATTGTTCTGTGAGGGTGATCACAGTTGATGGTCACTGTACTAAATCCTTCATGAGAATTCAAGATCTACTTTCAAAGACTCACAGAGCTGAATTTAATGCTAGAAAATATGCTTTCTTCTAAAGGAAGAGCTCTTCATGGTATTGCTTGGGTGTCCTCGCCACGTGGCAGCTAGCTTCTACCAGAGCAAGTAATTCAAAGAACTAGAGTGGCTAATGTGTATTTATGTCCAAATTAAAATCATATACTTGTACTTTTTACATACATGTTAGAATAGAAGCCACTCCTAATTCAATGGGGAAAGGAACTACGTATCAGTGACGTGGATTATCTGTAGGAATATGGGAGACTGTCTACCACATATAACAAGAGGAATAACAATACATTTTCACCTATTTAGCTTTGTGCTTTAAGATGTATTTTATGTCTGAAAGAGTCTACATATTGAAATCTGAAAAACATGGTTTATATACCAGATTTATCATATAATAGTCATAGGGACTGTTATACATTACATTTGAACCCTATGGTGCTTTTATGACATAGTCTTTCAGTCCTCCCTTTTAACATTGATTTATGCTGGGAATGGTAGTGCACACCTTTAATCTCAGAACCCAGAGGAAAAAAGCAGACAGATCTCTATGGGTCTGAGACCATCCTGGCATGCATAGTAGGTTCCAGGCAAGTCTGGACTCATAATGAGATTGTCTCAGATAATTATTTGTTACTGTCTGTATATAATGTGTGTGTGTGTGTGTGTGTGTGTGTGTGTGTGTGTGTTTATGTGTGTCTGCGTGCATGTGTGTGTTTGTGTTTGTGTTGTACCTGACATTGTGCATACATGGAAACCATGCGGCAACGTTTTGTAACTGGTCCTCTTTGCACCATGTAATCCTGGAGTTCAGCTAATGTCATCAAGCTTGTGAGATAATCACTTTTATCCATTGAGCCATCCCCAAGGCCCAAAACCTCATGCTTTCAGTTGTCAAGCAGACAGAACACAATACTATAGCTTGGCATTGAAAGCTCCCCAAACTTTGTTTCATATGTTTCTTTGTTTATTTTCCACTATTCATTTATCTCTGAAATAATCTACTTGTCTGGGAATTATGCAAGACTTCAAACTCCAGGGAGCCTATTAGATTATGTATTCAGGAATATATAGATGTTTTATGTTATACAGAAAAATTTATCCAGACTTTCCATCATTTCTTCTGAGAATGATACAAATGAAAACTTCAGCTTGAAACCTTCACTGATTAACAGACAGCCCCCACCATCACCCATGTTACCCTCCCCGAAACTATACCATTTTGTACTATATAAAGATACTCTGGGCATGCAGAGTATCTTCTAGTACCATAATGCTAATCAGTAGGGGTCAAACTTTCAGCTTGGCACAAACTCAATTTCTTTATGTTTGGTGATGTAATTAAGTCATTGATTAAGCAATCAGGCTTTGCTATAAGAAGTGATAGCTCAGCCTTTAAAGGCTAAGACTCACAGCTGAATCATCAAATTATTTTTTTTATTTTCTGAACACTTCTATTTTTCCAGTTAAGTTAAATATATTCGTAGTAAGAAAATTTGTAATATGAAAATATTATCTTCACCTATTTCCAGTAGTTTGAACTCTTTTGATTGATAAACAAATGAATATATTAATTAATTTTAAAGCACTTGTACATATAAAGAAATGATATATAATATATTCATGGATTACTGTTTTATAGCTTATTTATATTCTGGATTCTAATTGAATATGTTAGGTGCAAAAAGTATTTGACTTAATCAAGAAGTCACCAATAATTTGGTCGTATATAGTCATGTAATATAAATAAAAGACAGGACACCTGGCCATTGCAAAGCTTAATCTCTTAGACATCATATTTCTATTGATTGCGTCCAAAAGACCATTTAATAGGAAATTAGCTTTTGATGTGTTTGCTTTACAATGTAGTGCGTTGACCAGAGAGGAGGTATATATTATTTGATTGCATAACTTTAACTATGTAAATATTTCCTTTAAATACTTTGTTTTAACATCTGTATCTACTTATAAACCTGTGAATATATCTTCATAATTAAGGTTCCACATGTAATTTGGGGATTTTCAGCCTGCTAGATAGGCCACCAGTGGAAGCTGAGTAACTTCTGGAGTCTCATTTTCACAAATGACATTTTTTTCTTTCCTTTCCTTCCCTTTACTTTCCTTCCTTCCTTCCTTCCTTCCTTCCTTCCTTCCTTCCTTCCTTCCTTCCTTCCTTCCTTCCTTTCTTCCTTCCTCCCTCCCTCCCTCCCTTCCTCCCTTCCTTCATTCGTCCCTCCTTTCCTTCATTCCTTCCTCTTTTTTTGAGACAAGGTTTCTCTGTATAGCCCTGGCTGTCCTGGAACTCACTCTGTGTACCAGGATGGCTTTGAACTCAGAGAGCTCCCTGTTTCTGCCTCCTGAGTGCTGGGATTGAAGGCGTGCACCACCACTGTATGTCTCACACATGATAACTTTTTTAATATATCAGAAGATGAAACACTTCTTTCTCAGCTTTCAAATTATCATACGGATGATGAGTCAACATGATACTGCCAAATATCCTAAAAGGACTGTTGGAATAGGACCAACTTTAAGTCATTTTACTTAAACTTGCTCATATGAAACTAGGGTTTTCCTCTGTGTACATCAGAGATTAGGGTGCATAGGATGACTGGGAATTCATACCGGTTTTATTAAACATACAGATTCTTAGAGCCAATTTGATGCTGGAAAAAGACTTGAAGTAAAATGGAGTTTAATAAACATCTGCATACTATGCATCTTCTGTGTGTCTTTATGGCTCTTAGATCTCACAGAGCCAACTGTAGACTGGCTTTATGAACATTCAGATATGTGCCACTGTGGCACTCAATGAGTTAGGCAATCGAGCTATTATCATTTTATCTCCTCACAAATGGACAAAAGTTTTTACTGAAATGTCTAGAAATCATCTTTAAAAAGTCAATGAGCAGATGGTGCCTTCCTTTGTATATGCTGATAATGTGATTCAATTCTACCACATTTTTAATGCATTTTTGTACACAAGAGTCTCATTAGAACTATTGAGCGTTTGGCCAAATGTTGGCCAAATGCAAGAAAAAAATAAGTAAAAGCACGTCTATGGATTTTTTTTCTTTTTAGTTAGATCGGTAGCTCTTTGTGTGGTTTTCATATTCAGTCATAAGCAGTAGTTTCTATTCAGGACAGCAGTGAAGTCCCAGTTGATGAGATTAGGAAGATGAGAGCATATTAAATGTCTGTTCTAGAGGCCCACGTGCTCCAGTTCCCAGCATCCCATTCATTCTATTCATTCCAGAATTAAGATTTTATTTCAGAACACACAGGCATTTTAAGTTACCATTTTGTAGCTTTTCTTGCTTTAGGCAAAATAGAGAATGCACAGATTAACATTGTTACATAAAACAGAGCAATTGGGAGTGAATCAGACCTTGAACTGGGTACATTTTGAAGAATGGTAAGATGCATGTAGTGAGTGATCTAGATAATGCATTGGCTCTGGAGAGCACACATGTGAATAAATTCTTGAGATGCCCAAGGAGCACCAAAGGAGCTCTCTCAAAGTTCATACTTAGAGCCACAGCTTTCCTAGATATGTGTTCACACATCACTAGATAATCATCAACCAGTGTGTTATAATCTTTACACAAATCAATTAAGATTCTTGTCCAAGTGCAGACTTTGATTCAACAGCAGCTAATGGTTCCCCAAGATTCTGTGTTTCTAAGAAGATTCATGCAGTGCTGTGGATTGTCCTTGGAAGTTGGTGTGGTTACCATTTGCTAAAATGAACTTATTTGATCCAGAAAGAATTTTTCCCATCTAATAGTTACTATTTACATGGCTCACACACTTTCAATACAGTGTATTTTGACTTTTTGATTTTTATTCAGAGTCTTGCAACATTAATATAGTACAAGGGTAATTTAGAACTAAAGAACTAAGATATTTGTCTTACCTTAATGTTTATGATTGCCACAACATTTCCACAAATTTTTATTTATTTTTATTTTATATTTATGGATGCTTTCTGTCAGTGCATCAATACATTCAGTGCCTGAGAGGCCAGAAGAGAAGGTCATAGATTTTCCTGGAACTGGACACAGTTGTTAGCAACTATGTGGGTGCTAGGATTCATACTTTGGTTCTCAAGAATTGCGCCAGTGCTCCCAATTATTGGGCTATCTTTCCACTCTCCCTTTTTATTTGCTATAATTTACCAAGTGTTTGACATAAGTGCTCCATAGTATGAATTTCAAAACATGCAGCACTTAGACTTGAGTAAGTTTGTGGTTCCATCATAATTTAATCTTAAAATATGTTACTTCCAGTTTTGTTAATACCTTAAATGTCACGAAGACCTTATTAAATCCAGAGTTCATATAATCTTATTAACTATAACTATATCACACAGCTAAACTAATAAAGCTTAGGAGACATTCTTTCAGGATCTAACATCTGCTTTGTTCATATTTCCACCAAAATAGATCATGTACCAAAGAATGGGAATCTATCTCAATTTTTTTTTCAATTGTTCGATGGTAGGATAGAGGGCATACAAACTAAAGAGTGTAGATTCAGTTGAAAAATGCTTAATATGGAATCTCAACCTATTTCTGTTATCAACTGTCCCTGTCTAATTGTAGTAAAGAGTAAAATGAGTATGATGTGTGGCCGAATGGTTTTGGCAATAGTATATGTGACGATTACTCAACTTTCCTTTGCCAGCCTTCAGGTTACCTGCAATCACTCCCATGTGACCAGAGATTACACAGTTGGTAATAAATAGTGGTGAGAACAAACCACAGGACGACAGCTGGAGCCTACATTAAAAGAAGTGCTAAAAGGAGAGCTATCACCTCTGATTTTTCTCTCTGACGGAAGTGTGGGAATTTTAGTTCCAACACTTCCTATATATATTTAGCAGCATATAAATGATTAAACAATACTTCCGTCAGGCCTGTACCCTGTTCTTTATCTCAATGTAGTCACCCAACAAAGAATTTTCATTTATAGCCCAGAATAGTGGTTTAGATTTGAGTGCAATTTACCAGCGATTCCAAAGTAGGATGTGTTATTTTTGTAACTGGGATTAAAAATATAGAAAATTTTTCTCAATATGGAAAAGTAATTATAGAATTCAGATGCTTTTGAATTGCTTTAAAGGAAGATCTGGGGAGGGGGCATAATTGGGCAGGAGAAAGCTGCATAGGGGTAAACACAGAAGCAGCAGGAAACACAAGCCTACAACATGGGGTTCAACTTCCAGGCTGTGGGGTAGTTACAGCCAGGCAGACTTGAAAACAACTCTCAATGCCATTAGCATGAATTTGTAGTGAAAGCCTAAGCCTTAGCATCTGTTTATTTCTTTTTAGTCATGTATTTATTGTTCAAATGCTGATTATTGGGCATTTATTGCATGGGCATCAAGGTGTTATTCATGAAAAGAAAAAGCAGAGAGAAGAAAGCCCTGGCCTTTGAAACTATGGTAACAGAGCTGGGAAGAACAAATAGGTAGACATAAAATAATTTAAACGCATGAGCAAATGTTTGCTGATAGAACTCAAAAGTATTGACTCTTAAGAGAAAATGGTGAAGACTGTGTACAATAAAGTCTTCCTCTGGAGGTCATATCGGGAATCAGGGATGCATACACAATGAAGGAAAAGGCATAGTGATGTATTCAGGGGCTGTGCTGGAAAGGGACAGTCCAGGGAGGGAGCATGACTGTGGTGTTTAGAGAGAGGGTCAAATTTTTAGGGAATAATTTAGGACTAAATATGTTCTTTAGAGTTGTGACCCATGATTTAATCCCGGGAGACTTTAAGAGAAGTAACAAATGGAGATCTTAATAGACACATGTCCCTGTTTGGCTCTTTTCAGCCTCCAGGACTGGCAGCAAAAGTGCTATACAAGATTTGGCCCTTTGGACTTGGACCTCTGGAATCATGTGCCAAAATGGACCTTGTTTCTCTACAATTCAATTGCCATTGGCAACAGAAAATGGTGGAATGCAATATGCTTATAAAGAAGAGGGTGCTGTGTGTAAATAATTTGTGAATGATTTATGCAAGGTCTCGGAAGCAGCAAATCATTCTGAATTAAAGAAAAAGAAGAGATTGATCATATGAGGGCATTGAAAATACAGAACAGAATAGACCCATTTTCCTTTAGAGTAGACTCTGATCTTCATGACCGGGCATTGTCCATTGTTTCATGTGTGAATATTCAGGTTCATCAAGTAGCTTCTGGTGTTTTGCAACTCTTAGCAGTACTCACCGTACATCAGTATGTGAGTATAGAGTCTAGCTTCTAGAATCCCAGGCTCTTTCCCATTAGCTAGATGATTTCTAGAAGGAGAAAACAGGATACTCCAGAAACATCATGGATTTATATTTATTCATGAGTTAAGGAGACGTCTGTTTGTATAAGCCTTCTGTAAATAGAAATACTTTATGCATTTCATTCATATTTCACCCTAACTCCTTAGGATACACTATAGATTCTTTCTCTTCTTTTTTTTTTTACATAAAATGTGCAAAAGTAATTCATTATGAAAGCAGCAGATCATGGAGTAGTGGCATCTGAGCAAAATATTTTGAATATCAGGTTCTGTGATTTATGTCTAATTATTTCTATCCTCTATCTCACAATGAATATTCTCATTCATTTATTCAGAAGAGTCTCAGGTATGCTTATGAGGGCTACAGTTCCTATTCTCAAACTGTCTTTGTAGTGAAATAGATATGTGGGTCCCGAACTTAACATGATGAGAAGCTCACTATGTGAGAGCACTATAGCTTCTGTTAAAAGTAATTTGGAGATCTATAAGAAGTATATGGCCAGCCTGTGGAGATTTGCCACAGAAGGATACTGGAAACGAATCCTCAGAAAATCATTTTGCATTTTCCAGGAAGCGAAAAAAACTTTCTAAGCTTACTGATATTGATATCTGGCTGTGGGCTTTTTCTGGGATTCCTCTAATTTCTTTGTCTGGCTTAAGATCCCAGCACTTGTTTTCCTTCTGTTATGACCCTCTATTTACTTCCTGTTCAGGAACAGTCCAGATCAAAGTCCCACAGACAAGCTGTACTTCTGTGTGACTTCCATAGCAGTGTGGGGTGACATAGATACTTTGCTCTCTGTGAACCAGTTAAGCCGAATCCAGTGGGTTGCTCTTACCTGGCCAAGTGATATTTCCATATAGATAACTGTATTGTATCAGCTGGATTGCTATTTCTGGTGTCTATATTTGGGATCTTTCTCTGCCACATGCTTCTTTTCAATAACAGGTTTCAAACAACATCTTGTAAGTCTGAAGCTGTCAAATCCTGTTTCTTTTGTTTTGTGTGGCGACTTAATTTCTACTGTTGTAATCCTCATTAAATAAAAACAACTAGGCAGTTAGGAAACAACTCAGTGATTCTTGCCTTACAGAAAATGACTAATAAGAAAGTTTTGCTTCCCACATTATGTTTAAATAATGTCCAGAAAAGCAACTTATTCATTTCCCCAAAAATATAATAAATGTAATAGTAAATATAAATACAGGCGTTAAATATAAAGTAAATATCAAAACATATTTTATGCTGTGTTGTCACAAATATCTGAGGGTTGAAAAAATAATGTGATAACCTCTCTAGTACTTTCCAGATTCATGCTCAGTAGCTCATAATTATTTTCTTTTGGTTTGTGTTTCTTTAGCACATGAGGGATTCAATTTATCAATAAGTTGTGAGGCAAAATACAGGTGCCTAGTTAAATTTCAGAGAAGCAAATTAGTCAATTTTATTATGCCTCAAAAATTAATGTTTACATTAAAACATTATATATACCTTATATTAAAACTTCATACTCAACAGAACACACAAACATGTCATTTTTATTTTATCTGAAATTCACATTTAACTAATTACTCTATATTTATTTTCTAAATCAGACAAAACTACTAATTAGTAAAAGATGCTTAAGTTTCTCCTTTGTGGGGATGATTCACAATTAAAAGGCATGTTTGTAGTATAAAAGTTAAGATACTATTGAATTAGTATTTCTCAGACCACAAAACTAATGAGATGGTTTTTTTTTTCTTTCTTTTTCTGTGGTTCTTAGATAAGTCTTTTCCCTGGAACTGCTCTGTACCTAGGCTTTTAAAATATTCCTTTTAAAATATTCCTTTTATCTTAGGAAAGTGTTACATTAGAGGACTGATATTTCATTACCTGAGTCACTTATCAAGGAAAGAGAAAAATATCAAGAGAATGCAGAATTCCAGGAATTTGAATTGGATGGAATTTTAGAGACTACTTATGTTTAAGTGTTTTTTTTTTTATTAGCATTAAAGAACTGTATCACAACTTTGATAGTAAAGGACTTAACAAGTTAATCAGCTGAGACAGATTCCTGATCTTCCAGCTCTACGTCTGATGCTTTATAGGTATATAAATCTGATGGGGCATTCTTTCTCTGCTACAAGGCAATTAAGAAGTGTAATTGTTAGGTAATTAAAAGAAATAAATTAATTTCAATTCAATAACTCTAAAGTGCACTGTGTTGAACATTATGGGCCATAGCTAACAGCTTCTAGTAGCCTTTTGGTGACTCCAATCCACAGCCTCCACAATCAGTCTAAAGGAACTAGGAACCATACTGGTTAGTCCTTGTTTCATCACTAGTGGCTGTGACTTTTGCCAAGTAATCTGTCTACCTGTGTATGACTCAGAGTCTTAGCCGAAAAAAGGATTTTGGTGTTCACAACCATACCAAAGACTGTGGAAGGACTGAGTGACGACCTCTAAAAGAATTTCTAAATATACCTGCCAATGGTAATGGTCTAATATGTGTTGGTTATTTGTATCTTTTTATAATTAATACACAAGGTGCTTAAATATGGTTAGGACTGTAGATTTTGCATACTCATCTGAGTAAATGTGATTAAGAATGTGATTGAATCTACTTGTATATTTTCAGTGATTTCAAAGATCCAAGGGAGTGACCAGTGTTTTATTCAGTTGCTGCTTTAATGATTTTTCAAAGGCAGTGGCCCCTCCCTTATTCTTGCCAATCAGAAAAAAAATCAAAATAATCCAAATATCCAAAATAATCTTGCCAATCCAAAAAATATCAAAAAAAATCCTCCCTTTCTCAGTCATGACATTCCTGAGACTCAGCACAGTTTGTTTTTATTTTTTTTCTCATCTGTTTAGTGTCAGTAATGGAAAAAATGCTCTCAATTAGAAGTTAGTGTTTAAATTTGTGAGGTTCTAAAATAAATGTAGAGAACATAAGCAAAACCAAAAACACTCAATCATATTAAGCGTCCATTTTCTTTAGTGACCTCCTAAGAGGCTAAATTCTCTCCTGAGAAGAATAGGAAAAGAGCAATAGTAGTTTCCCTCTTCAATTCTGGTAATTCCAATTAGTGGTCATTAACCAGTAAGGTTTAGGATAAGTGTCTAAATTTAGTAGCTACAGCGTGTTAAGTTTCCAAAGAGCCAGGGAGGTTGTGAGCTATATTGATCTCAGTGACAACTTTAGATAGAAAAGCCCTAGTAAGGTTTTTGAATTTTTTTTTTTTTTGAATAAGGGAAGATCTTGTTTCCTTTAAATTTAAACAAGGAGACAGCTGGTGTGCTCTTACTTAGTGGATTCCAACCCATTATAATATCCTGAAAGGCACAGAATAGCTCCAGTTTTGTTCCTGAAATACCCAAATTCACGAAATCCT
This sequence comes from Cricetomys ansorgei, assembly GCA_026225945.1. Classification (NCBI taxonomy): domain Eukaryota; kingdom Metazoa; phylum Chordata; class Mammalia; order Rodentia; family Nesomyidae; genus Cricetomys; species Cricetomys ansorgei. Next base: position 20,214,176 of record JAMJFZ010001815.1, read on the forward strand.
GTTAGCCATTTACTGCAACATGTTCTGGGTCCATTTCCTTCCTGTTAGGTTTTTGGCACAGCTGTGGTGAAGAGTGTGAGTTCTTGGTGCCCAGTGAAAACCTCAGCCTGCGTCAGAACATGCAAAATAGTCGGAGACTGTGAATTTCCAAGTGTGCACTTAGGAATGTCTGTCATTAACCTTCAATCTATCAAGCTGGATTTTGATGAAGGTGTTAGTTTTACAAGTACTTTAGACAAGAGGAATCAAAGCGAATAACTAAGGCAATTTTTTTTTCATTTTCTAACAATATTGCCCATATTCTCTGTGAAAAAAAAAACTTACCTGTTAATTTGTTCATAGACATGTGTATTCGTTCATGCATTTCTGTCTATATCCAATTATTCATTCATTCAGCCCTCAATCATGCATGACTTAAGGACTAGCTCTATACTAAGGACTTGGAGAAACAAAGACTTGTGTTAGGTCCTAAATTTGAACTAAGATTCTGCTAAATCTGCCACTGAAAGAAAGCTAATAAAATCTTGAAAATATTATTATCTGAAAACTGATCATCTCTGTCTTAGCACTGTGGCCTCTCTGTGCATGGGATTTGGTGAATAAATAGTTGTTCAAAGGACCGAGAAATGACTTACCATATTCCTCATAAAGACAGATACATTTTAGGCTTGAACAAAGCAGGACTCTCTAAGGAGCAGTTCTGGTTACCATGTATATAAAACTTGTTCTCAGGCTTGAAATGGAGTAGAGAAACATGGGCTTTTCTGATGACATATGGGAAGATCTAACCTTTGTGTTTGCTGTTTGATCAATACATGCTTCTTAGCCTGAACTTTCCCTTGATTAATACCACATTTACACCAAAATCAGTTCTTGCGATTTGTACTGATTAAGATGATTAATTCTGGCTACCTGTCCCAGAACCCTTCTTTGTCATAAGCCCCTTTGCAAGCTCAGTTGTGTTTGTTTTGTTTCCTTATTCCTATTTCCTGATTCCTTATTCCTGCTGGGATTTGGAGGTTGAGGGTGGGGGTGGCAGGCAGCATTCTGTGTTGGCATGTGGCTGAGGTGACAGGAGGATTTTAGCAGCTTGTGGGCGGATGTTCAGGGAGCAGGTGGTACTGGAAGAAGGAAATGACTGTCGGGATTCGGTGGCATTTGGGGGTGTGTATAGGCAGGCATTTTTATAAAGTGGGGTATTCTTATTCCAAGTGTAAAAACACTTCAGTGTCCTCATAATGAGAGCTGCAACCTAGACTTTTAGGTGCATTAAGGCAAAGACTGTTAATTTGTCACTCTGTAGTTGTAAGAGCACAAAGAGTTAAAAGGAAGAGCAATGACCCTTTACCAAATAAGCCTGACCTCATAGCAAATGGAAAATCATACATCTGCATAACAGCTCCTGCATCTGTGGATTAAGGGACATCATGGAAGGAGGGCAGAAAGACTGTAAGAACCAGAACACCAGGATGTCTGCTGTGAGACAGTCTCTCCCGGAAATGGCTGCATAACAAGACCAGGACAGTTGACATGCTAACTGGAAGGGGGAAATTCTAGTTTCCCATCAGTAGACAAGGAACCAAAGGCAAAGAATGAATGCTGGGAAAAGGACAATTAGACTTTCCCAGACATGAGCCTCCTTATTGGTTGTTCCGTGCAGAATGATAAGTCCTGAAACTATATATAGGCAAACCAAACAAGAAAAGCAGACTCAGCAGGTTGTGTGTGTGTGTGTGTGTGTGTGTGTGTGTACACATATATGTGTGTGTAACAGTATTAATCATAGAAAAAGAAGCTATTAACCTGAGAGTGGGGCCATAGAAAGTGTTGGAGTGAAGGTTTCTGAGAGGGCCTGGAGGAGAGACCTGGAGAGGAGAAGCAATATAATTCTTTATCAAGTAAAAATATTTTTAAAATTATTTAAAAATAGTAAGATCAGTGAATAGTTTACAGGATGTATTAGTGATGGTTGTTCTAAGATTTTGTTTTTGTTTTTAAAGGATTTATTGAGGTCTCATTAACATGCAAAACACCAACATTGTTTAACATCTGTAGCTTGGTGGGTTTAGTAAGACACAGCATACACCATGTAGTGATTGGCAGCATGAGTACCAGCATCAGAGAAACAAACTACTCCTCACTTCAGAGTCTTCTCATGCACAAATACTATTGGTTTTTGTTTGTTTGTTTAAACTCCTGGGAATGGGTAGAAGGTGTTTGTTTTGAGGCAATAGATTGGCTGTTCAATAATAAGTACTTTTCTGTTCATGTTATCTCAGAGAGTAAACAATTTTCACTTCACTGTTGGTGGATTTAAGAAGCACCACTTGACGCTACTGAAAAGAAGCCATTTCAGTGTATTGCTTGAGGCACACGGATTCTCACATATGCCCAGTGCTGCTCATCTTTACAAACTGAGTGCTGGAGATGCACAGGAAGAATTGCAGTTATCGGTAGCCACCATGATCCCAACCTCATTGGCTAGAATAAAAGTTTTGATTCACTGTTGAATCACAAAATACTGATTGCCCTCTTCCAATTTCCAAAAGACAGTGTGGACGTCTTCAGTATGGAAACTTATGTAACAGAAATGTAAAGATTCTGGTTACAATAGCCACAATGGAATTGGAAAGATAAAGTTGTTAGGTGTTAATAATTTGTTGTCATTTGTAAACACCAGCACATTAAAACCATTAAAAAAACAAACAAACAAGGAAAAAAACAAACAAAAACAGTATTCAAACATTTGGGAATAGATTTTTTAAAAATAATGTTTAAATGTAAGGTTAACCCTGAAAGTACAAATACAAGTAGCATTATACAGACTGATCAGTTTATTTAGGAGTCTATATCTAGGTCCATATATATATTTGCATGTAGCAACAGTTAACAGAAAAAAACCACAAATTTAGAAGGGAGCAAGGAGGTGATTATGGGAAGGTTTGGAGGGAGGAAAACAAGGGGAAATGATGTACTATTTTATATCTGAAAAACTTGAAATGTCATGTAAATACTAATCTAAAAATATGATGCGGCTCCAATACTTTAAGTGTGAAAGTTCAACTTGAAATAAAAATACTGTGTTTAAAACACTATAAATTTGCTAAGTCACTTGTAAAACAGAAAATGGAGTGTTTTCTATTTGCTTTGCTTTATATTTTTTTCAGACAAGTTCTTGCAATGGAACCCATTTTTGGCTTCGAACTTGAACAGTTGTCTTCTAAGTAGTGGGATCACAGGGTGAATTTTCATACCTTGTTAGTGGTTTTGTTTGGTTGTTTTTCTGTTTGTTTATTTGTTTTTCTTTTTATTTTCTTTTGCAAGATGATTTTTCATAACAATACTTTCCTCAAAACATTTATTGATCAGGAATATGGAAGGGGAATAGTAGAAGCTGGTGACCCAGAAAACCCACAGTGGTTTATGTAGAGTTGTTGACAGAGTCTCTACTACATATCTTATTCCTCCAGGGACCAGTGTTCACACTGTGAATATATAGGAAATAATGAGGGCATCCCATGCTGCTCTGGGCTTTAGGGAACCTCCCGGGAGGAGAGTTTCTATGGGTCTCTGACTTACTTTGCATTGGAATTTCTTGAAGTTACTATAATGAGGTGTTTTCTTATGGTAAGGCAGCTGGCTGGTCTCTGAGTTATTTTAAGTGATGATCCTATAGTGTTTCTTCCTTTGGCATCTTCTAATATATTTATGCTTTATAACATAATAACTGTGATATCATGGAAAACATTGAATGCTGCTTCATTGTGAATTCAACATGAAAATGATTTCAATTTGACTCATCCTAAAAACCTTCAAAATATCATAATGTTTTTTTGATTTGTATGTTACTTCCCCAGAAACCATTATTCATTAAGTGCTCTCCAATAAGTAATACCAAAGCTGATATGAGTTAGAAAAGTTCCACTTTGAATAATAATTGTTTCTCAACACTGTTCTGCAGTGATTGATGTCAGGCAGGTATTATGAAAGCCAATTTAACAGTTATTACATAGTTTGATATTTAAAGCATTTTTTCTTAATCTCACAAACAATAAGAAAATTGTATTTTTTTTCTAAAGTAGGACTTCCTTTGTATCTGACATCCATTTTAACAATCTCAAGAAAATATGAATGTACTACCAGAGTCTGTAGACATGGCAGTCAATTTTATATGGTCCTTGGTATTCAGCAAAGGCTGAATGTTGCTAGAATATTAAATATTGTTACAATAGAAAAAAATTCCACTGCCATGCAGCAATGATGGTTTTCACTAAATGCCTTCAATATGCCCACTCTCCCAAGACCTTCTGGAGTTCATAGCTTGGAGAAACCTTGAGATAATTCATTTTGGTTTTAGGATCTGAGCAGTTATAAGTTTGCATTTAAATTATATTCAGAAATAGCAGGGGAAAGTGATAATTTCAATGGTCTAAATGGTTTTAACTCAATGTTCATTTACTACATAACTTCCTTAATACCAATACAATGATAAAGAGAGTCCACAGCACTTTAAAAACTGATGTTACTGCCAGGCAGCGGTGGTGGTGGTGGTGGTGGTGCATATCTTTAATCCCAGCACTCAAGAGGCAGAGGCAGGCAGATCTCTGTGAGTTTGAGACCTGCCTGTTCCATGACAGCCAGAGTTAACACAGAGAAAATCTGTCTCAAAACACCAAAACCAAAACAACAACAACAAAAGAAACCAACTAAACAAAAACTGATATTAATAGTGATAGGCTTTGGTAGACAAGTAAGAAAATGGAAATAAACACTAAGCCACATAAATGATCACCGTATTTCCTTAGCATATTAAATGTTTTTGTTTCGTGTGTGTGTGTGTGTGTGTGTGTGTGTGTGTGAGATGTATATGCATGTCATGGCTTGTGTATGCTGGTCAGAGGACAACATGGGAAGTCAGTTTGTTCCTCCCACAATAGGAGTCAGAAAATAAAACTCAACATATCGAGCTTGGAGGCAAGCCCTCTTTAACCCTTTTGCCATCTCACCAGTCCTTCCCTAAACTTTTAAAAATATTTCTTTGCAAACTTTAGAACTCAGAGGCTGCAGATAAGTACTGTCCATAGCACAACACTCTTACTACTAACCTAAGACGTATTTTAAGGCTGTACTCATAATCACTGCAAGATCTGAAGCAGAGTGTGCTTAACGCCTGCTAATGTTCTTATCTGCAAAATGATGCTTGAGGTAAGTCATATCTGCCTTCTACTATTTGTGTCCCTTTTTCATGCTGTTTTCCTTCTGTGTGATTATTTCTATTACACCAGTGAGGGGAGGCTTTGGTTTCTAGTTGTTCTTTCGACGCACGTATTATGAGGATTCAGGGATGGCAGTGACAGAATAGAGCAGGTGACCAGCATGGACTTCCCCAGGCAACATTGAGATGACTGCATAGATGCTGTATCCTCAATCCATGCTTACTGTCATGTTTTAGAAATGAAAAACATTAAGCCCTCAGTTAGGTCTAGAGTAGTGGTTCTCAACCTGTGGGTCATGACCTCTTTGGAGGTCAAGAGACCCTTTCACAGGGGTCACCTAGGGTTCTCAACCTGTGGGTCACCTAAGACCGTTTGTCTATCAGATATTTACATTTTGACTCATAGCACTAGTGAAATCAAAATTATGAAGTAGCATTGAAAATAATTTTATAGATAGGGTCACCACAGCACGAGGAATCAAAGGGTCAGAGCAGCAGCAAAGTTGGGAAACACTGGTCTAAAGAAAGTTAGGGAATTCCCTGGAAGAGAATTTAGTGCTTTGGCATAGCATTATTTGGCAGACATAATAACAGTTTGAAAGTGAGATAGGTAGTCTTTTCATCTATTATTAATAGCATGTAAGTTTTGCAGGTCCTTGTGTGATAGAATGTTTGAGAAAATTATTGAGAATACACTTTCATACCATGTACCTAATCATCCAGCACACCCTGGAAAGAGAAAATGAATTTAGTAAAAGGTGGATTGTTTTGTTAAAATTTATTTTATTATTTGTCCTCACAGTAGTTTATTTACTTTGACACTCTTCATTATTAAACTGAAATACTCCACAAGTTATTTATGAAGGAGAGGAAGTTTATTCAGCTCACTATTAGGGAGGCCCTAAGATCCAAATCTGGCATAGAGCAATGATTCCTATTTGACTTCTAGAAAGAATAGAGGCATCATGATAGAAATGTCTGAGCAGGCCATCAGATCCTAAGGCAGGGTGGATAAGGACAGGTATGTGACTATCATAACAGCCTGCCTTCAAGAGTTACCAAAGAGATCCTGTAGAATGACCCCATGGCCCCATGATCTAGTACCTCTCCTTAAGGCCCACCCCTCTAAGATGTCACCCAGTCATGATGCCACCACACAGCAGACCTTCTCAGCCAAGGAGGGTCCAAAGATATTCTCAAACAGTATCTGGACTATAACACTAGTAACTGTTCTAATTTCACCTTTAATTTCAGATACACTCTTTAGATATTGAGAATATATGATTCATTTTATGAATACTACTCTGTATTTTTAAAATCCTCTTAAACTACCCCCAACACTGTTACTTATTGGATCACTGCAAATATTTGAAGTATTTCTTACTTTGTTGCTGACATAAAATGTCACTAAGTGTACTTTTTAAGGATTTGCTGACTGACTTTATGCTGTGCTATTTCTTTGTGCGTGTTTGTGTGTGTGTGTGTGTGTGTGTAGTTATTTTTTATTGTTTGTTGAACACATATCGAGTGTTATAAAGACACAAAACATACAGCTTTCTAGTTTTTATTTGCTTAGTGTACAACAATCCTACATAAAGGTTTTTTTTTACTTTTATATGTAATAGACAAGGAATTAAGGTTTACAAGTTTAAGAGATTTGACCAACAAACAGAATTTCAGCTGTTAGGGCAAAGCTCTTAACTGGCAGGGCACTGAGTCAAACTGTGGCTAATTTCAAAGTTCAATGTTAGTTAACTATGCCTGATATTGTAAAACTACTTTCATAAGCTAACATATTTTAAGATATCAACATGCTATAATTTTGTAATTATTCTCATGAAAGTCTTACCAGATGTTCACTGTGTCAGTGCAGCCCAGGCACTGTATAAAAAGCTAAAGTCTTCACAAAATACAAAGAATTCTCTGTGCCACCTATATAACCAAATCACCTATAAACCCTCTGATGGAGAAGGGCTATGCAGAAGAGGTTTACAGAATTGTAATTGCATTAACTGAACCTAGAGAAATGTGAAAGTTTGTATATATGTAATATATTTATAAAATTTTAGGTAAGTAAAAGGATAGCATTTTAAAATTTGTTACTAATTCTTCAATTAAGAGAAGTTCTTGATGACATTTATGCCAATAAGCATTCTTCTGTCCTGCTTCATTTAATGCTTATACAATGTTTCAATCTTACATATGCTGTAATTTATTTAAATTGTCCAATAGCAACAGAGAATTTCCAAGTTTTCTAAATTATTAAAGATGCCATATAAAACACTATTGTATTTTCTTCTGCATGCCATGCTTTTTTGCCTTATACCTTAACTCTGCTGAGGTTAGAATATTTTGCTTAGGGATTACAAATAATGATCCAATCTAATCTATCACTGTTTCTAGTGGAGGCGCTCTCTCCTTTACATCACAGAGGCTACTAAGATGAAAAGAATAGCAGAAATCTCAAAATGTTCCAGTATTTCAACAAATGGCATTTTAGTAAGACATAAGATGACCATCTAAAATACTTGTTCAAAAGATTATGTTGTGGGATTAGTGAATGGTGTGCCAGCTTTTAATAGTGAAAATATCAAAAAATATAGTTTTAATAATAAGCAATCACCTGGAAGTAAGCTTCAGACAATATCTGGATTGGATATGGAAATTATTTTTGACTTGTCTTTACCTTTTAGCTTTTATACTATACACACTTGTTACAGATTATAATGCTTGCCATGTTTTAATTTGTCCTAGAATTTGTGGTGTATAATGAAGGATTCATGAACACACACTCCCCCACATACATCTGTGTACATGCACACACAGCTGACTTATGTCACTTATGTCACTGTGAATGCAAAATAGAAATGCCTAAAAAAGCAAGTTCTGCCCTAGCAAAACTGTCGGTCTTACAGAGGACAGGATAAGCGATATCGTAAGGAGGAAGTGTTGAATCTAAAAAAAAGTGTTTGCATATGTGTGTGTGCGTGTGTTTCCATATACATGTATGCATATAACAAACCATTGTCATGAGTACTTTGCATTAATTATATGCATCATCAGCAAAAACAACAACAAAACAAAACAAAACAAAACTACTTCCTCATAAGTTGAGCATGTGAACAGTGGAGGCCAAAACTACACCAACATAGAAAGTATACATGACTGCAAAATAGAGCTCCATGCCTAAATCATTCATTAAATTTTTTAAAAGGAGTGTATTCCATTGAGAATATTTGGTTTAAATCCAAAATCCTGATTCTGTTCCTTGAGAATAGTCAGTTTAACGATAAACTTGTCAAATGTAGTCAGAGGTTAGCTTTAAAATCAGATAAACTATTCAGTTGATAATTCTTTTAAAAACAGATAAACTATTTATTTGATAATTGTCCCCTTTTTCTGCATATTATTCTATAACCCAACTTTAGTTACTAATGTAATTATTCCTTTTTCATAATTTAAATAGAAAACTCTGAGGGGACAGTAAGTCAAATATTTTAATGAATAAAATGTCAAAAAACTCCCTTTAATTTATATGTATATGAATAAAGGAAAATTCACACACACATAGAAAATTAAAATTACCCATGAGACTTCTCTTCCTTGAAATGCCTGCCTTGCAAGTGTGAGGACCTGAATTTTAATAACCAGAACGCACATGAATGTGGGACAGGATGCTGCACATCTGTAACCTCAGGGCAGAGCAGAAGCAGAGATAGGTAGTTACCCAAAGATTATATATATATATGCAGTGCATGTGCACCTTCATGTGCATGTGCACATATCCACACTAATATAAATATAAAACACAAACACACAAATACAAATAAAATAATCCATTTATGTTCAAGCTAGCAACTTCTGCATAGTATGTACTTTTTCAGATATGACCTGTGTGTACACAATCCCTTGATTGTCTTGATTTTCTAGATTTTGTTCCTCACTTGACCAATTGTCATTAGCATTTTAATGCAATATTAAATATTTTCACATAAAAGCATTTTCCTGAAATCAGTGCACATTTTATATGTTATGAACAATTATTTTAAAAGAAATGGGTTTATTAAATGAGTATGAAAAGCTTTTTAACAAAGTGGTCAGCACTGAAATTATGAACATAGAGGCCATACTAAATGCATTCCCAGGCTGTATTTATATATTTATGTCAGTGAGTGTCTATACACACGTGCGCATACACATACACACACACACACACATACACACAGACACACACACGTATGTGACAAAAGTAATCAAAGAAAAAGAAGCCATCAATTTGAGAGGGCATAAGGAGAAACAATGGGAGAGGTTAGAGGGAGGGGCCTTGGGAAGTTTTGGGGGAGGAAGTAAATGGGGGAAATGATGTAAATATATTTTAATTTTCAAAACTTAATTTTAAAAGTGCCAACTTAATTCATTGGTGGAACATCCAAGCTTTGGTTTACAACTGGGAGGCTAATTTAGAACTCTCTTTCATACTTCACATAAAAAAGTAACTCAGGATGAACTAGCAACATAAAGAAGACTAACTGCAGAAAATAATTTGAAGAAAACGTGAGAGAAAATATTTTGACTTTCTACTAGGCAACAATTTCTTGGAATGGACACAAGAAGATGAAACATTAAAAGGAAAACAAAAACAATGAATTTCATCAAAACTAAAACTCTGCTCTTTGGATAACACTCTGCTTAAAACGACTGCAAACCACAAAGTTTCCCAAAGCAGAGAAAAACAATACCAAACACGATAAGGCACATTTCTAATATGAAAAGGAGCACCAAAGTGACTAAATAATAACAAATCAGCAAGTACCACTCTACAACAGACACAATGTTTGAACAGACTCTTCATTGAACAAAGAAGAAATGGGAAATTTAATCTGATGTACATCTTTGCTGTTAAAGAAATGAGAGTCAAGGCCAAGGCCAAGGTGATACCCATCAGCCAGCTGGAGTAGCAAACATTGAAAGAAAGGTACCAGGTGAAAGAAAGTGATAGAGTTGGACATGCTTGTATTTATGCAAAAAATATAAAGTGCCAAGCTACTTTTCAAAAAAGACTGTCAGTTTTTAAAGGTAAACATGTCTACCAATAACCAAGCACTTAAATAAAACAAATTTAATAAAGATAAACCTGGTGACAGAATTCTGTAATTCCAACCCATCTCTAATAGCAGAGCTATCAACAGTTGATGGACATTGGGGAGGGAGAGTCAGTTTTCCTTTAGGATGTGGCCCCTGGTAGATCTACCACCAGGAGGATTTTGAGTTGAAGTACAGCCCTACTACAAATTGAAGCTCTGTCTCAAGGAGGTAGGAGGCAATAAGAACGAAAACATTAAGAGAATGTTTGTAATTGCATAAATACGTGTATGTAAATATTAGTAATAATTTTATTTATGTTAGCCAAATCTGGAGGTAGCTGACATCATCTGCTATCATCTGGTAAATGAATAAGCTGCAGTCCATGTAGTAGACTACTGATTATCAATGAAAGGAGCAAGGTATGGATCTGTACCCCAGTGTGGGTGAATTCCTCCCAAAACACCATCATACTAAGTAAAAGATCTAACTCAGAAGGCTGCGTTCCATAGGCTTCCATCTTATAAATACCTAGAACAAGTGAGAAAGTGCAAGAGGAGGAACTAGCATCTGACAGGTTCTAAGGAGACAGAGAGCACTGACTGCAGAGCACAGAAAGGAATCTGTGAAGATTCTGGTGATCACTGTCAAACTGATCTGAAGATGGATGAACTTTATTATAGAACACTGCAATTTACTTAATCAACTTTATTTACCTAATCCAGAGAGAAAAAGAGAAAGAAAACTCTTCTTTGTGTTACCACAGAGCATATTTCATTATCTTGAAAGCTATAATGTGAAGAAAGTACCTTTATTTTACTTTAACAGCCTGACAAATGCATAATATTTTTTCTCATGGATACAATATAAGTTGTATAAAATGTGTTCAATGTTCTGTGTTCATGAAACATGCCATATTTTTATTTTATTAAAATCGTCTCAAAGAAGTCGTAAACGTAAGCATTTAAAGCTCTTGCTAAATATTGACAAATGTCCCTTAGATAGGCTTTTTCTGTGTTCTTAAAGTATATATAAATGACAGTTCAAATTGCTGCACAGAATAGTCCATGTTGTTTAAATGGTGTATAGTGTTTCCTTTACTACTAGTATTATAAGCATTTTCTAAATATTGATTGAACCAGTTCACAGTTTTCGTGTTTGAATATTTGGTTCTTATCATTTGTCCCCGTCCCTGTCCGACTACAATTTATTTGGTCTTTATATTACTTATATAATGTTTTATTCTAGTTATATAAGGTCTAAGATTTTTTTTCTAAAATAAAGGAGAGATATGAGAGTGTGGTGAGACAAATGAGAATGCACTATAAGATGTTATAGGATATATCATACACACACACACACTCACACACACACACACTCACACACACACACACTCACACTATATATATATATATATATATATATATATATATATATATAAAATTTGAAATTTTCAAAGAAAAAATTTGATAAATGAAAAAAGAAAAAAATGGTTTAATGTTTTCATTTTAATCTTTTTTCTATTTTTTTCCTAATTTTTCTTTTTATACAAAATGGATTTATTTTTCATACAGTACAACCTCCCAGTTCCTCTCCACCTTCCTTCCCATCGGAATTCACATTCTTTCTGTCTCTCACTAGAAAACAGACATCTAAGGAATAGTAATAAAATAAGATTTAAAGAAAAACAACAAATCTTCGTATGACCAACCAAACAAGAAAAAAAGCCAAAGAAAAAACACAGGAAACGCCATCTACTGCTGGGTACAGGGCCTGCTTCTAAGAGTGGTTTGATGTGCAGGGAGGAGAGTGACACCATGGGTTAAGGAATTGGGAGACTGTCCAGAAACAATCATCTCTGAAGCCAGCAGAAGAAACAGAGCTCTGCCAGTGTCTGTCTGTCTGTCTGTCTCTCTCTGTGTGTATGTTCGCATATGTGTGTACATGCTTGCATGTTCAGGTCAGAAGACAACCTCAAGCCTTATACTCAGATGTTATCTACCTTTATATTTTGTTGTGGTGCATTTGCTATAAATAAGTTTTCTCACAAAGAAAGAGATCTCCACTTCATCTGAAGTACCTGGACAAGGTAAACTTTTACTCTTGATCAAGTGGGTGTGCTCTGAAGAACAAACACTCAAAAATGGAAATTATGTTTGTTTTTTATTCTAACTCAGGTGGTGGCTGTGCCTTTAGCCCATTGGCTGGGGTATGACCTCACAATCTGGGGCTGGGGAGATGACTTAGTTGGTACAAGTACTTGCCACCAAGCCAAAGGACCTGAGTTCAATCCCCAGGGCCCAGGTGATGGAAGGAGAGAACCAATTCCCACAAGTTGTCTTCTGCATCCCCAACATATAGTGTGCACACTCATATTCTCTCTCTTCTTTCTCTCTCTCTCGCTCTCTCTCTCTCTCTCTTTCTCTCTCTCTCTTCCCCCTCCCACTCCCCATCTCCCTATCCCTCTTCCTCTCTTTCTCACACACAGTATGGAACAAGTACCCCTTCACTCATCAAGAGTAAATAAAAATGAACATATATAATCTTAGAAATACAAATTTAGTCACTTTGGTGAAGTCTCTTTGCTAAATCAGATAATATTCATAGGTTCTAGAAATTAGGATACAGGCATCTTTGGCATGAATCTGTACAGCCTACCCCAGACTCCACCTCCTGACCTCTCCTGAGTATCGTGTCTAACCATATGCTTCTTAAGTGTACTGTCTTCCTCATCCTTGTACTCTGGTTTGAGCCCTTAAGTTTGCTTTGTCTAAAAGAAAGAGGCCAAAATGATGCAATTAAGAGCTCTTTCAAATTCCCTTCTATTTGCAACCACCATCACAAGAAGGGAAATTCCTTCAACCTAGTCCAGTGGTCCCCATAGGATGGATTAGGACAAAGAGAGCAAAGCTTCCCCAGGCAGGCCTGGCTCAGAGCTGAACCCCAGTGCAGTTAAAAGCATCATTACTCGTCGGTGCTTTCACTAAATATCTGACAACAAGCAACTTAAAAGAAGCGAGGTTTATTTTGACTCATAGTTTGGCAGAGAAGCCATAGTGGCAGGACTGGCTGGAGACTGTGGTTGCGGAAATAGATGGCTGCTTCCTTGCATCTCTGAGGACAGGAAGTGAGGACGTTCTATTGAATATGAAGCTCCTCTTCTCATCACCCACTTCTTCCAGTTAGGACTCATATCCTAAAGATTCTCTAGTCTCCCCAAACAGCACCAACGTTCAAATCCATGACCCTGTGGCACACATTTCACATTTAAGCTATGAACTTTCCCCTGAAGCTAGCGCTGGACAGTGAGAAATAAATGTATATTATGGGGCAAAATGGGTGGTTTGTGTCTATAACTCCGTGGATGTTTTCTGGCTGTGGGTCTCTGTATTTGCTTCCATCTGGTGCAGGAGGAAGCTTCTCTGATGATGGCTGAACAGGCTTTGAGTATAGCAGAATGTTGTTAGGAGTCATTTTATCCCTGTGTTCCTTCAGCAGAACAATAGGATTTACTTTCCACTAGTTCCCGCATCTATCTAGTCTCAAATTTTTGGTCAATGCAGCATTGAGCGTGGGTTCTATCTAATAGGGTGGGCCTTAACTCAAATCAGATATTGGTTGGTTACATTCACAAGCTTTGTGCCACTTATACACCAGTCACTCTTGTAGACCGAAGGGTTTGTAACTGAGTTGGTGTTTACATTTCCTTTTCGGTATCATGAAGAATACCTTCCAGTACTACTAGTTCATAGGGGTGAAGGCTCTAAGTCAACACGTTTGACTTTGTAGTATTTTAAAATGTATATTTATACTATTAATGTCTGAGTAAAAGATAATGCCATGTAATAATGTGTGTATCTTTGGAATATTTTAAAGACATAATTTTTTTTTAAACAATATAACATCATGTTAAGGCTAGAAGAACTTCATACATATATACAATGTATTTTGGTTATACCACATCCCAACTTCTCCCCCTAACTCTTCACAGGTTACCCTCTACCTCCTCACTTTCCCCCAGTTTTACTTTGTTGTTGTTCTTTTATAACCCATTTTTTCTGGACATATACTCAGTGGGTATGAAGTCATCCACTGGGGCCTGATGGTTGAACTACCAGGACCCATGCCCTCACTGAAAACTGACTCTCTCTCCCCATCATCTATCAACCTTCACCAGCTCCTCAGGAGTGGAGACTCATTCACTCCACCCCAAAAGCTAGACTGGCTATTGACTTGATCTTGTGCATCCCTTGTGTAGGCAACCACACATCGTTGTGGGTTCATGAGCAGAGCCGTCCTATCAAGTCCTGAAGACAGGTTTTCTCTGGTCCTCCATAGACTTCTGGGTCTTATAGCAGAGATCATAGTCCCTAAAGAGTGAACCTTCCACTATTACTTGGCTAAGATAGCATATTACTAAACTGTCTTCTGTGTTTTTATTTCTATACCCACAGATTATTGCAGCTCTCAGACTTCATCAGAAAAGTTTACTTGTGCAGTGAAACAACAGTTAAGGCAGAAACCTACAACTGGTCAAAGTGCAGAGAATAAGTGTCTTTGGAGTGTTTAGCCACAAAGAGGATATCTATGTTACTCCTCCAAAAAGGTTCAGGAAACATTTTGGAAGAGAGGGAAGAATGATTGTGAGAGATAATTTTCTTTCAAAAATTACCACTGATAAACCGTAGAGGGTGGCAGACCCTTATAATCCCGGCACTGTAGGAGGGAGAGGGAGCAGGATCGGGAACTCAAGTTCATCATCTGCTACATACTCAGTTTGGGCTCAGTTTGGGGTTCATGAGACCTTGTCTCACAAAGCAGACACATCTATCACCAATAATATGAATAATTAGTAAAATTATTTGGTTCACAGATGAGCAGCTAAATGCATGGAGTGATAGTGACTGATTTGATATTTTCATGTTTCTGTTGAACCTTCAGGAAGTTTTTGGACTCCTGAGGCCAGCCCAGGTGGGATATGAAACTCATTTCAGATTCTGTGTTTGCATATCTGCAACGTATGTTCAGAAAGTGCTGTCTGGTGCTTTTTACATCCCTATATGAATATAAGTGAATATCGGATCAGGGATCAAGGAAAGTGGGGAACAAGGTGGGAGGAGGTTCCATTGCCGGATGAGATGCTGTGGAAGAATCTTGACCAACTTGTTTACACGTCTGAGTCAGTTGTTTTCAAAGTGGTCAAACAAAGCAGGGTGGCCTGTGAACTAGGAGTCCTTAGAAAATAACAGGACTTTCCTTCCAGTGTATTTGAAGGCATTAGCATTGATTAAAAGGATACTACTGAACAGAATGGAACATAGATAGATGCATTTGTAAATGATAAGGGGAATTTTACCCACTGGGTCCTATTATTTTTAAGAGACAAGCATGGGACAAGCATGTTACCTTTAAATTGGGGTTCAGGGCAGGTAACAGAGGATTTGTTTGAAAACTTATACTGAACACTGAAATTTTAATTTTAACATGGGATTCTGGGGAACATATTGTATTGTTAAAAAAATATGCATTAGAGCTTAGAGAGATGGTTTGGTAGGCAAGAGCAGTGATTACTCAGTTCCCAAAACCACTGAGTGGTTCACAGCCATCTGTAATTCTAGTTCCTGGAGAATCTGATTACTGCTCTACTACCCTCTGTTGTCTCTAGAGATGCAAGTGGGGCACAGAGATACACGTAGGCAGGGCATGCATATGTCCAAGAAACATGCCTTAATGTTTGTTCCAGGCCACTAAATCATATAAAAGATACTTCTGACAGTTCTAACCATTTCTTTTATTTTGTTTATATTTCCTGTGATTCTATGTGCTGCTTCTAATGCCTTGAGCCCACAGATCTTAAAAAATAAAAACTGAATAATACAAATTTGTTACACAAAAGACAGCCTTTAGCTTTATTTTAGGATACCAACTTTGATGTGACAAAACTCAAGAAAGAAAAGAATTATTAAAGAAGAGGCCCTAATCACTGTCGGAAGACTATGATATGTAATTGCCAAAAAATGTATTTATAAACCAAAATATAATGTTTTATAATTTCCACCGACCTACATACAGAAACAATAGTTTCTTTTTATTAAAAGCAACTCCAGGTTTCCAAATTTAGCTCTTCTTGCTTGTCTTATTTTACTTGAGTCCCCAACTGCAGAAATTGATATCCTTTCTGTGCTTCTCAACGTAGTTCCAAGAGTCTTTGAATCGGCTCGTCGGAGATAATCACTTACTAAAATGTTATTTCTGAGAAGGGCCTTTGTGAGACTTGACAATTTTCAATTAAATCTATAGCAAACCATGGAATTTTTAGTTTCATAGTTTGTTTGAAACTTGATAAACAGAAGCCTAAATTCCATGACAATACTTCCTCTATGGTGAGAATATGTGTCTGGTCTTAGATCTGACAGTATTTTAGTGATGATTGACAGTGGGCACCAAATGAATACTGAAAGTATCTTTGGGTTTGGGGAGGTAGCTCAGATGGTTGAATGCGTGAGGACCTGGGTTTTATCTGCAGAATCCATATTAAAGTCCAAGCATGCTACATTCATTTATAGCCCAAACACAGCAAAGGAGAAGTCACCGAGGACTCTGAAGCTCACTCAATAGCTAGTCTACCCTACTTGGCAAACTCTAGACCAAAAAGAGAGATTGTCTCAAAAGTCTAGGTGGGGGCTGAGAGATAGGCCAGTAGTTAAGAGAGCTTTTGTTCACAAAGGAGTTTGGATCTCAGAACCCAAATCAACCCCATATAACTCCAGCTTCAGGGGCTGCGCTGCTTTCTTCTGATCCCAAGAAGCACTGCATATATGTTCTCACACATTCACACATCACACATATACATAAATAATTTTTAAATAAAAATATATTTTAAAAACTACAAGGTGTATGTTTCATGATGAACCACCTACCTAAGATTATCCTCAGGCCTCCATACCTTTACAAACATGCATGTACACCTACATATACATGTACACACACAGACACACACATGCACATGCAGAGAGAGAGACCTAAAAAAACCTGAAAACAAAACCCCTGAAAACTAAAAGTGTCTTCATTTAACCCTGTAAGTATGTAGTCCTAGACTAGTGCCTGAGAAGCCCTCACATATAAAGGAAAAGATTTCCCAGCTAGAGACTTTCATATAAACAGCTGCATTTGTGACAGAGTGCAGTCTTCCCACTCAGGATTTTTCCCTTTCTGGGCTTAACCAAACTATACTGTTCCTATTTGCTCTAATGCTGTAGCATTTTCCTGAGTCCTGAGCCTGCAGCATATTGCCTCTTAAAGTTGACAGTAATGCTTTTTCTATTCACCAGGGAAAGCCAGCAAGAAGCAGCCTAAATGTTGCTCTCTGAAGAGTTAGATGATAGATTTTCTCTCTCTACTTTCATGTCAAAAACAAAACAGGTGTGTGTGTGTGTGTGTGTGTGTGTGAGTGAGAGAGAGCGAGAGAGAGAGAGAAAACCAGCCATCTTTTCCAGAGTAGACAGTATCAACAGGCTGAGGAGATGTCTCAGTAGTCTGATGGAAAATAGGAATAAATGTAAAAATATTAATGAAAATGTTAGTAGCATAGCTAAGTTATTTTAAATACCTTCTCATATTACTTATGAGAAATAGTTTGAGAACAGAAAGTTTATTACCCGTGGTTAAGATGAAGCATTTTGAAATTTAACTCAGGTGAAAATATTTTAAGGAAGCAGTCACCGAAGTGGTATGAACACTTTGACCTGCTAGCCTTATCCTGTGCCCACCATGGCTGTCATCTAAGGTATTGGCCAGTGAGACAAGTAAAAAAAAAATGTGTAGCTAAGTTCCATCTCTGGAACCCATTTAAAGGTGGATGGATAGAATAACTCTACATACTGGTTCTCTGACTGCCATGTGTTTACTGTCGGTTGTGTCCATGCATCACGTGTTCATCCGTACACCATAAAAAAGTCAACAACAAATCGTGAGTGGAGACCATGGTCTGGGAAGGGTGGGCAGGGTGGTGGGACCCAGCTGCTGCAGAGGACGTTGGAAGTGCTAGAAGCTATCCTGGGCCTAATACAGGGCTACACCTATACCTACACCAGGCCTACACAAGGGGAGGATGCAACACCAGAGAACAAGCCTTGGACAGGGCATCCAGAATCGAGATAAAGGATTTAGGAAACAAGAGTACGTGAATGTCAGCAGCTTAAAATCATGTAAGCGACACAGAAAAAATAGTTGTGCTTGATGGGCAAGGCAGGAGAGTAGTCGGGGGGAGAGAGGAGAGAGAAGGATTGACTTATCAAATGTTTATTAACCAAATCGGAATGAGCCTCACCATCTTAGAGCCTGTGTCTGGGAATGGACCACTTCTGACAGTTTGATGTAAGGGCGGAAAGAACTTTATTACAGAGGAGCCACAGCTGCAGCCTCTAGTTATAATTTATTTGAATACAGTGTGGTTAAACAGCAGCAAGACAGTGAGCATGCTGAAAACAGAAAGCTGGGAAGTAGGTAACTTTATGGATACAAGTACAGATAGCTATGGAAAGCTAAGCAGCAAAGAATGCTCTCCCAAATTGCTGAAGTTGACATAATACGGGGTATAGCATACAGTTGACTAATACTACAAAATAAATTGTGTTTCTACCTTACTCCCAAGGCCTGAATGCTCTTTGGTATAATGTTTGCTGAAGAATTTATAGTCTTCTTTTTGGGAGAAATAAGAAGAAAACCTTAAAGGGACTATTAAAGGATAATTAAGGACATGGAATAGGTAACGTCATAACCTCTCAGGACTATCATTATTGATCCTTGCTATCTATTTTTAGGAATTTCCTCTTCTCCTATAGGTTCATTTTTAGAGAAAGTGCTTACTTCCTGGTGGAGATATTAAATTAGGTTCCACACACAGTCAATATTAATACTGTTGTGTCAGTTACCCTCTTGGTTTGAGCCTTTCTTAAGTGAAGGGTCCATGCTGTGGATATCCAGGAAGCTAAGATGAATCCTGTAGCTTTACTTCCCAAACATACGAGAATCATTTGAGGGAAGGATATATGAGTATATTTAAAGATTAAATGCTGATAAAGATTTTGCAGAATTCCTATTGGTTTGCCCAGGGATGGTCTGGACTATACTTTTGTGTAAATAGCAACAATGGTAGACCTCTGGTTTTTCTTTTCTTTCTTTAAGTTTTTTTTTGGTTAAGAATCTGTTTTGATTCACAAGTTTCAAGTTAGAAGAAAGAAACCTCACATTATTACTCTGTTTCATGTCAAAGCTACCTTCTTGAGACACTGCAGAACACCATTGCTGCAGCTGGGAGTCCATCTCTCTGGTTGTGAACTTTGTCCAGTGTTCATATTTTCATTTAGTATGATTGCCAAAATGTGAACTGAACAAGGATGATACCAATAGATCTTCCAGGATGAATGGTGGAAAAACCCAGGAGGTCTCAACCCTATGCAGAGAACTATACAGGCAACTGAGGAAGCTGGGAAAGGCAAATTTGATCTTTCCCCGAGAAGAGAAAATCAATTGGTTGTCCAGTGCCAAAAGGTCAGCTCTGAAGACATATATACAAGTAACATTATACAGACCAAGCAGCTTATATTTAAGAATATATATGCATATAAGCATACATATAAACATGCAATAACAATGAAAGAAGAGGCCAAGAATTTGAAGGAGAGCAAGGAGGGGTATATGGGAAGGTTTGGAGGGAAGAGAGGAAAGAACGAAATGTTGTAATTATATTATAATCTCAAAAAAAAAAATAAAGAGCTAACGTCCAACTCTAGCCTCCAATATTTCAGTCTTTTGACCTCAGCTTCTTCCCTTGCCTTGTTGCTACTGACCTGTCTCCATAATGTGAGGCATCCATGGTCCAGATTTAGTGTCTAAGTTATGGGCCTTATGGTTAGTTCACAATCTACTTCCACACTCTTAGCTCCTTCCATATTGCTTTGTCAGTCTGGTGCTGGGCTCCAGGGTAAGGGATAGAAAAGAATCTTCTTATAGCGTCCAGGATGTGTCTGACTACTTTGGGGAGTCCTCCTTGCTTCTCTGACTCACACTGAGCATCTTTTGGCTCCCTCTGGGGGTGAATGCCAGCTTCCTTCCCATGAGACTTCAATGGCAGCTTTTAAGGAGGCTCTAGAGAACTTGGTGTGTTCAAAGTGCTCTTCTGTGAAACATCTTCTTCCCAAAGACAGGAGGACAGTCTCCCATCATCCTTTTTACTGTCTATTTCTCCCATCCCAGTGGTAACAGGGCTCTTCCTCTTTGTTTGAGATGAGGTTTAGCTATGTAGCCCAGGCTGTACTTGAACTCTTTTGTCTTCAGTTTCCCAAACTCTGGAGTTAAATGTGTCTACTATGAGTCAGTCTACTGAGACATTCATCAGTCCCCAGGTTGGTGGGTAAAGTTGTCAGACACATTCACCTTATGGAAAAGAAGTCTGAGGACGGTTCATTGTACATCCTCACATCCCCTGAAAAGTCCCTTCCTTCTGGTCCCCTCCCTCATTACATTATACTGACAATGGCCATAAACCAGTCTGATTTCTTTTCTCTTTGGTAATTGAAGAAATAGTACCTGTTTCCTGTTTTGTTCTTGGCCTTAGAGATTTTAGTGTTTTTTTTTTTTTTTCTCTCTCTCAAGGCAACATCCTTGTAATGAGTTCAAGACTCAGAAAAGAATGAAAAAAGACATATTGCTTTTCCAGGAATCTTGACGTATGTTATGTGTTTGGAGGTACTGCTATTATCTTTTGAAACAGAGTTCAAGAACAGTTAAGACACTTGTCCAAGGTCACTCAGTAGTAAGCGGCAGAGGCTAAATGTAAATCTGGGCAGGTTGGTGACAGAGGCTAAACCCTGACTCTTAAAGCTGGTAAGATGAAATGCCTTATAGTAATTTGTGGATTTTAAGGCAGGTCAAATTAGATGCCTGACTGTGATTTGTGGAAGCAGGATCCTAAGATATTAGGCTGTGGACCCTTGAGAACAAGACTGAGAACAAACATGAAACAGTCTTTATACAGCTTGGAACTGATGTTTATAGTTCTGTGAGTCTCGTTAAAGCTTGATACCTACTATGAAAAAATAAAAATAAAAACAAGCACTTACCCCAGGCATGATAAGAGTCCAGGTTTATATTATATCCAACTAAAATGTTTATTGAAACATATAATCATTTTCATCAACTCTGCTTTTGTGGAATAATTAACCCAAAATTGGTTGTTTGTAAAGTATTCCTTAAGCTAGTGCCCACTGAGATAGATGTTTAGCCAGTCTAATATATTAAGTGGTCAAGGTAGGTTTTAAAAATGATGCTGACATACATGAATACATTTAAGAAAAATGTAAACAAACAAATAAATTCATACTCTTTTTGGGAGAGTGTGATTAATCTCCCAGAATGCAAAGCTATTTGTTGGTAAGATAGAGGAACACTAGTTGAATTGCAAGTTGCTAAACTTGCATTAAATTCCCACATCATGTCTTAATTATACAGCAAAACTGGCCATGGATCTACTTGAAAGAGATACTGATCTTGGCAATAGAAGCAGCAAGAGTAAGTGGTTCTAACTGGCAGAGGACCACCAAGAGATTGGAAGAATATTGGTGACAGAGAACCATAGGCCACAACATGCCCCCAAAGGCCAAAAGCCGACTTAACTTCCAAAGTACATAACATTTCCAGAGAACTCGGAATTAGTGTCCAGTTATCTTGTAATTGCACACCCTCTTGGATGTCCACATCACTGACAAAACCCTCGGGACTGCAACCCATGCACTGAAGACTGTCTGAAATTTCATCCATGAAATCATCAAAAATATAATGAATTGTGTTATCAAGTGAAATAAACATTATTTTACTGCTTTCTATAGGGGTGAGAAAGAAACAGAGAAAGTATGTGTGTGCGCGCATGCTTGTGTGTGTGTGTGTGTGTGTTTGGAAAACATCTGTAACCAGCATGCTTGGGAAAGAGACAAGAGAATCATCATAACTTTGAGGCCAGAATGGTCTATACAGCAAATTCTAAGAAGGCCAGGGCTATATAAAGAGACTCCATCTCAAAAAACAAAACAAAACAAAACAAAAAAAACCTAAAACAACAAAGACCCCTGCTCAGTGAAAAAGAGCACACCAGAGAATATTTGTGAATATTACCACTGATTGATGCCAATGACAGAAGAAATAATTCTGATCAAGTATAGTTTTTTTTTTTAAACAGTGTAGATAATTGGAGTTACTTACAGGAGTTGTGTTCAGGATTACTCATGGGAGCATGGGCAACTTGAGGGCAACTTTACCACTGAAAGAACACACTCCCCACAACCTCTTTGAGGAAGGGTTTGGCCTGTGAACCCTTCTAGCATCCTTTGTCTTCAGGCTTCACGCCTGCTACCTGTTAACTGTTTCTTTGGAAAGAGAAAGGTTGTCAGGTAGTCTTATCCCTCTCTATGATGCAAAGTAACATGGTTGCTGACAATTCAAGATTGCAATGGTTCTGTTAAGCAAGAATGCAATAGTCAATCTATAACTGTATTCCTTTCTCCAATTCTAGCAGTCTTTCCTCTGTGATAACTCCTTAATATGCCCCTGTAGGGGTGAATATTTGCAAGAACAGAGAAGGGTAGGCATGCACATGGTAGAGCACACTTGGGTAGGTAAGAAGACAGTCTTGAGTGTGGTTCCATGCCTTCAAGCTTGTCTTAGATTCAATCTCTTTGTTCTTCCCTGCTGCCTTGGTAGACTAGCTGGCCTGTGAGATCTAGAGAGTCTCTTGTAGTTCTGCCTCAGATCTCAGGGCAGACACACACTACTGTACCCAGTTCTGGGTATTTGAAATCAGGTATTCACATTTATGCTGTAAACAGTTTACCCACAGAGCTATGTCTACACCCTAAGAAAATTTTCAGAGTGAGGTTCCTCCAGTTCAGTTACAACAGGTATACACAGCTGGACTAAAGAGTTAAACTTAGTAACCCACTTATGCCCACCCGCTGTGGAGAGGAAGAGAGAGTTGATTGTGTGCTTATCTGAAAGCTTAGAGAAGAAAAGACTTCAGCTGCAAGCAAGTCTCTATGTCTGGTTTTTGTTTTTTTTCCCTGAACCTTAGGTGAGGGCTAACCAGCCTTAACAGGGGAAGGCTACTGCCCCTAAATTGTCCCTCAGTGACTTTGCTCTCCAGCATAAATAGAGACTATTTACTCCGTATTGTTTTCCTCCTTATGTTTCATGCACACACATATGAACTGTAGTTCATACAGACATCTTTGTGCCGTGGTCACCTTCAGTCTGAAAAATCTGGAAGATGCATCTACATGGTTAATTTAGTTTCTTCAGTGCTCCTAAAATTATTAACAAAATATCCAAACACACAAACAAGCATCTGCTAGGCATGATGGATCTTATTTTCAATCCTAGGATTTGGGAGTCAGGAAGATGGATGGAAAATGTTCAGCAACATGTGATCTTACAGCCTAGGGTACATAATAAGACTCAGTTAATAAAAAAAGAGGGAGGGAGGAAGGGAGAGGGAGAGGGAGGGAAGTATATGGGGAGCAGGGAGGACAGAGAAGAAAAGAAAACAGGATCAATATGGCCTTGATTTGGGGGAGACTATTACCTTTTGTGAGTGACTCCCAAACTCAGTTTCTACAGAATTTCATAGGCACAAAGTTGAATTACTTCGTAGCAAGACAAGTTGGGCAGAAAGAAGATTACAGTGAGTGATGGAGCTTTACCATGTATTCAGAGACTTTTGGGCATCTGTCAAGATGGCTTAGTTTTGCTCCTGAAAACATGAAGTCATTTTCCTTCCAGTTGCTGTGACAAAATTCCCCATGATGCAACGTAGCAGAAAAGGCTTTATTTTAGCTCCCAATTGCAAGTTACTGTCTGTTACTTCAGGGAAGAAACATCAGGAGGAGTTTGAGAGAATGGGTTATATTACATCTTCAGGCAGAAGAGAGCAACGGGTGCATGCTTGCCAGGACACAGCAAGCTCTTTTCTTTTCAACAGGTCTAGAGCCCATCCAGCCCATGAAATGGTGTCTCTCATGCTAGACTGAGACCTCCCACATCAATCGATATAAGCAAGACTGGCACCCTCAGACATGTACACAGGCCAACCTGATCTAGATAGCCCCTCGTTGAGTCTCTCCCCAGTTGATTCTACATTCTGCCAAGTTGAAAATTAAAGCCAAGCAACATAGAACATACTCAGTTAATGACTTTAAATGGGGTACAATTCATTCATTGTGAAGATCAAACGGATTTTAGAGGTTTTTTTTTTTTCTTTAATGGCTAATGTTAGATAAAAAAAAAAAAAGAACACATAAAGATCTAAGAATACATTGTCTTTTTGGTTTCATGTTTTCATTTACTTATTTATTTTGATGTGCGTGTGTGTGTGTGTGTGTGTGTGTGTTGTGTGTGTAGAGGTGTGTGTAGAAGTATGTAGGTGCATATATGAATTCAATAATTGGTTCTTGCCCTCCACCTTGTTGAGACAGTGTCCCTGTTGCTGTTTTATGGTGCCATATGGCATCCTAGTTCATACTAGATTACCAATGATCTTCCTCCTGGATGTGGTCCTGACTGCACATCCCACTTCACCATAGGAGTGCCAGGATGACAAGCAAGGACCACGACATCTAAGTTTTTTGCATTAGTATCAGGAATCCAACCTGGTCATGCCTATGCAACAATTGCTCTTGCCTGCCAACACATCTGTCCAGCTCCTTATTAAGTATTTTGTTCAGTCGATTATTTACTTAGTATTTATTTTTATAAATAAATTGTAATCAATCAACAAGTATGTTTTCATCAAATGTATCCAGTTTTAAAAATTTTAGTTTCTTTTGGTATTTTTTTCATTTTTAATTCTTTGACTTCATACACATGTTTAGGAGAATTATAATCATTTCTGTTTTCCATTACTCTCTCTTATCCTGCTCCCTCTATTTAATCAGGAAATGAATTAAGACATACAAAAAAGTGTAGTTGAATGTCAGAATGGATAGTGAAATATATATATATATATATATATATACATATATATATATATTATATATATATAATATACATGTTATGTTATACATGTCATATATATAACATAAATACATTCACAATATTATGTAAATATATTCAATAAATGATGAATAATGAACTGTTTCAAAGAGTATTGAATCTAGCCCCCTCATTTTAGAGCTGGGTATGAGAATTGAAAATTTCACAGAGGTTTTGTTATTCTAGTTCATGTGAATGTAAAGAAGCTTAATTTTTTTCAGTAAATATACTGTCTTATTTTCATAAGAATCAGCTACATGTAAGTCATATGCCTGGGTATACCTTATATATTAAATCCCCACCATAAGTTCCTCATGGGAAAGAATCCTTTTTAGAGATTAAATCAAGACAGGGTTGTAAAGTATCTTGTCCAAAGTTACACAGTTTATGCTTTCCAGAATTGTTCAGAGAAATGTTTGAAAGTAATAAAAAATGCACCCCTTATGCATTATCATGTATAATTGATTTTTTTTGGCTTTTCTCTTTCAAACCAGAAAGCAAAATGATATTTTTCCTTTTGACTTTATATAATTACATCAATTCCCCTTTTCTTTCTTTCCCTCCAAACCCTTCCATATATCCATCCTTGGCTTGGTCTCTTTTAAAAACTCACGGTCCCCTTTTTCATTAATTGTGTGTACAATATATCTCCATGTGTGTGTTTGTGTGTGTGTGTGTGTGTGTGTGTGTGTGTGTGTCTGACACACACACACACACGCACACACACACACACACACAAATAACTTGTTCAGTCTGTACAGTATTACTTGCTTGCATATTTACAAGGCTGACAATTGGTACTGGATAACCAGTTGGTGTGTTCTACCCTGGGTTAGATTATTTCTCTAGCTCTCAGTATTCCTTAGTTGACTGTAGTTCTTTGAGTTGAGTTGAGGCCAGGCAGTCTTTCTTCAGTCTACTTTGAAATGATAATTTTAAGAGGTGAATGACTGTTTCATCTATAGGTTTCACTCCACTATTGCAACATTATAAGGTCTCACATTTGTGCTCTGATCATGAATGTGATAATCATTTCAAGGAAAAGTGATTGAATTATAATGTTTATTTTAATTATAAATTTTAATATTTACTTAGTGTATTTACATTTGCAAAATTAGATGGATTTGCTTATAAGTGAAACGAAACAGAAACCAAAGGATAAAAAGTACATAAACAGTCCTGGCATAAAGGCAAGCAGTTTTCATCCCAGCACATAGGAGACAAAGGCAGGAGGATTTCCATGATTTTGAAGCCAGTCTTGTCTACAGAGTGAGTTCTAGAACACCCAGAGCTACATAGAGAGATGTTGTCTGAAAGGAAAAGAAAAGTAAATAAATATCAGGAGTACACAGGGAAGTCAAAGTATCCTAAAGTTTCAGAGATACTTTGATTTTTTATAGCTATACTCTAAAATTATTTTTACTTTGATCTATACACAATCTGTACATTCTAACATTACTCTGTTTTGTGATAACGAAGCAAGGAAATACACTTTTTAATTTGCATTAAGTCTTCTAGCAAAATTGTACAAAGTAAACTTCAAGCATTTTTCTAATGCTCTATTTAAGAATACATTTTTAGACACACAGATAGATGTGTGGCCATCAAAAGTGGCAGATTTCGTTTCATTTGAATTCAGTTCTTTTGAAACTCTTCACAATACCCAATATAAACCAAATGTAAGAGACCAGGACCTCCCATACAAAAGAGACAATTGCACTGAGCCTCTCACAGGCAGGGAATCTTTAACAGTGTTTGGGTTCAGTGACCTTGGATTCTTTGGCATGTAGCATAATTTATTGGGCAAACAGGTTCAATTTTTTTAGTAAAAAAGAAAACCACCAACAAAAACACCAAAAACCAACAGAGACTGTTGACTGTTTTTTTTTTTTGTTTTTTTTTTTAAGTTAGGAACAAGAACACCCTTGGTAGAATTAGTTATTCTTCTTAGGCGACAGCCACAAGATTGGCTGTTACAACTGTAGAAGGCCACACTCTATGTTTTTCTTTTCTGGCATAATACATCTGACCCCCTTCTCCATTTCCTTCATCTCCCCCTCCACACACATTTCACCTCTCCTCAGATCCACTGTCTCTCTCCACTTGCATCTTTACCTTTGCAGAATCGTCTCCCCTTGCTCTGCGTTGTGGGAAATAATGGATCATTTCTTCCAACCACATTTCTCGTGATCTCATAGCCTAATAAGATACTCGCGGGATTCCTGTGATCCTGAATATTAGGTTCACAGGGAAACCCACTGATCTATTTTTTTTAATGTCAAGCTACTCATGGTGACTCATACCTGTAATAGGATTACAGGTGTGAGTATTCAAGAGGCTGAGGCAGGAGGATTGTCATAAATTTGATGTCAGTTTGGGGCACATAGTAAGTACTACAAACTTCCAACCCAGTCTGGGCTTCAGAGTGAGTACCTGTCTCAAAAATCAATCGATCAATCAATCAACCAATCAATCAATCAAAATTAACTCAGAGCATGGCTCCTGAAACTTATTTTTTTTCCTCCATTACTTTGTCTTTAGAAACTTCTTACTCACTTTTGGAACTCCCAGACTGGCCTGAGAAAGACTCAGCAAAGCAAGGCTGTTACACCAATCTTTTCAGAGTTGACTTGTATCTTGATCAGTTAAATAAAATTCCACAATGGACTCAGAGATCGCAGGTGGGAAATGTGAAAATGAAAAGCCTCATGCTTACCTGCTTTGCTGAACAGAGTTGAGCCACCTTAAAGCCCCTTTTGGGTTTGGCAACTTGCTGGGCCACTGCTTGTCTCCAGCTGACTGAGTCTGTCTTCTTCTCCCTTGCCTTACAGGAACATTTTCAGATGTGTCTGTGTTCCCAGAAAGCCAAGCAGCGAAGAGGGAGGCCCAGAAAGAAACTGGTATTTCCTCTCCTTCCTGCTTTGGTCTGCTTTTTAAAGTTTTGTCTGCTTCCAAAAGGCCTCTTGGATGATTGCCCACAAAATAGTGGGCCCATTCAGGGGAGTCCTCTGTGTCTTGTGTCCTCCAAAAGCCACCCCAGCCTTGCAAACATATAGTTATGACAAACACAGAGCTTCTGGAAGACTGTTGTGCTTCATAGAATACATGGAAACATCACACTTTGGCCAGAAAATGTTTTCTAAAGCACCGTACCTGCCCTCTCTATCTCTGTCATACCAACCCAGGTATTTATATTATTAAAACTGACTGAAGGAGGAAAACAGCCTCCTAAGTGTTTAAAGGATTAAAATTGAGCTATTAATTTTATCACCCATTTAAATATGGAGTTGGTGATGGTGAAGGGAATCCTCATTACAGCCTGGCTCCCTACCTACAGTGTATTCTTAACTTACTAGCTCTAATTTTAAGTGTACGGATACCACAGGTGTGTGGTATATACATGGCACATAAATGTGACATGGTTCCATTAGTTCCTTTTTATACAGAATATCTATGTCATAATTTTATCCAAGTGTGGCATGTTTCTACTGTGTATTTAAAACACTTCTGAATCTTATTGGTTGAGAAGTGTTAAATAAAATATATAAAAAGTGTTAAATAAGATATATTGAAAGCTAACTTAATTGATTTAGCAGGAGGAAAATATGGTAAGCCCATCGTAATGTCACTGTACAGTTCAGAGTTTTATTAAATTGCCTCTAGATTACTCCAGTAATATCAATAATGATATTATTGAAAGTAGGCAGCTTGATCAGTGATGCAGTCGATAAGATGCTTCTTTTGAATAAATCCAAGGCTATAATTCAGGTTTTCAAATTCTCTTGAACTACTTGAACATATTTATTTTCCTTTGGCCTTCAACAGGCTCCTCCTTACACATTTTAATGGCTTTCACAATCTAAACGCCATTCGGTGCAACTTACATTCTACTGAGGGGTGCTGCACCTAGTACCCCTGAGACTTCCACAGTGCCTCAGTGGCTCCCACCTGGTCTTCAGGGCCTCCTCATTCTGGATGCTGCCTGTTTTTTTTTTTTTTTATTTTATCAGTTGTTCTATCCCACCAGGTACCTCTATTTTAGGAAAGTAGGGCTTGTTGTTAGCAGAGTGCTTGCTGTGTGTGCTTTTATAGATCTTTACTTTCTGATGCTTTTCCCCCCTTCAAATTCCTGCTGTGTTCATGGATGAATATCGCGTTCTCCCCCTTCTTAGTTTGATATAAATGTTTGAATGTCAATTACATCTTCTCTGAACAGCAAAGTTAGCAATGATTCTTATCTCCTTTGAAATAATAACTACAATTTTCAAACCTCCAAATGTATATCACAATATATTAAATGATATGTGAGAAAAGATTATCCTACCTACAGGTTATCTGAGGCTGGTTCACTTTGAATCCTAAGGATTCTTGACATAATTCCTTAAACCTATTAGCCAGTAAGCAATTATTCATTGAATGATAAATTTTTCTTCTTTGTTCCAAAAGTCATGATGTAATTAACATCTTCTGGGGCATACAGATTTTGGTATTTATATTTTTAGTTAAGCTCATGAGGACATATTTAAAATCTGAATCTTTTGAGGTGTGTAATCATTAAGAACCCTATAACATTTTGTATGATCTAATATTTGACCTTCCCATTTATTCATTTTTTTTCTTACAATAGCATGTGATAGTCTTATTTTGGTCCTTAAGAGGTCTAACTGCTTAAAAAAAAAGAAAAGAAAAAAAATAGATCCAAAACAAAAAAGAGAAAAAGAAAAAAAACAAAACACCTCACCATGAACTCTGAAATACTTGTGGTCTATTTTAATCAACGTTTTAAAGGAATTGTGTACAAGCTTGAAGAACAGCTGTTGTTTCCAAACTACAGTATGGTGTTAAAAGGGTTAAATGTGAAGGTTAACTGGGAAAATGCAACACAGGGAAGTTTTAAAGAAAGTTAAAAACTTTTTAGTTGCAGAGTTTCTAGTATGGTCATTGCTCAGTGTTACTAAAGGAAAGATGTACTTCCATTCAGCAAATGTTACATTAATGTATGGTCTTTGGGCACATGTAGATCCGTGGCAGAACATGCTTAGCATGTGCAATGCCCTGGGTTTGTTGCCCACTGCTGCAAAATAAAATTTAGCATATGAGCTGGTGTCTTCCTTTACATCCACTGGGAGGGAGTCTGCTGCTTTTATTCCTGTGTGGTACTTACTCGGCCACCCAGGACAGCCCACTTCTGAGTCTGACCATTTTCCTACTTCTCTTTTTTTCTCATTCTTGTGTCTGGCTGTAGCTAAATTGGTGGTGAGAGATATACAAGAATCACCCTTTGCTCCTGGATATTCTTTTCCTTTTCCTGTAAATCAGTTTCAGCATCTCAGACAGAGTAGCAAACTGCAGAATGAAAGAAGTCACAAAAGGGGCTCAGTGCATATATTCATCAACTTCAAGTCAAACTATTTTTCTCCTTTAATATTTTAAATGTATTGCCAGTAATTCTAGAAGAGATTTACAGCACAATAACATCTTCATTTTTCCCCTGGAGAGAATCTTTAATTGTTTTAAAAGGCAAAAACAATTGCATTCTTATAAATATATTCATTAAAATGTGCATAAATATAGTTATTCAGTAGAGCTATGTCAGCAGGAGCTATAGTTGTGACTTCTACATGAGCTTAACTTAGGATAGGAGTATCAGATGCTTCAAATCTCTCAACAGAGCATTGCAGGGGCCTGATGGCTTAAAATAAGTAGTATTTCAACTTATGCTCTTAAACACTTTATTAGCATCCAAAAATATCTATTTGTCTCAGTTTGTTCTGTCTATATCTTAATGATATACCTTACTTTATTAAAAAAAAAGAAGTAGAAGCTAACAGGAGCAATGAGGTAATTGTGAGCCTGAGACACAACAGTATATTGACTGTTTCTGTGTATCAGCTCCTTCGTTTCATCTAGATTTGATCTTTATTTACCTGTTTACATGTGATCAACTATATGGATACTCACAGCCTTTACCTTATTACCTTATTATTTTTTATCACTCCCTCTTTTTTTCCTACCCTGATCTCTCCAAAACCACAGAGGATGTTTGGCTGGTTAATCGCAACCATTGAAAAATGTCAAACAGGGCCAAAAATATGGTTCATCAGTTAAGAGCACAGGTTGCTCTTCTAGAGGACTCAACCTTGATTATGAACACTCACATGGCTGCTCACAACATTTTGTGACTGTAATCCCAGAGAAGCAGATGGCCTCTGTTGTCTTCTGTGGGCATCAGGCATGCCTGTGATACACAGAACATATATGCAGACAAACGCTTATATAGATAAAATAATATAATAAAGTAATATATAAAACCATAAAGACAGCAGGATGCTCATTATTTCTTTAACAAACTCTATTGGAAATAAAATATATTTTAGTCATATTGCAATCGGAAATACAAGTTCAAGTATAACCAGGAAGTGTCTGTATAATCCAATACTGTGGAAGCAGAAGGATTGCAAAGTTGAGACCAATGCTACATAGTGAGATACTGTTGCAAAAAAATGGAAGGAAGGAAGACAGACAGGCAGACAAATAGAAAGAGAAAAAAAGGCAACATAGCTCAAGTACAAATCATTCATTGGGAGGCAAAGGAACCATGCATGAGAAAGAGAGTAAGGATGTATATTTTTAAAATGGAGGAAGTGGTAGCCTTAAAGCATTCCAAAGATTGAGTGTGTTAAAGCAATAGTAAATCATTGTTTCAAGTACTGCAGGTTGGAAGTCAAAAACGAAGGCATCAGCAACAATATTCCCCGGTGAAGGCTGTATGCGAGCACTGCTCTACATCACTTTTCTAGGATCTCTTAGTCCCACCTGCCCCTTGCTTTGGAAATGTAGTTCTGCCACCCTCTGCCTTTGCAAGATGCTCTCCCTGTGTGTCTTCAGACCATCTTCTCTCTGTATGTGTTGCCACTGTGGCTAAATTTACCTCCCATAAAAAGTCATAATAGATTAAAACTCACTCTAGCAATCTCATTTAAACTTGATTAGATACGAAGACTGTACTTTCTAAGTATATTCTATTTGGTACTGTGGGTTAGAATCCCAACATATTTTCATTGGAGGACCCAGTACAAGGCATAGCAACAGGTAAGGAAAGGAAGACAAATTCTGAATACTTAATTCCAATAAAGAGATACTAGGACAAGAGAGAAACTGACTTGTCAGTTATCCCACTAAAACAAAAAAGCCTGCAGGAGTATTTATTTATAAACTCCCAGTAGCTATGGTGGAGAGAATATTGATTCCCTTACTTCATAACAGTTCTGCACTTCAGGCAAATAGGCTACAATGGATAGAGAAAGCTGTGAGACAAAGATTTGCACAGTGGTGGAGATGGGGAATTATATGACACACTGAATTTAAAGGAGGGAGATACAAGAGGGATGGAAGCAGCTCCTGTGACAATATCTGCAACAGTCAGTAGAAAGCATGTAACTCAGCTGTGCCAGTGTTCAGTAAGAAACCATGTAACCCAGCTGTGCTAATGGTCAGTAAGAAAGCATGTATGCAAGTAACCCAGCTGTGCTAATAATGTTCAGTAAGAAAGTATGTAACCCACCTGTGCTAATAATGGTCAGTAAGAAAACATGTAACTCAGCTCTGCTGATGATCAGTATGAAAGCATGTAACCAAGCTGTGCCAATGTTCAGTAAGAAAGCATGTAACCCAGCTCTGCTAATGATCAGTATGAAAGCATGTAACCCAGCTGTGCTAAAGACACACAAATCAAGTTACAAACCAAGAGCAGGCTTGGGCTCGGAAAATGGTTCAGTAGTTATGAGCATTTGCTATACTTGGCCTTCAGATAAACACACATGCGTGCACGCATGTGTGCACGCACGCACGCACACACACACACACACACAAATAGATAAATCTTTGAAAAAAATAAAAGAAAAAGAAGAGCAGGTGTTAACCAGAGATATAATTTGGAAGATCTGCTGGAACTGATGAACGTCATCAAGGAGCAAGGAAGCAGTAAGGATCAGGGTTTGTATAAAACTGAAACTCAGTTGTATATGGCAGACTAGAGAGGAAGCCTTCCAGCTTTGGAATGGCTTCATAAGAGTTGTTCATCTGGGCTTACCTTTGCTCTAGGTGAAAATCTTTATTTTTATTGTGTATTTTATAATGCAGCCACTGATTATTTCTTATGTCAATATTATTTGTATTGGTTTCATTTGTAAAAAGCTAAAATCAGGATCAGTTTCCCATGGGTGGTATAACAAATACTGAAGAACAGAATTTTATTTTCTCAGGGTTCTAATTACAGAAATTAATAAAACTGTATATTTGAAAAAATTCACTTTCCAAAACATGGTGTCATTCTGAGGTTGGGACCTCAACCTAGGAAGTTTTTAAAGAACCTGAGTTAGGCCATACCCTCTGGTCATATGGAATCCATCACCCTCTTAGATGTAAAGTGCGTACAAACCATTCTTCAACCTCTAAACCTTAACCTTTTTCAAAACTGACACTAAGCCTCAAATTTCATCTAAATAACACATAAACTGTACATATTAGGACTCAAGGTTTCATTCTTCTGGTAGCAAAATGCCTTGTCATTGTTTGTCACTCTCAGAGATCCCAGTTTGCCATCTTGAATTTGCTTCCACTTGCTGAACAGTCTCTAGGTCTGTCATTTGCACAGTCTTCTCTGTCTTCTTAGGACACTCCTCATTCTTTTGGATTCTTCATGAAACAGATGTCTATGTGGTATTTCCTCCCATGTAAATCTTTGATGGTTCCTGTCTCTTGCTTGTTCCTTTGAGGCCACTGTAATTTGCTATGATGGCACATATTGCACCAGATTTCAAGTCTGTTAAAATTGCTTCAGAGTCCAGATAGGAATCTAAGAAAAAGGACCACGTGGGGTTGCTCTTGTCACCACTGTAGCTCTGGGGTAGTCCTAGAGATGCAGGAAGAAGATAACAAATTGTAATAAAGAAGTGAGAAACTGTGCAGAGAGGAGAGATGGTCTGCTGAAGGGTGTTTGCTGCACTCCCAGAAGAGGGAACACCTGGAACTCTAATTCCAGCATCATCTCTTCTGAGCTCCATAGGTACCTACATGCATGTGGTCATACATACACAGAGAGAGAGGGAGTGGGAGGGGGTGAGAGGAAGACACAGATAGACAGAGACACAGAGAGAGACAAAGACATACAAGAGAGATGGGGAGGCAGAGGGGCAGATAGGTGGCAGGGGAAATGAGAGGAGAATGAGGGAAAGAAATGAAGGGAGAAGAGAGAAAGGAGGATGGGGGGAGGGAAGCAGGAAGAGGAGAGGAGAGGGAAAGGAAGGACACGGCAAGGATGGACTGATGGGAGGAAAGGAAGAAAGGAATGAGGGAGAACGGGAACTGGAGTGTGAGGGAGAGAGGGGGATGGAGGCTGGGAGGGAAGGGAGTAAAGTTGGTTTATACAAAGGGAAAGAGATGAATCTATTTGGCAAGAAGCTGTAAGTACAAGATAATGGCAAACGAAGATGCTGAAATTCTTTGTCTTCTCTATATGATAAACTATATTTATCTATCACCTATCTATTTAAATATATACATATACATATATATAGGCACATATATGTGTATACACACACACATACATGTGCGTGTATATATGGCTAAGGATATGTTTAATGTGATGTCAAGCAAGGTGGACTATGAAGGACCATCTAGGAGTCCATTGTATAAATACAGGTGTGAAGTTTTGTTTGAAAGGAAGTCAAAATGATGAATTTGGTTTAAGGCTAGTGTTTAGTAATACCTGTGTTATGTCCCTTTTGGCACTAGTCAATGTGCCACTAGACATGTGTTTGTTATAACACAGGTATGGTGTATGTCATCTAATACTACAGTCACATCTGTAAAACTATACTACGTTCAGTATACAGGAGAGAACACTTTTATGAGGATATTTATATTAGACCCTGTTTAAAATATCCATTTATGTTGTCGATGTGGTTATACAATTGGTTAACAATTATTGGTCTTTAAAATCTCTTTCTAGTGAAAGGTCCAGGACCATCCTCCATGGTTCAGATGAAATAAAAAAAAGCCAGGGCTCCCCAGGAACCTGAGCCTGAGAATGGCTTTGTGGTTTTGAATGAGCAGCAAATGCTTGCTGAAGCTAATATCTCATTTGCACCCAAGATGACTGGTAAATTGGCAGAAGAATCAATCATTTTATGAAATGTTGCGTTGCCGTATCAACAGAGATACATTGATATCACATGGAAAATATTAGTGCTGCTTAATTTTATGAATTAAAATTATAAGACTTGTTTAAAATCCCTTTTAAATTTCATTTCGAGAGTATTGATTTTTATGTTAATTCTAAGGCATTTTTATAATACTTAATTCTTTAGGAATTTCATACAATGAATTTTAACCATATTCTCCCCACCCAACTTCTTCCAGATCTACCTTTTCTATTCTCACCTCTGTATCCCCCAATCTTTAAGTATCTTCCTTCTCCTCCCCTCCCCCTCTTCTTGAAACCCATAAAGTCTAATTTATGTTGTCCAACTACTTGGCTATGAGGCCTGCTCTGGAGTGTAGTCAACTATAAGGCACTGTAAGGCACACTGAGTTTCCCTTTCCCAGCAGTCATCAAATGCCAGTGGGTCCTCAGCTAGAAATGTGATTTTGTGTCTACATCCACCGCTATATTGGAATTTTGTTTAGCTTGAACAAAAACTTGCCCAGGATATTGTACATGTTGTCACTGCTGTGAGGTTATTCGTGCAACTTCTCTGCCATCTGGAAAACACTGCTTCCTTGAAGTATTCCACCACCTCTGTCTCTTACAGTTGTTCTCCTCATTTCTCCTCAATGACCCTTGGGAAGATGAGAGGTGAGATAGATGTCTCTTGTAGGACTGAGTACTCCAGTCTCTCATTCTCTGCACAGTGGCTGATTGAGGATGTCTCTGTTTAATTGTCATCTACTGCAAGAAGAAGCTTCTCTGATGACTGTTGAGAGGTGCTCTGATCTATGAGTCAGTACACTTTTGCCTTTTTCTTGTTTCTTTCTTTTCTAGAAAAAAGAAAAAAGAAAGACAAGGTCCAGAATTCTAAGAACATATAGAGACAATAGTAGTAATAATGTCACACATTCATAAACGGTTTACTCTTATTCTACATGCACTTTCAGGAATTTAACCTTTATTATTTCAGTCAATGCTCTTAGTAACCTGATGAGGAGAATTCGGTGCTCTTTATGTATTTGCCTATGGCATATAGAGGTTATGATACTCATTTGACTACGAGGGGTAAGTAACAGAACTGATGTTAAAATTCAGGTTATTTAAGTGAAGAAATGCTTCTAACCAGAAGGTTATAAGTATTTATAGTTAGTTGTTGGTAAGTAAATAATTGCTGTGTAGGAATCAGTAATGATGCCCAGAAAGTAACAATATAATGGGAAGCTGATGGGCAGGATTTCTAGTGCTGATATTAATAAATCCATGGGATTTGCATTGTGCTGGAAATATTCCAGGATTATGTAGAGGAACAAGAAATCATTTCATTTCAACACATTCTTAGGGTTAGCTTGGCATATGCTTGTGAAAGTCACAGTGAGACGCAGATTCCCTTAAGTATGTAGTCAACCCCATTCCTTGAGATAGTGGGTGTGGTTGAGATTTGTACAAATGTGATAAATGATTCATTATCTTCTTGCATATTCATAGACTGCAGTGTTCCCTGTAAATCTGAAGTTTTCCAAGATAGCAGTATTTGGATGCTTTAATTATCTTCATTGCTTTCCAGGTGTCTTCTTGGCAGACAGGGCCTAACATGTACTGTGGCTTAGTAGAATTGTATTTAGCATTTTAGTGGCCGTAAAATGAGAAGCAGTCAATCTCAATCCCTCCCCCCTCTCTCAGATTAGGATTATATTCAATGCTTCATTTAAATCTCAGTCAGTATCTGAGATTGTCTTGATATTATGCATTTTCAGGCTCCCCCTCACTAAATGTACTTCTCCCATCAGGTAACTCATATGTGAGCAAAGCCACTTATACATAAACCATTTAAGTCCTTCTTTTTTTGTTTGTTCTTTTGTGGTCTTCCTCTGCACTCCAAAAAAAAAAAAAGTCTATTTTTTTTTCAGTCTAGTTTTCTCTTTTGTAACAAATCATTCTTAAATCTTAAAACAATATAAACAGTAAATAAAACTTAAATAGATGCCTGCCCATGACTGCTTGTTTGAGGAACCAGTTGTCACACCTGATTGCTTATGTGTGACATAATAATTCAACATCTCCATTTAGGGATCCAGCAAACATTGCAAAATTAACATGTTCTCAATGCCTCATTTAAATATTCTCTTTCAAGTAAAGTCCTCTTGGCTTTCTAATATCTAAAGTTTACCTGATGCTAAGGTCAAAATTCTGTGAGTCATCCTTCTATCTTCTCTTCCATTCATATTTTTCATTCAATACATTAGTTTCTCAGTGAATTTATTTTTAATAAATACTGATTATGGCTCCCTTTCTCCCTAGGTAACAGTCTGTTTCTAAGCATATTCACCTGGGAAATTCCTCCTTGATTTCCCTGACCTGACTTTTGACTCAAATTGATTTTTTTTTGTCCTGACAACCACAGCCCAGAGGCATCCTGTTTATCTTTCACACATGCATATCCCC
Source organism: Cricetomys ansorgei (assembly GCA_026225945.1). Classification (NCBI taxonomy): domain Eukaryota; kingdom Metazoa; phylum Chordata; class Mammalia; order Rodentia; family Nesomyidae; genus Cricetomys; species Cricetomys ansorgei. The sequence goes on from JAMJFZ010001815.1 coordinate 20,252,203, forward strand.
AGTTAGATACTGTGGTCAAGGCACATCTCAGCGGTAATGAAGCCCATGTAATCAGTGCTGTGCTCTGCAGTGCTAGCCACCGGGAACTTCTTCATGTGTTACACCAATGCTGATACTACTCATCTGGCTTTTTAGGTAACTAGTCACATTCATCTTGTATTTGCCAAAGAGACTGAAGAGTCTTGCACTTAATTTTTCCTGTCCTTGGGGGTGTTCCTTATAGATGTTTCTGTGGTTTTCTGCCTACTGTGTTTCTTTCCCAGGTAGAATTCATTTGCTTATGTAAGGGTGAAAGTCAATTTTTAATTTACCTATAAAATATTGTACTTATAATTTATCTATAAAAGTCCTCCTACGTATCCAGTGGAGCTCCAACCCCACTCTTTCCACCTATAGCTTTTGTTGTTTGTTATGCAGTGTTTATATTCCATATACTCTTTCCTGATCTATAATCAATATCCTGTATACTTAAGGATTTTGATAGATGCAACATTATATCCATGGTGTCCATAGTCATTCCTGACACATGGTACATTTTAGACACAGTTTAATCAAAAAATGAATTGATGAATAAATTCACCTAACATGCAACCTTGGTATACTGAATCTTCATAGGTGTTAAGTATTGCCACAATGCCCTCTTTCAATTGTGCCCAATAGAAAAATCAGAACTTATGATATTCTACATTGATGGTAAAATATATTTTTTAAAGTTATGTGTACATTCCTCACAACATCTGTTAGGACAATGTTCCCATGCTACAGGTGAGGAGAATGAAAATGCCAAAAGATTGTTGGGCCATACAAAATCATAATATCACCAGGAAGCTGAGTTGACCCCAATTATTCTTTCCCATTACCACCTCCCACCCTAAAGCAATAAAGGGTGGTTTTAATCAAACTCTATCACTCAAAAAAAAAGGAAATGAAATTGAGGTGACTGAGCCACTGATCAGAATATGACTCCTCTTATACTACATAGTATGCATGCCTAAAAAAAAAAGATTTTTAAAAATCCAGAGATCAGGAGACTACTTCTTGATCTATGGTATCTAACATGTTATAGTCAGACACATTTTTAACATTTAGTGATGTTTTACAGTATCCCAATTTCCTCCATCATTATTTCAAAGAATCTTCCTTCAATTCTTTCTTCATTTGAGATTTTATCTTTTTAGATTAAATTTTTTCCATTTACAACCATGGGTGGTTAATATAGAAGCCACGTGAAAATAATTTTGCTCCCTAAAATTCAACTTGTTTAAACCTGGGAGGAGATAGCCCTTCCTTTATTATGTGGACCTCTTCAGTTGTCCTTAGAGGCAGAAAACTGTTTCAGGAAAGCAAGTGGATGGCAATAAGGCTGAGCTCAGGGGAGAGATGGGAAACGCAAATGCAAGAGAAATAGTTCAAAGAAATGAGAACACTAAAGAGCGGTGTTCAAAATTACAGCATTATCATCAAGATGGATAGGAAGAGAAGTGGCATGTGACAGATTGGGTGGTGCCATGAACCTATTGGGATGTTTGAAAGAGCTTGAACTGAAGCAAGCAGAGGATGGAGAAGGTTTCAGAAGTAATGGCTAATAGAATATTGGAGGCTCATGCTAGAGAGTGAAGTGCTTTGGAGAAGTGCCATTAATAGAGTTCAATGGAAGATAACCATGGGTTTAACAGCTAGGGAAGTAAATGCAGTATTGCTATGCCGTAGAAGCCTGAATTTAATAGTGCACCAAGTTATGGGAGAAATGTGAAGCTGGTCTTGATTTTCCCTGCTGCTGATTTTACTATCCAAGCAGATTCACAAGGCCTATGTTCTCGCTGTTCTTAATGGCACTGTGGGGGAGGTATTTGCAATAGCCACAGCTTCTTCGGTGACATTATGAGGGGGAAAGTCAGGTGATTGTCCTAAATTGTCCAGAGTCGTGGACACTCTCTGGCCAGTTTTCATAGTTGAGTTCCTATTGTACAGTGTATAGGGACCAACCAAACCATGCCCTATAATAAAGATGACCTTTCCTATGGACACTTTCAATCTGCAGGTTAGTACTGTGATGGAGACAATATGAAAGATACACACCAGCCTTTCTCAGAGTCATGTGGTTGCTTCTGTTTCTTTTACATCTGAAGCGTTGTTCAAGTATACACGTTAACATGGCCTACCCTACAATCTGCACACTGTAGCTAAAAATGGTCATTCTCCCTGATGCTCAGGGGAGGTGCTGCTCTTTATTCTCACAACATCTTTGAGCATGGCACCAGCCACATGACTTTCAGTTCTTAGAAGAGTGAATTGAAGCAGAGAATTGAACTTTATCCTCAGATCCGAAAAGTCAGAATCCTAACATTCTAGATTCTGCTTTTGATTCAAGAGTTGTTTTAGTTTAGTTTCATTTATGTGTGTTAGGGTAAGGGAGGCTGCAGACATATATGCTGAATGTTGCGGATTGTTTTTAATTTTATACTGATAGACGCTTTTTTTAACCTTTGATTATGGATGATGTGAATTAGCCCTAGTGTTTAAAGTTCATCACGGGGAAAGGTATCTTTATAAATATACTTCAACTCAATATAACTCCATGGGAAAGTGCATTAGACCACTGCATTTCTTACTCATCATCATGTTCTTAGTACTTAGTTATAAAAGCTATGAGGGTTTTCTTTGAAAGAAATGTAGACATTGTTTGTTACTAAAAAAGTCCATTTTGAGAATTTGTGCTGTAGGTAAGAAATTTCCAGGAGAATAACATTTCTGAGACCTGAAATACTGAACTAGTTTTGGGGGATCAGTACTTGGCATTTAGACTTTAACATTTCTCAGTCAGTTTCCCTACTAAGGGCTGATTATGAAGGACTTAGAATGAAGTGGATCTCTCAGTGCACACTGAGGACCTCTGCCAGACTTCACAACACTGGTAATCACTTAGAGTTAGGACATCGTAGCCCAAGGGCCAGATGTAGCCCACTACCTGTTTTGTGAACCTTGTGAGACATGGATGACTTTTACATTTTGAAATGATTGAAGAAAATCAAAAGGGAGACAACACTTTTCAACATGAATGTTAAGTGCATTTTAACTTTCTGTGTGTTTCCAATGAGTTTACTGGAACAGGGTGCCCTCCTTTGTTTTGTGTTAAAGTGGCTGGTTATCTGTGACAGTGGCGGGTAATTGAGAGGGAGAAATGATGGCTTGCAAAACGTAAAACATTTATAAGCTCACCCTTAACAGGAAAAGCTTATTTCCTGGTAACATGAAGGAAATACTCACTACATTTTCATAACTTAGGTTTTCAAATTCATTATAAACAACCTTTGTCAGTATGAGACATATCTGGCAAGATAAGATATGACAAATAAAAGAGTGCTGTGGTATATGGCCTTCCAAATGAGAGAATCATGCAATTATGAGCGATCTAATGTTTGGAAATCTGAAAACTAACAAAGGATTTAGTGGCTACTAAGTTGAAGTATATGTCATTTTATGAGTATGAATAAGAAAAATCTAATATGAGATAGAGTTATAAACAGAAATGTGGTATGTAAAATGTGGAATGGTATGAATGCACCTTAATAATTTATTCCGATTCAGGCTGGCCTACTTTCATAATGGAATAGATATCTGAAGCATTTTTAGAGAGACTATCAGGATGACGAAAGGATATGAAATCATGCCAAATGACAAATGACTTAGCCTGGAGGAAAAGAAGATTTGAAGGGGATACAGCAGGGAACAGTTTTCCACTATTTGGATGCATGTCATGTGGACAAAGGATTCAGTTTATTCTAAATGAGCCAAAAAGTTCAAGCCATTTATAGAGATGGAGAACCCAGGGATTCTGGACTTGAAATAAAAATACCCACAGTAATTACTGTAAATAATAGAATTATGTATCTTATAAGATATACCTATAACTTCCAGGAAGCTGACTGAAGAGCTTAATAAAACTTTTCATCAGAGTGTTACTGGTGTAAATACATCTCTTTGACCAGAAAGTATATCTGGGAGTAATTTTGTTAAGTTGTGCACACATTTTAATATTCATTTAGCATCAGCTATTTGCAGAGTACTATTTTTAGTCTAACTATAAAGGATGCAAAGTAGACCCTTTCTGGGTCTGTGGAAGTTTGCACACAATATATGAATACATAAAACACCAGGAAAATGACATATAAACTCAAATTCTCTTGTAATTGAGAAGATGGTATCAGTGGTTTTAGAAAGATGATGAATTCTAAATTGGGTTTAAAAGAGTAGCTTGAATTTGAATAGATAAGACAATGGGGTTCTAAATGATGAGAGAAAATGTGAGCAAATGTCAGAAGAATAGACATTAGATACAAATGATGGAGAGATAGGAAATACTTATATGAGAAACTCTCATCCATTATTTGCACAGCACTGAACAAGATCAACTGTCAGAAGCCACAACGTAAAGCCAGGAAAAAAGGGTTATGACAATGAGGAACAGGATTGCTGTGCTGAAGGAACTCCTGGTCCAGGCACTTCTTGCACCATTGTGCAGAACAAATGGAACCCTCATACTGATCAAATTAGAAGACATTTTTGTGGTGGCGGTTGTGGTCATGGATGTTGTTTTTATTGCTTCGTTCCCTAAGAAGTGTAAAGCGGTAGTTATAGTTTGAACATTTGAAGAGGGCAGAATCAAGATGGAAAAACCTTCTGGGGTTTTTCAGAAGGGTGTTTAAGAGTCCTGTCTGTGAAGAAAATTCCACAAAATGCTTTGCACAGCCTCTTTAAACCTGGACTGCTTTCTGGATCGTGTTTACATTTTTGTCACCAGTTCCGGTTTCTGTGTGTTTTGTTTTTGTGTTTCAGCACCTGCATGATTTAAACTGGAAATCTCATCCTTTGTGTCAGTGCTCCCGTCACTCTCAATGTCTCTTGTCCTGTGAGTCAGTATTGGTTCTTCATACAAATAAAATGCAAATCATCTCCTTGCCAGAGCTAAGCACTTTTCTCAACGAAATCAGAACAAATACTTGAAGGTTAAAACTGAGATTCATTGCTAGCAGAATAAAGAGCAAAACACTGAATGCAACATGAATTTTCTACTGAGATGAATTCAAATTACAAGCCAAAGAACCGCGTAGAGATAAAAATACATCTCATTCCAAGTGATGGATTTTGAACTGCGAACCACATATCAGACTTAGTTCTCAACCATTTTCCTTTTGTATGAAATTTAAAACGGAGCATCTGATTGCTTCTTACTGTTAAAAAGTTGCCATATTTAGTTTCACCAAGAAAGCATGTTGACTCTAGTGTCCAGATCAAATGGCCATATGAAAGGAATGTCTCTTTCCCTATCAATCCTTACCAATCACACAGAACCCAATATTCTACTGGTCAGAGAGTGGCCTGGGTGTATTCAGCTCTGCCTCCTTGGAGTACTTGACTTCTCTGGACTACAGTCTCCTCTTCTGTTAACTCTGTGAACCTATGACTATTGCTGTATTCATAAAGTTACTTTGACTCATAAAATAAAAACCACATTCCATTTTTCTTCTTATTATTCTGTCTTATGTCTCTAGTAAAATGTAAAAAATGACTTTATATCATAAATTTTTTAGAGAATTCTACCATAAGGTATTCTTTTAAACCAGAATTTTAAAATATTCATACAAAGTGGGCAGAGGTGGCCCATGCCTTTAATCCCAGCACTCAGGGGCAAGAGGCAAGCAGATCTCTGTGAGTTCAAGGCCAGCCTGGTCTACAGAGTGAGTTCAGGACAGACAGGGTTACAACAGAGAAACCTGTCTCAAGAAACAAAATCATAAAAGATAAATAAATAAAACATCCATACAAATAGGAAGAAACATTGGAAATTAAGGCTTTTTATTTTCAAGAATGAAATGATTAATGATTGGGGAAAACTCAAATTAATTTTCCTTAATCTTAATGTTATATCATATATGTTTTCATAATTATTTATGTGAGTTCTTTGGGGATGTGTGACCTGTTTGTTCATTCATCACTTAGCTTATTTCATTTAAATCAACAATAATACTGATATTCTGTTTTACAGATGAGGAGACTTAGGGCATTAGCTTAGGCTTCCATAACAAATTAACATCTATCACCTCATCCTGGAAGCCTCTTGAGTCTGAGATCAAAATTATAAGAACAAGGAAGCCACCAACTTTGTTCCCTGGTGATAGATCTCTTTGTAGTTTATAGATAGACTCCTTATCATGCCTTCACATAGCAGAGAAAGGGAATCCTGGTTTCTCTTCTCTGTATTATAGGATACCCATTCCATCAAGGTAGGGAGGATGTGCGTATGACACCCTCTAAACCTGATTACCACCCAACTACTCTGCCTCTAAGCACCATAACACTGGAGATTAAAGCTTCAACATACAGCTTTTGGGAGGAACAAATATAACAGCCCATAACATCAGTGTTTAATGAGTTAGAATAACTTGGTTAATGTCGCAGAACTAATATTGGTTAGAGCTAAAGTATGCTCCTGAGATGTGCTATAATAATTCTTTTCATTGGTGCAATGGTTAAAAATACCATCAGCTGGAAATTCCTTTTACCACAAGCACTCTTTCAAAGAATCCGTATCTCCTATCCCTCCTGGTCTGCTTAACCGGTAGTCTGTTCCCCCGCACAACAGATGGACATATTTATTTTTTTAGCTCACAACGTCATCATTTCTGTTTGTCACTCAAAACCCTGGGGTATGCTTTCATTCCACTTAAGAGAGAATCAGAAGTCTCCATAGTTCTCAAGCTTCCCTGACATAATTTGTCTGTGACCTCATCTTCATTGCCTTTCCCCAAGCTTTACTCTGCCCAGGCTTTGACCTCACACCCCACCCCCCCCCCTTCTGCCAGGAATCCTATTCCCAACGCAGACAGAAGCACATTTCTTCAGGGTCTTCGGATTTCCTCCTTATACTAAAGTACCCTCCATTATCTAATCCATATAGGCTTGCCTGCCTCTGTCAGTCGCTGGCTTTCATTTTCTTCTGTTTTTCTTATAGGACCAAGAGCTACCTGGTCTTTCTTTCTTATGCCCTTTCCTTACACACATTTAAGCGCTTGCCAGTCATCCTTGAATACGAAGAATTCTACTTGCCTTTATGTCACCCCTTGGCATGTAGTAGATGCTCAGTCATTATTCATTGAATTTATGAATTAATAAGTGATGGCTCTAAGTGGCCTAGTTTTATCTCTCTTATAAAAATAGAGGAACTTGATGTAGAGGTGCCAAGAGGCTTCACAGTGTGAGATGAAAACCCATGACTCACAATCAGGTCTTCTACTTTAGTGTGCTATTTCCCTATCCTGTTTTATAGGAAGAACCCATATTCTTCTGAAAGGAAAGTGGTAAAAGGAAACTAAGATTTATTGAGTATCTAATGTGTGGCTGGTTGTGTACCAGTGTTTTCTATGTTCCTAAGAGATAACAGTTATTATTCTCAGTTTATGGAGGACAGAAATAGATCTGAGAGAATAAACATTTTCACATGATGCCCACCCAACTGCTGACAGTCTTCGTTTAAATCTTGTCTTTTGCTTGGATTGGATGTCCTTATGCAAGTCATGGTGACCACAAAGCTTTGATGAAATACTTCTTCTGTGGCCCACCATTCTGGACCAAAAGGGAGGGATGGCTTCGCTTAGATGATAACAAAGTTATATAGAATTTTCAAAAGACACTTTGACCTTGCCTTCTGCCTTTGGTGATCGGTTTACTACAATGGCATTCTAAGCTAAAGCAAACCTCATGTGTTTTGAAGAAAATCTGTTTATGAAAGCTAAAATACTGCATGCATTCCCTTAGAGCTGAGGACATTTCTAAATGAAGCCCACAATCTAATCAATTGGTGATGCTCAGATGGTGTGGCTAGAGCAGCCTTTAAAATGTCTTCACACAGATAAGCTAGAAAGGTGAGCAGCAGGATACAAGCAATGACAAATCAGTGGTGTTCCAAGCCAGGCTATTTAACTTATTTTTAGGCAGGAGACATACTGAACACACCAGGTCTTAGATGTGAGTAATTAATATGAATTGTTGCCTCTTTCTTTGTGTGTAGTTACACTAAGCCTGATTTTCTTCTCTCTCTTTCTTCTAAGACTCCATCCCTAATAGTGCATCTATCATCTCTATTAGAGATCAACCTTTTATCATGAAAACATTTTTTTGGCTAAGTTGGCAAAGCTGCATGCCTGACTGTACAGAACTGGCACTAGCTGAAGCACTGATACCCAGCATTCACTATGTAGGGGCCCTGCCAGTCTCTGATGCTACTCTCTGAGGCCTGGGCTCCCCTACTGAGATGTGGCAGGTGTTTGTTCAGATATACCAGCACTTGTACAGACAAGAGGATTGAGACAGATTGCTATCACAGGCCTTCCTGGAATCAGTGACCTGCTTTATACATTAAGTGGGAACTTTCTTCTAAGTTTTAGGGAGATAAAAGTAAAATTAAACCAGACAAACAAATAAATAATCCGAAAGAGAAGGCTGCATTTATCGCAGGAGATTATCCTCAACATCTGAATAATTTCTTACTCCTTTCACATCTGTATTTACAGCGCTAGATGATGAAAACATACTTTAAAATTAAGACCCGAGTCTTTGCAATAATATAGATAAAAGTACACACACACACACACACACACACACACACACACACACACACACACACACACAGAGGCACACAGACACACAAACAAGTGTGTGTCCTAGGGCATTTACTGTATTTGAGAATTGATGCCCTCACAGTTTGTGTGACCGCCTAAGGGAGAAATACTATTATAAAACAAATAGAAAAAAATGCAGGTAAATGATATAGTTTCAAATATTTGCGTTTTTTTGTGTTTTGAGATGGGATCCTACTATGTAACCAGACTTGGCTTGTACCCCATCTGGCCTCAAAATCAGGATGCTTTCATCATCCTGAAGTCAGCACTCATTTAAAAAAGTACTCATTCTGCTTTACAGAATTCCAAAAGGTTTTGTTATGTTTTCTTGTAGAATCTTCATTCTATTAACTAATCCATCTACCTTCATTGGATCATAGATTCCAAAGTTGTGCCCAGTGGGGTTGACATTAGTAGAAACAATATTGCCATACAAGTTATATATGGGATAAGAGTGTTTACAGTATCTTCTTAACCTGACAATTATAATTAATGAACCTTCTGGAACTTTGTTTATGCAGGTATATCTTCATGCTATGGTTATTGCCAGTCTTTAGAAGTTTAATATGTGCCAAATGGGTACTTCAATTACACTTGGTTCTGTTTTACTCTGATGTCATCATCTTCTTTATTCTCTTCTGATAGAGATGATATTCTTTGTGACCTGGGGCTTGAGAAAGTCAGACTCCTTGGTGGGTGAAATAGACAGTCATTGCTTTGATTATGAGGAAGGAAGCAAGATACCAAATGGGAAATTCTTACCTGAGAATGAAGCTTCAAAAAGCCTATAATAAGCATAAAACATAAAAATGTGCCTACCTCCATGGACTGTGTAAGTTCCAAAGCAAGGTGAGTGGAGAAAGAATAGTTGAATGGTTTCCCAAAGACACACTTACACCATTTCTGACCCATATGCTCAGGGGCCTCATGACTGCCATCTATACTTTAATTCCTGCCCTTCTTTTCCTGAGCCCTGTGAGCTTTCCCCATCCCTTATTAACATGCCTGTTGATATTGTCCTTGTTTTGGTTTTATAGGTCTTGTTTAAGTGACCACGTTGTTGAGACTTTGTGGGTGTGATTTCTCTGACATTTCTAGGAGACTTGATCTCACAGCATTTCTATTGGTTGTAATTTTCTGTAATGGTCTATATCTGTGGCAAAGAAAAAAATCTTTTATGATGAACAAGGACTATACTTCTCTGTGGCTATAATGATAACAATTTAGAATGCAGTTGAGAATTGTACTGGTTTGGTAAAATGATAGTTATGGGTTCTCTAAGATTCATGACCTTACTAGCCACATAACTCTAGACAAAACAAACAAACAAAAAAAGCAAAACCAAAAACAAACAAATAAACAAAAAAACACAAGCAAGTATGGAATGATAGGAGAGAGAGGATTAGTCTTCCCTAGGGAAGAGATGAACACCACCCCAAATTGGTTATCCAATACCAAGTAGTCAGCTCCTAAATCATATGAAAACAAATAACATTACATTGATTAAGCAGACTTTACTTATATATTTAGGAGTATATGTATGATATGTGTGTTTGTGTGTGCACATGTGTGTGTAAAATGACAAAGGAATAGAAACCATGGATTTGAGAGAAAGCAGGGCAGGTACATAGGAGAAGTAAGGGGAGGAAAGGAATAGGGAAAAAGATGTGATTCTGTTTTCATTTCAACAGATAGGTAGGTAGGTAGATTACAGAGCTACCAGAATCCAGTAAACGTAGAATCCCACTCATCAGGTGTTTGCATTCGTATTCTTCCTGCTCACACCCTGTAAGGGACAGCACCTCATCATGAACCATAAGACTTGCATCTCTGCCCTCTCTTCTTTCCTTGCCCTTGCCTGTTCTTACCCTCAGGCTCTGACATTGGCCATCACTCTTCCTATTTCCTTGCTGTCACTCTCTTTATTGCTACTGGCTTCCTTACCTTACTCAGGTCTTTATTCACATTTTACCAACTTAGTGATCCCTTTCCTGAGTCCTCCGTTCATGCTTTAGAAAGTAAAGATGAAATTTCTTGTTCAGAGATCTCCTCAGCTGATAGTAAGCTGTGGAATTTATTCTGCTTAGGTAGAATAATTTCAATATCTTATTTTATTTGATCCTAAAAGGAACAAAAGTCAATAAAACTTTAGAAGATGAAGGATGAATAGATTTCTCTTTGTTAGAGTATTTTCCTAAGACACTCTACTGAATAGCTTTCAATTCAATTGAATTTTAGTTATTTACAGTTAACTGTTTTGTGGGGTATTGTACAGGAAAATGGGATGGGACTCATATTTAATGTTATTCTGATAGTGAGCAATAACCAAGTACTCATGGAAATGAACAGGAACTCTACAGAATGAGGCATTGTTTATAAGTAAAATATAACAGTGTTTCCTTTTGACCAACTCTGCAAAATTAATTACTTCGTTAATTAAGAATTTGATCATGCTTCTTGTAATTGGATCATTATAGTGACAGAAAATGCAAACTTTTTTCTGTCCAGAGCTTTTGACAAATTCTACTGAATTAAAAACAGTTCATATTCAAAATAACTTGTTATTACTTAAAGTTTTCCATATACAGTGTAATAGTATGAAAAACGCAAAAGTGGAATATTCCTAGCTTTGTGTGATTCATAAAAGCTGAGTATGACACATTGTTAGTGTCTAAATATAACATAATGTGCCAACATTTAAAAATAGACTAATTATTCCTAGGTATGGCTGGAAGGCTAGAAGAGGTTGTCTGGAGTTGATTAAAGAAAGGTACAGGTTCTAGGTCACATGAGACAGGTGTAAATTGTGTGTGTGTAGGTTCTAGGTCACATGAGACAGGTGTAAATTGTGTGTGTGTGTGTGTGTGTGTGTGTGTGTGTGTGTGTATATATATATATATATACATACATACATATATATGCAAATTAATAGTTACATTATTCTAGTACTCTTTGGAAATTTGGCTTCTGCATCTGTAGCAATATTTGAAATACTTGGTTTACCATTTCTGCTCACAGGTATATAACAACTCAAGTTATTTACAACACCGGTTACATTATTTAGATGATAGCCGGTCTTATATGCATATTAACAGTATATCTTAATGAAAGGATGAAAACAGATGTCACAATTAGCAAATATAATGGGAAGGAAATTACATCCTGTCACTTGTCTTGAAATGTATTCCAGAATGCCTGAGAAGAAGCTACTGTACCTAATGATGGCTGACTAATTCTGCATGCTGTGGAGTGAAATCCAGAAAGCTTATATTTCTCTGCTTTTAAAAATGAAAAGAAGACTTTTCAGAAATAAATTTATTATTCCAATGATATTTAATTTAGGCTCTAAAAGTAGGACATTTGAAGAAGCTGCTTTTAAAATTCTGACTCGATTCAGATAATTTATTTCACAGTTCTTTGTCTTATTTATATTTCAAACCATTAACATGTTGCTAGAATGGGACTGATTATAGGTTATGATTTTATGTGCATTATTTTTCCATGCATTATGTAGCAGCTAGTATTTGACTGAGGGCTTAGTAATTGTTCAATGCCTCTGCAAGTTCATTCTGTGTATTAGCTATTTTAATTCTCATGGCAACCCTAAGAGCAGACAGGGAATTGGTGATCATTTTACACATGAAGTAGTGATATTTTAAAGCCTCGATGCACTCATTTTTTTTTTGGATTAAAACTGAGGCAATACATCGTTTTCCTATACTCAGAATAAGATTGTTTTGGCTTTATTATCCATCCAGTGATAACTGGGTGAGGCAGAACCTCTGCCCAGACCAGTCTGGAATGATATTGGTGACTTGAAGGAGAGCCTGATAGCTGGAATCTGCAAACCTGATCTTGACCAAGAGAAGAATGTGTCCTGGAAGGCAGAGTCATCAGACACCTTGCAAATAAAAGCATCACAGTTTGTATTTATCTTGTGTGGCTCTGTGCCTCCTGAGAAACAATGGGAGTTAAAGAGATTTACAGGACCACTGATATTTTAAATGAATTATTCTGGATTGGTAATGAAATAAAGCTAGTTATTACTTCTCCTAGTATCACTGAAAGGTCCTTGTAGGCATCTGTTGTAACTAATAGTTTTTCATGACAAAGAAGAAAAAAATGAACAAATTTGCCCAACTCCCTAAGAAGAATGAGCTCAAAGTATATAAATTTATTTAAACTAAAAGCAACAAGTATTTGATATAGTAGCAGTTTTCTAAATATTGTTAATCCATTTAGAACTTGTAGAAGGAAAGATTTATCCTGTGCTTGACTCTGCAGAAGATACAGGCATGAACCAGGTGGTGGTGGTACACACGTTTAATCTCAGCATTCAGAAGGCAGAGCCAGGCAGATCTCTGTGAGTTTGAGGCCAGCCTGGTCTACAGAGTGAGTTCCAGGACAGCCAGAGTTACAACAGAGAAACCCTGTCTCAAAAGGAAAACCAAAAGAAACCAAAACAAAACACTTTGTCTTGATCATCTCTATGATACCACCATTGACTAAATTGCCAGTACGTGGAGCTTACCCATAATTGGGAATAATAGTGATTGAGGGCAGTTTGTATTTCAAAATAACCAGTTGGTAATAGTTCCAAGAATACTAGATCTTCATAACCTTATTTCTTTTCCTCCCCTTTCTTCTCCCTTTCCTACTCCTCCCTCCCCCCCCCTCCAGCAGCAGCAGCACCACCACCCACCTCCTTCCCCTCTTTTTTCATCTCCCTTCTTCTGGAAATTATGTAGTAGCAATAACCATAAAAAATGCTAGGATTTTTTTTTTCAGAAAATGTGTTTTCTCCCAATTGCTGCATGGCTTTCATCAGGAAAGTTTAATCTAGTGATTTTGTCTTTCAGACTGACTATCACCTGATGAAATGCCTTTTCTGGCCTTTACCGGTGGTCTATTGATCAATTATACAAGCCACTCATACTGATGCCCATATGCCAAGAAACCCTGCCAGTCATAGCTGCTTCCCAAAGTTACCAGCTAAGTGTATTCAGAAACTTAAAAGCAAAGTGCTTTCTTCCTTCATGTATTATCCATGTCCATGCATAATAGTAGCTTATACGGGCTGAGCTTTCTCATGTTCTGGACATTGTGATGAGCACTTAACATTGATTGCCTCAATTAACTTCCCAGGAATCATGCTTAGTTGGTATTATCAAAAGCCCATACATGTAGAAATTGAGTAAAAAAGGGGTTAAATAATTCATGTTCACACAGCTAAGAAATAGATAAGGCAGATTTGATCCCAAGTAGACCAGCCTCAGACTTCGGTTCAAAAAGTTAGATTAGATATATTATTTTTGAAAAGTGTTCAATTGTGTTATTGGTTCATTATTTGGTAAAAGTAGTCAAGAATTTAGCAGAAGCAAGGATTATTCTGTGCTTGGCCCTGCAGAAGATGCCGGCACGAACTTGCTACTTGGTCTTGACCATCTTCATTGGCTAAATTGCCAGCTTCCCTGTTGTGTCATTTAATGTATCTATCATACAGATTAGGTACCAGCAGTACTTTTACTCTTATTATTATTTTGAGGAGTGTGTGTGTGTGTGTGTGTGTGTGTGTGTGTGTGTGTGTTTTAACTGCATGCATGTAAGTGTGTCATATGCTTGCATAGTCTCTGAAGTGGCTGGAAGAGAACTGCAGATCCTTTGGAACTGTAGTTACAGATAGTTGTGAGATACCATGTGGATGCTGGATCCTCTGTAAGAGCCATAACCACTTTTAGCCACTGAGTCTTCTCTCCAGTCCCCATTATGATTATTTTATTAAGATTTAACATCATGCATTTTAAAACACTTTATTTCTTATTAATTCCCTGTGTAATGGTTTCTGCCTATTTTATCTAATTTTTTTCTCTTGACTTGTACTGAAAGTGAGGAAACGGATTTATGAAAATTTTAACAGTTTCTCCCTTATTTTTTGTTTTTAAGCCCCATTATGTCTTTCTTTTCTTTTCTTTTCTTTTCTTTTCTTTTCTTTTCTTTTCTTTTCTTTTCTTTTCTTTTCTTTTCTTTTCTTTTCTTTTCATTTTTCTTCTCTCATACAACTTATACAATACATTCTGATCTCCCTCCTCCTCTCCCTCCACCCTCACAGCCTCCTCCATCTCCCCTCTCCCCGATCTATACCTCCCATCACCCACAAACAACCCCCCCAGCTTCTCCCCACAAGTTACCACTCAAACAGGGCATGGCATAGCAAGATGGAACAAGGCCAGGAACCAATCCCTACATCAAGGGTGGGCCAGGCAACCTGACAGGCCCATTATGTCTACAGGTGACATTATACCATAACCCAGAAGCAACATTTCTAAGACTTATCACAAAAACTTGCTAAGCATCATGACATTCTGAAGCATGAGGACACAGCCTAGGGAGAGAGAAGGGAACAAACACTAAATAGCACTCATGTCCTGAGATGCCTCTATTTGATGCTTACTCAAGAGTGGCTTCCTATGGTAAATTGAAAACGGAATTAAAAATAAATGTTTGGCTGAAGTAACAGACAATAAAACACTAATAGCTAATCACCGGTTAGGCTCTAGCTTTCCCTCAGTGTCATCTCTCAAAGCTTTCAGAGCACTGTGGGACACTGATTGGGTGAATCACATTTCAACAGTGCTAAGTAGACGACCAAGAGATGAAATAAAAACACACTGACAGCAGAAAAAGTAAAATAAAACCCATAATATACAATATATATGTGCATTTGTACATATGCATGAGAATATATGTGTGTGTGTGCACACTTGTATTTAGTGTACAGAAGAAAAGAACAGAAATTGCCAGATTTTATAAATATTTCTTGTCCTTTTTCAGTCACCACTAAGAATGCATTTTTTCTAATAAGTTACACCCCTGCTGATTGTACTAATTTTCCTTAACACATTAGATGTTTTTAAGAAAAATTACTTAAATAACTGTGAGAACTAAATGTGAATATAAAAGCCAGTAGTGCCACCTGCTGGACACTCGGATTAATCATAAAATGTATTTACTTCAAAGTACGAATACATCATGCCTTTAGATACAGGATTAAAAAAATAATTTTTGACCTATAGAAACTTTAAAAAACTTATCCATGCTTGGATATAGTTCATTTTCTGACATACAGCAAGCCCTGTTGGATCTTCAGTACCAGAAAACAAATGCCTAAATAAATAATATATAACAACATCGATTGTAAATTTCTGAATTATGAAATATTTTAAATACAATTAAATACATCCATGTGGAGCTAGAAAGGTGTAGCAGCTGTTATATGCATGTGCTATGTCTACATTTATGTATATATGTTATCGTGTTTATACAAAATATATAATATTTGAACTTTTAAATTTATTCTCATGAAGGCAGTATTCAGTGTTTATGGCTAAAATGTAGTTTTCTTGACTAGTTTGATGATATGAAATGCTGTTAACAAGCACATATCACATATTCTGCAGCTCCTAAATAGACTGTAAACTCCTTCAAGTAAAAACCTATGGATTTACTTTCAACAAAAAAGTATGGTATTAAGATTTTAAATAATATTCTTCCAAAATATCATTCAAGTAAAGCATTGAATTTCAATGGTTACCGTGTCTCACTCATTGGGCATCTGCCATGGTTTTTGGGAGCACTTAATTACTATGACACTCCTAGAAGACTCCCAGTCTTTTAATTTCAATACCATTAACTTCATGAGTTCTTGATGGCTTCTGCTTGTCTTTATGGCAAAGGAAATACACAGTAATTTCTATTTATGTGTTCTTTGTTAAGGTTGAGAAGGAAGCATAGGCCATACCTATTGTTCCCAGGACTGAAGCTCACCTGTCAGCACACATCTCACTGTAAACTTATTGAATGCCACATGCAAATTACCCTCAGCCCCTTTCCATACTTTAGAACAGGGCAAGCTGTCCATTATCTGCCACCTGGGCTTGGAAAAGTAGCACATATCAATTCCTCTTCTCATTCAGTCCAGTTCTGTGTGCCTGAAGTTTGTAAAGGGAAGGCCTAAAGAAGGAAGGGAGTTGTCTTCTAGCTTCTGACTTCTTTGACGATGGGAGAGTGAACAACTTAAAGAAAAACAAACTTGGGAGAATCTGTGCTGAGTCCAAAGATATCCTGAATTGTGCTCTTACCAACTTTTCACCGTCTTACTATGATATTCTTACTTATAATACATGTTCTTTATTTCCCTTAAAGTATATTCCGTTAATCACTAAACTGACCTCCTTGTCATGAAATTGTGGAGTTTCTTGCATTGAGTGTACAGCTACCGAAGCAATCCCATGACATTATGTACTGAAATAGTAATAACAAAATGACTCCCATACAGAAAAATCTAAATTACAGCGTCATTGTTTGTATAACGCTTCAGTTTCTGTATGTATAATTGAAATCTGTGATTTTGTCAACCTTGCTAATCAATAAGGATAGGTCAGTTCCAAAATTGAAGGCTTACAAATAAATTTCACAGATTTTACAGTTGCTGTCTCATTTATTGTAATATTACATAATAAAATGTGTGTTTTCACATATTACTCATGGGAAAACACTGTTACAGATTAAGTATGGATTTAAGTATGAAAGCATCAGATACAAAAATATATGTATAGTTGGTGGTTTCACCACCAGTATTTTGGTCCCAGTAGTTTATTTCATTATAAAGACAGTGTCTTGACACTATAAGATGTGAGGACATCCGAAGAGGAATTTGAATTGAGGAACATCACTAAAGTTGTTTTTAAAAAGCAGTTTATAAGAGTATTGCAAGTTATGGCGCAGTTCTGAGGGGTGTATGCAATGAATGTTGTCCCTCTGTTCCTCTTACACCCATCTATCCCTTTTTCCTTTCCCTCCTCCTTTCTTGTTTTCCTTTGATAACACCTGCTGTAAATGAAGGGACATGTTAGAAAGACAGTTGGTGACCTTGTTAGGGATCTAAGCTACTGTCGCTTTCAGTACCGAGTAAGGGATTTATCTGCCACCAAAGGAAGAAACACCAGAAGGAAGAAATTTGAAGAAGTAATAAATTTCCATTCAGAGAAAGGCTATGATCTTTCCTTTCTCACTCTTCTCCCTTATCGTGTTCTATAAACACCGCATACTGATGAAGCCATCGCTGTAACACAAATGCATACATGTTACAGCAATGGTTTCAGTACAGGCTGTGTAGTGCCAGCGAAGAGGAAGACTTGATAAAGTCTGGGTGTTCCCTGTCTTAATGATCTCCTGAGATTTCTCAGAAGGACTTGACAAAGTGCTATCCTGGTCACTTATGTATCCACACTGGGAAAAGACACTGTTCCATGCTGGCTGTCTTCCTTGGAACTACTCTCCCTTCTTCCTCGTTGAAAGTAAGACTCTAGAGGCCTTAACCTCACACATCAGTGGAAAAACCTTATCTTTCTAGGAAAACACATGTGTGTCAACTAATGAAAGAACTACTGATATTTGCTTACTTGTCATGGTCTCAGAGACTGCACAGTCTAAGAAGCAATAAGTATTTACAATAGTGGACCCTGGGATCTCAAATCGCCATGATCAGAGTTATAGTTTTACAAAGAAATAGTATCTTGAAGTCAATTTACTAAAGAGGGGAGTTGAGGAGAAATGCTATAGAGGAATGAGCAGGAATAATCAAAGTATACTGAAGACTGAGGAATTGGGGTGTAATGAAAGTATTGCTGAAAATCTAAAGTTTCATAGAATGAGTTTATCACCATAGATTTTGTCTTTCCATTGTGAAGTTTGACTCATAGGTTTCAGTTGAATTTCACCAAAGCTTTACATTGCTTGGTAATTCATACTTTTGTGATTCCAGAAATACTTTAAGTTTTTGGTCATCCTTTATGTGGGCTCAGAAAAAGTTCTTAAGAAGGTGAATTTAGAATGTGTCACTGTAAAAGGTGGAAGTAAAGCCCCGGACAGAAGTTAGTTTGCCTGTCAGTAAAATGGAAGTAGTATTATGTCACAAAACTACTGTAGACTTAACTGTGTGTATTTCTTCTGAAAATTAAATGAATGGGCAGTTCTTTTGTAACTGATAATATTATTCAATGTTTGTAATTCTATCAAGTTCATTTGTTATTCAGTGATATTTGATAACCTAGAAGTGAGCTTCTCCTCTTTAGTATGAAATGTTTCACATGCACAAACACACACATGTACAGAGAAAGCGTGAATAAATATCATGAACTGCTTCCCCCTCAGTTTTAAACAGGCTATCTTGAATCCTCTTGAGGCATAGAACTTCATACATACTTTGAGAAACTTCATATATGCATTAAAACAAACAGTAGAGAGGGGAAAACACAGGAGATTCAGCATCAGTCTCAGCAAGCTAGTTTAATATGCTTGATGGAGTAATTTTAACATGTACCTATGAAATGCAATTCATGCTTACATGTATCATATGCGTAAGTATGCTTGTGAATATTTGTCCATTGGACTAGCCTTTTTAATTATCTTAAAATGTCCTCTATCATGATATATTTTTATCTGTTTTATCTGTAGAGTACAGAAGGATGTGTACATTTTCAGGGAATTTCTTTATTCTTTATATTTTATTCAGTTAAGTTCATAATTGTCTTGTAAAACATTAAATTTGTACTTTTAAATAATAAGCTATTTTCATTGCCATCAATAGTATGTGTGTGTGCACGCATGTGTGTGTGGGTATATGTTTTATTGAGCTGAGGTCTGGCCGTGTAACCCAGCGTGGCCTTTAACTCAGTCTTCATGCTTCAGCCTTCAGAGTGCAGAGTACAGACGTGAGTCCCTCTTCTTGGCATAGTATGATTTTTAAGCTAAATATTATACTGAAATTTTATTTATTCCCCTGAATGTTTTTGTCTTTTTAACTCTTTCCATGAAATACCTTTTTTTCTCTTCTTTCAAATATTCTGTCTTTATGTTTAACATAAATGACCCAGCTCATTAGAAGTCACAAGTGAAGCTGTGTTGGAGCCTATCTTTTCTAAACCTCATTTAAGGAGATTTTCAACACTCTGACATGGACATCACACTCTGATAATCATGCTACACATCACTCTAATTATGATTCCCAATGAGTGCATTATCTCTGTCTTCCGTTAGTTATAAACTATACTTTCTCTATAGTCTATCTTCCTTCCTTCCTCCCTTCCTTCCTTCCTTCCTTCCTTCCTTCCTTCCTTCCTTCTTTCTCTCTCTCTCCATCTCTCTATCTATCTGTCTGTCTGTCTATCTATCTATCTATCTATCTATCTATCTATCTATCTATCTATCTTTTTGAGACAGAGTTTCTCTGTTGTAACTCTGGCTGTCCTGGAGCTCACTCTATAGACCAGGTTGGCCTTGAACTCACAGAGATCCAGCTGCCTCTGCCTCCCAAGGGCTGGGTAATGTTTTCTTTTAACTTTTATCTTTTGTGTTGAATTTTTTCCATGACTGAGTTGGACATCATACACTTTATTTCAAGTGTTTTTATTGGCTGTCTAACTAAAGAATTTACTTTCAATGTGCCACAATTAAAACTGAAGTCCTTGGTCATGGAGTTTCAATGTATATTCCTAGACAGAAGTATGCTTTGGAGTTATCTTATTTTCTGAATTACTGTTTCTATCTCATTTTATCCTTTGAGGATTTTGCATACTTTATTTCCTGCTCCAACTAACACATATTTCAATTTATTTTAAAAGCATTTTAGCCACTTTTACTGTTTTATGGAAGTAGAGAAGTTTCTTTTCACATATTTTATCTTTAATGTGAACTCACTTGTAAATTACATGTATTTCCCCTCAGAATGGACTATGAAATTATAACTGTATATTAAAATATGTACACACACACATATAAAATGCATTTGGTTACTGTCAGGAAGGTACTTGTCTTCATTATTTGACAATTTTTACATTATATTTACTATTTAGTTCTAGATAGTTGTCATATTCAGGTATAATAATAATGCTTTATTAAAAATATGAAGTGGCCTGTCAGTGAACAAATAGAACTCCATGATATTACAATAGAAAAAGGTTTTATCTCAGTGGCCAGAGCCTCATATGTTACATATTGTACAGAGATGTTGCTAGAGGACTAGATGCATATTTCAGTTCTAGAGTGTGGACTTAGTATGTACAAGGCCCTGGGTTTCATCTCAAAGACATGCATACATATACAGAATTAAAACAGAACAGAAAGCTTAAATCCTGAGATAGATGCTTTTTGGATTGAGCTAATCAAATTTATAAAACTCCCTGTTTAAATTTTAAAAGTCCAAGAAGATTTGGTTTAGAAACCATTCTATCTTACCAATAAAACAAATGCTAAATGAAGAATTGAGCGACTGGCACATTAGCCAACTCTAGCCTACAGTCTCTCCTTTTATAAATAAAAGTTTTATTAGGGTGTATCTACACTCATTCATTTATATAATATCTATGTCTACTTTCCTGTCATAACAGTGGGGTGAGTAGTTACAACAAACACTGTATGTCCCATAAAGCCAACAATATTTACTATCTGACCTTTTACTGAAAAGTTTACTGATATACATACTAAATCGTATTCTATATTATAGAATAAATTTATGAGGAAACTCTTCCTTAGCTTGACTTCTGAAGCATTTTTTATTGACAAGTGGCCATAAGAGTAAAGATGATTATTATTATTCTTGGTTCACTTTCACTTTATGTTTAGAGTTTATGTTTATTTAATTGATTGGAGATATTTCTTTGCTTCCATTCCTCACAATCATTTCATTTAATAGGAGGTATAAGACTCCAAGTGTTATTTTATATAAATCTTTTGAAACAGTCGCTCCTGGTTGACTCTCCTATTGACATGATCTTATATTAATGGTAAAATATAAAATAAATAATATATCAAACAATTAAATTAGTTAACTGTCTAGGTATTTGTGCATTCCTTAAATAAAATGCCACTTTTTTTTGTTTGGTTTTCAAGACAGAGTTTCTTGTTATAACCCTGGGTGTCCTGGAACTCACTCTATAGACCACACTGGTCCCAAACTCAAAAGATCCACCTGCCTCTGCCTCCAAGTGATGGGATTAAAGGCATGAGCCACCATCACCTGGCCCATACATTATTCTTTTATAAAACGGAATTATCTGAATGGTGTCATGTATTTCACTGTGATTTATGGGAACTTATATGAATTTGCTTTAAGTTTGAGTTAAATAGAAAAAATATCAATTGGCAAAGCAGAAACTAGTGATTAAAGTTCTTCTAAAGAGCTGTTAAAGGTTAGAAAGAAATATAACATAACCCGATCCCAGTTCTGAAGCACTGCTGAGCATGGACCTGACACACCACCTTCTGTGTCTGAGGAGTACAGCTCTCAGTTATCTTATGGGGAGCATAGCATTAACTGCCAGAATTAACAATGGCATCTGTGCATTCTTTGTTTAGGGAGCACTCAAGTTCAACTGACTAGCACAGGTGAATCTGATCAGCCATTTCTCAGGATTCTCTCCTGGTGAGATAACCAAAGACTTTTGACAAGGCTTAGTGCAATACTCTTTGTTCTCTTTTACATTCTGAAGAAATCCTTCATCTGGAAGACTCACTGTAGGTTTCAGTGTTTTGTTCTGATAGTTCTGTTTATAGTAATTTAAGATTAAAGGATGATGAATTGGGGGGGGATTTAAATCTTACTGTAAACTTTCTTATGGGGAAGGTCTTGCCTTAGCAGCTGTTGTTGATGCTCCACCAGAAGCTGTAAAGGTAGGTGCTCTTGATTGAGACCAAGAAAGATCAGGGCATGTGTGCACCAGGATAGAATGCTTATATTTTCAGCTCAATGGGGAAGATAGATTTTCACATGCTGCTTTTCCTCAAACAGCACCAAGTTAATTTTCTTTAGGAAAGGTTGTTGACTTTGTCTGTCTCCCTTCATTTACTTAGTTTACTCTCTTGTGTCTTTTGCCCAGGAGATTGCATCAACAGTTTGAAAGCTATAAAGAGCAAGTAAGAAAAATCGGAGAGGAAGCACGGCGTTACCAGGGTGAGCACAAAGATGATGCCCCGACGTGTGGAATCTGCCATAAGACAAAGTTCGCTGATGGATGTGGCCATCTTTGCTCCTACTGTCGCACCAAGTTCTGTGCACGCTGTGGAGGCCGTGTGTCTCTCTGCGATCGAACAATGTGAGTGTCCTGTGAGCACACCAGGTGCCCAAGAGCTGAGCAAAACCACCACTTTTGTAGGCACACTTGCATGGTCTGGGGCTAATGCATGCATGTAATATGCAAAGGAACAGCTCCTTCCATGTTTTGTGTTTTTATAAGGTGCACAACAGTAGAATAGAGATAAACGTAGCACTGAAAAAGATAGTTTGCATGTGTGTGGAGCTTTAGAAATGATTCCTATTCTGAGCCAAAAGAATTCCTGTTCAAAGCATTTATTTTTGAAGACTGCAATAAATGTAAACTTAGTATCACTAAGGATTACAGAATCCTTGAAAGCAACTACATCCAGTTCTTGTAAACAAAAAAGAAAAAGGAAACCCATCTTTAGTTTTTGTGTCATTTCTTTTCAGATAGAGTGAAAGTATGGTAAACTGGGCCATTCAATGTAACCTGCGATAGTATATTAAGTAACAGTTAGCTTCCATGATAGTAACTTCAAGTTTACTGTCAAGCAAAAGAAATAGTTCCAAGTCCAGCTCTTGGAAAGTATTTGGTATTTAAAGAACATATGAAAATAGGCTATTTTGAATGTTGAGTTATGAGATCTATTCCCACCTGAAGGAACTTTCTGAAAGAAAACCAGAGTGTTCTGCTCTTCCATAGTTTTATGTTAGTACAACTATTTTATACTTTGAGATTCTTAAAAAAAAAAAACTAATTTAACAGGACCCAGTGTTACCATTTATGAAATTTTAGAACCATATTAACAAAAACTTATTCTAGAATACACTTCATTGATAGTCTCTTCTCACATTCCCTGTGTTAGTACAGTACAGTTGTTTATAGAGAAATCCAAATGAATTTTTTTGGTCAAGATCTGTGGTACAGTATCAGATAATCACTGATGATCATGGATGATCACTGCCTTTAAAATTTCCTGGTATTTAGTCCAAGACTTTATCATGTTATCTAACCATGTGTAGAATATGATATAAACTTACTTTAAACTGATTTTAAACATTGAAGCTTTAACTACTCTTGAAATTCTTCTAATTTGGAAAAATCAATTAAGATTGAGAACAAACTTCTCAGTTGACTGTGTGTTCTTGGCAGTCTGAAGTTAGGAAGATAGTCTAGAGTCTCTTCCAGTGGATTTAAGACATGAGTATAATAAGTATATTTTATACTTTGATGGAAGGCTAGTATTGTCCCTGAGCAAGAGTTTCTTTAACTAAGAGTTTAACGAATAGTAGTGATTATCTCTTGCGCTTACTATGAAAGTACAATAAAAATAATTTAAGTCAGTGTCACGTGTAGAAAGTCAACAAGATGTAGTTTTTAATCCCTTGTCCCATTTTGAGTGTTTGTAAATACATACTTTAGGATGAATGTTTTGTAGGTGGGCCCTGGCGGTGATTACAATACTTAGCAGTATGGAAGGTGCTGGCAGGGGCAGTTGTGTACAGCAGAGCGTTAGTGCTGGCTGAGTACCTGCAGCTGCTGAAGCTGTTAACGTCCCATTACAGGGTTGAGGCAAGCCAGCAGCCACACAGTTGATTGTTGGTATGTTAACGTCTTTAGGATCAAATTCGGGTCATTTAAAGAAAACTGAGCTAGGAAGCACTTTGTTATTTGAAGCAGACACTAAAGCGTGTTTTAGTGCATTCATCTTCTACTAAAATCACCCAATATTGGAAAAAACAAAACTAAACTAAACTAAAGAAACGAAGTAAAAAGTAGTCTAGCTTAAGATTTTTTTGTTTTATTCATAAGAACAAAATAGTATATAGACTTGTTTTCATCTATGGTAAAATACTGAAATACATATTTTTGTTGTTTTTGATTAAGTCATGCCTAAAATACTTAACGTTTTCCTGTTTTTATCTATGACACTTTCCATTGGTAGATTTTTTTTCCCCTAAATTTTGCCTCTGATTATTTTAACTGTAATTTAATAAAATTTTAGTATCACTCTATGAATCTTTGTATTTTAATAAGACATTTTCAATAATAGAAGGCAGCATGTGGCACATGGACATGTCTCTTGGAAGATTCCCTTTGGTTTTGCTTTTGAGATACTGCTTGCTGTCTGAAGCATCTTGCTGTGGCTTGATGTCAGCTGTGGGCTCTTCTTCCCCCAACCTGCTGGGTGCTAGGATTACAGATGTGTGTCAAGACACCCAATACTGAAGAATCCTTTACATGCAGGCCTACTAATGTAAATTTGAAAAATTAGGAAACTGGAGCCATTTCTTGCCATCCAACATGTAGTAGGACCCATGTGTTGGCTTTCAGTATAGGACTTGATTTCTGAATATGCATTTTAACACCTTGAAGTGATGTATTGTTGTATTGATATCACTTTATTAATGTGTGTCTCATTCTTGTTTCTCTCTCTTTCTTGTCTCCCTTCCCTGCTTCCTTGGATGTTTACCCAAAGGAGGACAAAGTGGTTAGAATCCATGCTTTCTTTTCTATGATATGTTATACTGTATTTTTGTTAACTCAATTAAGTGATGGTTGCATATAATTTTGTTAATAACAACATTTTCACAGTGCAGTTTTGTAATTAGATGAGTACATTCCTAGTTGTCATGAGAATGAAACTTGAGGTTGACATCTAAAAACAAGACAGAGTTTTACGTTTGTATATAATGATTGGGTAGACTGAAATCATGAAGACAGTGAGATTTTGATAAAATTAGGAGCCATCTTGTCCTTAGCTTTTGGGATTTTTAGGAGCAGTAAACTAAAATTAGCTTTAATTTTTGAATGCCTCTTAGGTGTGAAAGCAAATGACTTAAAATTTCACTACAGACGTAGACAGTGTATACTTGGTACAAGAGATCTATTCAAATCAAATATAAGTCAAATCAAAATGAAGTCACTTTTCTATGGAACAAGTGGCAGAATTGTCATGATGAGCCACATTCACCCTTTTTCTTATTCTTGTGTATAATAATTGCTTCTTGAGGATGAGGGATCACTTTTAACTCCTATGAAGTGTAGAAACCAAAGACTCTTTGGACTTGGGAAGATGGGGTTCAAGTGTCATCTTCCATCAACATCTCTTCTGTATGTGCTGTATTCCTTCCTCTGGTATAAATTAAAACTCGCTTAGGGCTTGTTAATTTCCCCAAATGATAATGAGGTCATGGCTATGTTGGATTAAACATATCATTTCAGCCACCTTTGTTAATGTCTTTCAACTTTAAATGACAGAGTATAGTGCTTGATGAACAAGACTCATATTAAACTAAATATTAACTTGTGTTTTAAAACTTGCTCATTTCTGGCCATCAAGTTTTCCATGCTAAAGAAACAAGGTTGAAAATTTCTACATTACAATACACTTTCACTAAAAGATTTTCTGTGTTATTGATGTGTGGGATCATTGCATTAATGCATTGATACATCTCATTAAGCAAAATAACAGGATAATTGTATACATAGAGTTTAATAAATAGTATCACTTTTGACAAGTTGACATTTGAAATGTGAACTTGAGTTGCTTCAGAAAATAGGTAAGTAATAATAATGTTGTTCAGACTTGGAATCAAACCAGCTATTCCTGCATGCCTTGCCAGGCATGCCTTCCCTTTGACCATCTTCCCCTGACAGATGGTAGGTTGGTTTGGAGTTACTGTGCTTATTATCTGCATAATGAAAACCCAGGCAGACTTTATCTTTGCAGTGGAAATACCATGAAATACAATCACTTTAAACTATTTTATTCACTTAGATTGGAAAGCATCATGCATCAATTATCTTACGTTTAAACTACTCAGTCAAAATTTCTCTAAACATCTTTTAGCTTATGAGGCACTTCAATGAATCGATGTTCCAATATAAAGAAATTAATACCAGGTTTTGTCTCATGCATGGTAAAGAGAATAACTGAGTTTTTTTTTAAAGATTTGTTTAATTTTGTGAGAGTCTGTATGTGTCTGCATGTATGTATGAATACGAACATATATGTGGAAGGGGCTGAAGGAAGCCAAAAGGAGCATCAGATTCCCCCTGAAGCTGGAGTTACAGAAGTCGTGAGATGCTTGATGTGAATGCTGGGAACTGAGCTCAAGTCTGTGTAAGAGCAGAAAGCTCTCTTTACTGCGCTACCTCTCGAGTCCCAGAATAACTGAATGTTGAACCAAAGGTTGGATTTTTAGTCCGTTCTTTATTCTGGTGTATATTTTGGCAGACGGCCCAGAGAGGGGTTGGAGAATATGAGAATATGAATAGGAAAAGGAATGAATAGCAGATATCAGAAAGAATGAATAAAACTTACCTTAAACAATCTTCTTCATTAAAGTGATCAGTATGATCATGCTGAATTCTACTTGGTCTAGTAAACTGGCTACTAGTCATTAAAAGATCAGAGACTAAATAAGGCTGTCTAATAGACACATATGTAGGTCTAATAATAATATGTAAAAAATACACGTGTGTGTGTTTCCTTAATTAAGTCCACTAAATGTTAATTTACATGATTTTTATCCCACAACTATTTGAACTATTTTGTTTTAAAACATTATCCTTAGCCTAAGTCATATCTAATAATACCTTGGAAGACAGTAAATTGCTCATAAAAAATAGCTGTCATACTGAGTCACTTTGATGTGGGCATGTGTAATAGCTTGTGATAGAAAATGATTGTGCACACGTGCATACTTTCATTGGAAAAACTAATATTATGATTTTTACTTTGTTGGAAGCCTTCTTCAAAGCCTAAAATATAGAGATATTGTAAAAGTTACCTGTAGCCTGTTTAAATTAATTTTATCTTTGTTTTACTCCATTTTGTGACAGAGGAGGGGATTTAGATCGTTCCCTTATAACACTCAGACTTTCTGCTGGTGAATCAGCAGAATGAATCCTCAAAATTCAATTCCCTTGTGGTTTCCTATAAATTTCTATCAGTATTCCTCTAGTAAAAAAACGTGGATTATGAATATGGTAAACAAAATGAACTTGTTCCATTTCAAGTTCATTCAATTTTCAAATCGGTGTATAAGGCTTTATTTTAAGAATATTTCATTAAAAAAATACATTGACACTACTCTGGAAACAGGACCCTACTCCTTTTGGTATTCTTTCAAACTTTGAAAACAGTAGACACATATCTTCTAAAATTTATATGTTAAAAACATTTTATATATTACGTTAACTTATAATTCATTCTAAATAAATCATACATAGTTATATATATTGAAGTCATATGAGGAAGGGCTATGCTTCAGATAGAACAGTCACAAAATAACTTAATGTGAAGCTACCCTTAACCATAAAATCTTATTTAAAGGATGGCTAATTCTTAAGAGCATAGAAAACGCCCCTCACACAGACATGCACACAAGTACACTGTTCCTTCAATTACAAAATAAACAACTTTGTACTTTTTCTCTTGCTATAATTAAAAGGAAGGAAGTCAGAAAATTATAACTATTTTAAACAAGCGAGTTGCATGATTGCATTAAATATTGATTATTGTGGAAAAGCACTCATGGAAGTGCTCATATCTAGTCCACAGATACTGAGGAGAAGCTTAGCGTGCACAGCCTAGTTAACTAGTTTGAAGAACATGATTTAAGAATTTGCTTGAGATCCATTTTTTCTTTTCTAGAAGTTCTTGATTCTCTGACATTTCTCTTAGAAATTCATCCCACAAAGGTATTCTATATTTAGAGTTACATAGAAAGTACATATGTACAGAAAAAATATCTTAGGTTATATCAAAAGGAGAACACATTACACAAGTTGGTTTGGTAGATTTCTCAAGTTTTGTATAATTTTATTGAACTTACCTTAATGAGAAAACAAACAAATGGCAAATATTCTTATAAAAGAAGGTTAGGAAAGCTGCACATTCATGTGTGTTTGTGTCTGTGCCCATGTGAGTGCACACACATATTTGTTTGTATATACACGTGGAGGCCAGATGTCAACGTTGGGTAATTTTCCCAATTGCTCCCCGCTTTATTATTTTGAGACAGGGTTTCACTGTGTAGTTCTGCCTGTCTGGAACCTTGGACCAAGCTGGCCTAGAACTCAGAGACTTGCCTGCCTACCTGTCACTTTCAAATGTAGTGCTGAGATTAAAAGTGTGTGCCACCATGCATGGCTCCATTTTACTTTTGAGATAGGGTCTCTTCTTAGACCTGATTTTTCTAGACTCATTAGCCAGCAAGTCTGGAGGATCCACCTATATGTATCAGTAACAGGATTACAGCCACAAGCCACCTTGTACGGTAAGCATTTTACTGAATGAACTCTGTCTCCAGCTTCAGCTGTTTAGTTTTCATACAGATATATTTTAAGAATTTGGCTCACTAGGGGCTAAAGACATGGCTCAGCTGTTAAGAGCACAGGCTGCTCTTCCAGAGGACCTGGGTTCAATTCCATCATCCACCTGGGGCTCACAACTGTCTGTACCTATAGTTCCAAGAGAACTGTTACCCTCTTCTGCCCTCCATAGTGACCAGACATATTCATGCAGGCAAAACATCCATACACACAATATTTAAAAACATTAATGAGTTTTGTTTTCTCTTTTTAAGGGGTTTCAATAGTTCACACTTAACATACTAGTATTTTGGAAATGTTTGATAATATTCAAAATCTTTAGGAACTTTATAGGCTTTCTTAATTTTGATCTTATTCTCTTCCTCACTTTATTTTTCAATAGTTATAAAATGTGTTTCAGAGAATTATAAAGATCTGTATTAAGACTACCAAGCTATATGAGACTGTAGAAAATGAGAATTTTCTAGAATAATGGAAGAGATGTGTTAGAAGTTTTCACAGAGCTAAATATTAAGCTGGGGAAAAAAGTACTGAATTTTGTCTTAAGACATTGTCAAATCTCTTTTTATTTATTGGCTTTCTGGGTCATATGGTAACTCTATATTTAACTTCTTGAGAAGTTCCCACACTGTTTCTCAATGAAGGAAGTTGTCACGGGTCAACATTTGTCATTGTGTCACTGTTGTTCTCTTTCTTGCTCTTCCTCTCTTCCTCTTTCCTTCTGCCCCCCTCCTCCCCCACCTCTTTCTCTCTGTGTGTGTGTGTGTGGTGTGTGTTTACTCACGTGGGTTGTGGTGTGGTGGGATGTGAAGGGCAGATATAAGCCTCAGGGATTCTTCAAAAGATGACCACCCTGTGTTTCAGTTAGTCTCTCATTGGTGCCTGGACCTTGAACATTATTTAGTCTAGGCTGGCTGACTAGTAACCCCGGGAATCAGCTGAGTTCCCCCTCCAGAGGACACCATGGCTGGTGTTTTTATGGGGTTTCTGAGTTCAAGTGTATGTCCTCATGCTTGTGTGACAATTACTATAGTGACTGAAATATTTTTTATTATTCTTTAAATTAATATTCTGTATGAAGTGAAATCATATATATTTCTTGTTTTCATAAAACTATTTAACCACAGTTACATTAGTTTGATACCTTCAGTAGTTCACTTTGATAGAGTTATGGTTCTGTTATTATGTTTCTGAGTTTAAAATTCCTTGAGCACATTCTTTTCGAAAGGCTAATATATTTTCTGCAACAAAAATCAGTTTCTTAGTCAGTGGTGTTACACACCTGTCATCCCAGGACTTAGGAGGCTGAAGCAGGAGGATTTTGAGTTAAATGGCAACTTTGGCTCTGTAGGGAGTCTGATGGTGTCCTGAGCTGCAGGAAGAACCCATCTTCCCCTCCCCACAAAATTACTTTGTTCAGAAAATTTTCTGTTGAATTTGCTACATCACCATTCCATAAAAGCTATGCAAATTGACTTTTGTAGCCCTGTGTTAATTTATCCATTCTTGTGTACATTTTTCATTTATTTAGTTGTAGGATTTTATTCTATCAAGAGACATATACATAATTATTTTTCTTTAAAAATTGTCTGTCTTTTCAGTAAACATAATTTTGTTGTTTAAGCATACTAATATGCTTTCTGATCCATAAAAGTTATTCATTATTAAAAATAATCAATTGCACTCCATCACTAAGCTTATCCAAGCAGCCCAGGAATTATTATGGTAATTAGGAGGAGAGCCTTTCCCTGGCTAACATGCACTCATTCATTCATTCATTCATTTATTCTATGACTTTCAAAAGATTTTTTATCATGAATTGTTAAGTTCTGCATTTAATTCAAAATATATAAGCCCTTTAGTCTACTAATAAGTTATTTAATAAACTTAGGTTAAAAGTGCCTATGTATACGTTGTGTGTGTTTGATTGACATTAAGTATAATACTATATTTATATATAATAATTTTGGGAACTTTTAAACTAAAGAATAGAGTTTCTTTTTTCTCCCTGTTAGTGTATAGGGTGATTGAATTGCATGTTCAATCAACACTGATGTGCACTCATGCCATTCACTGCCAAATGCAGCTTTTACCCATTTGCATATAAGCCGTGAGTCTGTTAGATCATGGTAATGCCTTAAACTCTATTATATAAGTTTTAGAGATATTCCCAAGACATACCAAGACTGTGTTTGCAACGTATATCCTAAATCTAATGCGGCTTGAAAATAGTTTAACTTTGAAAGATGTGCTCTAAATCTCATTGCTATAAACTTGGATCTACATATTTGGAACTGAATAATTTCCTTGGTTTCATGCATCCGTTACTGTAGAATTTAGTAAACAAATATAAAACGATAATTTGTTAGTTGTGTGTAATATATGCAGGTAATACCTTCTGTATATTGAAGTCCTCTGGAAGCAGATAGTATTGTAAATATTTTATTTGCACTGCTTTGCAATGGTAGAGAAATAATTTTGTGTGTTTCATTAAGAGTATCTGTGTTGGAAAATAATTTATCTCCATAAAAATCAATCAAATGCTTTATTGACAATAAAATACTAGCATATTGCATTGGTCAGAGTAGACAACCACAGCTTTTATGGAGAAACATTACTCATCATGAGTCTTAATTCCAGGGAATTTGAGCATGTTTATGACTTTTAAACTACTTAGAAGCTGACCAGCCATGTCAGTCATTGAGCCCTGTGTACACTTCAACAAATCAGTGCTCGCAAAATCACATATGACAGTCATAAGGAAAAGGAACACGGCATGTATGTGAAACAAAAGTATCTTCAAGTGAGTAAATAAAAGTCAAGTCAAGTGATGACTGGGACATGTGACTGCAAAGATAGTTTAATTTACTCAAATTCTAAGACCTCTTGCTTTTAAACCTGATTACATTTTATTACTGCCTTATTAATTTGTAGGTCAAAATAGTTAATTCCATGGCAATCTTCTTAAACGCATACATTTTAATTTCTTCTTCATATTTACAGTTCCTATAGATGCCTAAATTATCATTGCCCGTAAGGCGAGCATTTTGAGAGATGATTATACGGATTTACTCATCAGTTGTAGGTTGGATTAAGCCACCAGCTAACAACTACTAACATCCCTGAATATATATTCTCTTTATACCTTAATACCTTCCTTAGTTTCTCTTAGCATTAAGATTCCTGGTAACTTTTCCAGCTGATGAAGCTCTGCTTACAATGAAACCCAGGTGTCTTTCCCTACGTGAGATAGCTTTGTGGGTAGCTTTGTGGGTTTTTGGTTTTTTTGTTATCTATTTTTTCACCTTAACACATTCTACTTCTGTTGTGAAATCTTTGCAGGTTGGTATTTCACGATGAACACATCATTTGAGATGCCGTATATAGCTAAATTATATTTCATGGACCATGACAATTAAATGGGAATTAAGTGATTTCTTATATGTGTGATAAATATTAATATCATTGTATTTATTAGTTTAGGTGGCAGCTATTGGGTACCTCAGCAAGGAAGACAAGGAGACATTTTCCTAGGTGCAAACCCTGCCAGACATTAGTAGAGAGAACCACCTGTCATGGCAAGCACCTTTCTGGATAGTGAAACCCTGATCATCTGATCTTGAGAGTTTTTATTGATGAAGATGCTCCTCAGGTCTTCTGTTGATAGCAAGTACAAATCATGAGGAACCAAACACCTTTTACATAAAGCCAACACCTGCTGATAATACAAAATGCCAAGCCCTAGGCAGCCCTTCCCCCAATAATGAACAAAAAAAAAACCATTTTAAACATAACTAGAAATAAACTTGTACAACATATTAGATTACTCTTTTTGACAGCACCTCTACTGCCAATCATTTTGAGGTAACATAAATACTGTCAGCTGACTTGGCCTCTCATTTGTATTACTTTCCAGTATACTATGTCTCTGCTTTGTCAAGACTCTATCCATATTCTTCTGCATGTGGAGTAACCAAAACACTCTTACCTTCTTTACTGGTTAGCAAGTTAATAGTTCTCCTTTCCGACTATTTGTGTCCAGCCATTTTTTTCTCTTTGTTTCGTTTCTTATTTTTTGCTTGTTTTCAGTGTTTAAGACCATGAAAATTGGAATATTAAGATGGATTGTTAAATATGATATAGAAAAGGTACTAGGAGGCCTAAAATAAATTTAAGAAATCATAACTAAGGCATCTAGGTTTCTATCTTAAAGCTAATCTCTTTTTAAAAATTAAAACCAAACAAACATTTTTAAGTCTTTTTATTTCTTCATCATCGTGATAAAAGAGCTTTTTTAAAAACAATTTCCTCATTTTCATGATAAAAGAGCTGAAGGAATCCACAACTAAAGCTTTATCTTCAATGCTGAATGGTTGTTTGCATTCTGTCCTCAGCTAAGGTGATTACCTCTTTAGCCATTGCTGGTCTTCTAGACTCTCCAAGAGTTGGCTTCAGGGTCAGGGTTCCTCTGTCAACTGAGTTTCCTGTTCTTGTCTTTCCCATCTTTCCTTTTTCTCTTCCATATCATTACCTTTTTTTTCAAAATTTCAACATTGGTTCTTGGATGATTATCTTTCTCAGTGAGTTCTGTATTATCTAAAAGCAAACTTTTCTGATATCAGATCGGCCAATTTTCATGAAAAAGAAAAAGCCTTCCAAAATGCAGATTTTCTGTTTTTTTTTTTTTTTCTGGAAGATCATCTCATATTCTTGTGATATGTAATAAGTATTTTTGTGTTTCTGGGGAAGCCATTTGCTCCAAATCCAAACTTTTTAAAAATCCGACTTTTTTAAAAGTAACATTTTATCTATGTTTCATCTTTGAAATTTGAAACTGATTCTTTTTCTAAATTCCAGTTTTAGACAAAGAAAAAAGTCACTGTAAAAAGTCAATTTCTCAACTTTCTGAAGAATGAGAAAATGGAGGCACCATATGGAGGTGCCGCACGGTGTAGACTTGTGAGCAGGTCTCGTGGTTCTCGCTCTGTCTCTTGCTCTAGCACTTCTGTCCTCTTCCTTTGGGCATCCTTGTGGGCTTGTCTTTATTTCTTTCCCACTGCTACATCAATTATGCTTTCCTTCAACCACTGTGGGTGCTTCTGCCATCCCGACAGTTCTAGCAGAGTTGTAGAAAGAGAACACGGACAGGCTTTCTCCAGGTATGCATTTCTCAAATGCATAACAGATATTCAGCAAGCATCTGTGATGACAGTTGGTACCATCCTGGCTATGCAAGCACAAGGACCTGGATTTCATCTCCAGCACCCTTGTTAAAATAATGAATGAATGAATGAATGAATGAGTAAATAAGGACAGCTGGGCAGCACATTCCTATTATTTTAGTATTACTTTTGGTATTTTCTGGCAAACCAGTCTAGCTAAATCAATGAGCTCAAGAATCAGGAAGAAATCCCATCAAAAAAAACCTGGAGAAAGATTAAGGAAGATACCTGATATTGACCTTTGGCCTCTACACACATGGGATCAAGATGTAATGCACTCATTCCCACAAATATACACACAGATAAACACATACATATACACACAGATTTTCACACACACACACACACACACACACACACACACACACTAGCTCTATTCTTACCATAAAATATGGTTCATTCCATATTCTACTGTGGCAAATGGATTATCTGTTATGTAAGTTGCACCAAGCAAGAGATTGCTTAAATGTATAACCCAGACACCCAGATGACACAGTGTCTCTTCTCACTCCCAAATGTCAATAAAATCCTGACAACTGGACTCTATATGTTCTGGGTGCCCATACACTCTTATCAACTGTCCGTCTTTTCCCTTCCTGTTGCTCTGTGCACACCCTGTTCTTCCTGTCCCCTAGTAAACATAATAGTAATAATCATGGTAAGCATAAATATGTCTTTGATTTAAAGAAAGTTCTCTTCTGGAATATTTTTACCATTTCCTACTCCCAAGCTATTTTCAGGTCTCTATTCAATATTCAAACATTAGCATATCAAAGAGGTGCTATCATTACTCCATTTAAAATTTCAGCCACCTTCCTGTCATAAAATGTCACTTCCTATTTGCAAGATTTAAATTTTCTTCCAAGTAATGCCTTCTGCAAAATATCTCTTTATATCTATATATCTACCTGGATCTATCAATCTACCTGTATCTATCTATATGTATCTCTACCCATTTATCTGTTTCTATCTATCTATCTATCTATCTATCTATCTATCTATCATCTATCTGTATTTCTGGCTATTATCTACCTATCTATAAATATGTGTTATATGTGTCCATTGTTCTCTTTATAAAGAGTGTGAACTGTTTTACTGTCATGTTACCAGGGTAAATGAAGTTACTTAGCATGGACAAACTCAACTAGTTACTATAGTAATTCTTGTTACTAGTTAGTATAGTAGAAAATGAAAATGTTAAATATGAGCAAAACATTAAAATAACAAAGAAAAAGTTGAAGTCACATTGTTGTAGTGTTGGACCAGCAAATGCTTTATGCAAAACACCTTTTGATCATTTCACCTGAGATCATAAAACACATAAACAACCAAAATGACGTAATTTATAATAAACTCATTTTAAAATATAAAATATATTTTATGCACAGTTAGTATTTCAAATATCAGTGAAATCTCAGAGTAAAATTTCTACAATATAGCATGAAATTCTTTCAAGAAAGAAGAATTTTGGAGTTACAGAAACACATAGCCCAGCGGTTCATACTTGCTTTTTGGTAAAATGTGCTATTTTGATACCTGAAGGAAATGAACAAATTAGGAGTTTAACTTGGCACAATTTTAGCAAATATATTTCAGCCCAAAGATAAAGCTTATAATTTTTTCTAAAAATAATGTATATCATTTAAACTGGTTTGCATTGTATCATGAAATTTTACCCATAGTGTTATCACAGATAAGAGTCTTTACAGGCAGAGATGAAAAGCAAGACTACAGTTTAGTGATTTTCTGTGCAACAAACTGTTGGTAGGATGCCACTGGAAACTGAAAGCACCTGTCTGAGGAGAGCTTGTGAAGCTTATTGGTTAATTCCTTTGGAAACATTCCCATAAATGGCTAGCCTATGCTATTTGTAACAGATTTTGGAGGAAACAATATATATTGCATTGTATTTGTGAACGTATTTCAATATCTTTATTTGTTCAAACTGTTTGATGACATAAACCACATGTATCACAATGCTTCGTATGTGGTAAACTCTCAATGAAGTTTGAATGAATGAATGAAATAATGAATGAATGAATGAGTGAACAACATTCCCTATATCCTTTCCTGTCATTAAGGTTTTTTCTTAAGTTTAGTGCTTGAAACTCTTAGAATAAATTTTTGTATTTTAGCCTATATCTTATTTAAAACCAGGCTAGAATATTTTTTTTCTTCTTTGAGGACAATTTTGTTAGAGTTTGAAAGAAAAAGAAAACCTCAGGAAAGGTAAGCTACTGCATGGAGTCAGAGATTGGAAGAGAGGAAAGACAAAGAACCATGTCATGTAAGTTGGCATGGAAGCCATACACAGAGAGGGAGATGTGGTAGGGTGGGAGCCTTAGAAGATGAATAAAGGAGCCCGACATCTCTGGGAAAGATGAATTTAGGTTTTGACCAGTCTCTGAAAGAAAGATAAAAAAGGAAAAAAATCAGAAAGGCAGACGCAGTCAGCTGAAACTTTAGGTTCTCTATTAGTGGACCAGGAGCATGGGAAGCAGGAATTCTGGAAAGGAAAAGTACAAGACCAAGTTTAGACTGAAATTCAACACATGGTTTAGTGATTGGTCACTGACTTACAATAACTTATCTCAAGTCTTCTACAGAGGATTGGGCAATGCCTTAGACCAGTTTCCTTACTGCTTGACTTAGACCTCAAAGAATCATAGAATATAGAGTATATATTGCAGCACATTACAAGGCTACACTGTGATGTAATACATTCATCTACACTGTGTACAACGTGCATCTACACTGCAGGTTAACACATGCATCTACAATGTGACATAGCACATTCATCTCCAAGAATTTTAACCATGTCACCTACTCTGTCAAACTTCTACCTCCTTACATTGAAGTAATTATTTAATCTTTTGAATCCTACACTCCAGTGGTAAATTTCTTCCTGTAAGGGACCAGATAATAAATTTTTAGTATTTGTGGGTCTTACAGTTCCTGCCATAGCTATTCCAATCCACCTTTGTAGTGTGAAAATAACCATGGACAGTAAAAGTGAGTGTGACTCTGAGTGAATATAATTTTACCTATGAAGACTGACATTTCATATAGCACTCTTGTCTAATGGGTTACTAGCTTTTTTTTTTTAAATTCTTTGACAGTTCCACAATTGATCATACTCATCCCTTACTCCCTAGTCTCTCAGGTACCCCATCATAGCTTTCTCCTAACTTCATGTCTTCTTTTTATATTTATTTATTTTTATGATATTTTTATTTACTCTTATTTATTATTTAACCCACTGAGTTCAGTTAGTGCTGTTCATATATGCATGGATGTAAGGGGATGGGCATCCTGCTAGTGGCTTCTCCTTATGAAAAGTTTTCTTCTATTACCATTAAGACATTACTCTTCAAGGCCGAAGACACAGCCAGGATAAGTGTCTGCCCAGCATGTTTGAAGCTCTAGGCTCTTTCACTATTACTATTTTTAGCTTGTGGGCAGCCCAGAATGGATGGTAGGCAGAATTGTGTCTGTAGACCTCAAGTTGCTTATTCTTGCTATATCACTTGGTTGGACAAAAGGAGCAGATTCAGTGAAGTATTATTTTTACCTAGTATCTCCTACTAAAAGTGTGCTTATGTGAGTGATAATGTCCTTTAAATGTCCATTAAATGAAGTGATTATATAGAAAGTAGCAGTTATTCAATAAACTTAGCATTATAAATATTAAACAGTTTATATAACATTAATGTATGCAAAAATATGTAACAGGTAACAAGGTTAACTTTACCATTAATACATTATGTAAACTAAAGAAATTATGCATATACATGTGAATATGGATATAAGTATATATTCTTTTGAATATATCATAGATTTATAATTTGCCATCCAAAGGGAGTCTCTTTTATTAGCCATAAAAATTATTTTAAGAAGCTTAATGTGTACATTTTAAAGACAAATACAGTATTAACATTTAATAAATGACAATCAACAACATATCCTTTTTGTACTATGATAAAAGATGTCTATTTTATCATAAACTAGAAACATGTTCACTTAATGATATACTCAAAATGAGTATCCATGGATTTAGCTCTTAAATTATATTTCCATCATACCCAGTTTTCACTTGGGTTCTGGGTGTTTGAGTTCAGGGCATCATCCATCTCTCCAGCCCAGTATGTAGAGATTTTTGATTAAGCTGAATCCCTACTCCTCTGATTCAGCTTTTGGGCTTCGAAGAAAATAGATTTCCAAATAAGATCTAACTGGAAATCCACTCCATAAAAGCAGCCAGAAATAAAACACTATTATGAAATAAGCATTAAAGCAAAATGAGACGTTTATCACTGGAACTCGTTGTGGAAGCAGAAAGGAATGGCACCTTTGTGTAACAATGTGGATGGATACACCACATTCCATATACGTTCTTCTGATAAATAGTGAGATGCATTAAAATAAGAGGACATCGCTGCATAATTTCATACATAGTTCATCCTAAATTAACCTAGCAACTGTAGTGAATAACTACACTAATCTAACATTGGAGTGACCGTGTGAGTTCAATAACTAGCTTTATGTAAAAGAAAATGAGCTTCCCCTGTCTTTTGGCAAAAGGTTCTAGCCAAAGTTGAAAAAGCCACCACCTGAATTTAGGCCCCTGATCTTTAATAACATAGGGACAGTGTTCTCCTTGTTAACTGCATTTCAATGAGATGAACTCCCCCAGCTGTCATATAGTTGTCATAGCCTATAGTTACTACAGAAACTAAGAAAGTCTCTACTTCCTTTAAGAATGACAATGTGGGGTTTAAAACTGTTGTGAAGTAAATTAATTTGCAAAAAGATTTATATACATCAAAAAAGCAGGGGAAGAACTTAGAAATCTTGAAAAACAAAGCTCAAGGAAAAGCAGGGGTGAGGGAACCTCTATAGCAACCATACCTCTTTTTTCTCATCTGGTTTCCTTTCTTCCTTTTCTTGTTTCAGAATTTGCATCTATTATTAACAAGCATCCCCTGCTAAACACATTCATTTACTTGAAAGTTTTACTCCAATATCCAGGTCTTAATAGTCAGCTAGCCCTCAGTGTGTATCTTATCTTTCTCTGGCTGTCAGCCAAGGGATTCTTCAAGACTAGGGTATCTTACAGGATTCCACTCATAAAATGCACAATTTACTTTTTACTTTATTTTATTTTTATTTATTATTATTCTGTTTTGTTTTGTTTCAAGACAGCACTTCTCTGCTGTAACTCTGGATGGCCTGGAACTCTCTCTGTAGACCAGGCTGGCCTTAACTCACAGAGATCTGCCTGCCTCAGCCTCCCAAGTGCTGGTATGAAAGACGTGTACTACCACTGCCTGGCTCTACATCTTATTTTTTAAAAGAGTCACTGAGCTAAAGAAATAGAGAGTATCTCACTAGATTTCAATATTGTTTTCAAAATGAAAAAATGATGAACAGGCTAATAATTTAATCTACTTTTCCACAACACCACTCGCATATATTTACCTCCTTTTTTTTCTTCTTTTTTACTGAAAATAATTTTTTCTTTCATACACTACATCCTACTGCAGTTTCTTCCTCTATCTACTCTTCGCAGCTCCCCATTACCACTCCGTCTCCTCCAAATCTCCTCCATTCCTCTTCAGAAAGGAGCAGGCTCCAAAAGATATCAGCCAAGCATAACACAGTATACAATAAGATAAGGCACAAACCATCATTTCAAGGCTAGAGGAGATGCATTTTTTTAGTTGAATAGACTATATCAACAATTGCAAAAAAAAATCCTTTTCTGTATACATTTCTTCGTTCCTTAGTCTTTCACTACATGTTCAGGATCTTAATTTCTTTTGTGGGTATAACATTCTATTTTTGATATTATTAGATTAAATGCAATCATTCCAGATAATCTCATGACAATAAGTTAATTTACAGGCATGTGTAACAGTAGAATTATTGATTTCACAACATAGTTTGTTTGCCTTTAAAAGTTTTTGGAGATGATGTTTCCAGTGCTTGCTTGCTTCTTTCTCTCTCTCTTTCTCTCTTTCTTTCTTTCTTTCTTTCTTTCTTTCTTTCTTTCTTTCTTTCTTTCTTTCTTTCTTTCTTTCTTTCTTTCTCTTTCTCTCTCCCTTTCTCTCTCCCTTCCTTCCTTCCTTCCTTTCTTTCTTTCTTTCTTTCTTTCTTTCTTTCTTTCTTCCTTCCTTCCTTCCTTCCTTCCTTCCTTCCTTCCTTCCTTCCTTCCTTCCTTCCTTCTTTCTTTCTTTCTTTCTTTCTTTCTTTCTTTCTTTCTTTTTCTCTTTTTTGTTGTTGTTTTCAAATATATCTTCAGTTTTTTTTTCACCACTCTTTGCTCCAGAAAGTCAGGACTTTCATCTTGTCTTGTCTCAGCATGATCTTTGAAAAATTAAACTTTACTTGTGAGAGTTTAGAAGCCTACATGATAATTTTTATTGATTTGTGCTTAAAAGATATAGCCAGCATGCAAGTCTGTGTCAACAAATGGTAATAGGTCCACCATATGACAGAGAAATGCCTTCATGAGGTCTGGAGACAGCCATGTGTAGGGGGAGAGTAACAATCACACAGAGGAGACTGGACGACATGGAACGTCAAGACCTGAGATAAGGGCCACTACATTTCTTGCTTTGTTTATGCTTATTTGTATAAGTGGTGAATTCCTGGGCTGTTCAGTAGAACAGAAAGAACCTAGGTAGTTTTAGGCAGAACTTTGATCTTAGTACAGTTGGGGTCCTGTTTGATTTCTCCTGTTAAAATTAAACTGTTTCACTTAGTTCAAATTGCAAAAAAAAACATAGATCAGCCCATTGTTAGCTTCTATCAGTGTAGTAACATAGTTAGTTCATCCAAACAGTACTTCAGAGCTGAATGACGCTATAGTTTCCAGAATCATTCTCTAATTGTAATGAGGAACATGTGACCCAAAAATTCACACTGGAAAACTAGACCTTTTGCTGCTCATGATTTTTATTCTTATAAATATGTAACGTGAATTTTCTGCATTTCCTTCTAGATATTTGTTACCCTATGTTTTTCTCATGCTGAAATCACTTT
Organism: Cricetomys ansorgei; assembly: GCA_026225945.1. Lineage (NCBI taxonomy): Eukaryota > Metazoa > Chordata > Mammalia > Rodentia > Nesomyidae > Cricetomys > Cricetomys ansorgei. The sequence continues at coordinate 20,293,582 of JAMJFZ010001815.1, forward strand.
AAGTCTTGAAAAATAGTGAGAAAGAATTAAAAGCCATTTTATCCAGTCAATTTTAATTAGTAGAAATTTCAATAGATTTTATTTCAGTGATTCTGGAAATGTAATTCTTTTTGCTATCCTGTTGCCTATTCTTAAATTGAAATTATTTTTCACTCTGCACTAATTGTCTCTATAATTTAAACCCTTTGGCTAGGTGATTATTTCAGAAACTTTAGTCTCTAATACTCTAGTGAGTTTCACTTTTGTGATATATAAGTCATTCCAGCTACTTTGTTTTGAGTTTATTATTTTGCATCTCAACTTTATTTTTCAGATAAAAGCATATATTCTCTATTCATATATTCATTCCTTTTCTCTGAGATTTTATTATTTTAGGTCAGTATTTTATTAACTGTTTCTGCTGAGCAGTTATTCATAAATACTGTGTATTCCATATCCATTTTGGAGAAAAATATCAAGGAAGGAAATGATTATGGAAGTAGGGTATAATGATGGATAATCTCCTTAGAGAAGTATCTTGGAGAAATTGTACAGTTTGATCCATTAAATTATATAACTGCAGGATCAACATTTGTTAATATATGTGTTGTGTTCCATCTTAGATCTTTTATTTTAATATTTAACCTTCTACAAAAAAATGCCACACATTGTTTGAAAACATATTTGGAATACACATTTAGCACATAGGGAGCAATTCAGACTCTCTGGGGAGTACGCAAAAGGCTGAAGGCCTGAAATCTTAATATTCTTTGAAGAAGTGACTATTAAAGTTTCATAATAATAAATGGAAAGTCAGGTGTGGTACCACTTGGTGTAGGCAGGAGTTTCAGAAGTTCAAGATCACCCTCAGCTACATAGGGAGCTCCATATTATTGGACTACATGAGACTCTGTCTTTATCTTTTCTCCTGCCCAATGACAACAAAATAATAATGGAAAAATGGGCAGATATTTCTCTGTAAAGCAAGTGATTTGATGTGAAGGAATAGGCCTGTGTGAAAGCTGCTAAAGGTCTATATTCCAGGGATATATATGAAAGAATCAAATTTAGACAATGGACTATAGAACAAATGTTAAGAATGTTGGTACACACCTTTAATCCCAGTATTCAGAAAGCAGTGATGGCACACATATTTGATCCCAGTATTCAGTGGTCAGTGGGGGGTTAATTCCTTCAATCTCAAAGACAGAAATAGAGTGTGGAAGCAGACACAGGAAGCAGAGCTAAGAAACAGTCAGTATTACACAAGAAGTGACATCTGAGATGAGTTAGTGAGGGCAGGAAAAGTGACTAATTAGAGGAAGAGTTAGCAGAGTGAGCCAGACATGCCCAACTCTCAGGATATAATTCAGGCTCTAAGCTGAGTCAATTACAGAAGAGTTGATTACAGTAGACAGTATGAGGTGAATAGTCTGAAGCAGGCAGATGGGAGTCAAGACAAAGACAGTGAAGCAGTCTGACTGAACATAAAGCAGAGAGACTTACTGAGTCAGTATGGAGCCATGAATCTGAAGCATACAAGCTGTGGGAGAGACACAGAGACAAAAAACAGGTACTGCTCAGCAGAAGAATTCAGTATTTGACTGGAAGAGTGAGTCAGTTTGAAGCCAAGCAGAGCACTTCAGTCTGAGGTAGTCAGAGAGTCAGCCAGATTCTGCCAGAGTAAGAAGAGTTCAGTCTAAAACATTAAACCAGTTCAGAAGATCGATTTGAAGCAGTCAGCTTGGAGAAGAGTTTGAGCTAGAATAGTGAATGAATTGAACCAAAAGAGTCAGATTCAGAAGGAGCTAGTTAGAGTGGCTCAGTCAGCAGTAAGTCTCAGAGGTTGATTAGATTGTATGGAGGCTGAGGCTTAAGCCTTCCAGTTCTAGGTTCCAGTTTGGATTGTATGGCGGCTGAAATGCTCCAGAGTTCTGGTACTAAGAACTGGTGATTTAATTAGTCAAAGAATAAAGGGCCTTTGCCCCAAATCAATGGGTACATCTGGCATCTACATCTACAGTTTGGGAAATATTTTTATAATATTGAGATGCTCATGAGGATATGTGCTCCAGGCTATTTCAAGAAACTGCAAAGTTCAGAAAGAGCAGAAATTAAAAATGAGAGGGTATTCTAAGAAACAAATAGGAATTGATCAACTTGCCTTCTCAAAGCATTGATGAATTACCTGTAATAGTCTTCATATATCTTTGTGTCTCTTGTTTGCTCTTTGCGGAAGGAGGATAACTCCCAACATCTGCTGATAATATAAATTGTGCTTAGCAAGAAGAAGTTAATCAATCCTCATTCTCTAGCATCAAGGGACTTATAATCCTCTATTAATGATTAGAGTAAAGTGTACCAGTTTCTCCTTAAAGATGAAAGAATTAGGATGCCCTAAATGTAGCCAAATTAACATCATTAACAATTGGTGCCAATAACAGCAGACATCTAAGTTTTTAAAAAACCTCATTAGAAAATATCGCCCATTATGGGGCATACATTTCTGAACTGGTGCTGAACACACAATACTGTTGCTGGGAGTATTCCCTTGTGTGCACCCATCCATGGATTTTTATTTAATCATAAAAATCTAATTACTTCCTCCCATATGATGGGATGAGGAAATATAACTTTAGCACAGTTGTTTAAGGTCATATTTGATTTGCTGTATACTTCATTTAAGAAAAAAGTAACTACTCAAATATAGTAATCTTAAACTCTGCAAGAGTACATACAAGTTGCTTTACTTAAAAGTTGTTGTTGTTATGTTTGTGGGGGGGTATTTTTACCTGCAGATATTTTTATTTCATACCAAGTAATTGTATTTCTCTAGGTTTCTGATGATGTTAAAAGATCAACATTTATAACCATCTCAGGTAAACCAGTGATATTAATTCTGGTCTGCAGACTGCTTTAAGTAACCCTGATCCCAGCTACACTAACAGTATTGTGCAATATCCTGTCAAATCATTGATAAAACGTAGTTTAGTAATAAAGCAATATATCAATTATATAAAACTCTGCTCTCCAAGTCAAGTTCACCTTTCAGAGAAGTGGAAGATAAATGTCAATGAAGCAGAATCCATTGTGAAATTTTACAAATAACTTGGCCATATCAATAGTTGAATCTGTGCTATTAATTCATAAGCACTTGGTATACTCTTGTTAGTCTCTCTCTGTATGTGCCTGTGTGTATATGTGTGTCAGTGTGTGTTTGTGTGTTTAAATATTTTTACAGCTCTGATGCAGTGAGTTTTATTATTTGGTTTTATTGTTAGTCTTGAATTTGTAAAGGTCTATGAGGAAGGGAAAATGAAGGGATTTTTCAGTTAGAAGGTACTCTGGGTGAGACGCATCTTTTCAAGGGCTGAGAACTAAGAATGGGAACAATTGTTGAAGGATGGAAGGGTCACCGCCTCCCTTTTCTAAGTACTAAGTTATCAGTTTCTGAGCCATAAACTATCTGTATTTGGGTGTCATGTATTCAAGATTGCCAGCAATATTCTACATATCCTATGGAGTATATAACTTTTTCATTGTTCTCACAAAGTAGAGAATTTATCAAACTATTGGAGACTGGCCTTTAGAGTCAGTTATCTGATGCACAGTTCTGGATTTGGCCATAAAGGTTCATTAAGAAGTGATATACTCTAACAGTACATAGAAAAGAACAGTTTACACTAGCTATGAACGTTGGCTGTTTCCAATCTCACTCCTCTGCATACACAGAAAACTGAAGTACTTCTGTTTTTTATGTATTTAATTCAGATGACCAGAGGATCTGCTGTTGAAGTACTCAATAACATAGACATGACAGTGCCAGTCAAAGATATTTTTACTTATTGAGTGGCTTTTCTCTCAACAAGAGCACTTCTCCAACTCTCAGCATTCCCATTGCCCATAGTTATTTGTCTAGGGTTGAGGTCTGTAAGCTTTCTGCTTTCCATGGTAGCATATCATTACTGTAGTGTCATGTAGTTGCCATGTCATATAGGTCTTGTTTGGGCAGCCATGATGATGAGTTTGAGAATTTCATACAATATACTTTGAACATATTCACCTGCCAGCTTCTCTTTTCCCTTCCTACCCAACTTGTAGATTTCATCTTTCCTTACCAAGTGCAGTTTGTGTTGCCCAGTTTTTCTTGGGATTGGTTCTTACTTGGTGTGCATGGCCAACCAACCAGGGGTCACATCCTCAAAGAAAACTGACTCTTTCCCTCCTACTGGCTGGAGCCAGTAGCTCCTCAGCTAGTCAAGGGGTTTCATGTCCACTTTCTTCCCTCCTTGCTGGGATTTTTGTCTGCCTGGCACTTAAATAAGCCTGGTGTGCACTGCCAGAGTCACTGTGATTTCATATGTACATCTGCTTTGTTGTGTCTGGAAAATAGTTTCCTTGATGTTATTGATATCTTACAGTTCTTTACAATCTTCCTGTTTTCATCCGTAAAGACCTCAGAGCCTTGAGAAAGGGTGTGATATGAATGTCCCATGTAAGACTTAGCACTGCACACTTCCATTCTTTTCAGGTTGACTGGTTGGAGATGTTATATTTGAAAATACTTTTCCCTCACAGGACTTAATGTACTTACATAGTTGTTAGCCACTGTGATGGCTCACCAATGAAGACAAGGAGGCATATTCATAGATGCAAATCCTGCCAGACCTCAGCAGAGGGAACCATCATCATGGCCAGTGCCAGAGTAGAAGGGGAACCCCGAGTCTCTGAGCTCAGGTGTTCTTATTGATTCAGAACTCCTCAGGTGTCCTACTGATACCAAATGCAGATCATAAGTAATCAAACAACCCCCACATAAATCCAATGCCTACAGACAATACAAAACACCAAGATGTAGGCAGACCCTCACCCAACAGTTCACAGAACAATATTTTTAAGCACAACTAAAAATAAACTTCTACAACATACTTAGACTACTGTTTAACATAAAGAAGGTTTGTGACAAAAATAAATGATTATTAGATTGAATAAAGCACTCTGCTCTCACCTCAGCTGAACTGTTCATCAAATGTGTTGCATTGAAGTTTCTAAGTAGTTTATTAGTCTATGTTCTATTATTCTATAAATGAAAATGTGCATAATTTGCAATCTTTTCACAAATAATAAATGTCATGTTTTTGAAATAATAATAAATGTAATGTTATAAATGTATACATTTAATCCAGCACTTCAAAGGCTGAGGAAAGACAATTAGTTCTAGCCCAGCCTGGGCTTTACAGTGAATTCCAGAATACTTTACTCTATATAAAGAGGCTCTGCTTAACCCTCTGCATTTTTTTTAGTTCTTTGTGAGTATTTTTTTAAGTTTGTAACAAGTTTTCTATTTCAAATTTTCTAAAATTAGTGGAAATGATTTATTCAGTCTTTCTTTTATTATCAAGCACTAAATGAGACACAGAACATAAGTTATTTCAACTGAAAGATTAAGTCAATCATTATTGTTTTCACCTTATTGAGAAGGAAATATAAGCCAAGAAAGTAGACTGCATTTCCTCAAGCAAAAAGTCAATCATATTACTCTGTGGTGTATTTTCTCTCACCACACCATTTTAAATGGAAATAAATTCTTTGTTCCGTGGAGTAAGCTATCAAAAACTTTACCATTTTAAAATAATTTATTTCTGATGGAAAACAGGGAGCATTAAAAATAAACATATATTTAGCAGGTTAGACAGTAAATATCTAGCCTATACAATGACCTTGTTTCATTCCCTGGGAGAAGAAGTGGCAATTGCTTACACATTGTTTCTTAAATCTAATGGTCTGTTCCTGCAGATCATAGATAAGAAGAAGAAAAAAGAGGTTTTTATGACTGGTTGCAGATTTCTCTCAGTGTGAATTCTCTGTCAAATAACATTTTCTATTATGTATACAGAAATGAGGCTAACTCCAGCTTAAAATTAAGCAGGCATCATCTTGCAATGACAGGTGTTTCTGGTATGTTGTGATATCATTTCCAAGGTAACTAAACAGAGCACTATAAAGGAAGGATTATGGTAGCAGGTGTGAAATACTCAGCAGGGGAATGCTTTACAAAACTGTATAAAACATTGAAAATAGATGGCATTTTTCATAAACATTGCCACCAGCAAGAATGCATGTGGATTTAGGAAGGAAAGCAAAAAGTCTACTACATGGAAGAGTGCAGTGAAACCAGGCCAAGAATTCATTAGAAACAGGAGAGAGTGCAAATGGTTTTCACTTTTGTACAGTTTATTAAACAGGCTATTTCTGGAAGTCCATTGATAAACATCATTATGCTTATTGTAGTATGCTAGAATGTAGTGAATAAAATTATTTCCAAAATACAATGTTAACCAGGACTGGATCATAGATACATTTTTTTAATGTTTTAATTGAAAGATGCTTCCATTTACTTCTAACTTATAAGTTAGCAATGGAATTAATTCTCTTGAATATGCTGTAAATTTCAAGACTGTAAGCAGAACGGCATGTAAATTATTTTAACATAGAAATAGAGACATTTCTTAGTTGGAAAAACATTTTAGAAATGAATATGAAGCCGATCTTGTTTCTATTTCAAAAGTTGGGCAAACAAAATCAGAAACTGTTCGAGTGCATGATTTAAGGGAAAAGATCAATTTTAATTACTTTGTGGGACCTGGCACCATAAAGGAATTCCAGTGCAAAACAGTTTGTTTAAAAGTGTCAACATTGCCAAGCATGATAGTACATATGCCTCTAGTCCCAACACGAGGGCGCAGATTCAGGTGGTTATCTGTAAGATCAAGGCAAGCCTGGTCTACATTATGAGTTCCAGGCTAACCAGGACTACATAGTGAGACACTGTCTCCAACAGTAACAAACAAACAAACAAACAAAAAACTAAACAAATAATAAATAAATAAATTTGAAGAGTGGGAGGTTCATGGTATAGGACGGATGAACTCAAAAGACTACAACACCACAAAGGAATCTGTACTTCACAATATCTGTAGCCATGGGTTACAGACTGTAAGAAGAGGGAGGATGACCTTAGAGTAAAACCTCAGTGATGAAAGAGCTTTCTTTCCTTTGTATTGAGGCATATTCATGGATACCCAGGGACGTCTATGAAGATCAGATTCCACTGTCAGCAGTGGTGGCACTCAGCTGTCCATGAGGACATGAAAACATGCAAATGCAGTCACTAATTCTACATGCTCATTCTTCTGCATCTTTTTCTCCAAGAATCATGATACTTCAACAATTGCCGCATTATTGAATAAAATTTTATTTCTTGAATGCAAACTTTGAGCCAACCATAGCAATTTAGTAATTCAGGGACAGGAAGGAGATCCTGGTAGTGAGAAAATGAGGATATGGAGACATGAGCAAACACTTTAGCAACTATGTATTATCAGTTGTTAATAAGGTTTTTCTAAAAAAAAAAAAAAAAAAAAACCTTGAAACATATTGATTTATATTAAGGCTCATAACTCAGAATCACCAACTCATTGAAGCTGCTAACTTTCATAAAATTAGGCAATACACATTTTGTCGGAAAAGTAACCAGGAACAGTGAAGTTTGCTTAATAGTTTCCTGTATATCTTAAGAATTTTAGATGGTGATTCCTGAAGGATGTGTGTCTAGTCTCACAGATAGAAAGACACGAAGTTAGACACTGGAATATGGAACATAAAAAACTTTTATTTTTATGGGAAAAGTATTAAAATTATCTGAGCCCTTTGCCCTCATGCATTATAAATATACTTTTGTTTTATTCTACTTACTTTTATATGTGTATAAAAAGGCCATATGCCTGTGCACGTATGGATGTATTTTCTCATGTCGAATCATGTGGAAGAATGTAGAAGCATGTGGAAGCCAGACATTAACCCTAGGATATCTTTTCTTTATTACTCTCCAGAACATTTTTGAGATGGTATCTCTTGCTGAACGTGGAACTCACCATTTTTGCTAGACTTGCTGTCCAGTGAGCTGTCAACCACTTGCCTTCGTGTCCCCAAAATTGGGGTGCAGATGCATACTACTATCCTTCTCTTTTACATGTCTTCAGGTGATCAGAACACAGGTCTCCATGCTTGCATAGCAAGCAGATTGGCTCCTAAGTCATGTTCCCCAGCCATAAATTTTATTGTGTAGAAGTGTTTTAGGCTAGCTTAACCATGGATGTTAACCTGAAGGATGAACTATTGTCTGACCCCAGTTTTTCAGAAATGGAGGTTAAAAATGCTTTTGAGATATTAACTGCCTATTGCTTTTCTTTGTTTGATGTTGCTTGTATTTCTCATATCCTCAAGAGTGACATTTCCAAAGTTAATTTTATTTATATTGGTGGTTCTAGCATTTGAATCCAGGGCTTTCTTTCTCTTCGTCTTCCCCTTGCTCTTCCCCTTGCTCCACTCCTCTCCATTCTTTGCCTAACTTCCATTCTCTTCCTCTCTTTTCATTTCTCTTTCTTCTCTCCTTGGAATGGCACAATTATATGCTACTGCCTATAAGACAAGAGCTTTTACTTTAGAAGAGGTAGTATGGGTTGGATGAGAAGTGAGAAGTGTTCATTTTCAAACCTTTTTCTTGGCCATTTTCTTAACATTCATCTATGTAGTACTTACTATGTAAGAGCATTATTCCTATGTCTTCAGTTATACTACTTCTTTTCACTTACAATGAAACTGTAGCATGGAGAATTGGGGTAGCTTGTCTGAGATCACAACAAAAGGAAAAGATGTTCTGATCCACTATTATATGTTGCCACTCAGGAAACTGTGTATTTTTTTAGATCTTTAAGGAGTCTTTGAATTTTCTTTCAACTGTATCACCCGTGATATATAGTATACCACATACCTTTTGAATATTTTTGTGCAGGTTTCTCTACAATGTTTGCGTGGGGTGTGTGTGCATGTGTGTGTGTGTGTGTGTGTGTGTGTGTGTGTGTGTTTATGTGTGCTTTGTGTGTAGGATATCATCAGACCATTCATAAAGATTCTAACATTGCATTTCTAGAACCTCAAACTAGGAGGCAAACATGCATTTCTCCATTCTGTGACCCACAAATCTTACTGCTTTGGGCAAAGGCCTTGGGAAGTTCATGACCACCCTAAAATCAAATTATGTAAAATCAGATTGAGTGTTGGACTCATTGATTTCTCTTCTTTAAGTTAAGTACTGATTCAGAGCACATACTGATTTCTATATGTCTATTATGTATATTTTACTTCTACAAAGCTCATACCCTTGACATTTGAAAGAACTGTAGTCCAAGATTTTAATACATGTTTATATTTGCAACATACATAATAGTATATTATTCTCATAAGTTAATTTCTTAGAGTGATGAGCCCCTAATAGTTTACTCATTACAAATTTGTCAGACCTAAACCATGTATATCCAAACAACAAAACTAGACTTCACAGATTGTTACATTTATATACTAGTGTATCTACATATACGTATGCATTAATAAAAATAAAAAAAGCTATCAGTTTGAAAGTAGGAGGGAATTGGGAGAGGTTGGAAAGAATAAAGGGAAATGTAGAAGTGATGTTATTATTTGTTTCAATTTTTAACAAAATAAAATATAACAATAAAAAACAAAAGCTATCACATTAAAGTTGCAAAAACCAATAGAAGAGTCCCAAGAGAAGGCACTGTAATCAGAGACCCACTTACTCACAAATTCTGGAGTCCCATAAAAATACTAAACTAAAGCTAAAAATATACTGAGGACCTTTACAGACTGCTGTGAACCATGTGCTTGCTGCTTCAATCTTTATGAGTTCATATGAGCTTTGCCTAGTTGATTAGGAGGGCCTAGTTCTCCTGGTCTTGTTCTTCATCCACTCTGGCTCTTAAAGTCTTCCCAGCTCCTTTTCTATAGGATTCCCTGTGCTCTGAGGGGAGGGATCTGATGGAGACACCTCATTTGAGAGCTGTGTTATCCAAGGTATGTCTGTCTGTCTGTCTCTGTCTCTGTCTCTGTCTCTCTCTCACTGCATAATGTCTGGTTCTGGGTCTCTGCATTTGTTCCCATCTGCTGCAGAAGGAACCTTCTCTGATGATGGCTGGATAAGACACTGATCAATAAGTATAGTAGAATGTCAATAGGAGTTATTTTATTGTTATAATTTTTTAACCAGTAATATTTGGTTTTGTCCTTGGACTCTGGGCTATCTGGTCATTGGTTCTTGGTCACTGAAGGAGATTTAGATTCGTTCTCATGGAGTAAGACTTACGTCAAATCATACATTGATTGAATGCCCCTCTAAGTTTTGTGCCACCATTACCTTATCATATTTTTCAGGCAGGACAGATTGTAGATTAAAGGTTTTGTGGCTGGGTTGGGGTTATGTTACTCTTTTGGTAGCCCTCACTGTACCTTCCCATACCAAAGACACTTAGGAGATGGGGTAAACATTCTGTGTAGAAACAAGCTCTGCAACTCCATGTTCAATGAGTTGTGTGGGTGTTGTGTTCAGCAATGAGCCTCTGCTGGCAGTTTCTGGAGAGCAACCTATTGTTTGCCAACCACCTGGGTTGTTTGGTGATTTTTATGGGACCCCTTAGCCAACAATTCAATTGGATGTAACTCAGTCCAGGTACAGGAAGCTTTGTTTAGTGATAAAAGATGGCCAACTGGGATGTTACCTCCCTCATATTTGGGGACATCAGCAGGATCACCATCATATGTTTTAGAACGTTTCCACTCTACTGAATTTCCATCTCACCCCTCAGATGCCACTCAATTACAGCTTCTCTCCCAACATTAAACCTCGTCTCCCTTCCCCCTCAATTCATTGAGCAAGTGTCTTTCTGGTAGAATGAAGCATCCTTTGGGTATCTGCCCAAGAGTGGTGTAGCTGTGTCTTGAGGTCAATCAATTCCCATCTTCCTGAGTAAACATAACACTGATTTCCATAGTGGCTGCACAAGTTTGTACTCCCACCAGCAATGGAGGAGGGTTCTCCTTCTTATACATCCTTATTAGCATGAGCTGCCACTTGTGTTATTGATCTTAGTCATTCAGACAGGTGTAAGTTGGAATCTCAAAGTAGTTTTGATATGCATTTCCCTGATGGCTAAGGATGTTGAACATTTGTAAAAGTGTTTCATACACATTTGTGTTCCCTCTATTGAGAATTCTGTTTAGATCCATAGCCCATTTTTAATTGAATATTTGTTTTTTGACATCTAGTTTTTTGAGTCTTTGTGCATTTAGAATATTAGTTCTCAATAGGGTATGCAAACACTTTAAAATATAATATTAAATTAAATTGATGTTTATAGTGCCACTTTCTAATATTGGTCATCTCAAAAATACTGAGTAAATAATTTATGAAATTAACAAAGCATATTGAACAATAAAATAAAAATCTGTAATATAATATTAGATAATGAATCACATAAAGCTACTGACATTATGCCTGTGATAAAACAAATCTTGCTGTGACAAGTGAAAATGTTATAGAATGAACTGGAAATTTTCCATTGAATAGATGAAAATAAAAGCAGACTCAATTTGATGAGAAACTGTGAACTTTATGTGGCAGTCATTTTAATACGTTACAGATGAATTTCGATAGGACCCCGTAATCTTCTATTGCACCCCTTACATATGCTACTTGGAAAATCTGATGAATGTAAAAGATGGATGTGTTTGTGTGTTTGTTTTTAGAAAGAGTTTTAATGCTGCAGAATATTTGGTGTTGTTTTAAAATGTTCAAACCTTGACTTGTACAAGATATAAAGATGCAGAATTTGCTTGCATTCTATCTAGGCATAAAGAATAGAGGAAAAATACTGATCAGACCATAAATCTTACCTAAAGAAGGCAGAGAATTAATTATAATCTTGAATATGCTAGGAATTATATTGGTTCATGATCTTTCTTCTACTTCGTGATGAATTTTCTTTTCTTAGATTGATTTCTAGAAAGATATATTCATATTCATTCTTTCTCCACCCCTCCTCTCTCCATATACACACAAACTCAAAAGATGAATCTCCTCTCTTTTGGTTGAGGATTTTGATTCCTCCTAAGAATCAGTATATGCCTCTGACAACTGAAAACTGCTTCATGCATGGAAGAATTGATTGTGAAACTATAATAAGTCAATGGAAAAATATGTCCTCAGCATTAATTATGCTTATCGTGATGTCATCGTCATAGGGTGAGACAAACCTGTTTTAGGATTTACTGATAGTCGTTGTAACAACAGAAATGGGGCTAAAGAAACAGGAGATGAATATAAGGATGGACATAGACTAAGATCTGATATGAAAAGTTTAAGAGCAAGATCCCAATGAATTGAGGGACATCAGTGAGACTGGAGGAAGAAACTTGTGTTGTCCCCTGCAGAAGGCTACCTTGTGACCATTGCTGACAAGTCACAGAAGTTCTATGTAAGCCCCAGATCCTTCAGAGAATCCAGGACATCAATACAGGGAGAATTGGACCTTGGAGGCCCTAACTACTTCTCTATGGATGTGTCTTTTAAAGGTGTATATGTTTCTGGACCCTTCACTTCTCTGTTTCTTGGCTTGATTCCATCCTACTATAACATTAACAACTTTCCCCACCACACCTTCCACCATATTTCAGCCTCTTATCAGGCTCACTGCAGTGGAGTCAGATAGGTATGGACTGAAATCACACTAATATAAAAAGGTAAATAATAATAATAATAATAATAATAATAATAATCATTATAATAATAATAATATGAAAAATAAGTCCATGAACAGCCAAGATGGCAGGAATATGTGATTAGGAAATTATTCTCTTCAGTAAGTACTGTTAGAGAAATGACATTATCCACAGTGAAAAAGAAATAAACAAAAAACCCTGGAGCTTTATATCACAAAAGTGGACATTAAATAATAAAAGAATAAATCATAAAACTCAGAATCACTACAAGAAGTCAGTGGGAATTTCCTTGACATTGATACAAGAAATTAATTTTTTGTGTATAACATACAAACCACAGATTATAGAAGTAAAAATAGACAAACTAGATGACATCAGACTAAAAATATTCTGCCAAGCAAAATAACTGAAAGGAAAAAAAAACCCGCAGAATGGGAGAAAATATTTAATGAGAAGCAACAACCGTCATATGTAAGGAATTCTAAAACTTAACAAAAGAAATTTGAAAAATAATAAAATAAACCAAAGCCTCAAGTAGCTGGATTTAAAGGTTTTTAGTTATGGTTAATTCTGATTGTCAGATTTAGAAAAAGACTTTAGGGTATGTCCGTGAGGACGTTTCCAGATTGATTTAATTTATATGGATAGACCAGTCTTAAATGTGGGTGGGGTCCCAGAATGATAAAAGGAGAAAGCTAACTGAACATCAGCATTCACAACTCTCTGCTTTCTCTCTTTGGTCATTGAGGATCAAAAGCCTCAAGCCCCTGCCTACACGAAGACTCTATCATGATGAACTGAACTCTGGAACTCCTTAACTAAGTTGCTTGTGTTGGATATGCTGTCATCTCAATGAGAAAAGTAATGACAACACCAATGTATGTAAATTGACTTGACTTAAGTGAAGAAGGACCAATGGGAAGACAGTTATACAGAAAAACAATAAAACCACAGTAAGATATTATCTCACCATAATCAAAATAGTTTTTTTTTTTAAATCGGACAGTGTAAATATTAGAACATTCTGATGAGGATGTAGAGAAGGGTAACCCTTTTAGAGTACAGGTAGAGATGTTAGTTGGTATAAACAATGTAAAGGACACTATTCCTAGTACTGAGAATACATGCAAAGGAAATAAAATCACCCCATTGAAGATATCTGTGCTGCCATGTTCACCTCAGAATCATTCCCAATGATCAAGAAGTAGGAATGACCTAGTGTCCACCCAGGATGAACTGTTGGAAGCAACATGTGGTGTAAGAAACATTGCTCATCATCAAAATGATGACATCCTGTCAATTATACCAACTTGGTTAGAGTGGAAAGCCACTGTTTTAAGTGATATAACCCAGACACAGAAAGACGAATATGATATTATCTCACTGATATGTGGAACCTTAAAGTTTCCAGCTCAGAATTTGAGAATGAGGTGATAGTAATTAAGGGCTGCATGGAGCTGGAGAGAAGAAGGCTGGAGAAGGGAAGATTGGTGGGTACCAAGTGGCAGTTAGAGAGGAGCAGGTTCTGGTGTGCTCTTCGACAGGAGTATAGTGTAGATGACAGTTATTGTATATTCAGAAAGTTAGAAGAAAGTAGTTTTGTTTGACCATAAAGAAATTGTGGATAAAGAGATAGGTATACATTATCAGGTTTTAAATTTATATAGTGTATACATTTAAAATAGTAATATGATACCCTTCAGTATACACATCTTGAGTTTTTTTTTTCCTGTATCAGTTAAAATTAATTTTTAAAAATCCAATGTTGCTTTTCAAAAATTGGACATTTCACTTGCTCATGTCTTATGTAAGTGACACTGTTTGTGTTTAAATTTACTATTGTACTTTATATTTTGGGCATTTCTTTCTTTTGAAATAATTATATTTATTATCCCATGTCTCCATTAGTACGTCAATAATGCATCCTTTCGCTATTCTTATGTTATTCATAAATTCATATATGATTAATGTTTAATGTATGAATATATTTTCTGCTTCCTGGAAGATATATAAGAACACTATACCACAATAATTTATATTCTCTAACCTTTTATTGTGCTATGATTTATTCTTTATGATAAATACTTTATTTCTGTTTACCATTAATATTCATTTGGACTTACCGATTCTTATTGTAGTTTCTTCTATGTCTGCATCTATTTGGTCTTTTCCTTTCTCTTAAAAGTTCATTTTGGTATTTCCTTTTCTATCATTCTGATTATGTCAATCACTCTTTGGTCGAATCAAAATGTCTTTGTTTTTAAGGTCTATTTTTCACTTCCATGGAATATCATTTGATGTTCCTTTTCCTTTGTCATCCAAGTATAGCTAAACCCTCTCAAGCTGGCTTTTGTTAAGTCACTGTTAACCTTTGGAAATGATCTTATCTTTTTGCTCTGGTTGTTTTGAAGTTTGTCCTTAGATGTGGAGTTTTGTTAAAATGTACGAAGGTATTTGTTTTTTTATTTGATCTGGTTTGGTTTTTGTTCGTTTGTATTTAAGATTCAGTCTTTGCAGCTATTCTTAAATTGGTTTCTTTGAAATTATAGTTTAGGATGTAGTAACAAAGCATTGTAGACTGGATGGCTTTCATTATAAATAGTAATTTCTGACAATATAGGAAACTAATAGTCAAAAGTCAATGTTAGAGCCAATGTTGTAAGAGATCTGGACCCCTGGAATTTCAGGATGGCACAGAGAATGAGGGGAAGGGAAGATGGGGAGAGGGAAAGGACAGGGCAGAAGGGAGAGAGAAGAGAGAAGTGTATGAGAGAGATTGTACTTTGGTTTCCTTCTAATCCCTCTGTGGAGCTTCACCCACACAGCCTCATCCAAACCCTTTGGCTCTAAAAGTCCCAACTCCAAATGGCATCTTATTGGAGATGGGGGCTTCAGCATATGAGTTGAGAACAGAAACTATTTAGTTCTTAGCAAATGACTCTGGAAAAATATACCCTTGGATACTGCTCTACTGTATAGTCTGTTGTACTTTCTTGGACTTCAGGAACACACCTTAAACTTTTTTCATCATCTACTGTGTATTTTTAGGACTATCTCTGTTTTCCACTTCATGACTTTTTCTTTCCCTACTTTATCCAAATCTGAGTTCACTTAGCCTATCTTCAACTTTGTTTGAGTTGAGAGTATGCCGATTTCCTGCATTCTTAATTATTTTAGTCTATTAAATTCCTAGTTGTAGAATTTTGCTGTAGTAAAACTCTCTGACTTGTTGACTAACTTACTGATCCATGGTACTGCGTATTAAATGTGTGTCTTGTAACAAAACTCTGAGATCTAAGTTGGGTTTAGATGCATGCATGCTCTCTATCCCTTCTTCCCTCTCCTTTCTCTCCTTCCTCTCCTGTCTCTCATCACCTGTCTCCCTTTCTTTTCCGCTGTCCTTGCTTCTGTAGTTGTCTCTGCATCTTCATGCATAGTGTTTATTTGCGATGTACTATATTTTTCATAAATAACACTGATGTTGTGATGTTCTTACTCTTCTGTCACTCATCAGAGAGTAGCAGTAAGAGAAGATGCAAATTTCTCTAATCCAGTCAGGGCTTAACTTCTATGAAGGCAGGAACACACCTAGGTCTAGAGTAAGAGACAAGAAATGATTTCACTTAGGCCACAGGAACACAAGGTAATGAAGACACGCACATCATGAGGCCACAGGATAAAATTATTGTCACAACTATCAAGGACCACAGCGGAAGAAATAACTACAGCTCTTTTTCCTCGTTTCTGGGGTTCTCTTGTTGTCTTTTAACTTTTTTACTTTTAGCTAAAATATAATTAGATCATTTATCCCTTTCTCTTTCTTCCCTCAAACCATTTCTGTGTTCTCCCCTTCAGCGCCCCCTTTACCCGCACTCCCTTTCAAATTCGTGGCCTCGATTTCTGATTATTATTACACACACACACACACACACAGAGGTACATGTATATACATATACATATGTGTTTGTGTGTGTATACACATATATATGAGAGAGAAAACAAGCCCTGATGTTAACTGTATTTGATTAGAGATTATTTCCTATAACCGCATTTATACTAACTTCTAGGCCTATCCTTCCATGCAATCACAGTCACAGTATGGGTTTGAATTGGGTTTAGAATGACCCAGTCCCCCATAGCAATCTTTATGCTCTTTTCTCTGCAATATTTTGTAATTATACTGAAGTATTATAACTATTTCATTATATTTATCTTTAAGCATTTCGAAGTTTCTATAAATTGTATGATAAATTAGTCCTTCAAATACATTGTTAGTGAATGGAAATTAAATTGACATTTTGTTCTGAGTTGGAATCTTGCTTATAAATAAAATTGTTTATTAACTGCAGTAATGTTTTGTAAACTCTTTAGAATTCCTTCTATGCAAGACAGAAAATCCTTAAGATTTTCTTTCTAATATTTTAGTATTTAAAAGAATTTAAGCTTCAATTGGTCTTTTTTACCTCATTTTTATTAGTACATTGAGAGTTTGTAAAATGTATTTTGATCATATTCTCCACTGCCTCAACTCCTCCGAGATCCACCCCCAGTTCCCTACCCACTCAATGTTTTGTCCCCTTTTTATTTAAATCATAAAGTACAATTTGTGCCACCCATATGCTTTTGGATGTGTGGCTTTCACTGAAGGGTGACCAACCCTCCAGGAGCCCACAGTTACTCTACTTATTTTTAAGGTATCCATTAAAATGACAAATGATGATCGGAGACAATACATTCTTGAATTGTTCTAAATCTTTGGTGTCAGGCTCTGGACTTTTATCATTAACTATTCTGTTAAAAGTATTTATTGAAAACACCCAATATAATATTTAGGAAGTGTTTGGAATATGTTACCTTTTCTATTTTCTGGAGTGTTTTTATCACTAAATTGTGTTGGGTTTCGTCAAGTGGTTTTCATACATATTTCTTAAATATTATATGTATCAGAATCCCATAAATACTCGAATATATAATACCATATGCTATGATTAATCTCACTTTGTAATGGTGGCATAATTATTTTATGTAGTTGTATAGTACTGGATCAATCTGCTAACTTTTAAAAGAGCCGTTGGCCCTTAATTTAATTTTGTACACAATTTTCTTGTATGGAACTTTAGTTTCATAATTAAATTGACCAAATAAGAGTTCAGAAGTAGAAAAAGTCACCCTTTCTTTTTTATGTAATAAAGAAAATCATTTACTATCATGAGTTCCATTTACTTCTTAAATACGTTTTATGAAAATTTCCTTTGAAAGATAATCTTGTTCTGGAATTATTAGTATAAGTTAAGCCTTTAAATATGGGCTCAACATCTTTAGCCATTATGAGGCCATTCAGTCTCTTTACTTCTTTTTATGTCAGTCCTAGAGATTTTAGTTTTGTGCAATCTCTGTTTCAAATATGCTCTTGACTTTGTTGATAAAACTAACTTTTCCTGATTTATGTTTTTAATTAATTTTAGTTCTCTGGAAGTATCAGCTTTTTGATTATTTTCTTTTCTTTCTTATCTTTATTTTTCAAGAAATATTTTCATCAGTTTTAGCAATCTCTGCAAAGAGACAATTCTCGATTCATTGATTTTTTTTCTCTTGGTTTTATTGATTTATAATTAATTTATAATTAATTGTCAATTTCTACTCTCATCTTTAGTATTCTCTCCCTTTATTTACTTTGAATTATTATAAGGGAGTGACATATATCATTGGTGTTTGTGATTGTTTCTTTTGCAATGTTTCATAGAACTTACTTAAAATTAAGAGATTGGTATTACATGAACATTCTGTTTTCAAAAATAGGAAATGCAACCTCTTTCACTTCTGAATGAGTGTTTAAATCTGTACGTTTCTCACTATGTGTTTCAGGTGCATGTCAGCACTTTCAGCATGCTGTATTTATTATCATTCATATCAAGACATGTTTCTAGCAAAGCTCTTGTTTTGCTGTAGCAAAGTTTCTGACCTTGTTGCAGTTAAATGTGCTTGGATTGCTTCACTATAAAAGTGAGGCTACTTTGTCGTGGTGGTTACTGTTCTCAATTCATTTTGAATGGCCAGCCCATGGCTTATACTGTTGAGTATTCCATTGGAACTCGATAAGAATCCTAAATTCTTGTTCATCTATTAAATTTGCCCTATGCTTGCACAGCATTGCATGTGTGTTATGAGTTCCAAAGGATGCATATGTACTCATTGCTGCTAAGAGAAGTCTGAAACATGAAAAAATAGCTTTATCAACTAGTAGTTATATGTATTGTGAAGTGTGATGATTCATTTAATAGTTTAGAAAACATCACTTTGAATTAGTTAAAATATATGTTTTTATATTTTGTTAGGCATATGCAATATTTTTCTTCTCTTAATTCTTCAGTTGGGTAGGTTTACTTTATTATATCTCTAGTTGAAAACAAATATAAATAAATTATAATTTTTTTCTTAACAACATTAGGAAAAAATGCCATTGAAAGTAGCAAAAAAGAAATCAAGCTTTAGAAATGAAATAGTGAACAAAATATACTCAATACTTTCATTAATTTTTCTTTGTAGTGTATTTCTACTGGGATTATATCCATATATAAGACCTGGCATTATATTATATTACTATATATACATATATATGTGTGTATATATTAATATATGTACAATATTATGTATATTATATACCATATATTATATTATATGTATTTCAGAAAAGTGAAATACATATACATGTTTGGTGTGTGTATATGTGATGGACAACAACATAGTAGGTAATAGTAAGAATTGACAAAAACTATTGTGTGACAAAGAATTTTAAATGGATGTGGAAGAAAGAAGCAAATTTAAGGGCTGGGGCTGTAGCTTATTAGTGCAGTACTGTGGAGCATACATGAGATTCAATCCCCACTATCACAGCAGGAGACAGAGGGTCAGTTTGGGTTGATTGATCTGGATTGTATGCAGGATTTACTAAATAAACAATGAAAGGCAAAAAGTCTCAGTTAAGATACTGTTTTTAAAAATCATGTTGGGAAAAGACAATTGTTTCTACTTTCTCAGTAGAGATATGTGGCCATAGATATATAGAATAGTCATGGTATTCACAAGTCACAGTTAAGAATACTTGATGAATAGTTAAATACAGAGTAAGCCAGGATCAAAATCATATTAATAGCTTGGACTTTTATGTGGATGAGACAGATAATGCACAAGAATCCATTTTGTGGAAAGCATAATCGTGTCTATATTGTACATTTTGAGACTGAGTTTCTGTCATTCAGATGGCCACATGTTACAAATGAGAGGGAATATACTTGTGTATTTTAAATGGCAACTAAGCTGGAGGTAATGATTTAAAGACATTGCTTTATGCTGAGATATCCATTTGAATAGCAAATACAATTAAAAGTTTGATTATATTTTTATCATATTTGATTACTATTTTATATGTTTCATAATGCAGATAGTATGTTTAAATAGCAGACATGGATATAGTTTATTAATCAACTATTCATTTATTGTATAAATGCTCTAAAATGCTTTGCTTTAGAAGGAGCTGTGGTGAAAATGGCGACTGTTTACATTTCTCATGGAACCTGCTGGGATATAAAATTAAGTGAGCAAGAAGGAACTCCTAAGTAACATCATTTAGTATGAGTCAATAAGGAAGATTTTAGTCAGGGACATGTAAAGAGGTAATGTAAGGATATGAACAGACAAAGAAATTGTCTTTGCAGCCAGAGTTACAACAGGGAAACCCTGTCTCAAAAACAAAAATAAATAAATAAATAAATAAATAAATGAATGAATGAATGAATGAATGAGGACATAAGAGGGGGTGACTAGAAGGGAGATAGGCAGAAAAGCAAATTTCCATTGGAAAAAGTCTTGATGGTTTTGTATGCACCTTGGTATTCATCAAGAGGAACATAGCAATATGGACAACTTGAAGACATAGAGAAATGATGTAGAGGAGCCCTCATTGGGCAGAGGAATGTGATCAATGAGAAGCATATGCAATTAATTTTGACGAGTGGTAGATTTCATGTATTGTAAGACAGATAGCAGAAGACCATTGTTCTATATATGCAGATACTGTTAAAGCACAAACTGGTACAGTTTAGCCTTACGCCATCTGTAAGAAGTGGTGTACCTTCAACAAAGTGATACCAAACAGATAACACAAAGATATGGAGAACCATATTGTGCAAAAACAAGCCAAAAAAAGCAACATCAAATTTCAGTTTACAAAG
Organism: Cricetomys ansorgei; assembly: GCA_026225945.1. Taxonomy (NCBI): domain Eukaryota; kingdom Metazoa; phylum Chordata; class Mammalia; order Rodentia; family Nesomyidae; genus Cricetomys; species Cricetomys ansorgei. The sequence continues at coordinate 20,314,425 of JAMJFZ010001815.1, forward strand.
ACCTCCCATTTGATTCCTTCCATTTGATTCTCACCATGGCAACCAGAGAAATCCTGTTAAATCCTGAGGACTATCAGTCCACTGCTCTACTCTAAGGCTTACAGTGGCTCTTCATTACTTGCTTCTTAAAAGCAAAATTCTGTTTCAGAAAGATTCATTATGTTTGAAACTGCCTTGTTCCACTTGACCTGTCCACCTGTTTCAGCTCTTCTTGGCCCCCGTGCATAGGCTTCCCGCAGATCAGATCGCTGGCTGTGTTCATAGCCTGAGCTGCCTTCTTCATTATATACATAGCTTAAACTTACTGATCAGTGTCCTCTGGTCAATCATTTTTAAATTTAAGGCCACACCTCATGGAATGCTCCTTGCACTTTCTCTATTCACGTGTTCCTCTGTATTCCTCTGTGGACCACTTTATAAATTACGCTTTGGCTCTTTCTGTCTTCATTTGGAGCGTAAGTTCCCAGGAAGTGTTTAGTCCATGCCTGTATCTATATATAGATAAATATATACTACTATATCTTCAATTCCTATAATATTGCCTAAGATTTAAGTGATCCTCAAAATTATCTCCAGAAACCACAAATGAGGAAAGCACGGAGCATTTCATATTGCAAAAACCTTGAAGATGTATCTGTGGCAGATGTACACATTTTAAATAAGGTAAATGTTGTATATCTACTTATTTGTATGTTTTCTTATTTGTCATAGAGCTTCTATGAACTCACTTGAAAAAGGAACTTAAATGTATTTATTTATTTACTTACTTACTTACTTACTTATTTTTTGGTATGGTGAGCACAGGGCCATAATGTCACCATGGAAGTCAGAGGGCAACTTGCTGAGGTCTTTCTGTCTTGTGAGTCTTGGGGATCTAACTCAGGTCATCAGGCTTGGCAGCAAGCACATTTACCCTCTGCACCATCTTGCCAGCCTTTTGAGATCATTTTGATTTTTGACACCCCTATCTTACATGTAAGGTAGCTGAAACACAGAGTGATACAATCTGCCATAGGAAGATCAGTGAAGTGTTGGGAGAAGGGAATCAGGTCCAGGTATCTTCTTCTGAGCCTGCTTCCTTGACTGTCATTCATAATGACATTATTGCCTCTTAATTTTATGATCTATATAGATTCCAGATGATGCAAATTTTAGATGTTTACAAAAGCACGAGTAGAACCACATTTTAGACATTTATAGATATTACATAGCAATAGTTGGTCTGTTTAAAAACAAGTGAAAATGATCTTTTTTAATGTAATATAATTAGCATGGTCAAATTGGTGGATACATATACATGTTTGTACCTCTATGGGACAAACTAATTGTCTCTGTATCCTGCTGCATTACATTAAAAGTAATTATCATGTATAACTATTGAAATAGCCATAACAACTATTTATCAGTTGAGAAGACAGTCTGCACCATGAAAGGAGTACATGTAGTACAAATTTCTAATTCCTCCCAAACATCAAAGTCAATGGTGATCTATCAGAGAAAAACACAAAAAAGCCATCTATATGGTAAATGACACTAAAAGCAGATCTTTAAGTATAACATGAGTTAAGGTACAAATGAATTTTAAACTCAGAAAATAACAGGCTTAACATTAATTTACTTTGATTTTACTTCTCCCTTGGTCTTTGTTATAGCAGATGGCCTTTCAAACCTAGAGATCTCTGTTTTACAATTGACTCATTTTAAAGATTTATTTTCATTTTATGTGTGTCAACATTTTGACTGCATGCACATCTTTACACCATGTGTATGCAGTGCCTTTGGAAGCCAGAAGAGGGTGCTGGATCCCCTGAAACTGGACTTGATGTTTGTGAGCTGCCCTGTGGTGAATGAATTCAGTAATAACATTATGGATAAATGTAAGAATGTTGTGGAACACAACCCTCTGAGCATGATGTGGCCTTTGCCTTCTTGAATTGCCAGCAACTGAGATTTCCTAATGATGACCTGAACAAAGTTGGGTCACTTTGTCATGGCAGGTGTCATTGGTCACCTGCCACTGTTCCAAAGATTGTAGGGTTGTGATCACAAGACCTGTTGTAGCTGCCCATAAATTGCCCAGGCTTATGTAAGGAGCCCTTCACGCATCTTCTGTAAGTGACCTCAATGAAACTTGTATCATTGGCTAAACAGGAGTGGGATTCTTTCTTTGTTGTGTCACTGGTCCCCTATGTGGAATATACTTTTCCCAGAAATAGTTCATGAATCTGTAAACATTTCATAGAGTGGCAAGTGCAAAGAATTTCCTACATATGAATATGTTTATATTTCTACTGGGCATGTAGTTTTACCTATGAGAGTCCTTATCTACGCAGTAATGAATATTGGAATTTGTGTTATTTGGGTAAATAGCTTTAATCTGATATGTTGTTTTCCCTCATCATTAAGTGAGAAACACAAATTTTAAGATCCTATTAGAATAGAAGATCAGTATATAATTTCTCTAGTTTTTCAGTTTTCAGATATATGTCATGGAATTTCAGAAGCCATGTTACATCACAAAAGTCTTTCATTCCACGTTGTACTTGACTGCTATATATCTGTGAAATGTTAAGATAACTATTTCACAGGCATTCTTTATTTTAGATTTTCTTGGAACACATTCCAATCAGGACATAGTCTTGCATGGTTCAGTCTCTAAAAGGAATGTGTGTGTGCGTGCGTGTGTGTGTGTGTGTGTTTGTGTGTGTTAAATTTTCTGGTTTGACATAATTAAGTCTTACGATCTTTTAGAAAACAAAATCTTGTACAGATGTCTCTGCAAACCATTTTTTTTATTATTTATAACTCCAGACAAATTTAATTAATAATTGTAGTTCAAAATGAAAATCTTAAATGCACATAATTGTGTTCTGACTTAGAATATTAATCATCTATGTACGTGGTTATTATATTTGTTATGACATATATTTTTCTGTTTTAATCTCATATATTTCTGCATATCTAATGCATACAAGCAAATTATTTTTATATTAGAAAATGGTATATGAATATTTTATTTAACCAAAAAAAGAGATTGAGAACTATTGTACTAAAATTAAGTATATTAGTATATTTTATAGTTAATTTTGTTTCATGTTAACTGAATAAGCTCACCTCACATAGAAAATTCTGAAATAAAGATTTTCAGTTATTATGATATAGAAGGAAACAAGACATTAGGATAATTTCAAATTAAAAATAGACAAAACATCACAGATTTTAAGTTTAAACCATATCTTAAGACTGACATCCAAAGTATGGATATAAGTTGTCCAGCAATTATGACCTGCTTACCGTTAGACATTAAATTAAATGGATTATTAAACTTAATTTAGATAAATATTTTATTGTTCAGCATGCATTCAAAATCTGAACCCTTCCCAAATCTGGCAATTGCCTTTTATTGACCAATTTTTAATGCTTAAAAATCAAGGGAAAAACAAAATTGTAATAGCATTTCCAGAAACTATTCAGGTATCCAGTGAAAATTATTCTTTCTCCCTCTTCCTGTCTGCATTGATACTTTTCCTTTGTAACATTTTTATTTAATTTAAGGTCATTCTTCCAACTCTGTAATAATTGTAAATAATTGTTTTCTGTGTTGTTAAACATGGCTGGGAGATGGTTTATTTTGTAGAAAATAGCCCATTTTAATGACTGGTGATGAATTGTTTATTGTGAGTTTAAGATATGCTCACCCAAGATTTACTTAGTTGATGTAAAATGAGAAGTTTCCTATCAGTCTTCTTGAACCACATAATTTTGTGTCTTATTGGTGTCTTGTCAGGTAAAGAGGCAATAAAAGGTTAGGCACAGCCCTCCTCCATCCTGAGAGCTAGACAGAGCATAGTCATAAATTGTTATGGGATTCCAGGTTCTGGGGTGTATCCCTTTTTTTATGTTATTCTTGATATGCTCATAGAATCAGGACTTCTGAGTAACTCTTATGTGGGTTATAAAGATAAGGATTCAGGGTGCCATGCATCATCCAATTCGACTTACCTTTAAATTTGAGATTATAGTGTATTCTAACTATTTTGGTACAGGTTTATGCAATGAATTGTTCACCTAGTTTCATATCATGTATTCAGAGAGAAAGCTCCTGAGTATGCCATTATCTATCTTTGCCCTTACAGCTAGTTGTTGCTCATATTCTTTTTGTTTTATTTTTATTAGGATTAGTCTTGGTTATAAGAGTAGCAAATAAGATGTTCATCTTAAGAAGTGATATTTCATCATTTATCACTTACAAATGTTACTAAATGTTGTAAAATTGCTTTCTTAAGAAACTTTGCATTTTATTATCACATAATTAATAAATCCAACCTCAGTGCGTTGCTTTAGTAAATATGTGCATGAAAAATCATGCCATGTATTCCATAAAATCAGCTTGAGGTTAACAGTATTGCTGAGAAACCAGAGGAAATACACAAGTTGGCCTTTTCCTTTGTTCTGGGATGTTTTCCATGTGAATAACTTTCATGAATGACTTTAATAATAGATGGTGTTAGAGAAGGCAGACATCTATAAAATCCTTTGAGATACCGAAGATGATGCACGGGAATATTGATTCTAGTGCTCTTTACAATAATTTCTGATCAATTATATGCATCACCTAGATCATTTGTGCTAACAGATAGTTTAATGAAACATCAGAGTCAATTACACAAAATCTGACAGACATATGGGAACATGGAACTCATAATCATTAAATTAAAGTGAGAAAAAATTGACTCTGGTTGCTCAGAGATATTCTTTAAATCCAGGCATTGATATATTTGACTTGATATATTTGACTGTGAATTGTATAAAAATATTTTATAAGAAATTTTCAAGGGTACATATAAAGGTAAAGGCATTCTTTTCTTACAATGAATTTTGACATATTGAAAATTAAGTATTTCTACATAAAGTTTATATTGCTCTTTCTCTTTTCCAAATAGGTTATGTGGGTATGCAATTTATGTCGGAAGCAACAAGAAATCTTAACCAAATCTGGAGCATGGTTCTTTGGAAGTGGCCCTCAGCAGCCCAGTCAGGATGGGACTCTGAGTGACACAGCTACAGGTGCTGGATCTGAGGTGCCCAGAGAAAAGAAAGCACGGCTACAAGAGCGATCAAGGTCTCAGACTCCCTTGAGTACAGCAGCTGCCTCTTCCCAGGACACTGCTTCCCCTGGTGCCCCACTGGACAGAAGTAAAGGGTCTGAGCCTTCTCAGCAAGCTTTAGGACCTGAACAGAAGCAGGCATCAAGGTCTAGAAGTGAGCCACCAAGAGAGAGGTAATGGTTCATTACATCTGTAAGCAGAAGTTGGGGTTTGCTGGAAAATACACCTGTTATCAAGAGCCCAATATCTATTAGGAGCAAGTGGAAGTATTACTTCTTAGGCCCCACATTCAAGGCAACAACAGATGTTTTGCTGTCTCTAGAATATGTTATTTCAGAAGAGACATTTCTGTGTTGGGAAGCTTTTCGTTCATATCTTGCATAGATGCCAGTGACAGTTAAGTCAATCATTTGAGTTACAAACTTCCATGTCTGCGCTGAGAAAAGCCTTTAGAAACAGTTTATTTAAAGAATTAAGACTTCAGTTAGAAAAAAAAAGTAGTATGAAAGCATATGATTTAGAACCTGAAATATTGAAAGGCACAGTGGGACATCAGAGACTCTTTCCTTAGCTGCACTCTAAAAGCAGCCAGGAACTTATCAAGTTAGTGAAAGAAGATGCTGTGGGCGCCTGTGCTGGCATGTGGCCTGAAGGTCTTTCTAAAGGATACCACTGGATAGGGTACAAATAGTAGAGGAAGAGGAAAGGAGAGGTAACAGGCAAGATAGTAAGGAAAGGGATCAACTTTCATAGATTTTATTCTAGGCATAATGGAATGTCACAAAAGATGTAAACAAGGGATAATATAATCAGATAAAGTACATCAAATCTTTCCCTCATCCATTCATTTATTTGAGTTAATGCTGTTCACTAAAAATAGATGTCAAGGATGATGTATCATGTGGGACCTGGTTGAGGCTTGATTGCTTCTGTTTGTGTACTTCTTATTAAAGCTACTAGATAAGGAGTAGTCTCCATCCATGGAAGTGTTCCGAACCCATTTTCAAACAAAATTTGCACAAAATCAATGACTTCATAGTAAAGCAGTCAGGAGTCCAGTCCCGATTCTGCCATATAGGCAGAACTTTGTAGGGGGTGTGCCAAGTATTAGAGGAGAACACAAGGGCCCAGGTTGACATGGTGCCTACCTACCTGAATATGGCCATCATTTCAGCCAATACTCATCAAGCATTCACTATAACTGAACTCAGAGCCAGGAGCCAGAGGGTGCAGAAATGATGAGAATGTATCCGTTTTCTCACACTATGAGAAAACAATATCCCAGGGAAGACAGACACCTAGGTAATTAGGAACCAGATTGTTTGATCATGCTAGGAGATCTGTAGACTACTTTGAGAGATCTGGAAACAAAAGAAGTGGCTTTTGAATCAAGTATTGTAGGATTCCAGATGTTAGAGGGGAGATAGTAGGAGAAAGAATAAATGCATGCAGAGCTATATTGAGAGAAGATAGCCGGGGCACCAGACATACTACAGTGACAACAGAATGAAGCTCTCTTGATGGCAAAATATACTGTGTTATGAAATGAAAGTATTAGAGATGTAGCTTAGGACTGGCCATAAGACGGTATCATTAAGTATGGCAAACATGGTAGAGCTGTAAAGCTGGTAAAGAAAAAAGAATCAGGTTTGGCTTATGGTGAAATCCTATATAAAATCCCAAGAAGTGAGGAGGAATGTTGACACTTTAAAAACAGCACAAATACTGTGATCCACAGCATGATAAAGCAGTAGCCCATAGATGGATAATAGACTTATGGGTATACAAGCAGAAGAGAGGCAGTCACAGTTTGTACTTGGGCAGCCTTAATGAAGCAAGCTTGAATGGATGACTATTTGATTTCAATTTTTGAAGACTTCTTGACCATATTTTGAGCATTAATTGGGAGCTAGTGGAAACAAAGGAATTAAGGTAGTAATGAGAAAAGGTATTATTAATTGGGGGAAAAACCCTACAGTGGAGAATCCTACCATTTACATCTTAAAGTGCCCTCACGGGTGAGTCTCTTTTAATGCTCTCATGGTCTCTGCATGGTAAGCTGCCATTACAGCATCTCCAGAAAAGTAAAATGATTCAATATAAACTTCTCCAAGTGCAAGTAATCATGAAAAACCAGTGGAATGCTTGCATAGAATATAGTCATGGCATCTCTAAAAAGTGTAGTTGCTGTTAATACATGGTGATATTAGACACCTTTCTATTGCAAAATTGCAACCTTACACTTTCAGATCCACCTTCAAGTCCATTTCCTTTTCATTTTGAAGTGCCACTGTGATATAAGCAACGCAGGCAGAACTCACCATGCTTCCTTACACTCTCTGACACTGTTCCCTTTCTGTCACCAACAGTCTCTCCCTTGCCTACCCCACAATATATCTTAGCAACTATGCTTTGCTAATCCACAATAGAATCGATTAATTCCCCACATTTTATGTTATACACACACACACACACACACACACACACACACACACACACACATTTGGACTTGCTGCCCCTGAAGAGCAGGGCATGGTCATGGGGCTGTCTCCACTTTAACTGCAGAAGGCTTAGCCAAGGCAAAATTGTTTAGCAGCAACTTCTAGCAAAGCTTAAGGGACTTCCCAGGCCATGTGCTTTGTATGGAGAAATACTGAAGGGCACAACTGAAGTATACCCTTATGGGTTTCAATGACCTGCCAACCCCTTTTCCTTTAGTTTTGTCTTTGCCTGTGAAAAGCATATAAAGAAAGAAAAAACTAAAAAAAAACTAGTTACTTCTTTGGGGTTCTATTTTGAAATATGGAGAAATAAAGGAAGAGGGAAAATGAACAGCGGCTTTAAGCATTGCAGTATGTCTGAGCTGAGGGTGCTGGGTGGCATGCACCTTGGCTTTGGCTTTGAGTCCTAGCACTGTGATTGATGGATGGATGAATGGATAGATGGATGGATGGACAGAGAGAAAGACAACAGTATTTCTGTTAATGATATCTGAGAAAGTTAAAATATAAGATATGTTTCGGCCATTGTTTTCTGACTGATGCTATAAAAGAAAGGATTATGTGCCTACAAGTCAAAATGAATTTACTGTTATCAAAGTGCTACTAGATTTCTGAAATTAGCGCATTCCTAATTATAAAAGTTCCATTGATAATCAAGAATTATAAGTATAAAATGTTCGTAAATATGTGTGTGGAATACATGTTTGATCTTGTATTGATATATGCTTATGTTTCGATTTTATGTTATTTCTATCTGAAACATTTAAGTCACAAGAGAATGTAAGCATAAAATGTGCCTACTGATGATTTTTTTATTTAAATGCAAACTTTAAAAGGTGAAAGTAAGTTTTTGATCCTATTGTAATTAACGAAAAGGGTTTACATTTAAAGCTTAATCAGTAGGTAAATTTAACGTGGTTCTTTACTCCAAATTTTAATTAGACACGGGATACTATACTAATTATATGAAATAATCGATTTGGGGCTTGAATGCTGAGTTAAGAGTGTCTCTCCTTGCGATGTTTAAATTTATCAAGTGCTCTCCTTTGTGCACAACAGGAAGAAGGCTCCAGGGCTGTCGGAGCCGAATGGCAAGGGAGGCCTGAAGAGCGAGCGCAAACGCGCGCTCAAGTCCGCGGCGCAGCCCGGGGAGGGGACCGCGGAAGAGCGGGAGCGGAAGGAAAGGCGGGAAATCCGCAGGCTGGAGAAAGGGCGCTCCCAGGACTACCCGGAGCGGCCAGAGAAACGTGAGGACGGCCGGGCGGCGGAGGACGAGAAACAGAGGAAGGAGGAGGAGTACCAGACCAGGTACCGCAGCGACCCGAACCTGGCGCGCTACCCCGTGAAGCCGCCGCCCGAGGAGCAGCAGATGCGCATGCACGCTCGGGTGTCCCGCGCGAGGCACGAGCGGCGCCACAGCGACGTTTCGCTCCCGCACACCGAGGCCGCCGCCGCCGCCGCCGCCGCCGCCGCCGCCGCAGCAGCAGCAGCAGCCGCGCCGGCCGAGGCCAAGGCGGGCAAGCGCGCGCCGGCCGCCGCCAGGGCTTCTCCGCCCGAGTCCCCCCGTGCGCGCGCGCCCGCTGCCCAGCCTCCCGCCGCCGAGCACGGGCCGCCGCCGGCGCCACGGCCGGTCCCGGGCCCCGCGGAGCCGCCCGAGCTGCGCGCCGCCCCGGAGCCGCTCCGCAAGCAGGGCCGTCTGGACCCGGGCTCGGCCGTGCTCCTTCGCAAGGCCAAGCGCGAGAAGGCGGAGAGCATGCTGCGGAACGACTCGCTGAGCTCCGACCAGTCCGAGTCCGTGAGGCCGTCCCCGCCCAAGCCGCACCGGCCCAAGAGGGGAGGCAAGAGGCGGCAGATGTCGGTGAGCAGCTCAGAGGAGGAGGGCGTGTCCACGCCGGAGTACACGAGCTGCGAGGACGTGGAGCTGGAGAGCGAGAGCGTGAGCGAGAAAGGTGAGTGCGGCTGGGAGGGGAAGATGCGCAGATGCTGAGCAGGGGTACCCCTGAGCCAGGTGCACCAGCGCCTGAGAAATGCGAGGTGGATGCCTGGCCGGGAGATGCTGTGTTGCTTGGTCCGTGGGTACCGGGACAGATAGATGTACAGGATGCGCCTTCATCCCCCTTCAGACTTGTCTGTGAGCCACTGTTAGAGACATGTGGGAGCCTAGGATGGACGCCTGCCGGCTGGCTTTGAAAATCCACATGCTGAGGTCACACAAGCAGGTGAAGGTGTTGGTGTTCCAGGCTTAGAGCTGGAAACCTGGGGCACTCTTGGTTACATAGATGAAGGCAGTGGGAGGTTACACTTTTCCCGCATTAAGTAAAACCGACTGCCAGCTCCAGTGTAAAGTGAGCAGAGTTTCTTACTGATTTTGCTCCCGGGCATTCAGGGTAAGAGTGCAGTGTTATGTTTTGAAGTTATTTTGGAATGTATTTGTTTATGGGGGAATGACTTATTTTCTAGAAAAGCGAACTGTGTGTATAAACGAGTGCCTTCCCCCCCCCAAAGGGGGGGGACTTCATCTGTGCATATTCTATTCCCAAAGGTAATGTTTTCCGATTTCAAATTGAGCCTTCTCAAAATTTGTGAATAGATTCTAAATGATACCATTTAAGGTCTTACATGTTATGTGTTGCATGAAAGTAAATGGGACGTTTATATTCCAAAGTAAATAGGACAGTATGGTAGATTTTCCTAAACAGGTATTTTACGGTCTTACAGTCACCTATAGCTACTGAAGTTAAATAAGCCTAACAGTCCAGTTCCTTAATCTCACCGGCCATATTGCAAATGTTCAAAAAAAAAAAAAACTATTAAAAAGTGCTGGTCTAGGAAATGATTTAATTTAAAATTAAAATTACATGCTTTTCTTGGAGGGCATTCACATTTGACGCTGTTCAGGTAAAGCTTACTGCGGTTCCAACCTTGGTTGTGACCACTTTCCTTCTGGTAGTGTTGGGGCTTCTGTGTGTTTATTAATGAATTTGTATCTGGGTAGGCCTATTTATTTATGTTCCCCCACCCTTGATTTATAACTTCTAGTTATGTACTATATGATGTAACAAATATAATCAATTTTATTTTAAAAATAAGTTTTGTTTTTCACCATCTAGCTCCAAACTGCTTGTGCCTGGGTCCTCTCCCTTCCTGGCCCCTCTTAGTGCCTACACAGTGTGGAGTTCTATACAGGATGGTTAATAAATCTCATTCTATCAATACTGTTACTACAAACCAGCTTGAAACAGTTGTCTTTGGAATCTGTGTGTATCTAAGAAGGATCCGGCTCTTTTAGCTAACATTTAAACGAAGTCTCTTTGTAAGTTGTATACTGACCACAGGCTTTTTACAGTCAGTTGATGAATAGACTATAGTAACTGCTTTTGATTTTTCTCCCCTGAAGGAGTATCATGGGTGTTAACTATATAAATGCATGTGTTTGGCCGCAGTATGGATAACTATTGATGGAGGAGTAGATGTGAGCCGTTTATGGTACATATCAGGATGGGTGTGAACTCTGATAATCATCCCCAGATTACTATGGTAGCAATAGGTGATCTAAGAAAACCTGAGAAGATGCATGGATGATTGGGTGCAGGGACTGTGTGATGTGTGAGGTTCTTTACTTCTACTGGCTGCTTTCCCTGGACTTCAGTGACCTCTTGGGACAGACGAACCTCACAAGCTGGAGTAAAGGCTCCTCCCGTGAACACAGGAGCATCATGAATCCATACATCTTAATTCGTACTTAATCTCATTTTTTAATTCCCCTGCAATAGAGTTCTCCAAAATTAATCTTGACAAGATGAAATATTAAGTATAATATAAATAATGGCTTAATAGTGCAACATAGACATTTTCCTACCCCAAAATTTATTTATAAATGCTACAACACCCTACAATTCTCTAAGGGCAGTCTTGGCATCCACAGCGGTCTGCAGTACCCTGTGAAACTGCACAAGTTACTGAACCTTCATGTGTCTCCTGTTTCTTATTGGCATGAGGATCTGACTTGTAAGGTTGATGAATGAAAGATGATGCATATGTATCAAAACCAGATGTTAAATTAGCATGCCTCCTGTCTTTTGCGATTGCCTGTGGTGTCAGCCCTACAGACATCTGCATCAGGATTTTTTTTTCTTTTTTCTTTGTCACAGTGACAGATACCTGAGGGAAGCAGTTTGAAATGAGAAAGGAATAATTTTGGTTCCCAGTTTCAGAGATATCTTCTATGGTTGGCTGGCTCAATTGTTTGAGTCTGCAGTAGGCAGAGCATTGTGGCTGAGGGAACATGGCACAGAGGCTGCTCACCCCAGGTTGGCAGGAAACAGAGAATAAGTAAGGACAAGGACCAACGGACATCTTACAAGGGCATGTCTCTGGTTACCTACTTCCTCCAACTAGAACCTTCCTCTTTTTAAGAATTTCTACCACATCTCAATAATAGTGTGGAGTTACAAATTAATCAGTAGATTAATTGGGAGAGGCAGATTCCTCATGATCCAGTACTTCCCGAAAGCTCATTCTGTACATTGTTGCATTTGTAACAAGAATTTCAACATGTGAACCTCAGAGGGACATGTCTGTATTAGATGGCTCATGTCTGTATCAATATCATTCAAGAAGACGAGGCAGGAGAGTTGCCATGAATATACCAGCCTGAGCTACATAGTGAAAAACTATGTACACCTATACCCAAACCATAACAATATCTAAAGTTGTAGTGACTAAGGTGCCTGTGTCTGACATGAACAGTAAAGGAGAAACAAGCTGTTTTTATGTCATAGGCCCCAGGGGGATAAGCAGGAGAAGGATGATCTGTAAAGGGGTTTCTTGGGAAACAATGGATCCATGTTATGCTTTTCAGAATCAGGGAAAGGTGACTACTATAGTACATGATCTAAAGGGGCAGTGGGAGATAGTTACAGTTAGCTATGTCTTGGGCATTGACTTGTATCATTTGTGAATTTCACAATTAAGATAAACATTTAATATGGTACCTTGTATATTATAAGTACTTAATATAATTCCTTATTGATCTATGTTATTTCTTTTATATAACCTAACTCTGTTGTCATTTTATTTTTTTACCAAGTGTGCAGTTAGTACAGTGTATGGATATACTAAGATTTAAAATAGTATGTTTAATTTTTAAACATAGTATGTATAATTTTTCCTTCCCTCACAGAGTTTACATTCTTTTGAAAGCATGAGCAATAAATAATAATTATAGTCGGTTGTGGTGATGTGTGACTGTAGTCCTGATACTTGGGAGGTTGAGGCTGAAGGATTGTGAGAGGGAGGCTAGCCTAGTCTACATAGAAAGTGCAAACAACAAAACAACAAACAAAAAACAACCAAGAGTTGGTTATGTTGGTCCCTGCCTAGCATACTCTAGATACCAGTTTGATCCCTATTCATGCAATAATGATAAGTGTACAATATAATATATTTCGATCATATTTTACCCTCCCCTAACTATTCCTAGATCCCTCCTACCTTCCTATCCACCCAAGTTCACGCTAGTGCCCCTCTCTCTTTCTTCCTCCCTCCTCCATCTTCCTCTTCTTTTCCCTCTCCTTTCCCCCCTTTCCCTCCCTCTTTCAAAATTAATTAAGCAAACAAAATCAGTAAGATTAAAAAAGTAAACTACCAAAACAGAACAAAGAACACACAAAAACCATGGAGTCCAAGTGTAATTGGAGAAAACTAATTTTCCTTTTCCTAGAAGATATCAATTGCAAATAGCTTCATGGTTATGTGTGTGACCTTTGTGTGTACTTCCACTTTTTAGTGCTGATATTTTTGTGGCTGTCCATTCTATAGAAATTCTATAAAGAGGAAAGAACATCTCTAAAGAGTAAAGAATTTAAATCTTTACATTTAACATAATTATATCCCATAAATTCTGTCATAATTTCTTGATATATGCATCAACACTGAAGTGTCTGGAAGATGTCCTTTCCTTGAAGTCATCTACTACCTCTGACTCTTAGGGAATTCTTATACCTCTTCTTCAGTATAGGTTCCTACGCTTTGACTGAAGGACTTTGACAAAGACATTCCATTTTGGTCTGAGTGCTCCAAAGTATTGAAGTGTTCACGTGTTGCCAAGTAGAACAGTTACGTATCTCGTTCCTCATAGCTTGTGGATATTAACCAATATAAGCATTTCTACATAGAAGAGAAGTAAACAGTAAACTTAATCTTGCTTGTTAGGTGGCTCTTAAATTCAAATGAAATGTGCAATATAATCCATTGCCAGAAACGGAAGTGAACATTTGTGAAGAGGTCTGTGGGTAAAGGGAGGTAAAGGTGGTGCCATCCCTGAGGAAAGGAGGACATGAAGCTAGTTTGGGGATGAAGAATTGCTGCTACCTTGTTCCAAGGTGTTAAGCCACATATTCTAGCAAGGAACTTATTTTAGAAGTCTTAAGTGAGAAGGAGCTGGGAGAAGAGGTGTGGTCTCATCTTCACTTTGGCTGGACAGTACAATGTAGATTCTTTATTCCTTTGAGCTTTGTGTGTTGGTGGTGTCTGTGTGTGTGCACATTTTCCCACTTTACATATTTTTGTGTGTTTGTTTTGTGTCTGACCAAGCGTGTTTTTTTTTCTAGTTTATTCTTTTATTTGTCTTATTAACTTATATATCAAAGAGATTACCATAGGATGGCAATTGAACAGTTGGGAAAATTAACACGAGCGTTAACACCCAAGAGTTTTACTTGTCCGATTTCTTTTCTTTTGGGTGTTACAAATGACACAGAAAAGGGAAGAGAGACCAGTATCTGCCTTTGATGATGGAAAGATAAATATGATTCTTTCTCTTAACCTGTAACAGTGAGTGATGAAAGAGGAGATCTGCTGAGAAAGAGGTGGGGGGAAGGGAGAGAGAGAGAGGGAAAGGGAGAGAAAGAGACGAGAGATAGAGACCTACAATGGATAGGGAATGAGTTTCAGCTCTCTTTGATATGTGAAATTTAAATCTTTGGAAGATATTGAAAACTGATAACCCTGTGTCTCTCTGTCTGTAGCTCTATCTCTGTCTCATTCTTTCTCTTGTGTAACATCATTCATAATTTCTAATAAGATATTAAGAAATATATGTGGAAATCATGAAGGCTGGGCTTTTAGATTCAGATTCTGCCTGATATGTGAGTGACCAAAAATAATTCCTTAATTCTAAAAGAGGAGTTATGAATAAAAAGAAATTCTATAAAAAGGAAAACAACTCTATAAAAAGGAAAGAATTTAAATCTTTATATTTAACATAATTATATCCCATAATATTTCTTTCCAAATTAGTCTACAGCTAGGAATATTAGTCATTTAGTAGCATCTGATATAAGTTTTTGTTCTTGACTCAGGAAAACTAAATTAACATCTGCACCGCATCTCTAAGAATAGTCATATAGGGCTGGAGAGATGACTCAGCTTTTAAGGGCACTGACTGCTCTTCCAGAGTGCGCAGGTTCAATTCCCAGCACCCACATGGCAGACAACTGTCTGTAACTCCAATTTCAGGGGATCTGACACCTTCATACCAATGCACATAAAATAAATACATTATTTACAAAGAATAAAATAATCATATAGAGATTTGCATGTGATATGCGATAGCTGTATCAATATAGAACATCCTAATTTTTAATAAGTAGCTACCGGTCATTTGAAGGGGTAATATTTGTGCTTTAAAATCCATTCAAAATATATTTGCTATTGAAGATTTCATTGTCACCTATTTTATGTCACTAAGATTTCCTTCAGAATCCTTGTAAAATGCAGAATCATACTGCAGTGTTCTGACCCATTTTATCCAGTGAATGGAAAAGGTTGCCCTTACTTTTTGGTTCAATTTAGCAGAATCACGGGATCTCAGAAGCAAATGAAACTCTCCCCTTTCACACCCTCCTGAAGAGAGAAGGGATTGTGGGTGTTCAGAGCTTCCCAGTTTCCTGCCCTTGAGGCCTCTTACTTGTCCTAACTCTTCAAGCATGGACCACCTCTTGTTTCTAGTGCCAGGCTAAGGTTCTGAGAAGCGTCCCTTGTCAGTCCAGCTGCTTGTACTGCTTGTCCATGGACCAGTGTGGCTGTCTTATTTCTGGTTTCTTACTTCTGGTTGCTTACGACTGGTTTCTGAGACCAGGTATGGGATTTAAACCTTGTTCTGATTAGGGTTAGGCTTAGGTTTAGGCTTAGGCTTAGGCTTAGGTTTAGGGTTAGTCTCTAGACTGATGGGGTTGAATCTGATACTATTCAGAGCCTTCTAGCTGAAGTTTGTTTGCAATCTATAATCCATATGCAGGATTTTGAGCATCCATGTCTAGCTACTGATGTCAGCCACTGATGGGAATTACCATATTAGAAATTCAAATATACCTTCCATACTGTTCTTTGTATATCAGATGGCAGCTCTGATTCCCTGACATTCTGGACTTAAGTTTTATTGCTTATAACCATCTTCTTTTTGCATATCCTATTTTTATCTAGTTTTTACCTATTGGTTCTTTTATTTTTTAAAGCAACTCTTACATTCCAACTGGCATATCCAAATTTAGTTTCAGAAAACTTAGACTGCTATCCACAAGATGAAATCATAATTGTTTTTGTTTTCTAAGACTACATAGAAGTACCATAACTTTGTTAGTTTAAACATCAGAAATGTATTTTTTCACAGTTCTGGAAGCTAGATGCCCCAGATGTAGGTACTGGAATGGCTGATTTCTTCTGTGAGGCACGAGGGGAGAGTGTATCTTCCTGGCCTATGTTTGACTCTTTCTTGCTATGTTTTTACACCACCATTCTTTAGTATGTATCTGTATCTGTACATCCTTTTATCCCAAAGATGCTATCTCACTTGATAAGAATCCCCCACAATGTTGACATTTTAATTTACTCTCCTCCTTAAAGGCTAAGACAGTTGCATGTAGGATTTCAGTGAGTGTGAAGAGTGACAGAATTCTGTGACAGAACAAATACTTGAAAAACAGGTTAAGACCTCAAGGTATCAATGATTCAGGCTGTAGCTCCCAGGTGCATCAATTCTTGGCCCAATATGAGGTAGAACATGTTATCAGGGATATCGTATCAGTGGCTGCTGGTATCTGACAATCAGGAAGGGGTGGAGAAAGAAAGAGATGAGGATGAATGATTATTTCTATGACAGAATGTCTTCCTCCAACCGCCATATTATATCTTAGCTGCTTACCCACGGAGTAGTGTCACCCATGTCGCCCATTCAAGACAGGTCTTCTCCTTTAGTTAATCCTTTGAAAATGCCCCCAGAGACACAACACCTAGGGGAATGAGTGCTAATATCAGAGGTGGGTCTCAGTCCTCTTGACAACCAAGATGACTTCCCGTTTATCTGATACTCAAAACTTATTTATTTAAACTACTTGCCGCCAAAAGATTCATGTCCATCTTATAATTGCAAAATTCACTTAGATAATCTCCAAGAGTGCCTATATTCTTTTTTAAAATACTGATGATGATGATGATGATGATGATGACGATGATGATGATGATGATGATGAGGATGGATGGATCTTGCCATTGCATTCATGTGGAGGTAACAGGAAACTTTGTGAAATCAGTACTCTCCTTCTTCATTTATGAGGATTCCAGGTATTGAACTCAAGTTGATAAGCTTACATGGTAAGTGCTTTTACTCACTAATCCATCTTAGTAGCCTCAAGTCCCCCATATTCATAGCATTTCCTATATTCTCTGAAAATTGAAATTCAAGGTCTTCTCTGAGCATAAAGGCAAATGCTCATGAAATTCTGTAAAACTTTAAACAAATTTCATATTTCCAGTGTACAATGCCATTGAATGTGTATTTCCATTCAGAAATGGAGGAGTCATTTTCTGTTTGAGTCAGTGTTATAGTTTGGCTGTGAAGTCTTTCCCCACAGTACAATTTCATGCTTGGTCTCAGACAATAAAGCTGTTTTGTGAGGTTGTTGAACCTTTGAGACTGTGGACCTGCTAAAAGAATTAGATCACTGAGGGTGGGTCTTGAAGATTGTAGTCATTCTGGTTCTACCCTGAATTCTCTTTCTTTCTCATCAATACCATATGAAAAGCTACTGCTATAAGATCCTCCTGCAGCAGAGTGACCTAAGACCACAGTTGTGTATTTCCCATCCTGACAGAAGGCATGAACCAAAATGGATCTTTTCTTCCTTAAGTTACTCCTTTCGGGTACTTTATCACAGAGATGTAAAAGTCATTAATACCATGAGGCTTCTTCACTATGACCAAATAGTAGATATAACTTTAAGATATCTTCCTTTCTATATTTATATTAAATAAATAGTATGATTCACCATACTGGGTACGTGATAGTCCAAACAAATTCAAAATCCCGTGCAACTATCACAAGTATCATAATAAAGTTTTCTCATTAATAAGTTTCATATTTATTTAGAAATGCAAGTGCCTGGGGAAAAGATAAAAAATAACTCAAATTTTGTGTGGGGAATAAAATAGAGAGAATGTCAATATTCAACTATACTTAGAACTCCAGCCCAGCACTTGGACTTTATTTTTTATCAGGCTAGAGAAGTGAATTCCTACCTAGGATGTCCCAGTGGTGCTTGAGATTCCACAGAGCAGAGTGAGGAACAAGAACAGTAGCTTTAAAAATGCTTGAAACAGATAGTTGGAAACAGATGCCCCAGTGGTTAGCAATGTGTACTTCTCTTGCAGAGGATACAAGTTCAGGTCCCAGCAACCATGTTGAGTGGCTCACAACAATCTTTAACTCTTCTTCTGACCTTCATATGACCATAGCCACATACAAATTCACACAGACACACACGTACCCCCCCCAAAAAAAAAAAAACACACTGAAGACAACACATACACACACGGTTATTTTTAAACTTTCAAAAATAAAATTTTTGGAGCTGAAACTTTAAGTTATCCAACTTAGATGTAATATTTGGAAAATCTAGCAGATCATTTGGTGCAGTGCTGGTTATTTTTCTCACAGCTTATTATTTCAGTCCATTTGGAGGTAGAACTCCTACAGGATGAAATCTGAACACTGTAGTCCAAGCCTGCCTATTGTGATCCTTACCTCTCCTGGCATTGTGCTCCTGCTGACTGATGAGTAGTCTTTCCCTGATGTCCACATTTATCACTGCCTTCTCTGTCTCTGTCTCAGTTTCTTGACAGCATTCTGCCTCTTAAAAATGCCCTTCAATGCCAGGACAGAAATTCCACTTCTTCCTCCCTACTTCTCTTGAAGTATCATGTTTTGTTTTTAATGAAGTTTCTATTTTTGTAGATGTTTGTATTTCCATAGGGAAACACATGAGTGTTTGAGTGGAGGCATTATATTTCTATACTTAATGTTCAGTTTAACTAATGTGACAGCTTACAGTTGCTTACATAGACATATGGGTATTCAACAATGAATTCATCTTAACTTGTAGAGGTATATACTTGAGTAAAGAGAAAAAATACACTAAAGTACTACTGTGGATAATCGAGTATGAAAACAATAATTTTCCCCATCTTCTAGTTCTTCAAATTAATGCATTTTCAAAAAGTACTGCAGCAAATTAAATGATATTGAAATTGAATGACAGCAAATTAAATTTGGGGGTGTTGCTCAGTGGTAGATCATTAGCCTAGCATGTGGGAGGCCTTACTTTCTAGTTTCAGAATTGTGTTTCTTTATTTTACAACTTGGTCATCTAATTTTTTTGAACTATAAAAAAGAAATTGTGATGTTTCTGCCATTAAATATTTACTTGGTAAATATTTTAACACAATAGGAAAAATAACTATCCATAGGTAAACTTACAGCATTCATTATAGAAGAGAATAATTCTTAGAATTAAGGATGTAAAGCACCCTTAGTAACATAACATCAAAATTAGTAGCAGAACACACAACTAGTGTAGATTGAATAGTAGCTGAATGGCAACAAAGAAAAGAAGTTGGAAATGAAATTGACATAAAACCCCTAAAGAATAGAAAACAAACATTAGATTAAGGGGCTGGAGAGAATTGGTTATTTGAGAAAGTATAAATTATGTTGGCGATTAAGAGCCTTTAATAAGCCATCCATTGAATTAAGTATGTAAGAATGTATTTCTCAGTAAATAAGGGAGTTGAAATTATGATATAAAATCCTCAAATTCAAGTAAGCCTGATGCTTATAACTTCCTTTAAGGCTCATTTTTTTGTCTCTCGTGGACTGCTTTGCCATTTCCTGACCTCTTCTGGTACTTCTCCTATCTAAATATTCATATATGGAAATAAGAAGCTAAGCTACGCATATGGAGAAAATACACAGTATTTATCTTTCTGACCCTGTGTACCCTTACTTAATAAGGCCTTTACAGTCCTGTTATCATGACTGCTTACACCTCCTTTTCCCACTTTATTTTTGTTTTTGGTAGATTGTGACCTGTATTAGCTCTTCTCATGAAAGGCTAGGGATAGTAAAATGCCAGTGATTAATTATCATCTCTTAAATAATCATGTCTTGGGCACATAGCCTGTGTTTTCACTCTTTCACAGTTTCCTGTACTACACTCCAAAGAAGGAAATGAGGTCCTAGGAGATGAACTTGAGCTTCCTGCAGCTCTGTTGATGGGGGAGCTTTGATCAGGGATTGCTTCCCATCGTCCAGGCTGAGGCTACTATTGGCTGTCTCCCAGTTTGTGGACCAGTCTCACCATGGACTTTTCTCTAGACTTTAACTCAGTATCTATCTTGCTAATATGTTTTTGAGAGACAATTTATTTTAAATAAATGTGCTTTTTGCTTAGAGTACGAAAAAATAAAGGCACATGTGTTGATATTTTGAAAATATCACTTAGCATTTTTCAAGAAGAAAAATTTTAAAGGTGGCTCAGGAAATAATAAATAAAACCCCAGTTTTTATTATTTAGACATAGTATGAACCAGAGAACACATTGTCCTTTGTATGATTTACTTGGCAGCATCTTAGTTACTTTTCCTGTTGCTATAATAAAATACTCTGACTAAACAACTTAAGGGAGAAAGGACTTTTTTTAAATCAAAGTTTGAGGTAACTTTGTGCAGGGAAGTTACTGTGGCAGAAGCTTGAAGCATTGGCTTCGAATCCACAATCAAGAAACAGGGAGCAAATGCTGTTGCACAGTTAGACTTTTCCTTTTTATTCAGTCCAGTACTCCAGCACAGAAAATAATGATGCCTAGTGAATCAAGATAATCCCTCACAGGCACGCCAAGACATTTGCTACCTCTAGACTGGTCAGTATTAATTCTTACAACAAGTCATTTGAAGTTAACCAGGGGGGATGTCTCAGTTACTTTTCTGTTGCTGTGCTAAAGCACCAGTGTCCAAGGCAACTCATAGAAGGAAAGGTTTATTTGGGGCTTACACTTGCAAAGGAATCAGAGTCCATCATCATCACAGCAGTGAGCAAGGCAGCAGGTAGGCTGTCTTGGCATTGGAACTGCAGCTGAGATCTCACACCCTGATCCGCAAGCAGGATGCAGAGAACACACTGGGAAGGCAGTCTTTTGAAACCTTCAAGCCACTCACTGTGACACACTGCCTGCAACAGAGCCACACCTCTTAATTATTCCTAAACAGTTCCACCAACTGGGATCCAGTAGTCAAACATATGAACCTCTGGGAAGCCATTCTTATTCAAACCACCATATTCCACTCCATGAATTCCATAGGCTTCTGACCATATCATAATGCAAAATGCACTTAGTCTACTTCAAAAGTCCCCACAGTCTTAAACCCAACGCTGTTTAAAAGTTCACAGTTCAAAATCTCTTCTAAGACTCAAGGCAATCTCTTAACACTAATTCCATGTAAATCAGAAAAGCAAATTTTATACTTCCAACATACAATGACACCAAATATACAGTATCATTTCCAAAAGGGATGAGTGGGGACATAGCAAGGAAATACTGGACCAAAGCAAGCAGAAGCAGCAAGGTAAACTCCAAGTCTCTAGCTCCATGTCCAGTGACAAAGGGAATAGCTGGCTCCACCCAGCTTTGCTGCATGTGGCAAACATCATTCTCTAGTGCTGGTTCCACTCCCTGTGTACAACTCTCCTTGGTAGATATCCCATGGCTCCAGCACCTCTGATGTGCCGATCTTCCAAGTTCCTTCTAGGGTGACCCTTTAAGCTCTGCTTCTCTTGTCAAAAGTCCCAAATTTTTCCACATCCATTAAAAACAAAACAAAACAAAACAAAAAACAAACAACACAACAACAAAAACAAAATAAAAATAACCTCCAAGCAAACAAAAAAAAGGAAAACAAAACATGTGGTTAGGTCTTTCACAGCAATACTTCATTTGTTGTATCAGCTACTATATTAATTAATTTTCTATTTCTGTGATCAAACACCATGACCACAGAAACTTATTGAAGGACAGGTTTGGTTGGGGTTTACAGTTCCAGAGAGTCCATGGCCTTCATAGTGGAGAGTGCTTCAGCAGGCAGGCAGGATGGCACTGAAGCTGTGGCTGGGAACTCAGGTCTTGATCCACAAACTGGAAGCTAAGAGCACACTGGGAAAGGCCTGCGTCTTTAGAAATTTCAAAGCTCACCCCAGCAGTAGCATACTTCCTTCAAGGTCACAACTTCTAATCCTTCCCAAACAGTTCCACCACTTGAGGACTAACTATTCATATCTATGAAACTGATGGGGGCATATTGATTCAAATCACCACAGAAGAGTTCTGAAAAGTCACTGGGGATGATTTACTTTGTTGAATACTGAAAAGGTTTTTAATGGGCTTCAAATAAGGAAGGACAGCACATAGATTAAAAATAGCTAGGAAAGGAAAATACTCTATACAAATCATTAAGTGAAAACCCAAGTTTCTGTGCAGCATTCCTTCCTTGCATCAGAATAGTCTTGACTCTCTTGTTCACTGTGTTTTTTTTATAACTTGCTATTTGAGGTCTGTCATTTTTGCCCAACACTGATCTTTTAGAGTTTTTTTTTTTTCAAGACAGGGTTTCTCTGCTGTAACTCTGGCTGTCCTGGAACACACTCTGATGACCTGGCTGGCCT
Organism: Cricetomys ansorgei; assembly: GCA_026225945.1. NCBI lineage: Eukaryota > Metazoa > Chordata > Mammalia > Rodentia > Nesomyidae > Cricetomys > Cricetomys ansorgei. The sequence goes on from JAMJFZ010001815.1 coordinate 20,337,083, forward strand.
CAAATTCACAGAGATCTGCCTGCCTCCGCCATCTGAGTGCTGGGATTAAAGGCATGCACCACTACTACCGTTAATGGCTTTCAGGCTTACAAATAACATTTACAGATACCAATGTAACAAAGAGAAAAAGCTAACCTGGACACCATTTGAATCTCTTTATAGCTAGTAAGAATATGGTTGCCTCTGCATTTGTTCCCATCAGTTTCCGGAGGAAGCTTTTCTGATGATAGTTCAGCTAGTCACCAGTCTATGAGTATAACAATACAATATCATTAGGAATAATCTCCAGACTATCCAGTCTTAGGTTTCTGGTTAGCCCTGCAGTGTCAGACATGGGCTCCCTCCCTTGGCAGGGTATTCTGCCCTGAGGGGGGATGGCTCTGACCCTTTTCTCTGCCCTTGGGAACATTTTCCTTCTGCTGGTTTGCCTTGTCCAGCCTTGATGTAGAGGCTCCTGTCTGACTTTGTTCTATGTTGTTATACCCTGATTGAGTGGTAACCCTAGGAAGCCTGGTCTTTACTGAAGGAAAGCATGGGGGGATGGATCTGGGGGAGAGGGGAGAAGTAGTGAGCTGGGAGGAATGGAGGGAGAGGAGGAAGAGAGTTGGGATGTATTACATGAGAGAAAAAAAACATAACATAAAAAAGAAGGAAAAGGAATATGGTTGCCTAAGATTAATAAGTCAAAACAAAGTCAAATGCCCTTGCAGAAATTTAAAGGAGAAGGATAATGATGATGCTTAAAAGGGCATTGCTCAGTTTGTGTAAGTGAAAAACCCCTAAGTTCCAGAAATTAAATAGAGAGCAGAATTTAAGAATGTGTGGGGTAAAGTTTAAGCACTTGCCCCTGAGTGAATCAATGCCTGCAATGGTAGGAGCTTGGGACTTGAAACTACAGAGGGCCAGAAGAGTTTTGTCCTCAAAAAGCTGTGTAATTCAGACTATCATTTCTTCCTAAGGATAAGATCCTAAAGATCCTTTTTCTACAGTGGAAGGAAGAAACACATTAAAACCTCACATACCTAAAATAAATGCATAATTTTGTTTCTCATTGAACCCTAGGTATAAGAAATCATAATCCTATTCTGTTCCTGAGGTGGTTGTTTCTGATTGGATTTATTATGCACACATTGTTCTATAATCTGAAACTAAGATACATACATTCAGTTTGACTTTGAATCAGTCTTATCTTCTGATCTAGCGCTAAGCGTGAAATCCATACAATTCCCTTGATGTAACAGTGACAGGCAAAAGGTAAGTCATAGTACCCACGGAACATATTTTATGGATTTGTCAATTGTGCTTCTTTTAATTTTGACATGCTTTTGTTTTACTATTTTATTTAGTCTTTAATATTCTCCCTCCCCCTGTCTGTCTGTCTGTCTCTCTCTCTCTCTCTCTCTCTGTGGGGGGGGAGCATTAGGTGTGTACATGCTAGTTCTATAATGCACATGTAGAGGTCAGAGGTGTGGGTATAGATATGTCACCAAATGTAGCCCTACAATCTAATCTGAACCCTAAATCTGGAAGGCTTCAACCTCCACTGCTGTCTGACTCACTCTAATTAGCACTGACTCTTGTGGTTGGCTGATTCAACTCACTTGCTGTTCTTGTTCAAACTCTTCTCTAAGCCGAATGGTTCAAACTGACCTTCTGAGTCAGTTGACTGTTTCTGACTGAACTCTTCTGACTCTGGCTGACTCTGGCTGACTGGATGACTCCTACAACTCTCTGACTGAACTGTTCTGCATGACTTCAAACTGACTCTGGCTGTTAGCTGGCTTTTTTTCAAACTCACTTCCTGTCTGATACTCCTTCTCCTGAATTGCTTCTGTGTCTTACCTGATTGATTCTCTAACAGACTGTCTACTCTCTGTACTGAGAGCCTGCTTTTATATCATGAGAGCCAGGTATGTCTTCACTCTGACTCACTCTGCTAACTCTTTCTCTGATTTACTCTCAGACTTAGGATTAAAGGCTCATACTCACTCTGTATTTAATTCTGCCTCTGACTTTTCATTTCTCAGTTGAGGACAGCTTTGTGAATGGAGTGTCTTCTTCTACTTTTATGTGATCTGGGGATTGAATTCAGGTTGTCCAGCTTGTATGGCAATGAGCCATCTTGTTGCTCTCCATGACTTGTTTTCTATCATTCATGGGAAGTGTACTAATGACTAAAGCATTTGGACTTGTTCTTGGGTTGAAATGGTGAGTTTCTATTCTTTAAATATCTGATTCTCATGATAATTCTAGATTTCAAATTGTACCACTTTGGCAGGACACTTAGAGAAAATGTGTTGGTCAGTCACAGACAACACATGGCAGACATCCCACATTAAGTCAATACAGTGAATACAGCATTGGCTGTGTCTTCCTTTTTCCTAAATTCTGTTTGTAGTAAAGTCATTTTTTTTCTAACCTCCTAAATATGTCACTTCCAGGAACATACCCTGCCATTATCCATCTGACATTTAGGCATATTTCATCATCTGATTCGACTCCCTTTATGTTACAACCTAATATTGCTTCCTTTCATCTGGAAGCTTTAGAACTCTGGTAGAATATAGCACAAATTGAGATAAATTGTATTGGCCGATACCTGAAGATGTACTTCTCTTCTGACACATAGAAATAAGCACAGATGTGTGCTCATGTGTATGTATACTGTGTCATTGTTGTAAATGTGGTGTCATTGTTGAAATTAGACTACAATTCACACACCCATATACAGACTTCAATTTGAGTGATGTTGATACAGTCCCTGGATGATCTCAATTACATAGTCATTTTTACCTTTCCTAAAGTTTTCTAGGCTACACAGTCTATACCTGAGTGGTTTCTAGTATTCAAAGCCCCCCTGCGGGAGACATAAATCCTGATAAACATAACTTGAACCATTCTGTCTCAGAAAAATACAGATATGAACAATGATCTAGATACCAAAAAATCAAACTATGTATTACTTTCCCAAATCCTATGATTTTATTCATCCATCATGTCTTTCAAATCAATCTTGCCTTCTCCAGTGCTATTATTATTATACAAATTGTTATTTTGATATTTAATTGCTTTATTTTTATAGTTTAGACTCAAGACAGTTATGTCACTGTGGTTATGTAGTGCTGAATGAATAGAAGACATTACCATAATAAGAATTCATATGTGAGTCATGATGCAAATAGCTAAACTGCTACTTTCGAACCATGAGCACAGACATTCCAATGACAGCAAGACACAGAACAGTGCATGATTTTATAGAAACAACCACAGTGTGGCCCTGGACACCAACTTTAGATAATTAAAAGCAGAATCCAGTACTTCCCTGTCTTTCTTGTTAATTATCATATTTTTCAAAACTCAGAAAAAAAATGTTCAACAATGCAAGCATTTTCCCAATTGCTACTAACATGAAGTAGTTGCCAAGAAAATAAGTGTTCATGCTCCGATTTTCTTGATGAGCATTAATGGATTAACAATGTCCTTGATGCAGTACTTCTTGCAGCCTTTAATGTTATTGTACATTGTGATTATTCTAGAAACGAATAGAAATGTTGCCTTTTCTGAACACTGATGACTAGGGGTCATTTCATTTTTCACCAGTGACTTCTAGCAGCTTCATAAAACAGTATTCTGGTATCAGAGCATCACAATGCCTTCTAAGAGTTTCAGTGTGCTATACCTTGTGGAGATTCTACTTCTCTCTTCTAAATCACTAAGGACACAGTCTAGATGCAAGGTAGAATTTACTCTTCAGACCTAAGGAGATGGTAATCAAAATCATGGTTAGCATGGCTGATTGTTATTACTGATGAATTTTAACTCTGGCTGTGGTATTGACTTGTTATATGGGTCATCTATAGTATTGAAATATTATCGTTTTGCTATTTCAAAGATAAAAGCTTGGTGTGAATATTTTTCTCTTTACTGTAGCACCTAATATTGTCAGTGTTCAGAATTTGGGCTTGATGAAAGAATGTAACAGACACACACATGCAAAGAATCTTGAAAAAAAATTATAGAACAGGGTCAATTTAGGGCTGTCCTTTGAAGACTTACAGAGATACTTCAAAGATAATTATCCGTATGACTTGGGTTTAATTAAATGGCTCAAAGAAACGACTCTGAATTGAACTATGTTTATATCTGCATATATATCTACACACATAAACATATACAAATACATAATATACATACATATATATACCAGTGATATATATCACTAATAAAGTATATCTCTCCTATATCATATTATACACATATTATATATGTATATCATATCGTACATATATAATATATGTATATCATATCATACATATATAATATACGTATGTATGTGTATGCATACACATACATTACTTTTATTAGTAACTTAAGTTGTATACAATGTCTCTAAATATCATCCTCTTCACATTTATCACTGGTTCACCCTCTCACCTCTGAGCTTCCCAACAACAACTAAATAGAAGAAAATTAAGTCTAGGTCCTGTGGCAGGAGCATGGATCACAGGCATCTCCATGATTTTTGGAAGCATCAGGCTGCTCTGATCATGGATATTCATTTGGGCTATAGTTTTGACCTGAAGTTCGACTTGAAATACCTGTAGGCACCCAGGTATCACAGAATCACTGGAGGTCCTGCAAGCACACTGATATCTCCCAGGAACTAGGGCTTTCCACAGGCACACAGACACAGAGCAGGTAATTGGACATCCTGCAAGCACCAGAACATTCCGCAGGTACCATGGCCTCCTGCAGGCACCCGGATATCTCACAGGCACTTGCAGATGCTTAGGCATCACCTTGGCACTAAACCATCTTGCAGACACCAGAACATCACTCAGACACCTGAGCATCACACAGCCACCATGACATCCTGCAGGTGCCCAGACATCCTGCAGGCAACCGGACATCCCCAGGCACCCAGATATCCAGCAAGCATCAGGGCATTCCACAGGCAATAGAGCCTCCCAAAAGTACCTGGACATCCCATAGGTGCCAAGGCATCCAGTAGATGCTGGGGAATCATACAGGCACTCAGTCAACCTGAAGATACCCCAATATCACACAGGTACCTGGTCTTCCCATAGAAATTCAGACATTGTGCAGCTACCCCATCATCCTGCAGGCACCAGACATCCCACAGGCACCAGGACCTCCCATTGGCACCAGAACATCCTACAGGTTCCAGGGCCTCCTATAAGTATTCTGTTTTACTATCGGTTGTAAAGATTAATAATGTCAGTTTTTCTGAGAAGTTCTGGTGTTTATACAAATATAGTTTCAAAGGCAATACATTTGTGCACTTCTGCTTGAAATTTGTCCTGTTGTCCTCTCTTAAATGGCTTAGAAGTAGATAGATATATCTAATCAATGCAGTAGCAATGTGTTATATCTGAGTGACCAGTCTCAATTCTGCATCCCCACTATCATATATTTTCTAGAAATACTCATTTAAAATTGCTTGGAATTGGAATGGAAGTTGTTGAAATTTGTATGAAAGATTTCACTTTCAGTATTGAATGTATTTAATGTACTTATCTACAATCAAAAATTTGATGACAGAATTAGATCTTGAAAAAATAATTTTATATCCTCTTTCATAACTCTTGTTCATTACATGCAGCTACTCCTTTCTAATTTCCTTATATTTAGCCTTTCTTGTTCTTTTTTTCCTTCATGCTACACTATACATTGGCTAGAGTCTGTATATGAGAGCTAAAATGTGTGTTTTTCTTTTGAGATTTTGTGACCTCAATTAGTATCATACACTCTAAGTCCATCCATTTTACTACAAAAATTTTTAACCATTTTTTTCTTAAGGGTTGTTTTTATATACTTTTAATCTGGTTAATTTTGGTGTGTGATTTTTTTTTATTTGCAAGATTTTTAATGATAAAGTTTATAAAATTAAACATAAAAAGAACTGAAAGAAAATGAAATAATTACACAGAGATACAGTATTGATAAGATGCACCAAAAGAGGTAGGTAATCTGGAAATCAAATTTATGTTACAAGTACAATGATTAGGACTGTAGGACTAGGACTGTAGAGGTAAAACAACTAATACATGGCTAATATGTCAGCTTCTAAAGCAATACCTTTTGATTATTAGAGCCTATCAAATCTGAACTAAAATTTGATTTAAAAGGACAAAAATCTATTAATTACTTGTGAATTTAATTCCGTGGTTCGAAGAATCTTGTTGTGGGACTAGAGACATATCTCAGAGGTTATGCACCCTTGATGACCCATAACCACCTATAACATTGGCTGAAGGTATCCAGTGCCCTCTTTTGTCTCTGCAGTCATCTGCACATATATGTGCACAAATGCTCACAATTGCTTGCTCTCTCTCTCACAAACACAAACACAAATGATAAAATAAATATCTAAAAGGAAAGAGTTGTGATATATCGGCCATGCCTGTTTTTTGCAAAATGTTTATTCTCTGAGTACTCCTATTGTGTATCACTGAAACATGTAGATGTAGATTGAAACATTCCATCTGCAGGGAAGTTCCTTAAGCAGGAAGGTAAACAACTCAAAATAGGTTCAGGAAGTCCCTGAAACTTACCAGATTTATAGGCTCCTCCCTGCCAGAATAAGCATAAATACCTGAAAGTGCCCCTTAGACAAAGGAGCTACGCTGCAGTGAAGACTCTTTAAGAGGAGTCTAGTTGAAAAGCAAACTCTGTGACCAGACCAGCTGCCTGTAAGACTGAGCTACTTAGAAAGGACACTCTCCAACCTGTTGAGCTATCTGCAGCCTATGCAGCATGCTCTAGGTACCAAGCATTGTGACCTATGGGTGGGCTTTGGTAATGCAGCTGTGTTTGAGTCATTTCAACTTGTGTATGTAACCCCTGACCATAGTCCTAAAAGTAACCCAGATAAAACCTACTAGGTTGTACGATGGTGGTATGTGTACTTCGTGTTGTTGTGAATTCCCTATCTGGTGTGAGTAGATGTGTGTTGCATCTCTCCAGTCAAACTTTGTCAACACATCTGTCTGTCTTGGATGCTTTTCAGACTTGATATAAAATATTTGAATATCTTTAGGGAAGAATGAAATGAATTCAGCTACAAGGGTGCAGCTTGTAGTTTTGCAGCATTTTTAGTTTTTATAATATCATTTGTAATAAAATCCCAAAATAAGAATTATCAGCATAAACGATACTGAACATCATAGGTACCTATTTGTTTTGGTGAGATAAATAACTAGTTATGAAAAGTGTATTTTTTCATAAAGTGAGAGCATGAATATTATCTAACCAGGTGTCCAAAACTTTCGTCTTGGAAATGTTGTGCCATTGACACAGAGAACATCAAAAGTCCTAAGGACATATATTTCTGAAGGTTCCTTTGATAGGAAAATAAAACAAAAGGAACGTATATTTCATATAGCCATATAATAAATAAAAATGCTGTTTACAAAATAGATGGCAGATACAAACACAGCCTACTTTCATTCATTCTTCAGGACGTGATACAGAAGTCTGTCTGTATAAATCTAATATGAAACCCTAAGAAATGCTCCCATTTAATGAATTTCCATAGTACTGAGCAATAGCTGACGACTGATGCTTCCAGAAATCATCCTGTGGACTAAAGGCCATTTCATTGTCATAAAAATCCTTTATTTAGACCTCTCTACAAATAAGCTCACAGCAGGAGAAAGGACACTAGTTAAAGCAATTTGGGCGATAAGTAAACATAAGGAATGGCTAGGAGCACAGTGTCATCTGGCAGAGAGCTTATTTCCTGAATCCTGTGGATCTGGGTAAAACCCAGCAGAGACGCCAATATGCTTCTCCTCAGTAAATGCTAGCAGTCTTCATACCACCGGGCCCATGGTGGCGTGTGCATGGTATTTTATCCAAGCAATCTTTTGGGTAACTGCACGGTGCCTGCAATGACCTGAGTCAGTCATGCAAGGATTCTTTCTCACGCTCACACCAATGCTTTCCTTCAGTTTCCATTTTCTGTTGCTCCTCTAGTTGGATGGTAGGAGGGTGATGGAGGAAGCACTACTCACTCTTCTCAAATAAGATCTTAGCAGCAGCGAGTGGCTGTTCTTGGGCTGGATTTCCTTGCAAGGTTGCTGTGATGTGTGCGGCTGGGATACCCGTGTCCTCTGAAGGGTGGGAAGAACTGAGGTCTGTTGATTCTGAAGTGGGAACAAGTGAGGCCGGACAAGCAGGTGCTGGTAAGCAACAGATAATGAGTCTGGGGAACAGTAATTCTGCCTTATTTTTTCTTTCTGGTTGTACCTAAATCTATATTAAATACTCCCATTGCATCCATATTTTCCATTTCTAGATATCCATGTGTTTTGTGTAAGGTATAGAGCAACTTTGTCATATTTTGTAATTGGAGCATCTTTTCCATTTGTCAACTTTATCTGCCATCTGTTTCTCTGAAATGGGATAATAGTATTTACAGCATAACCTGAAGGTTGTAAGAGGCAATCGTAGTTATGATTTATGTTTGTGTGTGCTAGTCCAGTAAAGAAAGATTTCAAGATTAGGAAGTCGGTGTTCTGTGAAAATGAAAACAATGATAAATTGCTTAATTGTGCATGGATTTTGTAGCCCACTCGGTGCGTTCATGCTTCATGATCTCAAGCTAATACAGAGACTGAGAAACAGAACAAGTCAGTGTCATTATTTGTGGAAATCAATTCAATGATGGGAAATTTGTGTCATGTTTTCAAAATAATGGATACATGGTTTCAGTGACAAAACTGAAAATTTAAAGCCCACAGGCCTTCACCTTGACTGCAGTACCGCCAGGTTAAACAGTCTGAGAGCAGCACACTCAAAATTGCAGATGATGTTAGCTTTGTGTGTTCTTTTTCAAGGGAAATCAATGCACTGCGCTTTGGGTTCACAGGTTAAGTATGTTAGGCTCTGTGGTCTGCTGCTCAGAGGAATTCTTGTCACTCAGAGTGGGAAGAATTGTTTCCAATAAGAACTGTTTCAAGTAAGTAAACATTGTTGGTGTAAATTTATAAATCAATAAAATCATAACAGAGGGCTCTTTTTTTTCTACTTATTTGTTGTTAGTCTTCGGTGAATGGTATTGTCACTCTGCATGAGCTCTTATGGTATGTAGTATCTAGAAATGATTGAAAGGATATTTTACAAGAAGGTCAACAATAGGATTTTTTTTCTAATATTGAGTCTTTGCTTTTATTCTGTAAACTGGATAGCTGGATGCTGTTCATACCATTTCAGAGACCTTTATTAAGGGTGTTCTTTTTCTGTTAGAAGCAAAATGTTACCATTTGATAAATTTCCTTAAGTCAAGGAAATTTGGGGAACTCAAGGAACTTATACACAAATAATACACGAGATCGAATGAGAGCTAAACATCAGATTAATAACATTGAGACTTGGATGGTCACTTTCATTTAGCACGAACTAGGAGGTACATAGAGTGGGTGAAAATAGGAACATAGAAATATGTAAAAGACAACCTTCCAGCTTTGGTACAGAATCAGCATGAAGCTTTAAAGTTTGTTTAACTGAGTGACTTGGTTTATAAAATCCATGGAGTGTAAACTCATGACAGGGTTTTAACTACAGAAAAAGAATAAATTGCTGAAAGTCTTGGCTGTCTACTACTCATCTCTGGTGCTGGCCCACAGGTCTGTCAGTAGACTGTGTCTTTGTCTTCCTTGGGACAGTAACATAGCAAAAGATATGTAAGTTTAGCAAGCACAGCATCCCACTCCACTAATTTCTCTGAAACAGTCTTCACTTGGTATGAGAATTGGGAATGCGAAAGTGTAAGATTATAGACCCCACTAAATCAGCCCGGTTTCCCTTTCCAACAGGCCACACTTGGGGAAAAGGACCTGGACCAAGTTTGAAGTAAATGTCAAAAACTTTTGGAGTCGCTATGTAGGTCCAGTGAGATTTCATACCACATAAAGCTAAGTTCAGATTCCAGTACACTATGCTTAAACTACGTGATTTGGGGAAAATTAATAAGCTTTGTTAAGTGCCAGTTGTGTGCAGTAAAATTTTATCATATCCTTATAAAATAAAGGAATTGGATAAAGTTATTAGATAGTACAGTGTTTGTAATATAAAAGGCCTTCAATTAATATGTATTCCATTTTTCTTTCCCCTGCTACAATTTGGATGCACATACACACACACACACACACACACACACACAGAATTTTGACTAATGTCAATTTAAAGCACACCTACAAGTTTGTGAAAAGAAAAGGAAAACTTCCTATAGATCCCATGTGGGTGCCAAAAGTATATTCTTTAAGAGGTAGATATATATAAAGTTGTCAGTTTGTTAAAGACGGGCATCTTGTTGTTTTCATAATTATGAGACATAAGGGTTCAGTGATGATGTTTGTTCTCTTTATAGGATATTTTAGGCAAGTTCACGTTATGTAGGTAAACACAACATTAATTTTAAATTAATGATCAAGGTCCTAATTTTCCCTTTGTTATCATTTACCAGTTCATATTATGAAACAAAGTAGAATTGGCCACCCCGTGCTTCTCTGGATAGTCCGAAGTAGTTAGAAGAGTGTATCAGTTTCTGCTGCTACATATGGCAACTGAACATTTTACAGTTAAATGTAACTCAGAAAACCTTTTCAACTAGTTTCTTTTCTTCTGCTAATGTTGCTATTGTTCTTTAATACAAGGTTCGGTATGGATGGAGTAAATGTAGGTGAATTACTGATAAAATGATGATTTTTGCCCCAATGAAAGTTCTGTTACACTATGAATTATATAACCATAGGTACTTATCTTTTAATATCATAAGTATAAACCATCTCTCCAATAGCCTGTAATTGATGTTGTCCTTTTGCCCTCTGGAAAGGAGCCACTATTAGCAATGTGATGATCATACCGGAGAGTCTGAACAAGCAGTTTTTCTCTGTTCCCAACAGTCCCTCCTGTGCTTCTGTTTTATGTGTCTTAGTGCAGTTGTTGCCACTGGGTGCCGTTCCACATTTAGGAAAACTGCAGAGGAAATGATCTGTTACACAGGGCTTGGCAGGACCATTTCCAGGGGCTGATAATGGGATCAAATTATTTCAGGTGAGTTTGGGGAAGGGGTCTAAAGTTAGCAAGGGTCTGCTCTATTTTGTCACTAGATAGCACAGATATCTCAGTGAAGTGTTCCTGAGAGAGGACCAGGAGGATATCAAGAGCATCAGCTTGAGTCTCCCTTGCTAGCTTTCAGGGACCACAGAGTTTTGACTCTGGTTGCAGGGGAATAGCAGCATCCGTGTACTGTTTTAGGAAATGGTTAATTGTGGGGCAAGAGGGCTTCGCCGTCTGCTACAGTGAGAGTCACTCCAGTACAGCACAGAGCAGCAGAGATTAATGCAGTAATCAATGAGAATCTGAACACTGCAGGGATCTGATCCGATGACGGCAGCACTTATGGCCTTGTTTGGTGTCACCGTTGTGTAATGATGGGCACTGCAGATTGTAGGGGGTTTCATTGAGAATACAAGGACTGTGAGAAATTTTACTTAAATTTCGCACATTGGGAGATTTCTTTCTTTCTCCCCCGCCCCCTCTCTCTCTCTTTCTTTTAACTGTGTTGTGGGCTTCTGCCATTCCCAAATGGAATTTAATGATTTGATGTCAGTGTCACTTCCTTAACCATTCTGATGCTGCCGTTAGACTTGCTGTGTTTCTGCAGTTTCTACTACTTCATACCTTGCATTCAAGAGCAGGTAAACCAAACTATAGTACTAATCATAAGATGGAAATAAAGCTAATAGGATTCATTGTTGAATTATTCAAAAGGATAAGCTATTAAGATGCATCATTTAGATTCTATCTGAGAGAGTAAGGAGTACTTTGCTTTGAAAAGGGAAAGTATAGGAATGTATAATTTTAAAATGTAGATGATTACTTGGTTCCATTACGTGATGTTATTTTAAAATGTTGAATGTATATCTGAAGTGTACCTTGAGTTGTATGTACTTTATATTCTACTTAACTCACAACTTGATGTATAAGTATAGAGTTAATTCAGGGAACATGCCTTTTCCTGTTCTAATTAATCAAAGATATTTTGTTCTCATGTTTCCTGAATTGTATGTAAGGCTTCAGTGCTTAACCTTAAAAATAGAAAATAGAAGCTGCGTACAGATGGTTCTTTTCAAGGGTTTAGACAAAGGCTAGCGAGGCCTGGTTTCTTCTGATCCATGGTCCAGATTGTAGATCACTTCTGAAGACATACCTGTATTTTTGTGTGGTGTCAGGCTGTGAACTGGAGACTACTGTTCATACAAGGAGCAGAGTGCAGACACTTAACTGAAACGAACAATATCATCTTTGGTGTCAGAGATTTGAGTTTATGACCTTGTGTGTAAATGAAAGCCAACCTCTTCTGCCCCTGCTTTCTCTTCTGACCCCTGAGAGAACACTTCACTGCTGTTGTTAGTGAGGATGGCATAACATTATTAAGGTGCTCAAGGTTGTCACATGTTGATTCCTGTGTAGAAACAATACTGCCATCAAATATTTAAAGAGACATGGTTTCCTGAGTTACCCCCAGTTTTTGTCCCTTGATTTGTAGCATTTTATCATGTGAGGTTTTATAGAGGTTGAGAATGGGTTTTTTAAAAATTAAGCTGGTAAATCTCTTGACTCCTTTTAACTACTTTTCCAAATAGGGGTTGAGTATTTCTGGTATCCTGATAGCACTTTCTGTTAGACAGCATCACTTGGGAGGAAAAGCCATCACATGGGTTGCTGCATGTCTTTGAGGACTGAGTGCAGACAGACACAGGGGCCCTCTGAGCACCTGACAGGGCCATGAGCTGCCTGGATGCTCTCTTGTTCCCTCTGAGGTTCAGCAAATCTCTTATTAGGGATGCTGTTATCCCTTCACAGGGATTGATTTTAGGAAGTCTACTCAGACAAGTTGAAGTTGGGGAGGTTCTGGCTCTTTAACCTGCCCTGGGAACCCTTTTTCTCCTGCGGGGTTGACTTGTCCACTTTTGATGTAAGGATTAGTTCCAGACCTTCTTCCATCTTGCTATGGCATGTTTGAGTGGTAATCCCGAGAGAATTGCTCTTTTCTGAGGAGACACAGGGGTTAGGAGGGAGGTAGATCTAGGGGAGAAGGGAAGCTGGGAGGAGTGGAGGGAGGGTAGAAAGGTGGTTGTGATGTATCACAGAAGAGAAGGAACAAAAAGCAAAAAACACTAAAAAACAAAAGTAAACAAACAACCCGCCCCCCAAAAAACAAAGTCTGCTTACTGCTAGGGGCAAGCTTAAACTCCAGAGGATCCCAAGCTGGTGGGAAAGTAGTAGCTACATTCAACTTACAAGTTTAAACTAATTAAATATGTCCTTTTGGATTAATATATGAGTGTGTTGTAAACTGAACCGCATACTAGTAGACTGGCTCCTAATTGCTCTTGATAAAGGTCACACATTTCGTGTTGGTGGCCCTGCTTCTGTCATGTAGCTCATAGACCCTTATCATTATGAGAGCAAGCCTGCGGCATGGATGATTCATTGTTCTCTGTATATGCATGGCAGTGCGGAAAGAAAACTAAAACAGTGTGGTTGATTTCTCTGATGAGCTCTGTGGAAATGGAGTGATTGACAGTGTCTACTCATAAACTTAGGAAGGTAGTAACAAGAATTAGTAAAGTGACTCTTCATCCTTGGGAGTGATACAGTCCAGTATCTTTCAACTTCCTGTTTTGTATGGTCCTGTTATTGAGTGATTAGCAGGATATTTAAGAAGAAAGGGATATTTTCATTTTGAAATAGGACCTCTGAGGACCGGAGAGCATCCTGGTAGAAGGAATAACTTCTTTTGGAATTCACCACGTAAATAGACACTTGCAGCGACAGAAACCAAAGCATGTTGCTCTCAACTTTGCAAAGCCACAGAGAATGGGCAAATTCATGCCTGCTTATAAAAGTAGGACTGGTTATTTTCTGATATAGTTGTTTGAGAATGTCTTTAAATACAATTGTTTATTCATTTTAGGCTAGTCAGTGTATTCAGATTTTGTAGATAACTTGCTTCAAGTAGACTTGCCTTCTATGTTTAATTGTCACAAGCACAAGGTCAACTCTTTGTTGTAATATAACCACGGTTCGGAATGCCTAGTTAACTTAAGTGACTATTTCAGAGAATGTATTTCATATATTACACTTTAAGGACTTTTGATATAAATTCTTACTATTATGACCCTCTAACCTTGAATATACTTCAAAGCTGAATTTCAGAAAAGTTGGTTATTAAAGTAGTTGAATTCTAACGGACATGTTTTCAATAATTTCTACCACATATTTTAGATTCGTTAATAGAACAAAACATTTAACATTTACTTTGAATTTGGAGAGAAATATAAAAGAGGAAATAGACTCTCAGAAGAAACACACAGTGGACATAAAATTTTTCCTATAAATTTTAAAAATGCATGGCTTCTTTAAATGTGCTCATAGACAATCTCAAGAAACTCAGGTTACAATTCTTACCTTGAAGAAAATGACAGCAAAGTGCTGATATTCGTTGGTGAAAATTTGCATGTTCCACACATGTAAGTAAGCCATTTCTCCTCTGTTATTGGAAAATAAGCCTTCAAATTGTCCTTGCTTTGAAAATCCATTTAACATATAATATTTTCATTTGTGATGTCATTTTACCTTGGTAATATAATATATATAGCAATGTAATATATATATGTGTATATATACATATATATAAGTCAGATACATACATACATACACATTATATATAATGTGTATTATATTAATAATTAATATTGATTATGTATATTATATATTGTACATTTATACATATATACACTTATCAAATATGTGTGTGTATATATATGAAAATATGTCTGTTAGAATATACATTTAAAACTTCAGTCACCAAAACATGAGTAAGTTGTGATTATATAATTTAAGCTTTAAGCAAAAAGATGAGGAATGACTGAAAATTTAAAAGAGTGGAGTGATTGATTTCTGAACTGATCTGCATTTATATGGAATGACATTTATGTCATCTATACTTGAAAGCTCAACGAGGGCCCCCTTTTTCTGGAATGGCCTTGTAGACCAGATTTCTTTTGACAGTAAGATTCCTGACATTATGTTATGATTCCCTGACTTCTTAGGCTGACTTTATTTAAAGATAAGACATTTAGTTTTGGTGATCTTTCTTGTTGTTATTTGTTTATTTTGTTGGTTGGTTTTTGCTTTTGTTGTGTTTTGTCTTACATGGGTTTTGCTTTGAACTTAGATACCCACTGAGGACATGAAAGTCATAAATAAGTGAAGCACAGAATAACAATCCCCCTCCCCCCCAAAAAAAAGCTCTTTAATCTGAAAGACTTTGGAACATTAATGAAAACAAACGGTTTCTAATGAGTAAAAGAATTGATCTTTGGAATTTTTTTTTAAAAGGAAACAGCCTTTCATAGTCTTTAAATATTCTCCATAGTTGTCTTGTTTAGCTTAACAAAACTAAACTACAGTGGATATAGTTTTTATAGTTTTATTCCTCCGATGTACATGCACATGTGGGAGTTTGATCTTAAATGCAGTGCCATGATAATCACAGCAAAATAGATTGCTGTCGAACCAAAGGTCTCTGTCTCAGTCTTTCCTCCAACCCCGTGACTGTGTGTGTGTGTGTGTGTGTGCACGCACGCGCGCTTGTTCACCCATGCACATACTCTGACCAGAGAACTGGGGTATGTGTCTGTGCATGCTTGTGAGCATGAATTATTTTTTGTCATATTGAAAAAACAATAGAACTGTATGTTCTTGGTTGAAATTATAATAACTAGCAAGATAATGCCTTCTGTTGACTTTATTTCCTTTTAACAGTAAATAATGAAAACTGTCCAGGCTAGCACTATATCTAGTTCTTCTAAAATTTAATATTTAGGCATTAAGATAAGTTAAAACAATTATTGAAGTTGAAATTCTTTACAAATACATCTCAACCCTTTGAGTAACAAACATTCCACGCTAAAAACTAAATGGTACTCATATTCCCACTAGCTAGAATAAAAGTAAGACTCAGTTTAGGGTACTACTATTTGTTGGCTATTGGTTTGAAATTGAGATCAACCTTTAACTTGACATAATTGTAAAGTAAATGTTGACACGGACCTTGAGGGTGTGGCTCAGGGGTAGAAGGCTTGCTTTGCGTGTGTTAGACTCTGTTTTGAGCTCCACTGTAAACATACAAATAACATAAGAAAAGTTCTAGGTATGTTTTCAAATATGAGGGTAAATTAATTGTTACTGGGATTATTAAAATATCTTGATCAATATGATTTAATATTTCCTGTGTCTTCTGTGTTCTTAGGGCCCAGTCTTACTTTTAGTTAATAATAGCTAAACTTTAGGAAACCAGGCTAGTAAGATTAGTAGACTTGATAGATCAAACACGATAGACATAATTTTATTAGGAAAATGTGTTAAACATGCCATCTTTATAAATAACCACAGTGTATTTCTGTTGAGAAAGGATTTTTTAATGGATTTATAAGGTTTTTATTAGAAAGGAACATCAGATAAGTATTGTTTATATCACTGAATTAATACTAAATTCAGTGTTTAAAAGAGTAGTTTTAATTTTCACATTTAATGTCACTGAATACTTTAGATGGCATTGTTGACACCACAATTCTGTTATACATTTCTCCTAGATTTTCAGCTAAGATGATATTCTTCATTTGCTTTGCTTTTACTTAAGAGGCATTAAATTTGATTAAGGACCTTTAAAAGACGTTTGACTTCTGAAATTGTAGGACATTATGCAAAGAGTGTTTAATCCTGCATTCCCTATTTTTCATACTTCATTCACCAAATGTCAAGGAGAAAAATAGCATGAGCGCATTCCATTTTTTAAAAATAAGTGATGAATCTAATACATTGATAATCAGTGACTATTATATTTTTGGATTATGATGTGATGATGGAGAATGATCTAATTTTAGAATTTAAAAGTATTAGTTACAAATACTCTCATTATGGAGAGCTGAATTTTCTAAGGTAGTAATTATTTTTCCCAGCCAGCTTATTGTTACTTTTTGTTTACGTTATTTTAATTAACATCTTTCAAATTAGAATTGTAAGTTTTTCTACACACACACAGAAGAAATTTCAGCTGTTTTCATAGATGCTCTGTTCTTCTTCATTGTTTTCTGACGGATGTTGATCTAACATCAGGATGGTATCCTTATGTCCAGTGGTGTCTGCAGCTGTTTGTTGAGCTAATATCATCCGTGTTTAAGTATATAAAGCTATGTATATTATCAGTTTTGCAGGCACGTAGGCCCATAAGAAATTCAGTTTTCTGTCTTATTTTTTGTTTAAGTTTCTTTGTCCCTTTCTCACGATTCCTTGTTGTTGTAAGTATGCTGCTCTGTGCTCTCTGTGTGTTGGGTACATCCTCAAGGATTCTATTTTCTTGAATACCAAAAAAATAAACCTTCATGTTTTGACTGCAGCATTGATAGTGAGAGCCTAACAGACTTTTCAAGGAATAAAGTGTAAGGGTTTAGAATTTGTGTTGTTTTTTTATCCCAGATGAACACCTGACTCCATTTCATTTCCCCAACAGTTGTAGAAAATGTGTTTATGGGCTTGAGGTATCTAAGCTATAGATAAACTAATGCCTGCAAATTAATTTCATGCCACTTGTTTCCCTTTGCATCAAAGACATTTTGACATTGGTGATCGGAAAAAAAATTGTATGATTTTTATGGAAATAGTGTTACATAAATATATTAAAGTACATTTATGTATACTCAGGAAACAAATTTAAATTCCCACTTTGAAACTTATCACTTTGCTGGAATATAACAAAAAAATAAAGCCCAAGGAAATAAATTTAAAACATTCAATATATTCACTTAAATAGTAAGAACACTAAAGTGCAAACTTAATCACAAACATCTACCAAATTAGCTTTCAGGAAAAAAGTATTATGGGTTACAAAACACACAGTCTCCATAACAAAATCAAAGCATTTGTTCAAGGGTGCACATGTTCTTTCTGATACTAATACAGAGATGTGCCTTCCATGATGTTTCATAAAGACAGAGGCAGTAGCTGCATGGACCACACTATCACCAGGATCTATACCATGAAAGGCCTTGTGGTAATGGCAAAAGACATAAGAAAGAGGGAGGCATAAGAACTGTGTATACTTCATCCAGATATGTCATCATTTCATGGAGTTTGATTAGCTCAGGCATATTTTATAAAGTCTAAACCAATATTCTGTATATCTTTCATACACATACTATTATTATTATTATTATTATTATTATTATTATTATTATTATTATTAAATTAAGTTAAATGTTTCAAGAATATGAAGGTGCAGTACATTACATATTAGGGTTTCTGGGGCTCCTTCTGGAGCTCACTGTAGTTGTGAATTATGAATTTGTGACTTTAGCAGTCAGGGTTGCCAGTGCTCTTGAATGAAAGGCTGTCTCCTTACAGGAGAGCAACTAGACAAAACATAAAAACTAATTTTGAGCACTTTAAGTCTGGTTCCGTGAAGTTTTCTGGTTTCTTTCATTTTTACTTTCATTATCGTATTTTGGGGGATAGAGTTTAATAGCCCTGGTTGGTCCGGAATGCACAGCAATCCTCCTGCCTCAGCTTCTTGAATACTAGATTACATGTGTGAGAAGACATGCATAGCCCAGTCTTTTAATGATTTAGTTATAAAGATTGAATCTCAAATAAAGTGTTAAGTCCTTGACTAGCCTTAAGTCAGATGGCTGTATAAGGCACATGCACTCTCCGTATGCATTTCTGACTGTCACTTCTTTATCTCCATTTCTTTTGTGCTTCGACACATCAGAGGCATGGCTGACAGAGTCTGCTTTTATAAAACAAGTTTACTTTTGCAGTGTGGCAGACTTGGGCTAGTGACTTTGCAGTGATTCCCCACACTGTGATTCTGAAGTTTTGTGAATATGAACACTTAGCAATTTTCTCAAGAACAATGATGAGGCATAAAATAGAAATGTTCTCTAAACTTCTCATGCCTAGTGATTTCCCAATGCCAGCCAAGAACTACCAACCTATAGAGAAAGTCCTCTTACACATTTAAAAATTCTGCCCCCCCCAAAAAAAAAAAACTAGGCAGAAAAGTTAAATTAGCATAAGATGAAATTGAAGCAGAAAATCGAAGAGAAAGCTTTAGGGGAGTACTTTGGCTTCAAAGTAGCTCTTTCTATCTGTTTACTACTGATGGGACTCGCCCTCTGCCTGTTATAACTTAGTAACACATGTTAGAAGAATAAACCACGTAAGTTCCTTCTATGCTTTTTCACTCTTAGGTGTACTCTTATTATTCATCTGTATTCCGCCAACAGCTCTTCATGTTATTTACATACTGTCACTGTGAAAGGCAAGGTATCAGGCTCCCTGCTTTTTATTTTCGTACGTTCAGATACAGAGGCTGGTGGGATTCCGTTTGACACTCAGAATATTGACAATTAGCGCTGTTTCAGTTGAGTTGCCTGGGTCCAGACAAACACTTGCATTTTCTTTTATCAAAGAGATTCTTGTAGAATGCTTTTTTGTTTTTGTTTTGTTTTAGTTTGGTTTTATTTTAAACAATGTTTCTATTGTGAACATGTTCAGCACTACAGATTCTTAAACCTGTGGTTAACATCCAGTCCCCAAACAATGAAAACAAATAAACCCCAATTTTTTCCACAGGGTGCCCTGGCTGGTTATTCCGAGGCTTTGCACGTCACAACCTGTTCTCCCACGTGAATGGAATACTCAGTATCCATGTGGAAGCCTGGTCAGTTGGAAAGTTGCAATGTAACATATTGCTCCTGTGTACAGCACTTCCCAAAGTCTGATGTATTAAGAGTCGCTGTGTTAGGAAAAAACGTTCCCGACCATTGTCAGTTTTGTTTTTGGTTTGCCATCCAGTACACCCCACTATTCAATATTAAGATTCTGGGGGAGTGGTTGCTAAGCTATTACAGCTCATGCTGTATTTACACATAAAACTACTCATCTCTAAACCATTCCACAAGGAGTGACTTTTGTTCTTTAATCAATGACCTTGGCAACTTGTCCAAGACGCCTTCTATTGTCATTTCCAGTTGTATGTTACAGATTAACTGAAAACCGTGAGCCGGCTTACTTCATGAAACGAAGTCACTGTGCTGTGTGTTTCCTGAATGCACGTGTGTATCCATGGGTATGTGTTCGAGTTTTGTTATTGAGAGAGTTCAGAAATTTTAACTGTTCGACTTTCGCTAAGTTCTACAGCATCCGGGCAGAACAGAGGCAAGGGGTTAGGGTTCCTTGAGTATCATGGTCTTTAGGGGGTATATCTGGTCTTCAAAGCATCCTCTGGTACCAAAAATCTAAATTTATGTAAATTAATATTGCTTTCAATAGTAGAAAAAAATAAAACAAAGACCTTTATTTACTCTCTCAAATAAATTTTATTTTCTCACTATATACCAGTATTTACCATAAATCTACAGATTTCCGTGCTTTCTCATTGTCTCATCACATGATAACTCTGTAGTATATATTGAAGTCTTCAGTGACTGTGGGGCAGGTGGTGGTGTATGTACAAGCTTGTGTGGGCATGTGCATGTGCATTTGGAGGCCAGAGGTCAATGTCTTATGTCTTCCCTAGTCACATTCCACTCGAATTTGAGCCAGACTCTCTCTCTCACTGAGCTCATTGATGTAGCTAGTCCAGCTGACTAATGAGCACCAGGGAACTATCTCTCTACCATTAGGAGTACAGATGTCATTGCCTCACCTGGCTTTTGTGTGTGTGATCGAAATCCAAACTTAGGTCCTAATGTTTATGTGGCAAATACTACGGATTAAAGTATCTCCCCAGGCACCTCCATGATTGTTTCCTTTACACTTAATCCTGATATTGATTAGATAATGTTGTTGGGCATCTCAATTGGAAAAGGAACTCCTAGATAGCTTTAAACTTTACTAAGTGCAAATAAAATTTTTTGTATATTTTCAAAATAGGTGTATTTTGCACCTAATATCTGTACTGTATAACATTCATTAGTGCAAATATCATACGTTATACTTTAATTCTAAGTTTGCTGGAAGTTGACAAAGATGATGTAATGCGTCTCAAACTCTTGAAACTATTTATGTGAAAAGATTATCCCTGTTTTCTACAAGAGGGCAGAGTTTATAAAGGTGAATAGAGATTACCAGGGTAATGCAACCAGTATTCAGGGTTAGGTTTAGAACCATGAGTTCAAGGCTTCACTAGGTAAACTGAAAGAAAATGAAATTTTATTATTATTCCAGGTCTTTCTTAAGTAAACTTTTCATAGTTTTCATATGAGTTTGTAAAATTTGATAGGAATGATTGCTGCTTTAATTACTAGAAAAGTATTCATAGATATGTGTATATTTTAATGAAAATTTGAATTTCTGTTGGTACTCTATAAAGTGTGGTATCCATAATCTCCTTTTCCCTCTTGAAGAACAACAGATGCTCTAGTGTTTAACATCATAGTGACTGAGGTCAGCCGGGATGTTTGATTCTGAGTTCCCTTTCAGTGTTTTTTAGAGTTATTTACAGCATGGTGCTGAAGTCCGCCCCAGTCCCTTTTAAAATCACCAAACAGTTCCTAAACAATGGAGGAATGTGTAAAAGCAATCCCCTTACTAAATGTGCTAAAGCAGTCACTTTTATTGGACCAGTTTCTGAGCCTACTTTCATGTGTTCTAAAAAATTACAAATCAGAGTTGCACCTCAGGTCCTCAGACAAATATTTGATTACTGTCTATAGGCAGTTCAACCTGCAGATTCTCTGGACTATATATAATTTCTGAATCTAATCATTGAAATTGACACTTCATTAGCATAATAATTAGTAATTGATGCACTTATTTGAATCCTTAGTAATTGATCAGTCAGCTTAATTGAAATATCGAATTTGTATTCCAATGTAGAAGAATGGTATATTTAGTTCTATGACAAAAGGAGAATAAATGAGTATTTTACAAGTGTAGTTTCTGTTTTTTAAACTACATTACTGGCTTACAAACACACCATACCTGTTTATTTTATGCAACTTGATGAGTTTGGAGACATGTATTACCTGTGAATTCATGGCCAAAATGAATGTTGTGGACATATCAGTCTCCTCAGATTCTCTTCCTGCAGTTTTTGAAACACAGATTTAAGATCTAGCCCATAATAAGATCTAGCATATAATATGACCTAACCCCGAAACTGCTCTTTGAGCATGCGCTGCCACACTGTTCACTCCACTGACTGCTGAGCAGTAGACCCATCTCCCCTCTCCAGCCCTTGCAGTTCATCATATTACTCCTGTCTTCTCTGTTTGATTATGTTAAATTTGTCATATTGTGTGAAATACCTTGTAGCAATCTTTCTATATCTGGCTTCTTTTACTTAATATATCTTCTCTGTTAATTTGTTTTGTACACAGTGGCAAGCTTTTTTACTTTGAAAAGTTAATATTGCAGTGTATGCTTAAACATACTGTCTTTACCTCTTAACTTGTCAGTGGGCATAGGTTGTCTCTGTGTATGGGTCATCACCACCACTGTGGTCATGTGCATGAGAGTATAAGGTTTTACTTGCTTATGTATTCGAGATCCTGATTTCAGTTATTTTGGATATATACTCTGTCCTTGCTAGAGTATAGAGTTATGTTCATAATTTTAGTGATTCTTCATTACAGTCATACATAATAATTTTACTGACTTATGCTCCTATCAATACATACACATATTCCAATATTTCTACATATGTTCCACATTGATCTTTAAAAAAATACAGATCCATTTTAGCAGGTGTAACGGGTGACATTTAGTTTTCATCTTAAGATATTTCTGGTGATTTGTGATGTAAATACTGTTAAGAGGTAAATGTAGCTTCCATAAAAAGTGAAATTTCTTTCCCCTCTTTGTCTTTTTTACTTCTGGAGAATCTTACATGGTAGAATATTGCCGGTATGACAAGGGAGTTGGCTCTGTCTTTAAAACACTCACCTCCTTTGATGGTTGGTTCAGAAGTGAGATTGCTGAATCACAGAAAGTCCTATTTCTAGTATTTTTTTGTTTGCTTACATTTATATTTACAGTTAACAGGAGCAGAGAGAAGAGTCAATAGGAAGAGTCAGTTGAGGAACAGTTAACAGAGAGTAAGTTACAGAGTTAGATAGGAAGGAGTTACAGAGGAGTGACAGATGCTGAGCCTGGAATGAGTTTACAGAACATTGAGTTGAAGCAGTCAGTTACAGAGGCAGGATGCAGCAGTGAGAGCTCAGGGAGAGACACAGAGGCACAGCAGAGTTCGGCAGAACAAGACCAGAACAGAGAATGAGTTGAACCAGAATACTCAGAGTTCAGAAAGAGCTAGTCAGCCTTCCAGTTCAAGGATTAATACTAGATTGTAAAGAGACCATAATGCTCTAAGGCTCTAGGACTCCAGGGCTGTGGGCAAGAAACAGTGATTTAATTAGCAAAAGAATAAACTGTCCTCTGCCAGGAACCAGTGTCTACATCTGGGTGAATCAACATCTAGATTCATATCCATGGCTACAACTACACTTGTTCCTGGAAAACAGTACAGCTCCATTTCTGAGAAGCCATTAATTGCTTGTAGCTCTTCATCTATGGATGGAGCTTGTGAAATTTCTCCCATAGACATTAATTGCCAACTGGCATTGTCATTTAAGCAGATCTTGTTTAGGCAGCCATATTATTAAGATGTCATTGGTTCAGTGCCCTGTGTATAGAAGGAACGACTTCACAGTAAACCTGGTCCTGTGGCTCTTACATTCTTTCTGTTCCCTCTTCTGTGATGGTCCTCAAGCCTTAGGTGTACAAGTTGTATCGTAGATATATTAGTTGGGTCTGAGCACCGACCATTGTCATTTTTCTCTGCATTTTGACCAGTTCTGGAGTCTGTGATGGTCTTGTATATCATAAAAAGAAGCTTTGTTGGTGAGACATGAAAGTTCTTACCTGTGGATCTAAGGATGGGTATGGAATATCAATAAGCATTAAATTAAAACTATTCTAAAGAAACTCCACATGCTTTGAGATAAAGCAGTTCTTCCAAGAAATGATATGTTCTTATGTGTGTAAGTATGCACATATTTATTGCTTGGCTAAATCTAAATTGGGTTTTAAGCTAATTTTCATTGTTGAAGAGGTTCATACTATACACCAGTGGTTTGAATGAGCCTCTGATCCTGCTTCAGGTCTGAGGTTCAAGGATCAAAACCTTTTGAGATTTGTTTCAGTTCCTGCATTTCAATATGTTTGGGGCATCAAAGCTGTCAGTGAGTTTGAATGAAGTTATCAAGAAGTATATGAAGACTGATATTTCTACTTTCATAAGAACTTAGATTGTATGTACTGAATGACAGTAATTAAATCATAGTATGTGTATATATATATACATATTAAAACTAATAAATTATTAAATACTAAATGCAATGAGAAGTATGGATTTTTTTATTGGTTTTAATATACATGCTCAGTAAAGCATTCCTTTTGGAGCATATTTATGTTTAATGATACTGGTTGATTTTATTGGGATCCAGTGTGCTTGGACACTAGAAATAAAAACTACAAAATTTGGAGTAGAAATAATGCATGTTAATGTATTATTATATATGTTAATCATACTGACCTCATTTTATTTCTATTTACATAAGATTCATGTTGCACTGAAATGACATACATATTATTTATGCATTGAAAATAAGTTTTTGCACTGAAAATACATAGTGATTGAAAATTTTTGCAATGAAAGCTTTGTGTTCACTGACTTTAATTAGCCTGTTTCCCGCAAATTATGGAGAGCTAGCCTGTCTTCAAAGATCCCACAAATATAAGCTCAGCAATATAAAATTATTCTGAACATAGCTATGTATAAATTTGGGCCAACAGATGATATCAATAATAACAGTGAATTAGATCTTTTAGAGGTACATTGAATATACAGCCAACTGTTTGGATATATTCTACAAGCAAATTCATTGAATTAATTATCATTTTGAAGCATTGCAACTCAGCAGTCAATATCATTAATCATCTATAAGTAATCAAGGAAACATTTTTCTCAAGAGGTATTTGTTTTTTCTTTTACTATTTTAGGAACAAGTTTTGTTGGCATTTTTCTTAACCAACAGTAAGAGGGAAATGTAAATTACAAGGACAAATAGTAGTATTTTAAAATTTTGTATCTTACAAACTCCATAGTAATATGGGTAGAAGAAACAACAGATTAAAATTATGTTAATTTTATTATTTTTGCAAATTTTATGGAAAAATGGTTCAATTGAATGGATAATCATAAGCTATTAAAACAGAATACAAAAGTTTTGACATATCTAAAATTTAAAAAATTTAATGCTACAGTATTGAATTTTTACATGTTCATTCCCTCGTAATATTAAACATATATCTTCAATACCATGTATGATCATAGGTTGCGAAACATTTGGCTACCAAATCTTTAGCATTCATATTTTCATAAGGTAGGATAAGAACCAGTTAGGAATTACCAAGCAAATTCTTTACAGATATATCTGCCTATCTATCTACCTGGAATACCTAAGTAATTTATTTAATATCCATTCAAGATAGTTTCCTTAAATACCTTGTAGATTATAGAAAACCCATGATTGAAAGGCATGTTTTCATAATATGTGTAGTGTCATTATTGACTTTTACCAAAACCATGAGCTTTTTGCTTCTTTATTTCTCGTTAGTACTTTTGTCCAGAAATAGTCACTGTTATGAGTGATGTTATGTTAGACTGATTTAGGAAAAGAGAAGTCAAATACAGAATTCAGTTGTCACAGAAGGAAAGGAACAGGCAGAGGAGAAGCCCAAGTGTATAGATTCCTAAGAGTAGCAATCACATCAACAACTATTTTTTTCCTGTACATCTCCTGACAGTGTCAGTAATCCTGTAAATCCCAGTCTTTCAAAAATGAATTAGAAGTGAACAGTTCATCAGATCTTCTTACTAGGTATATGGAATTTGGGAGAGAAACATTTATGAACGACACTAACTATTTTTTGGATAAATACACTAGCAGTTCAATAATCACGTTATAGCTTGTTCTCTGAAAGGAACTGGAGAAAAGATACTTGGAAATAAGCATAGAAAGTTCTACAGACAGTAAATATAAATTACAAAAGCCCTTCCTTTTGTAATTCTGTACATTCCATCAACTGAAGAAGTCACATAGACGTTTAGAAATTCTCAGACTTTGATATTGAACCATCTGTACACTTAAATACATGGGTTTTTTTTGTGTGTGGGGGTCTGGATCCTGAGTGAAGTGATATTTTAAGGGACTACTTCTTGATGGCATCATTTCTAACATAAATACCTGCACAGAATCTACAATTAGCTCTATGAATATTTAAATGACATTTCAGTATTTACTGTAGTGCTTAGAACATTTTTTCATCTCAAGGGTCTGTAAAAGAAAACTTCAGATAACACTGAAGAGGAAATGTGTTGATTTCATGACTGCAGAAATATGTTTTGAAATTTTTATGCATTGTGTATCTCCAGTTCCTGTATCTCCTACGCTTGCCACCAATGAAAATGTTTTTACTGTTAAGATGCGGTTACATGGCCAAACATGTTTTCCAAACATTTAACTAGTAATAGTTGTGTACCTTGGGATTATCTGGCATACTTCGCCAGCTCTTTGACTCTTTTTATTCTCTTTGGAGATCAATGGAGAGAATATTTTCATTGACTTAATCTGGTATTAAAACACGGAGGTCATTTGTACCTGACTTTTCTTAAAGTGCTGTTTTCTCAGGCCTTTAATTTCATACAAATACTGCTGAAAACATTGCTTTTTACCGTTAAACTCTTCTTTTTTTTCTATTTTTCCCCCTTTGGAATTATTCTTGAAGTTCTTAGGGTTTTTAGTAATACTGTTTAATACAATGCCATTTGCATGCACCTTTTTGCTAAGTTATTCTTGGTAGTTTATTTATCGTTAAGTGTTCGGTATGTTGCCATATTACCAGTTAATAAAGGAGGATAGAGACTGTCTACCGCATTACTTTGACAGACAGGATAGAGTGCAAATGCTTAGAAAGGGGGACCCTAAGTTTTACTATTTATTTCTCAGCCCAGCGGATAAACTTTTGTCCACTAGATGGCAGGCTATAGCCTGATACAGAGTCGTGTGAGGGAAGACAGGACTGATGAGCCCTGTAGCTTCCATTATTTTTTTGTGTCGGCGTTTCTAGGATGACTGGCGACTCTAAAGGATAGCTCTTGATTGAATGAAGTACATTTGTAGCACTTGTTTATTCATTTCAGTGACTCAAGTATGTATTAGTCTGGGTTGTAAACACTCAAGACTGTAATATCCTAAACTGTTTCAATGATTTGAAGACATGAAGCTGAATGAAGTTAGTACATTTTCCACTTTAACCACTTTTCATTCTTTCCTACAGGTGACTTGGATTATTACTGGTTGGATCCTGCCACGTGGCACAGCCGGGAAACGTCGCCTATTAGTTCGGTAAGCTTTCTCACAGCGTATGTAGTTCAAGAGTCGTATGTGGTATTGATAATCCTCTGCTATGCAATCATAACCATCTATTTGGATCTCCTGTCATTTTATTATATCCATTAGTGATTTGATTTGAATGGTCTACGTTGAAAAAGAAGGGAGTTGTCTCTGAATAAATACCGGGCTTTGAATTAAGAAAAAATACATTTACTCATGTTATTTATTTTCACCATGAATTCATTTTAAAAGAAAAAGAAAACTTAGAACATATTTCTCATGACTCCGGACAATTTTTAAATGTCCACGCTGAAAATAACTCTTCTCAATAATAATAAAATATCACCATATACTTACAGTAAGTAGACTGTATTTTGATGTCAAAGACTCAGATCTCAGGATCAAAGTTAGATAATAGTGTTATTTACACAATTAATCTTATTAAAGGTGAAAAATTAGTTTTGTTGTAAAAAAAATAGTAGAATTAATGACTATTCCAGAAGAGCAAGTCCACCCCCATAATAATGTTTAACTACTGCGACAACACCTAGTTTAAACATAAGTTCTTACATTAATATTTACTCCAGAGTTGAATTTCCGTGCTCAGTTTTTGTTGCATAGAATTTGTAAGGTTGATTCAGAGATAATGCTTATGCAAAGGAGAAGTGAGAGCACAGTCTGGGGTGGAGGTTCTGCATTAGCCTGGGTGACATGACTTTGCTTCTGCAGATAAGAAAACATATTACCTTGATGGTTACTTGGTTTGGTCTCTTCTCAGTTGAATGTTTTTATAGCGCATTAGGCATCATTGGAAAGAGTTTTATCCAGTCAGTTCCACCCCTCAACACACACACACACTCACATACACACACAATCACAAACATATACATGTATACAAATATACACATAAATACACAGAAAAATACACATATACAACAACATACTAATTGACACATACAAATACAACGTGAGTCACATCTATTACATTAGGTAGGTTTTCGCTGTCGGCCCACACAGTGCTTAACCTAGTTTAACTTCTGCAGGAAATATTTTTTGGATACTGGAGGAGAAAGCTTGGAAACTTTTATCACCATTTAACTATAATACAAGTTCAAATATTTGAAATTAAAACAGCAGAAATACAGGCTATGATGAGGACAAATGAGGCTAAATTGAACTTACTCCACCTTAAAACTGGGGCAGTATCTGCCATAGTGACAGCATATCCAAGCAGGTATAAGGTTCCCAATGATGTTTATACTTCAGACAAATCTAGTTCTATTTTGAGTTTTCTATTGTGCAGAATATTAGTTTTCAGTTGATATTTTCATCCTTACATACATTCTTTGATTCCATTTAGCTTTTCATTTCTATTACCAGTGCCTTCCCTGTATCCTTTCTCTTTAACTCTCTTAACAATTCCACACTCTACTTTCCTTTCATATCAGCTTATTATTTTCTATAGAGCACATGGATAAGAGAAAACAATAAAATTAATTCAATGATGACTCCATTATGTGTGAATAAGACTGAAATATTCCAGGTACTCCTTGACTTACTAATAAATGAGGCTATGTCCTGCTTAACTCATTGTAAATTGAGAATATTTTAGAATGATGGACTGCAAGATAGCTCAGTAGTAAAAGTCACTTGTCATCAAGCCTGACAACCCAGAACTCACATTGTGAAATGAGAAAACCAACTCCCATACTTTGTCTTCTGATCTCCACATGTACATTATGGCATGCGTGCTTTCTCACATTGATTAATTAAAAGTGAAATGTTACTGTTGAAATGGGCTTCATACAACTCTTTTACTTAATCCATCACTTTGCAACATAGTAAGCTGCAGGGTGCTGGTTGTTTACAAATTGCATGACTGACTGGAACCTGTGACTCTTCTGCCCCTGCCCATTATACTGCCAGGGGAGTAGATAACAGACACATCACCAGTTGATAAAAGTTACGATTCAGTGTGGTATCTACTGAATGACAGTGCCCGTATACAGCTGTAAAGTAAAATTAGATTGTAAGGTAAGCCAGTGTAATTCAAGAGCTGACTGTACAGTGCAGTATGCTGTCACCATTAAAAAGCCAAATGGGATTTTCTTTGGGTAGTAGAAATATTATTAAAATTACAGTTAATTACAGTTCAGAGCTATTTTTAAGACTGCCCTTAGTTTATAGCTACTTTTATAATCATTGCAAATAAAATATAGATCTAACTGAAAAGCTTTATAAACCCTACTATAGAACCCACCTAAAGAATTTCCAATCTAGTGTGTCTTTTGGATAAAAAAAAAAAAATCACATCATGCTACAACTGCTGATTATGTAGCTGTAGAAAATAAAACAAGCCATTTACTTTTGAAACTTTATGTTTTAATAGCATCCTGTAACGTGGCAGCCATCTAAAGAGGGAGACCGATTAATTGGCCGTGTTATTCTTAACAAAAGAACAACCATGCCCAAAGAATCAGGTGCATTATTGGGTCTGAAAGTAAGTATACTGGTTCAAAATGCCTCTTTCAGGATAAAGTATAGTACAGACAGCATTCAGAGTTTGCAACAATTAATTCCAAATATTTTCCTCTCTTTCTCAAAGTAAAATCTCAACAGTAAATACAGCCCCTCTAATATGTTAAGTAGAATCACAAAACATCAGCAAGAGAAGCTGTTTTCTAATAACAGCAATACAGTAATGATGGAAGTGTAGAATGTTTCTTCTAAACACATTTATTGTCTTCTGATTGAAGTAAGATTATGTTAGATTCACAGAAATATTTTTGTTTTATAGAATGGTGTATACGCATGTGCACATACATGCATATCTTGCATTGTGTGTATCCAGTCATATGTGTTAGGTCACATGATTATGCTGAAGTTGCCTACATAAATATTCAAATGTTTTTCTTTAAATATTGCGTTGTTGTTGTGTGTGACATCTTGGGAACCATTGCCCATTAATTTAGGGTAATAGGCTTAGCTCATCTGTTTAGCCTTTGCCTGGCAAACCTGAAAGCCTTGGTTTGAACCAAAGCACAGCCTAACAAAAATTAATTCATTTACTTATTGATGTTTTGTCGATTATCACTATTAACTACTCTTGTTATGAAGTAATTCTGATAGCTCTCTTCCTAAGAGCAGTGGACCAGGGTCATCATCCAACATTAATCTACCCACCTCCTCTTTCCCACACCTATCTTTAATTGTCTGTGTTTGAGACCCTTGCAACTAGTTAAAATTAGGCCTAGAGGTTTTACAAATACAATGAATTTAGGTAGACTTGGAAAATGTTGAATATTTAGAAATATAATTCAGGTTTGAGAATCAAGTGTACGTAGACAATTTTACCAAATGATTTTATCTGGACATTTTCTTGTAGATATGCCGAAGCTATGATATTCGTACAGTGTAATACTTTGTACAATGGGGGGTCGCTCCCCTCCAGGTAGTCTTTGCTTGCATGGAATTTCTAGTCTGTATGAACTCAGGTCTACCACATTCTATCACAGCTGTAGAAAAGGGATCAGCATTTGATATGGACATATGGATATGTGATATGGATATATGCCGATTTACCTGGTCAGCATGAGATGGAGGATTAATGAATCCAATGCAAACAGTGCCAACCACTTGGTGACTAACCATGAAGTTACATCCCGATCTTTTAAGTGTACATTATCACAGTGCCCTTTGATTGTTAGTACAGTGTACAATATCAATACCCACACTTCTTACAAGGTCATCTCAAATGTAGTGATTTCTAAAAATAATGCTTTATTGCTATTTGCTTTAATCTAAAATACAGTTCACAGATGTCCCCTCACTGAATTTTAAGAGCATCATAGAACAATGTACAACTAGTTCTGCTAAATAATGTATTCATCAATGAGTCTTGGGAACTCATGGATTTATAATTATCCAGGTGGTTGGAGGAAAAATGACTGACTTAGGACGTCTTGGTGCTTTCATCACCAAAGTAAAGAAGGGTAGCCTAGCAGATGTAGTCGGACACCTAAGAGCAGGTAAAGTTTCTTTTTTATATATAAGGTGTTCATTCTCTCTGTATAAATTGATGGGTTTAAGTTTGTGTTCAGATACTTACATGTGTTAGTTGTCAGCAAGTCATTTATAATGTGTGGCTACAGCTCTTCTTTTTTTTGATACAAATGCTAATCAGTGCAACTCTCTGTATATAAGTCAAATTTAGGAGATGGTAAGATTAAGGATCTATTTTATTAATATAAAAGCATAGATGCTAAAAATGAAGAATGCTTATTTTATAGATGACTTCATAATATTACAATGAAATTTAAATCCAAAATGGATTAGTATTGTAAAAAACAAATTGTGTTCCACATCACTAAGCCTTTTATAATATTTAAAAAAAAGTTTTCAAACCACTTACTTAAGAAGAAGTAACTGGTGTTTTGCTTATAACCTAATTGTAATAATGATACCGATCCAGATTATTTAATGAAATGGTGAATAATTTTTATGTGACTTATTATGCTAGTTCCATAGTATTCGGGTTTTATTTTGCTCCTTCTAGCCTTAAGAGACACAGTAAATATCACTGCTTGTACTATATATTCAGTAGCAACACAGTTTAAAATCTATTTTGACAAGTTGTTTTATTTTTCATTTTAGTTGAAATCATAACATTTTTAATTGATTTCACAGTAGATAATAGGTAACTATGCTAATTCAGGTAATCTTTGACCCAAGACTAAATCTAAAAAAAATGTATAGGACTTTCACCGTAGCTAATGCCAAAAAGCTTTAGTTGCTGAAAGTAGCATTTGCAGATGAGAAAAGTATAATGACATTTGAATTTTGTCCCATTTTCTTAGACAGTTCCTGAAGAAGTAAACAAAGTGGTTGTTCTCTATAACATAGCCTGTTGTTTCTACTTCTTCAGCATCATCTTCATGAGCTTAGAGTCTAAAAAATTATATATGAAATGATAAAAGCATCACTAAAATAATTGTAAAATATGCAAGTATGCTTTTTGCTTTAAGCAGTTGGTTTATTTAGACAAAATACAGGTGCTTTTATTTTTAATTTTTGTAGACTCTGTGATAGAGACTTGCTGGTTGTATAATATAATGCATGAACCGGTTTCTCTTTTATTTCCATAGAAACAGCTTTAGCTCATAGAAATCACCTGTGATGTTATTTTTGAGATCTACATGGAATTTGGAAGCTTACTTCCATATTCCATAGATTTTGCACAGTCTGATTCCCTTTCAAGTCAGTACAATTCAGTGCTGCTTGCTGGGTTAAATCATCTGAAACAGAAAGTTGACACCCTGACACTTGATATTCTTCAGATCCTTCTGTGTCTATTGCTTAACTTTTTATTCAACTCAAAGCTTTGTAACTCTGCCCAGTGTGAGCCTACAGAGCCCCCTGGCTATGTCAATCTACCTGAATCCTGGCAAGCTTCCTCCCCACCCCTCAGGAGACCCGATCAGCACCAGCTGTCAACCTGCTCTTGTTGAAGTCCTTTTCATCCTTCAGTGCTCATAATTCAAGTGTTTCTTGATATCTCACCTAGAGCAATAACTAATTACTGCCCCCTTGGCACCACCTGGCTCTACTTCTGTTCCTCAATGCATGCTTGTGATTGCAGAAAACACATTATTTAAAGATTTTTGTATTGGTTTCTGTATTATATTTCCACTGTGAAATATAAAGACAAAATGTTGTTGTCATCTTTTGTCCTTCATTGACTGCATCTACCTGAAGTGATTACCCATAGATAAGTAAATGGTGTGAATGGTATTCAATGCTTCCTCTATTCAGTTTTATTGCACCATAAATAATTAAAGTGTGTATTAATTTATTTTGATACTAAAAGTTATGCATCTATATTACTATCAATAAAGAAGTGTTGTTTATAATGTACTACTTTTGCAAAATAATGGTTGCATCCTAGTATTGAATATTAAAGTCAGTTTATTTTTATATGTGATTTTGAAAAAGTGGCAGAACAAATTGTAATAGGAATTATCAGAGTAAGTCCTATTTATATGATATTTCCCAGCATATTTGTGAATGTGCACATTTACATATATTAATATATATAAATATATATCTAATGAACTGTGATATTAAACTTTGTTTCTTTCTTTGGTCAAAACATTTTTTGAGCATTGCTAACATAATGAAAATATTGAACCGTTTTCTTTCCTTTCCCCTTATCAGTGAAGTATATTTCCAAATCTTTTTAGTTAATTTCTTAGGTCAAATATTAAAACGTATTTGGTTATTGATAAAAACCATATTGAATTTTTTAAATTAAACCTAAGAGTACTCATGCTTTTAACTTTTTCTTTCCATTTGTTATAAAATGACTTGACCTAATATCTAAAGACTTTATATTTGTATCTACCTCAGTGTGTACAATGATATTAAATAATGAATTTAGTTAGGAGCTTAATTATTTTAGGACCTAAGAACAACAGAATAAGCATGAACATAAAAATGTAAGCCACTTCAAGGAGTCACTAATGCAGGGACATCTCACCTGAATCTGCCATTGTGGGCTGGAAGCTTATGACAGAGGACCATTTATGGTCTAACATACTTTTGAGAATAAATCTGTGTCTCCAAATCGTCTATTTTAAAGCTGGAGTTAAAATAACAACTGTCAGTTCCTCTACTTGATTTCCATGAGACACCATATCTGTCCTTTATTATTCTTGGACTATCACAAAGAAATCAGCACTATATTAATTCTCTATCGTCTTTAATATTTCCTACTGTTACTTTAGCATTCACTACATGCTTTGTATAGAATGTATGCGTTTTGAACATCTGGAAGGGGGTTAACTGTCATGCAACAGTTTTTACATCTGCTTGCTTTGTAACTGCCATGGCTACCTGTTACCTTACCTATGGATATGAATCCAAATCCTTTCATGCATTTTTATTCTGTTGTGCGTCAGGTGAAGACAATGGAGCCTGACTTAGAGATGGAAAATTCATGCTAGAGAATTTTTATTACTGTTTTTGCCAAAACTAAAACAGAACTTATTCTCACTCAATAAGAACCCTTCACACGCAGAGCCACCTACATTGATTATATTATATAACAGGGCATGCTGCTAACCATTGGTTTTAATGTTTCCAAACAGGCTGTGCTAATTTCCATCCCATGGCATGAGATTATTTTTATATTATTTCTGGTATACCTAAAAAAATAAATAAAGGCAGTTTTGTATTGACTAGTAGTATTTGGGGAGGAAAACCTAAGTAAAGAATAAAGGTGGTTAGAAGAGCCAATTAGCTGACATTATATGACAAGTCATTTTGCTTTTGAGAGCAAGGCCTCGCATATTAAATTATTTGTATATGGTTTGCATTTCTTTGTTAAAAAAGAGAAAAGATAAGAAAAGTAAACAGAATATATAAGGTAAAAAAATACCCTTTTTTTTAAATTCAAGGGGATGAAGTTCTAGAGTGGAATGGTAAACCCCTGCCGGGAGCAACAAACGAAGAAGTTTACAACATTATTTTAGAATCAAAATCAGAACCTCAAGTTGAAATTATTGTTTCAAGGCCTATTGGGTAAGGCTAAAAAAACTTACTTCTTAAGTTTAGTAAATTACATGTATTATCAGGGTTTTACAAAGAAGCTTTACATTCATACAGTACATGTTAACATGGATAGCTTTTTTCATCGATTATGGGCATATATAATAGACCTAAATTCTTCTTAACTTTTAAAATTAGAATACTGAATTTTCTTCCCTACATGTTAGAAGCTCCACAATAGACCAATATAAAAATATCTATATGTATTTTTCATAGATGAAATTTGACAAAGTATTGTCTTTCAGTGATGACTGAATTTTTTTTTGTTATTTCTAATATAACCAGTGGTATTTACTTTGATGGAATAACTAGCCAATCCATCTGCTGACATTTAAATAGTTACCAATATTATACCTCTCCAGTAACTTCTTATCATTCTATATGGAGAAAATAATTTTCCATGTAGTTACAAAAGAGTGGTGGTTTCAGCTTTTATTTACAACCAAGCAGGGAATACTGAATATTTGGTAGTATGAATCGCTATAATATATGGTATTTATAAAACTTCAGCTTTAAACATGATCCAGTAATCTACAGACAGTAGGGTATTTCTCTGTATCTGTCTGCACTTCCGTGTAGTATTAGCTTTTTCTAACAAACTTACGCAGTTCAGAGTAAAATTTATTTTCCATTCTATGAATTTTAGTAGGCATTTTGAACTATGACATTATAGTGAGCTTACTATTTGAATTTATTCTTGGAAATAATTTTTATATCTATTTACCAAGATATTACAAATCTCTGATTCAAGACATTTATGCTGAAAAACTGATAACTTTAATTTTAATTGTTTCCATGAATATATGTCAATGCAAAACATAAAAGAAAATAAAATCATCCTAATATTGATGGAATGAAAATGTATGATATTTCACAAAACATTAGTATAAAGAACTCTAGAATAAAGGCAAGCTTTTAACCAATTTTAAGTGGTGACAGAATAAACTTTGAAGATATGTCCAAAAGTATTATATATTTTCACATAAGTTTTTAAAATAACACTAAAATTTATGCTAGTTCTATGTGATATATGTTCTAGTGCTGAGGTACATATGAGTCTGAAAAAGAGGTAAGTAAATTGGGAAAGAATCAAAAGTAGAAAAATAAAATTTATACTTAAACCCTGCACATATAGCCAGATACCTTGGGGATACATAGTACTTTTAGAATTCTCAGGTAAAATAGTGATTTACCATGACTTAAAAGAACAACAGACAATTAAAGTAGACTGGAATAACAGGAATATTACTGTTGCTTTTGTACATATATTAGTTTTAAATAAATATCTGCAGATCCAAACCCTAGCCCATCATGAAGTATGGAATTGAAAGGTGTATGATTCTAAAGACTATGTTTGAATAAACATCAAAGTTGTCAAAGATACTATTAGAATAATTCT
This sequence comes from Cricetomys ansorgei, assembly GCA_026225945.1. Taxonomy (NCBI): domain Eukaryota; kingdom Metazoa; phylum Chordata; class Mammalia; order Rodentia; family Nesomyidae; genus Cricetomys; species Cricetomys ansorgei. The sequence goes on from JAMJFZ010001815.1 coordinate 20,373,647, forward strand.
AGTAACATTTTAAATAACAATGTTTAATGTTGTTAATTTTAATTTACTGACACAATGATTTTAGAAATCATTGTCGATATATCTCTAACCATTGATTAATACAAACTAAAAGCTCTCTCAGATGTTTTGGGAAGTCCACAAATATAATAGCCTCAACTTTTATGCTTCTGCTCATTACTGAAACTATTGATCAAAAGACTTGGAGAAATAACTGAGAAATAACTGAGAAAACGTCTGTTACAAAGTAGAACTGTATGAATCAAAATCCTATAGAAGCAATTTTTGTTAAGTGTTGACCCAAAATGACTCTAGAATTTTTAAAACAAGTTCCTCTGCTCCTCTTTTAAATAACATATAAAATGTTTCAGAATTCCGCATTCTGAATTTTAAACGACTGTGTAAGATCTGACTGTATAAAACTTTCAAAGAACTTTTACAATTTGAAATGTCAACACCCTAATTTTGAAAATAATTTAATTCCACTTGCTCAGATAAATGTAGAAGAAGTTGACATTGTGAAAAATAGCCGTATTTCAGGAATTATCAAGTAATCTCAATTAATAGTTCATGGAAATTATACAAAGTGATAAATATACTAAACTAATGTGATACAATATATTTTATAAGATATGCAGCATGAGTTTTTATTATTGGTAGAAAATATTAAATATAGTTCATTATAAAATTAGTTTGCCCAAAATGAAATGAAGAGGCATTAAGAATTAAAAGAGAAAATAAAAGAGAAAAATCAATCCAAGTGAATTTAACTTACAAGGTAAGTTATTAAAATAATTAATTGACATGCTGACAATTCTGTTGACACTAACTCCAGTCTTCTTTAATATGTCATATCAGTATATGCATATTATTAATCTTCTCAAATTGCTACTGAAACATTTTTGTACAGGAGAGGAATAGTTTTATAAGTATAATGCCCAAACAAAGTTGGTCCAAGTTTCTTATGGGATATTAAGGTCTCAGTGGGTAATAGATTAAGTTGAAGTGATCTTAAATATTTTTTTCAGAGTGATTTGTTAGCATGACAGGAATGGGTGTTCTCAAAACTTACTTTAACCATGTAGTGTGATAGCCATGTATTTAGCAAATTTCAGTATAGAGAAATCTCTATAAAGGGCATATATTTGCATATATATAATATGTGCCATGTAAATATTACATGCACATACATGAAATATTTTGGCTTTTTGTTGCAAGCTTGATCCATCTTTAATTTCCAAAGCAATTCATCCTTTTAATTTTCTTAACTTTGCCCATGATATTCATCATTTCATTTTATTATAAAGAGATATTGCCATCTGTTTCACTCAGTAAACTCTTTCAGATGTGTTTGTAAAGCATATTACGGATTCGTAAAATTTGTGTCATTTTGAGTTTCTAAACTTGAAAAAAATATTTAGCTTTAACATTTTTTTTTAATTTCCAAAACCTGCTGTTTTGGTAGTAAAAATATTGTGGTGATTTTATCCACAATATTAGTTTGATTATTGTCATGTTAAAAGTGTCTTGCTATTAAATATATAAAAACTTCTTTTTTATTGCAGTTTTCTTTTATGTGATATTTGGCATCCATGCACATCAGTAGTTACCTAAATACTCTCCTTCATTCCTATAAACATAAAGACCCAAAAGGACTTTTCACCTCACTGAGATAAAAAGGGCTGTGTGGTCGCCTCAGGCAGGGTCATTTACCTAATGGGATTTTCACTGTACCTGTTTCTTTTAGTGACATCCCCCGGATCCCTGAGACTTCCCATCCTCCCCTGGAGTCTAGTGAGTATAGCATTTCCTTGTTATTAAAAGTTCGTTAAACTAAATTAGAAAATAAGATTGATTGTTTTCCAAAGTCATCTGATGTAAAGGAATTAATATTACTTTTTGAGTGTCTTTACTAAGGCCAAATTTTGCAGCCATAATAGCTTGAAGATTCCTTCCAAATATTTTCTCATTTTTCTCATTTTTTGTGGCCACATGAAGAGAATATTTGTTTCAATACCATTCTTTATTATAAAGTCAAGACCTCTCAAAGCTCAGCTTTTATGTTGGGAGTATTATGTTTTGGACAAGTGTTTAGAAGGAAACTTAGGGAGATTGCTGGAGAGTAAAGAGATTATTTGAAAAATCATTAGCTCCATGAACAGAAAGCATGGGTCTCACAGCATGGTGGGAACTTCAAGGAGAGTTCAGACCCCAGTATCAGAAGCAGATGGCCATGTAGGGCCTCTGGAGAGTCAGAGCCTGCACGGCACAAGTGTGTGTGTGTGGGTGGGGTCTGTTCTGTTCTTACACTTTCTGAGGATGGAGGAAGCCTTACACCAAGAGCTTTCAGCCAGTCTCCTGATTCCTGGTCAGGAGACAGTGAAAGGAGTGGGGACAGGGCGTATGGAGATAATACCCCCATGGTGTTTACTGGCTTCCTCTGTAAGAAATCCATGTACCTGGATGTCTGACCAAGTCTCAGTAAGCATGCCCTTTAGTGTTTGTGAGAAGAGTCATGAGCAGAGGCCTGATTCTGACATGGCATTCATACTAGCAGTAAATCTGTTCATCGCCGTTAACAACAACAACAACTAAAATGTTTTGTGCACTGGGTGTAATGTCACAGGTTTGCAATCGGATATCTTGAAAGGTAGGTGCAGGAGGTCACAAGCTCAAGATTAGCCTGTACTAATCTTGGTAAGGATCTATCTCAAGCAACAACAACAACAAACTAAACATTGTCTTACTTTGCTATTCAATTTGATGGATAAGCAACAAGGTCTCAGGGACAGTCTAGACACATTAAAAATTAATTGTCATACCACCGCACAATAGTATCACATAAGATAGTAGAAGCCCATGAGTATAATAGAGTTCACTGATATGGTGTGTGACAGAGCTGCTAGGGTATACTGGTAAAAGAATTATCTGCAAGGTTATTAATGTCACTCAGGATGAGATAAGATCCTATTGTGTATAATGATTACTGTAGATAATGAAATTTTGCTGATAATCTGGAAATGATTGGCATTCAGTTAAAACTGTGATTTGACTCCCTAGGTATTAATACAGAGTTTACCTTATATGACTATAAAAATGAGGTTGATTTAAGGGAAATTGGTGATGAGAAGGGAAGAAAAACATAGCCATGTTGAATCAGTGGCCAAGTTACCACATAATACACATTACATCGTGTTCTCACAGCTGCTGGAGCTGGGTCCAGATTTGGATTTGGACTTTCTGATGACCAGACCAAGAGATACATAGGATGGTGGGCAGTGGTAGTGCACGCCTTTAGTCCCAGCACTCGGGAGGCAGAGGCAGGTGGGTCTCTGAGAGTTTGAGGCCAGCCTGGTCTACAGAGTGAGTTCCAGGACAGCCAGAGTTACGACAGAGAAACCCTGTCTTGGAAAAAAAAAGAAAAGAAAGAGAGATATATAGGGAAAGTCCTATAAATAATATTCTTGATAAGACTGAAAATAAACGTATGTCTAGAGCCTTCATTATCACAAGCAACAAAGGCCTACAAATTTGTAAGACCTACAAATTTAGTGGAGTAAGGCTAAATACATCTGATTTTTTAAAAAATATCATTTTATAGCTTTATTTCATGTAGTTAGTCTCCTTTTCAGGGAACAAAATGATGCCTGTGTCTTCATTTAACCCTCATTTTGGAGTTGCTGACATACAAGACCCAGTTTTTTTTTTTTTAAGGGAATAGGAGATAGTTTATTCTGGATCCTTTTTGAGTGACCATGGCCTGGGAACATAATCTTATGCGACCCCAAATCCTATGTTCCAAAGTAGAAGCAGTTTCCTGAAGTTGTATAGTTTTACAGAGCAAAGAAAGTCATAAATCAAGGCAAGTTTAAAATGCACTGGTAGGTACATCAGAGAGGCAGTTACAGAAAGATGGGGGAAGCTGTTTATAGGCTCAAGTTGTTATCTGATGACATTCTTAGCTTTGAGTTTGGTCAAAGCTAAATTCCAAAGGTTTTTTAATCTCTCAGTCACAGGATGTTAGTGTTGTCACAGAAGTGGACCATAGCTGTTCTGGAGGCTGCAGACAGTTCAAGATAAGAGAATTAGCCTTTGGACCTACCTGCAACATTCCATCCTCTTTACACCATGGCAGTTATAATCAGTCAATCTTTGCAGACACAACGTCTGTTCACAGGACATAGAAGAAAACTGTGTGGATAGCATACCTTCATGTGATCCCACAGTATTTCTAAATGAAGCACTGAGTTGTGAGGGAACGTGTGTTCAAGAACCCACCCAGCATGGGGATTGCATTTCATGGGATACTGTTTTCCTTCATTTGCCTGGATAGAGAGCAACAGCAGCCTCCATTATAAGAAAGTGAAGCAAATTGTCTGCAGAAAATTAAACAGGAAATAGTATTCTCAGAAGTCAAAGAGCTTTATTTGTAAGATAAAATGTAAAAGATATAATGTGCATCTAAAAGTGATGGAATCTATTGAAATGTGGCTCGTAAATTATGTTCCATCTCTGTTCATATTAATTTGTCACTGTAGATAGTACATAGAAATGCTCATTAGCCACAGTGATGAGCACAAATGGCACCATCTTCGTTGTAACAAATTCAGAAAGTTTGTTCATTGATGTAATTTATGGTAGAGTTGATGCAGAACAATAATAACTTTCAAAAATGTGGATAAGATCTTTCATGTTGAATGAATACAATGTCATATTACATCATCTAAAAAAGGTAATTAACAAAAGAAGACAAAAGAAACAATTTCTAGAGCTGTCCCATGAACAGTAAATTCTACATCCAATAGTGTTAGCTATGACTTTTAACAATTATGGTTATATTTACCATTTGATTGAAAGTTTTATTCCTCATACTAACAAATGCTCATCTTTCTTCTCTTTTTAGGTTCAAGTTCCTTTGAATCTCAGAAAATGGAAAGACCTTCCATTTCTGTTATTTCTCCAACCAGCCCTGGAGCCCTGAAAGATGCCCCACAAGTTTTACCAGGGCAACTCTCTGTATGTACTTTTTATACACAATTCATGACATTATGGTTTGTTTTTTTGAATGTATCACTAAAAGTCTTCTGGCTTTCCTAAGTTTCCAGTGAATGAATAATCATTGGACACTATCACCTACTGCATTATCATTTTATAATTATAAGAAATTATCATTTCTTAAGGTTTTCTGATGGTCATACATACTTAGATAGAGATAGATATTTATTGAGTGTTTAGGATGTGCCAAGTACTCTAAGCACTTACTGGTAAATGGTTGCATTTGGAATACTTTTTATACTTTTGGAATGTTACATTCATGTTCCAGGGTAAATCAATATTCACATACATTCATAGAAGGCCACATTCAATTTCCTAAGGAGTTTATGAAACTGGGGCTATGAGTAAATTTTAATAGTCTTATTAACTTTTTAGGACATTTGTTTGTGAAAAGACACCACAGGCAATGCTCAGACACAGCTACTAACATTTCCTGTGGTTTCCTTTCTTACATGGGGGACTCTGGAGAAATAAACTGGCCAACTGTTATGAATAGCTCAAAGATTAAAAGGAGAAAATAAGAAATCTGTATCAATAAATAAAAACAAATCTTGCCTTAAATTGTTCTATAAGTAGTTGAGTTTTTAGTCTTTGGTGGTATGTAGATTTCTATAGTCAATCCTTGATGCTCTTCTTTTGACTGATAAGTCAAAGGAAATACATTTATACTCACCTTTATTTCCAAGACTTTTTATTTTGACTTCTGCTTGTAATGTAGGAAATAGCATAACCTGTTTTGCTTAGCTGCCTTGACTCTTGACTTTTTTTCTTTCATTGTGCATGTATTACTGTCTGGGTCTTCATCTATACTGTTAAATGGGTTTAAAGCCTAGTTTGATTGGATAAAGAAACCAAAACAGAGAGTTAGATTCATACATACCCAAATGCTTATGCTGTTCCTTCCTGTGACGAAACAGTCCCATTTAATTTATTTTGTTTTGTTATTATGACTCTTTAATACAACCTGTCACATACTCCCTAAGCATTTATATTTAAACTTATTATTTAATCAGAAAATCAAAAGTAACTGCTAGATTCAAGGGCAGAATTGAAGTTGGTTCTGTGAGTTTAGTGTAACTCCTGCTGCTAATAGGGACTCTGCCCTTTGTGCTCAAATCTAATTTGAGTTCACCACGTTTCTCTATTTGGCTCACACTTGAAGACCTTATCATCAGGGATGTCGCTCGGCCTTTGTGTCATTTGAAGTGTCCCTTATGTGTTAAGCCTTCCATTTATTTTTGCTTTCTCTCATAATAACTAGCTTTTTTCAATTTATTCATAAACATTAAATGAGAAAAAATAGAAAACAAGGGTAACTGGAGCATAGTGAGCCTATGGTAAATATGTTCTCTGACTTCTTCCCTTCTATCTTAATCAACTATTATTTCAGCTACCCACAGCTTCAGAAAGTACTTTCTTTAAACTCTTTTAGTTTTGAGATCATTTCCCCCTTCCCTTTCTTCCCTCCAGATCCTTCCATATATCTCTCCTTGCTCTTTAGAAAATACTTCAAACCACCCTAAAGTAAAGCCATTGATGATTACCAACTATTGTGTTAGCTGTCAGAAAACATTATGATTACTTCAGTATTCCCAGAATTTCAAAAAAACATTTAATTTTATTTCCATAAGATATAATACTTTAGCTTTCCATTGAGAGTTATATATAAAATGCTCACTACAGAGAAAAGTTAACTTCTTAATGGTTATGGTTTAAAAGCAGTGAAATTCCTTTATACTTCAAAAATCAAAATACCAGCCTTTGAGTGAAATTCTAACGACTTACTTAATAATCACGTATTACCTCATGACTTTGATAAATAAAATTTCTTTCTACATTTCTCCTAGGTGAAACTGTGGTATGATAAAGTGGGACACCAGCTGATTGTAAATGTTCTCCAAGCAACAGATCTACCCCCTAGAGTAGATGGGCGTCCCAGGAATCCCTATGTAAAAATGTATTTTCTCCCTGATAGAAGGTAAGGAGGGATTTTTGAAAAGTTAACTAAACTCTTTATTAATGGAAATGATAGAATTTCTGGGTCATATTTTCTGAAAAGAATAAGTAATTCTCTCTAGGGGTTTAAAGTGCATTATCCCTGAAGACAATATCTCAGACCTTTTACTTAAAATAATATGGTACTTTCAAATATGCTCAATAGCAGAGACACTTCATTAAGAATGTACCTTTAAGACTGGCGGTAGTGGCAACACCTTTAATCCCAGCACTCAGGAGGCAGAGGCAAGAGGGCATATCTTTGTGAGCTGGAGGCCAGCCTGGTCTACAAAGTGAGTTCCAGGACAGCCATAGCTGTTATACAGAGAAACCCTGTCTGGAAAAACAACAGAGACAAAACAAACAAACAAAAAAAGAATGTCCCTGTGTGTATACTTACAGTTAGAACCCTTGCTTACATTTGTAATTGAAATTAGTAATATTAAGTAATAATCGTATTAAGTCCTTTAGGGTCATTTCAGATTTTGATGTTTTAGACATAGTAAAAAATGGGCTACAAGTATAGTTCAGTAATAGAGCACTCCCCTAGCTTGTATGAGACTCTGGGCTTAACCCTCACTTTGAGGGACTGATAATAATTGACAGCTCAGTAGATCAACTTTAAACACAACATTTATATTATCCCTTCTAAAGCTCATGGAACGCTGTGGAAGAAGGGGTTAGAAAGAATGTAAAAGATTTCAGTGCTGTAGAACTCCAACTTCTGGCCAAGGAAGACATATGTAATCATAGACACAAACCATCTGAATTTGTCCTCACTGGATCTGCACTCACGCACAGACGCGCACACACACACACACACACACACAGACACACACAGCTACACACACACATACACACACACACAGACACACACAGCTGTACACACACACCTACACACACATACACAGAGACACACATAGCTACACACACACACCTACACAGACACACAGAGCTACACACACACACAGACACACGTGCACACACACACACAGCTACACACACACAAACACACAGACACACACGCACACACACACAGCTACACACACAGGCGCGCACACACACACACACACAGACAGACACACACAGCTACACTCACACACACACACACAGACAGACACACACAGCTACACACACACACACACAGAGACACACACACACAGCTACACACACACATATACACACAGACACACACCTACACACACCTACACACACACACACACACACAGACACACACAGCTACACACACACAGGCACACACACACACAGCTACACACACACACCTACATACACCTACACACACATACAGACACACACCTACACACACACACACAGCTACACACACCTACACACACACACAGACACACACAGCTACACACACACACCTACACACACCTACACACACACACAGACACACAGCTACACACACAGCTACACACACACACAGACACACAGACACACACAGGTACACACACAGCTACACACACACAGGTACACACACACACACAGACACACACAGCTACACACACACAGACACACAGACACAGACACACACAGCTACACACACACACACACAGCTACACACACACAGACACACACAGCTACACACACACACACACAGAGACACACACCTACACACACACATATATACACACACACACACAGAGGGAGGTATTTCAACAGTCACACATGGATTTGGGAGGGGGCGCTGAAGGGATCATACTCTTCGTGGATGAACTATTTGCTGCAGATAGATTATCAGATACGGGAAGTTTCCCCCTTCGGCTATCTGTGAACCCAAGTCAGTGGGCACATTGGTGGCTCTGGTTAAACTCGGTGGGTTATAAGATAAAGCCATGAGTCTCAGAAAAGGACCTCTGTAGATTTGGGTGGGAAGTTTACAGGAGAGGGATGTGATAAAGGGGTGAGCGAGATAGTAAAGAGAATGCACTTCATATGTACATAAAGTTGTCAGTGAAAAATGGTAAGAGTACTGATTGAAATTACATGTGATTGCAGTAGAGGGCAGCACATCCAGTAGTTTCATTTGGTCACTTAGGAAGCATCTTTCTTTTCCAGTGATAAAAGCAAAAGAAGGACCAAAACAGTGAAGAAAATTCTGGAACCAAAATGGAATCAAACATTTGTCTACTCACATGTACATCGTAGAGATTTTCGAGAGCGAATGTTAGAAATTACTGTGTGGGATCAGCCAAGAGTGCAAGAGGAAGAAAGTGAATTTCTTGGAGAGGTGATGTATAAAGATCCGAGTCAGATGCTTCACTGTGGCTTTTTTCCGTACCTAGTATCGGTCACAGGTACTTTCCTGTTGTGTTTGATTTGAGAACTGCCTTTTCAGATCCTCATAGAATTGGAAACAGCGCTGTTAGATGATGAGCCCCATTGGTATAAACTCCAGACACATGATGAGTCTTCACTACCTCTGCCTCAGCCGTCGCCGTTCATGCCAAGGCGGCATATTCACGGAGAGAGCTCCAGCAAAAAGCTACAAAGTAGGTTCAATTCATTTTAGTTAGCAGAAGGTCATCACGTTGCTCCGGTCCGCTTATGGACGGACACTCAAGATACATTGTCAAATGTTTTATTGCAGAGCAAACTAGTGAAAAGTCGTTCATTTCTATGAAAGAGATTCAGCCAAGCTGTTTTCTACTTTTCACAGTAAAATAATATTTGTAGCATAGAAGAGTAAGAGATGAAACCGAAAAATCTCCCTTGTACATTGCTTGAGTCATTACGGGGCTGGGCTGAAGGAATCATGTCTCTCTTTAGTAATGGGCTGCTACATATATGGTATAATGATACCTTTACCATTTTTAAGATATTTGAATCTTATGGATACGAATTAATGTATTTTAAACCATGACATTGTAAGTTTATTACTGTTCATGTGGTCATTAGGAAAATTTCATTTTCTCTGTAATGATTTTTGAGTTAGCAAATATGTGATCCAACAGATGAAATTTAGAAGCAGTGTTTTGGTGATCTAAATTCAAATTTTTGTCTTTTTCATTGAATATCTCATGTCAGCGTATCCCTGATCAATAACTTCCTCAAAATTATTATTGATCAGTATTTTGGCTAGTGAACATATTTTTTAGTAATGGGCTTGGTTGGTTTCTAAGCATCCTGAGAGTGCCAAGAGGAAGCCCTGGTAGGTCTTTGGACCTGTCACCTCAACCTCATTCTCTTCCCTATGGGGTGAAATTGTATGCACTTTACGTATGCTCTCAGGGCAGCATTTAAAATAAAGAAGGAACAGGGCAGAGGTGGCACACGCCTTTGATCCCAGCCCTTTAATCCCAGGCAGAGGCAGGTGGATCTCTGTGAGTTCAAGGCCAGCCTGGTCTACAGAGTGAGTACCAGGACAGCCAGAGTTAGAACAGAGAAAACCTGTCTCAGAAAGCCAAAAAATAAAACAAAGAAGAAATAAGTCACCTTTTTTCCATAAAAGCCCTTCAATATAATTGTAAATGGAGGAAGTTCTGGGGAAAAATATTACTTTTTTAAAACAATCATCTTTCTAGAAAAAAAATCAGACCTGTGTTGACCTTGAATTATTCTTGTTCAACTATGTCCATTGCATGTCATGAACAAAGTAGACACAGAGGTATTTGTTTGCCTTACTGTTGTACAGGATCTCAGCGAATCAGTGATAGTGACATCTCAGATTATGAGGTTGATGATGGTATTGGAGTAGTGCCTCCAGGTGCGTGGTGAAGAGCATGGCTCTGCTTCACTGTCTCTGCTTGTTTCCGCTGGCCATGTCCAGGCTCCTCCAGGACGTTGAACTGGAGGTCTTTAGTGCAGAAACATCAGTATTATGTTATTCCATGGTGACTTGTGTTTCCAATTGCTAAGAATGTTTAAAATGAACTAGCATTTCTGAGTTTACGTACCCTATTTACTTGATATAGTCAGGTTCTCCTTTAGAAGTATGCCTAGCTAGGTTAAATAAAAAAAAAAAAAAAAACAAAAACACTATTTCACGATGCTCTGAGCATTAGTGAAAAATGTGGATTTCATCTTGAAAGGATATTGTTAATTTTATTACATCCAATTCCGTTCTCCTGTGTTTTATATTGTATTTCTATGATTTTCCTTCCCCCATTTCTCAAAATACCATAGCCTTCCATGGAATATACTGAGAAAGGTGCATGGCAGGGTTTTAAATTGCATGTGGCATGGCTATAGCTTTTAATGCTTCTGTGGTGTGCTCACTACTTATACCTACTGTGTGTATATGTTTTGAAGTAATACAGTGCTCTAGAAAGAGTCGATATTCCTTTGAATTGTATGTCTTCTTGTCTTTTGTATAAGTTGGGAAAATTTTTGTGACATTTGAAAGTTCAGATATTTACATTTTTCCTTCTGAGTTGTCAGAAAATTATGTAAAGTCAAGGAGAACTCTCTTTCTTTGCATTAGTCCTGTTTGACTCCTTTTCTTTAAGCAGTAAAGGGAAAATAAATTTTCAACTAAGATTAAAAAGAACATAAAGGAAAATATAAATGTGACTGACTAAAGGCAGTTCATTATAGCAATATTGGCAAGTGTGCTCTTTATTTATGTAATGTGTGCATTGGGGATGCACTTAATTTAAGGAAAGAGGTAAATTTTAGTGAAATGAGTACAGCCAGCACTAGTGAGAGAGTTCCCCCTTATTGGAAAGCTGCATAGAACTTCATTCAAAATAAGATAAAAAAATACGGAGAATTTTCTAAAATAACATATTTGTTTTCTGACATTCAAAGAAAGTACTTCTGTTTTTAAAAGTAGCAAATATTGTTAAATCAAACAGTGCTATCTATGGACTGCAATATATTATGAATGAGAGTTTTATATAATAATGGATAACATTTTCTATTTGCTGCTTTTACTTTTAAAAGGCTGTAGTAATTATGCACATTCTTAACAGAGTCTTTTATGGAATATAAAATTACAACATTTAATGAAATAGGATTGTTAAAAATGGTTATAAATTTAAATCCATTGACATATTCAGGCTGATAGGAATGAGATTGCTACTGTCAAGAAAGTAATCAAATAATTACTGGGATCAATCAGTCTTAATATTATTACCAACTCATGTAAACAGAATTTGCTACAATGCGTGTTTCTCGTGTTGTAATCACCTTTTTAAATTTTTAAATGAGGCAGTGGAGAATGAATGAATAGCCAACTGAATAGCCTTTATTCAAGTGGTGAGCTTCTCTTTCTTTCTCTGAGACATAACATGCACATCAGCTCCTGAGAAGTCAGCGTGGATTATGTTATTTGAAGAGTGGCATCCTCCACTTACGGAGCATCCCAGTTAGTTCAGGAAGTGAGATTAAAATCACTATTTTTAACTGAACAAATGAAAAAAATTAAGAAGAGAGTTACTGAGCTGCCTCTTCCAACTAATGGCTTAACGTAGATTGCATGCTTGAAATGATGATTAAAATCTGGAGAAGCAAGTAATCAAAGAATATAAATGGAGAAACAGGAATGTTAATGTATATATTCATATAATTAATACAACTATAAATAGAACTATAAATAATTGTTGTTGTAGGTTATCATTAACATAAATATGTAGATATAATTTCTTAAGTGAGATTTTAAAACTGTGAGTGCTGTGACAGACACAGCACGTAGAAGCGATTTTGATTAACTAATTGTTCCCATTACCTTGGGTATACTGTGTAAAAGTCACAACCTGCTTATGACTCCTAAGGAAAATTACTACAAGCACTTAGTATTTATAAAGCTTTATAGGATACTTGTTTTTCCTAAAGTCATCTCTTGACAAAAAAACAAAATACCTAAGATATATAAATACAAATAGCTCAAGAAAACTAATGTGTTTTTAACATACTACCATCAATATTAGATTGTTTTCATAATAATAATAAAGACCCAATATACATACCTAAACCACCACTGAAACCCGGAGGTTTTCATGCTGTTAAATCTGTATTGATGTCCCATAATTTTACCTAATTGATGCAATTTAAAATTTAAGTCATTTAAACCTTGGATTTAGTTTTTTTTTTTTAGAAAAATATAAAGTCTATTTAATACATGCTAATTTATTAGTATTATCATTTGTATAGTTGAACAAGATTCTCTTCACAACATTACTATTTTTTGACAAAGGACTAAAGATGAAAATATACATGTGTAAATTATACCATTAAGGTTATAATATTGTCAGTGTAGTGTCATTTCAGGCTGATGGTGGAGGTGAGGTTTTTTTGTCTGAGTACTGTCAACTTAATCTTTCTTGAGGATTTTCTCCAAGCAGTCACATCAGCCTAGCTTTTGAATAATTATCAATTTGCTTTTACAAATGATGCATGATGACATATTTTTAAAGTATATGAGAGCTACCAATCAAAAGCCAAAGCATGATTTCAGTTTCCAAGCTGAATAATGTCTCCGGGATTCATGTAATTTTTATGTAGTTGTAAATAGGAGCACCAGTTCTGTTGACCACACATCATTTTCTATTTTCCTTGCATAAAAATTATCATAAAAACAAATAAACAAAAACCATCACTTTTAAACTTTAAGCTGTTATTATGGTTTTTAGATTACTTTTTTAAAATCTGAATCAAATTGGAAATGACACATACATTGTTATCCCAAGGCCACTGCAATTGGTGTTGTAAGCAGTTAGATTAACTGTATTCCATTTAATGATGGTTCCTGGGCACAATGGAGGGATAGTTGTAGATGTCCTGGATAGAGCTGATGATTTTGCAGTTTGATTTTCTTTTTCTGCTTCATTGCCATCGCGGTCTCCACTGAGACACTCTGTGCTTTAGAAATTTGTATTTACAACTTGTGAAAGTCACAAATATCATATTTGCAGTGGAAGAAATCAGCTCCTCTTCTTGGTTCATTAATGTGGGATGTTTTCACTTTCAGTTAAAACGGTTATAATACTTTTGTAATTAGTAACTACAATTGTAATACACCTAAATGATTTATCCTTTAGAAGAACAACTCAGGGGATGGAGGGATGACAAAGTCAGTGAAGTCTGCATCACTAGTCCAGGTTGATATTTGCTTGTGAACTTAATGCTGTGGGATTGGAGACTGGAGTGTCCCTGGAGCTCACAGGCCAGGCCAGGTAGCCAGACGGAATAGATGGGAATAGATGAGTCAGTGAGAGACTGTTCCTCAATAAGGTAGGGTATAAAAGAGAAAGACACTTTGTGATGACCTCTGGCCTCTACATGTGCATGCATACTCATACATGTGTGCCTACATAAACACACACACATACACTCACCACACACAAAAGAAGAGAAAGAACAATAAACAATTTGAATTAATTAAATTTAAAGAAACATACGATTTATAATTGTTGACTTGCATATTAACTATATTTCTCTCGCTGCTTGATTTATGTTGCTCAGAAGTCACTAAGCCATTCATTCTTTAAACTTAAACTGTGCCCCAACTCATCCTAATGTCTGAGACATAACTGTCATGTTTACTGTCTAGTATCTCCATGGTAGCTTTGAGCCTAACTGTAATGTGTTCTTATGCATGTTTTATCTTACACTTTCTGTATGTATATGTAAAGTTGTGGGGAACAAGATTAATAATACTGATTGCATGGCACTTAACATTAGAAGGATGATGGCTGCTTTGATAGAATTTCATCATTTCCATGTTAATATATTCGCCATAAAAAGTACTAACAAGTCTGTTTTTGTATACTCTTGTCAGTGGGCTATAGAGCTAGTGCTAGAGAAGGGAAAGCAACAACACTAGCAGTGCCAGAGCAGCAAAGGACGACCCATCACCGCTCACGTTCAGTGTCTCCTCATCGCGGCGATGATCAGGGAAGGCCGCGTTCACGTTTACCAAATGTGCCATTACAGAGGTAGGTCTGGAGCAGCCTTAATGCTCTTGACAGCACTTTCTTTTCTTACATTAGAGTGTATTTTACTCTGGGTCAGTAACTGCAATAAATGATGATTTAGCCAATCAAATTAGAGGCATTTAGCTGTTTGTTAGCCATGTTCTTGCTTATCCCCCAAGGGTTCAAAGAGCTCAGCACTGGAAAAATAATTATTGGAAGGAGAATATATTTTAGTGAGGTTTAGTATTATCTCTTTGAATCAGCTGGAAGATCTCTCTCTCTTTCCCTCCCCCTCTCCCTCCCTCTCTTCTTCTCTCCCTCCCCCTCTCCCTCCCTCTCTTCTTCTCTCCCTCCCCTCTCCCTCCCTCTCTTCTTCTCTCCCTCTCTCCCTCTCTTCCTCTCTCTCTCTCTCTCTCTGTGCATACACGCATGCACTCTTATTTCATCTGTGATCATACTTCTGGAGCTGTGATTATGCAGATGGAAATCATGGTTCTTTTTGATATAAATACAAAACAATGTTGGAAAAATCCAACATAAGCAAAAATGAGAAGATACTCTCTCATTTCATTGAGTTAAATTTAGCTTGGATGTGATGTCAGCACATTTTACCCAGATCATCTGTTAGCCAGTTATAGTCTATTTCTTCCTTTTGTCTGTTGATTGTTTGGGGAAAACCATACACTTTGCCGCATGAATTTTTGTGGAACATTTTAGGAGCTTAGATGAAATTCATCCTACACGAAGGTCACGATCTCCAACCAGACACCATGATGCCTCCCGAAGTCCAGCTGATCATAGATCCAGACATGTGGAAAGTCAGTATTCATCAGAACAAGACAGGTACTTTTCTAAAGTTTATCTCAACACTGCAAAATTCCTTTTTTCTGTTTTAATATGTACAAATATTCAATGTGATATGCTAAAGAGTTAAATTACATCATCATTCAAATCTGAATTTCTCTCTGACAGTTTTGATATTCTTATACATATGCAACTCTGGAAGATATTAGGCCAAGTTTATATTAATATTCACAATTTGTGGTCATGCTGATCAAGTCATGAAGCTTCATTGATTTAAATTCTGGCCTAAATTGTAGAACAAAGCCTACATGAACACTTTTGAAGTCGTTTTCTCTACGGATCACATTTGGAATGTTGAGGGGGTTTTTTTTGTAATTATTAAAACTACATTGTTTGAATAATTAAAATGTTTTTGATAATGATCATCTGAAAGGTCTTTTCTACTGCAGACTTTCTGTGAAAACTTCAGTAATGTTCTTGTTATATACCACTTTTTTAATCAAGTGTCTTCTCATGGATATCTTTGAAATACAAAATATGGAGGTAGATTATGACATGGATGTCTACATTATTAGTTCTGCATTTATTGATGAACAAATACTTTGTAGAAATATTTAATAGGAGTCTATCTAAGAAACGTGTTTTTCTTCATGCCCACAGACATTCTTGTCAAAGTAACCAATGGAGGTACTGGATTGGCCTAAGGGGAGTGCAGGAGCTGAGTTAAAGTTGAATGAAACCCACCTTGTTGAATGTTCTCTTCTGGCTTTTTAAAGTGAAGGAAAGTTCGGGGAGGAGTAGAGAAAGGCCAGTGGTGTTGAGTGTGGTAGACTAATGGGCACAGAGCCCAAACCGAGCTTTTTACTATGGGAAGTGCTGCCATTACCTTCAAGTGTGAATCACGTTGAGTACTGGGGTACAGAACTGGTCTAAGGAATAGTATTTCATACTGCTCATTTGAATGGCTGAGCCCTACATACCCAACAATCATTTGGGCCCCTATGAATATCAATCAGGCAGCAGTATGCAAAGGGCTACATGGCCAAGGTAATTCGTGTAATTAGAACACTTTGGTTATAGTGATAACATTTATTTTAGAATAAAAAGTCCAGTTAAGCGAAACATAATGTGACATTACATTTTCAGTGGCTAATAATGGCAAGGAAATGATCATATTGTTAAGTCGTTAAAAGAAATATGGATAAATAAAACCAGTTAGTTTCTGTTACTCTTTGAAGGGTCAAATCTTTGCATTTTAATTATTGAAATGACTGTACTTGGAAACCTGTTCCTACTCCTTTGGGGGAAATCATTTGTTTTGTTTTTTTTCCTTTTTATATTTTATAAAATTGTTTTGAAGGGTTAAGTAGCAAGTCAGCAACAGTTAGGACCTGGATCATAATGTTTGTACTCTATTGTTTGAATTTCCTAATGCTGTCATGTTTATTTTTGTTTAACTTCTCAAGCACTTAATGCTAGTGCAGACGATCTGGTTTCTTCCCCTTTCATGTTTCATTGGCATACCATTGGCACAACCCATGTCATCTAATGCCTCATGATTTATCTGTTTCACTCATCACCCATCCTGTCTGTGCAGTGAGCTTCTCATGCTGCCCAGAGCAAAACGAGGACGAAGTGCAGAATGCCTACACATGACCAGGTAAATACAGGGATTTGGTAATGGTGACTGTGTGTGATGACTCGCTTTCCATTCTGCTATTCTCCTGTCTCTCCCTTGGTAGTATGATTACTACACATAGAATTCCCCAACTATTCAAAAATTACATTATTTCGTATGGAGGTTATGCCAAGTTTTTTGAAAACATTTTGATTTAGTCAAAGCAGACCACTTTGACATCAGTATATTCAAAAACCCAGAAACTGGTGAACCTCTCTGGAAATGTTTTTACATCTACAAATCCGAGGGACCAGTTTCTACAATTCAGATTCCAAGTGCCCATCATGAATTCACCTTCTCCACTCATGGACTTAAATAAATATTGTCTGGTCATAAAGGTTCTGGTCTTCCGTTCATGGCAGGCTTAGTGTTATCATGATTGTGGTTTTGTTGCTTTAGTGTTTTAAACATTTCGTTTTGGAGCCTGTTATTGTTTATGCTGTTTGTTCTGTCTGGTTTGTTTTTTATTTATTATTAAAATGTTTTCAGTTCTTTTTTAATGGCTGATCTTCAGGTTCCTTAACCTCCCTTATCTACCAGTTCAGAAATGCTGTAAAACAAACATTCCCATGAGGACATACAGCCAAATGCAGTGCCTCTGAGAGTTAGGAGAATTAGGGCATTATGCAGCCTGGCTTAAAGCATGATGCTTATATCACACATCTTGAATTTCAGATCAGTTGAAAGTCACTTCTTGGGGATTACTTGTAGATTGTACCAAGCTAATCATTACTATCAGTTTGAAGTCAACAGCCTGTCAAGAAGTAGTAAATTAGTGAAATGAACACAATATTTCCCAAGTATAAAATGATGGTTTAAGAAAGCTAGAGGAAAGAAGTGCCCAGTGTCACACCTGGTATACAGAGACAAGTTCAGGATTCAGTGTGTTCCTGTGGAACACGTGGTTTCTGATCAGATATGTGATCATGACTGGCCTATGAAGACTTATATAAAATACCCATGTCTAAAATTATCCAGCTGTTAATTACTATTGAGTTCATTTTGTAGTGCCATGTGAAAAATGAGAAAATGTTAATTCTCTCTGTCAACTGTTGAAAAAATAGAAACTTACACGTTTTAAATTATCTTTAATTATTTATTATGCTAAGCTATCCAGGCTTGTTAGCTGCTCATACAAGCAAATGTTTCTAAATAACAATAATTTATTTATGTTTTTTTCCTGTTTATTTTTCTATGTGACTACAACTATTAAAAAAGAAAAAGAGATGCATACATAATTTCCCATTTATGAATGCATCTATGTATGCCAGGGTTATACACAAGTAGTCTAAATAAAAGATGCATCTAACCTTTCAAGGTGAAGTATCAGAGCTTGCAAAAATGTGATGTGCTAATGGTCACATCATGTAATATAATCTCATCCTTAAGACAAATGTTTCACTAATAATCCCAAACTCCATATATCTTATTGTTTTACAGATAGAATCAGCATACTGATCTTTTAATGTCTCCCTATAGGCAGTTATTTTCATGTGTATATATGAAATTGATAAATGTTAACCTGAGTCTAATCTCATTGACTGATACCTCCAAAGATGGAGGATTGTCAACCTATCCAGCCAAACATACCAGTGAACAGCAAATATTATAGTTGGCCTTGCTGCCCTCTTTATATTTTATAGTCGTAGTATTGGTCACAGTAAAACTGATGACTGCATATATGTTACAATTTCATTGTAATACCTACTTTTTTATTCCAGATTTTCAAAATCTTCCCTTTCCTCTATCCCTTAATAATCACTGCTAAATGTCTAAAAGGCAGAGAAAGCATGAGTTCAAATATATGTATAAGTATGCATACTTAATATCTTCCATATTTGTGCTTGTGTATTTAAAAAATAATCTACATTTGGATCAATATATACACATACACAAGCTCAATTTGTATGGATATATAATATGGTTTGATTTCATATGAATTGTAGACATGTGCTGGCAATATAACTTTTAGAGCTAAATTGTTAATTATCACTTTAAAAATAAAACATACTGAATTTACTGTAGTCTTATTTTATAGAATTTAACAGTATATTCTTTTAAGTATTGCAGTAGTAATAGTTCGTCAACTAAGTAGAGATTAAGACTGCAACTTAAAATCCCTGTTGTCCACAGTTCTTGAAAATTAAAATTACATAAAACCTATGTCATATTAATCAATTTCCAATAAACTATTTATCATTAATTATATTCTCCATGTAAAATTTCTCAGGTGGTATAGCATGCATGGGGTGCTGTACTTGCCTTAGCATGCCCACAATACTTATAAATTTTATCCATTTAATCCTCATGGTACCCTGCTGAAATGATTCAATCTCTCCAATTTTCTTGCTAGAGAAATATACTTAGAGTCTCAATCTGAATTTTCCATTATTTGGTCATTATGTTGCACAGTTAAGATGTGTGTGCAATGAAGTTTATGCTGTTCTCCATTTTATTTCTCATTTCATGTAGACCCCTACTAGAAAATTCCTGAAAACATTAATTTTTGATCCAATTTCCTTGCAAATTTTTTTCTAGAAATCTTTCATTAAACATATGTGCCCATTATTAGGAGATGAAGAGAGAAGAGACTTAAGCAGCTTGAATAATCACGTTCTATATTAGTGTATGACTAGAAAAATATGCTCTAACACATTATTGAATTGAGGCTTCAAAGGATTTCCTCTCATGTGGCCATAACATAAACATGATTATGCCCAGAGAGTACTAAATATTTATTGACTCTGGTATATGCACCTTTCCTTCTTTTGTCATGTTTTAATATCAACTAAAATGGATGGTGCATTTTTGTAATTAGCAAAAAAACAGGGTATAACATTTTTAAATATCAAAGAACTATTAACTAACTGGATTTTCTTGCCTTTTATAGGGCAGTCCAGCTACTTGTCCAGCTATACGTTTTGTAAGAACTCACGCAAATTTGGACCTTACTTCTGCCATTTATGCCAATCAGGTCCCTTCATCAATTTTTCCAGCTAATGCTGGTTAATCTTTTTTTTTTTAATAGTAATTTTCTTTAGTCTTATTTTTAACTCCAAAATTAACTCCAAAATGAATGGATTTGTAGTTTTAACACTGAGTTGTTCAGTTTCACACAGGAAATATAATATTTAACCAAGGATTAGTATTGCTTTGACATTGGATTATACTTCATAGAACTTCTTAGATACTTCCCCAGAAAGATGATTGAACTATACTTTTGAGTAATATGAAATAGATTTATATTTTATTAACCCTAATCCTGCTTTGAAATAATTCTTGTGACTTCTCTGAGGGGAAAAAGTAAAAAAGCAAAATTCCTTTACCTAGTTTTATATAGGCCTCCCACTTTCTTAATGTCTTAGTGAAATTATTTCATATTTATTTTTCTGTTTTTTGCGTGTTTGTGTTGCCATGTTCCAGACATCTTGTTAGGTACTCTAAAACATTACCACCCAAGATGCCTTTATTACAAAAGGACTATCGTTGGATCAACAGGTAAGAGCCACAGCAATGAGCTCTGCTTGAACTAATCCCCAGCCCCAGCTGACTGAAATACAAAAGTTACACTCCTGTATGTCATTTTCCTTACACTTTGAGTTAGTTATCCAGAAAGCTGCATCACGTTAAAGCTATTTCCAACTGATTTAATTATAACCATATATTTGAGAATAATTATCTAAGTGAAATACAATTCAGAAGTCAGAATTCTGCTTGTTCATTATCGTTTACTTGTTTTTATTTGTTTATTTGTTAATTTGTTTGATTGATTTGTTGTTCATTTATTTGGTGATTAATTTAATTTTACCCTATTTGTGTGACTTTAATCTGTGAAGCACAATCCTGCCTGCATGTACTAAGACCAGATCAGTGACTAGACAGAACATTCAGAACATTCCCCTTCAGCATGAGTGTTGTAACTCAAGAGTGCTGAGATTTTCCGATGAACTGTCTGTTAGGTAAGAGCATCGGGAAGTGATGTCTTTCACTTCTCATATCTAGTGCTGTGAGAGAAAAGAGTGGAGCTGTGCAGTTATTTCTCCTATAATGTCCTTCATTTTGTTTTGGTGTGGCATCCGTCCTTGGTAATGAAGTTTTAGGCATTTTATTTTTAATGCTTCCTGTATCCAGCTTTTTTTTTTTTTCATAAGTAGGTGTGATTTAGTGTCATATTTCAGTCTGAGATTCTTCTTTATTTTTTAAATTATGCAATGCAGTTTAAGCATAATATTTGTTTAGTTTCTAAACAAAAGTATACACTGTCATCCTGTGGCTCTGTCACACCCTTATGAACTGAATCACAGTGATTCAACATTTTGTGTAACGAGAACATTATTTTATGCTTTCCTCTCTAACGTGGTCTTCCTTTCTTTCCTTTGTCTTTCTCTTCTACCACTGGATGTAATGCACTGGCACTAGTGAACTGCAGCCCTCCCTTGACAGGGCTAGGAGTGCTAGTACCAACTGCTTGAGACCAGACACTAGTTTGCATTCACCAGAACGAGAAAGGTATAAAATAAAGACTTTCTGAATTTCTTATCATTTGTACAGTGACTTTTTTTTTTCAATCACTCTGTTTTGTTTCATGTGAGTCTCACAGATTTATCCACTCATGCCCACTTCCTTGCTGTCCATATTTCCTTCCCTTAGAATGCATCTGTGTAGGGATATGTGTATGTGGATATGTGCAGAGCACACATATGCATATTTCTATGAATGTTGTTGCAAATGGTTGATGTGACTTGTAATTGCTGCTGGCTGCCGCTTCTCTTTTTGTTGCTGTTCAGTTGTCTTGTTTTTGTGACTCAAGGCCTTCAGTATGCTGATAAAGGCTGCAGGTCAGTGAGTTATTTGAAAGGGGGATGTTGCCTTCCTATTAGTTATTATGATAAATTATATTCATAGATCTCATAATAATCTTCCTTAAACTCAAAATAAAACTTCTGTTGAGATAAAGTACTTACCTTTTGCACTTTTTAGTTAACCTATTTTTATATAAATTGTGTTAAATTATTTTTTGTAAAAAAAAGTTAAAGATTTTCTGAGAATTTACAAAAATAAATACATATAACATGTAAACCCATACATAATTTTTGTTAAAACTCTTAAATGATTAATTAACACATACTAATTTTTATCTAGATACAGTCAGTGACAGTGCCTCATATTGTCTTCTAACTGTAAGTGAATAAAATGACTGTTCCTTCATCATGGAACTTTCTATTCCTATAGATTTAGTTGTATTTGGTAGTCTGGCTTATAATTGTGGTCTTTTTTTAGTTAGATATCATTCACAGGAAACTTATAAACTATTTCTGCAAATCCTGAAGAAAAGATTTGGGTGTCCTCTTTGAGGATTGCTTAAGCTTTCTTCTTAGTAATTGTTGTAGTCTATGACATGTTTATTTCTTGGAATTAAACAGTTGGTCCTCATAAGGTTATATTACAAAACTTTTTTTTTGCATTATTGATATATGTAAAATTTACAATAGGAAAAATGAAATTAGTTTATATTGTATCCCTTGCATTTGTTTTAGCATTTATAGTGGAAATAGCTGTAGACTATTCTAAAACCATAACTGAAATAGTCCTACTGTTTTATTTTGTCATAATAGCCTACTCCCAAAATAATTACAAAGATACCAGATTTCCTATTGTTTCTTTCTTATTTGTGATAAATAGTAAAAGAAGGGTATAATTATCAGATTAGTAGAATTTTCTGACTGTAACAGTATCCTGAAATTTTTAATATTTAGATTAGTACTCCCGGATAAAAATATAATTGAAGCCTTGTGTGTACCTTTAAATTTTCCAGTAGTCATACTAAAAAGTCAAAATAATGTTCAATCCAGCATTAGATATCATTATTACATGTCAGTAATAGCTGTGAGAAAGATGATTTGTATTCCTTTTTTATCTGGACAGTCATGAGTATTTTATTTATAACACACTGCAATGTGGGTTTGTCATATCTATGTAGCTACTTCACTCAAAAGCACAAGTTTCACATATATGCACTTGAGACACTTTAAACCACAGAGTTTACAAATCTGTCTGTGCATTAATTTAAATCTCTCAATAATACTATTAAAGTAGGTTAATCTATATACAAGAGGACCAATCATAATTACTGCACAGGTTGGTGTGAAGTCCAAGTACAGTATTCACTTTTAGTATAAGACAAATAGTGGGTTCAAAATCTATACTCCTGTATGTTGAATAAAAAGGAAATTTCCATTAAAACATCTGGAGGGGATAGTTTCACCAGTGGTTCTCAATTTAATGAGGTAATTTGGTTTTTAAGAAAATAAGGATTTTTTTTCTTTTTGTCATGGAAGTCATAAATACTAAAAGTTGTAGGTATGAGTTGTTTTAAAGACAGGATTATTTTGCATGTGTATCGATGAGCCATTTTGAAGCAGGTGCAGAGTTATCAAAAGTAGTAAGTGTTCAGTTTGCAGGGTGCCTCTAAAGTTGTTTGGAGGGCATGCAGAGAGTAGGAGGATGGAGCCTTAGAAACCTTTGGTGTCTTCTTTCTTTGGTTAAACAAAAGGCTTGCTATATTAATTTCCAACACACACATACGATAAAACGCCAAACACATTTTTAAAAATTTAATTTTGTTTTCTTAAGATAATCCTATTATTTCCACAGCCTTCCCAAATACTGCTTTAATGTTTAAGAATTGCGTGATTCAGACTCATTTTGCTCCTACTTGTGGTGTGTTATGCCTACTGACTACCATTTCCTTTAGCATCCTCCCTAATTTTAAAACAAAATTAAAAAAAAAAAAAAGATGTGAAAACAGACCCAGTATCAACAGCAGACTTTACTAGCCTTTTGAGTGATAAGCAGTGTGCTCTCTCTCTCTTAGATATTTCAGCCCAGGCTCACAGGCATTTTGAGTCCTGTGAGTCCTCTGTGTAGGAGTGCTATTTGGAAAGGAGGTCCTGTCAGGTTAGAAGCTTCTCTGTTTTATATCACCTTGATTCCAAAAGTAAAGTTTAAAAAAGATGTTGAAAGATGGCCATCGTTAGTGAATTATCCCCATTAACTCCTGTTTTACAATTTGGGGTTTGCTTATAAGAGATAATTGTCTGTTAGATACAACCCAGTTCTTTTGCTTCCCTGATTAGGAGGGAGATACCCTGACTGCTCGTAACTCTTTCTTTACCAGGTTTAGCAATGAACACGGTATTCACTACTCAGAGACCTTGGTGTGCAGAGAGACTGGAGGATGTGGATTTTTCCAGGACCCATCCTCACAGTCACTGCCTTACTGCTGGTCTTGTAAGTGTTCTCTACTTGCTGCCTGCGTTTTTTTGAAGCATCCCCCTCCTCTTTCCCACACTGCACCATTGCTATGCCAGAGCTCCTTCATGGACTGAGTTGGTTCCCCTACACTCGCCCCTCCCCACACACACATGCTCTCCAGTCACTTGAATCTGTGCTCCCTAAAAAGTTCCTTTTAACTGGCCATTATAAACAGTCCCTTCTGCAGGCTTCTTAGCCTTCCTTATTCAGAAAGAGAAAATATCCACCACGTTTCTCCCTTTTTTCTAACACATGCTTTCCTTTAAATTCTATTCATTTCAAAGACTCCACTCTGCTGCTTATGAAGACACACTCCCCTGTCGTTAGCCAGGACAGATCGTCTTTCCTAAGAACAGAACCCAAATTTCTAAATGACATCTAGACACTCAGTACATTAAAATGTCCAGCTAACCTTCATTATTTCATCGTTGAGACCTGATACTACACAGTTCCTCTTCCTAAGTGTTATTCACATTTGATGATTGTGATACACAGCTAGCTAGGTAAGGTGGTACATGCCTGTCATTCCAGAACTTGAAAGGTTGGAGCTGACAGGTAATAAATTTGAAGCCTACTCAGGCTACCCAGCCATTTTGAAACCAGTTTGAGCTAGAAAAGGGACCTGTATCTCAAAGCAAACAAAAAATAACAATTATCTAGGGCTTAACAACTAGCCACACAATCTGTAACTACTTCTCCAGTTCCTAATTCAGTGAACTAGAAAATGCTATTCATTTTGCCAACATAAACTATTCACCTGAACTGAATTCCTTCTTCAGTTCTTTTCTCCATCCTCATAAGCTCCCTAATATGATTTATTAGTAATCTGTAGTATATTTTATCTTGCAAATCTTTCATTACGATTATGATCAACCTCTGGCTTTGTTGTCAGCTTAGGAATTATGTTGTTCTTTAAATTTTTGGGTCAATTTTTTTCTAAAACTTCTTAAGTCAACCCCCCCTTACTAATTCCTTTCTTTTTGGGGTCATAGCTGTTTGCCATTTTAGGGGGCCCACATAATTTTATATTTTTTTCTTGAAAGACTAAATCTGGCTAGATGTGGTGGCACACACCTTAATTACTGCACTTAGGAAGCAGAGGCAGGCGGATATCTGAATTTGTCCACATAGTGCTTGCCAGGGCTGCATAGGCTATCTCAAAAGAAATGATGGAAGGGAGAGAGCAAGGAAGAAAGAAAGGGAGAAATAAACAAACACAACTAAAAACCGTGATAAAATCTGAATCTGTATGTCATGTTTCAATAATCCACTATTACCTCCCTCCAGAAGTGTTTGCTTTTGCGATGTTAGAAACCTCCTTGATCAGAGAGCACATCATATTTGTATTTTTCAAATCTGAAGATAGCATTATTCTCTTTAATTTGTGTTTAATTTGAAATACTCGTTTTAACACTCTCTATCCTTTCGTCCCTAAATGTGGGAGTTAAATACCTGGAGGTTAAAACATGGGCAATCTAAACTACTGCCAAAAATACAAGAGTTAGTCTGCAATCTGTGGCCATATGATTGAGTGTTCTAGTAGAAGAGCAGAGATTCACCAACTCACAGAATCAGGAGATGCCTGCATTAAAGGATGAGTTTCCATGCCTCATGGCCACTGTGAAGTTTTGCTTGCTGGCATGTATACTCTTTGCAGCCATCCAGGTTAGGAAAGAAGATTTTAAAATGGCCAAGTTGATGGTTGCTGGTCATTTAATTGGAAAGATAGGGTTACTTGAATGAAGTTCAAAGTAAAGGACATTCCTAACAAAAGGTCAAGCACTACAAATTGAAGTGAACTAAAGCATCATAAAACTAATTTTTGGGAGTGAAAAATATATGCATTAATATTTTTTAAATACATCTTAGTTTAAATCAAGATTAGTAAAAATTGTTTTGGAAGATTATGAATAATGAAACTTCACAATGCGAATGCATACTTGAATATTCAGTTAATTCACTCAGCTTTGGATTCTATTTTAATCTCTCAGAAATGTTTTTGACTTGTTTTATTTATGTTATAAATGATTTACATCACTATATCCTTTTATATCATTTTCCTTATAGATATTTAAGATATTTTTCATGTTGTGCTTAGAGATATGAACCAGTAGAATAGAGTACACACACTGTATGTGCTAATTATAACTAAGCCACACACATTTATTCTTTATATTAATATCAGAGAAAAAAGCCATACCTTATCAATAATTTAATCTTATAGAAGTCTATTAAGCCTAATACTATATACCTCTCTAAGGAGTCATCTCAGGAGTTCATTATTCCATAATATATAAGGTACTCGTCGTCTGTAACATAGTCACTAAGCCTAGAGCCTTTTATACATATTGACTCCTAGATTAATGATAAAATAAATAACTGGAGAAGGAACCATATCTGGAACTTGGATGCATTGGAAAACAAAATTCAAGATCTTATGCTGCTGATTAATTCTATATTATATCTCCTGTCTGCTATTATAGACTATTAAAAAAAAAACAGGAATCCCAGATTTTTTAAATCCATAGTAGTAATGTAAAATATTGTTCAACAAATAGAAGCTCCTACATTGATGAGTTTAGAATACCTTGCAAATATGTACTTTTAATTTCTAAAACATGAAGCTAATCTAAGCAGACTGATCTGAAAGGGAAACCAAGAGGCTTGTTTAGTTCAGTTTAATATTTGAAATCTAAAATTGCCTGCCATATCATCTTGTGATTTGAAACCAGAAGTTGAAATTCACTTCTTAGTACTTGAGAATAGGAGAGACAAGTAGAAAAATACCTTCATTCATCTTTTTCTGCTAGAGTAGAAAGACAAAGAGCTGACTCATTTAGTACATGTTTAAATGTGCTAGTGTACTTTGAAGTTGCAAATATGTGACATTGGAACATAATATTTAATCTGGGGTTGATATATGGCTATAAACCGATCCTGCTCATGGTGGAGAGGCCCCATTTTGTGATGATTCTGCATATCAGCATATTGAGAAGGACTTTGAAAATTAAGAAGTACAAGTTGTGCTATGTAGTTTTCCAAAATTGCTTCTTGAAATCTCGCATTCACGGTTGCTTGTTCTCAATATACACCTTCCCCCTTCACAGCTTTTCACTGCATGTGCCATCACTAAGTGATTGTTCTTCTTTTTTCTTCTCTTTACTTATATGTTTAAATAAACACAAGGACTGGAATTCCTCCTCCAGAAGTGAGGTCACTCATAATCCTATCAAGTTAAAACAACTACATCAGAAGAAACTATTAGCTCTATTTTTATGTTTCCAGATAACATCAGATACATTAGTACAACTATGTATTTGTAGAAATGCTGTAAGTATAGGCATTTTTTTCAGTTCTCTTTAATATAGTTTACTTTCGTTGACCAATGGGATAAAGCCAGCAAGTTGAAGGAACATTTTTTAAACATTCAGAATGGTTCTACTGAGAGTCTTGCCTGTGCACACAGAGCAGAGTCAGTTATTGCAATCCTTGGACATCCCTCCTATCACTGAACCTTTATTCTAGGTAACATAGTACTAGAATATATGCAATCATATTGTTCAGCAGTTCATTATTTTTAGGGGAAGGGGGGCAAGTCACTGATTGCCAGGCTGTTTAGCCTAGAACTTCTTCACATATGTTTTAATCCTTCTTGAAATATATACTCTAAGGAAAGGAATATTTGTTGGTTAATTTTACAGTTGAAGAAATTGGATAAATATAAATAATCAGAGACAGAACCAGACATGAAATGTGAGTGTACTTGAGCACAGGTCCAGGATCTTACACTACTGATTAATTCTATGCTGTATCTTATGAAGGCTGGTATACACTATTAGAAAGTAAGAGTCCTCACAATAGCACCAGAGTTTATGTCAGTAACATCCAATAAATATGTGTGATATAATTACTTTTTATCTATTTTATATGTATTCTAAAGGTTTGTATAGGGCTGCAAGTTGGGTATGAACCTTCAGCTCTCTTTCTACCTCTAAGTGATTCCACTCCACATAGTGGTGGCTGCACTGCACTGAAACTAAAAATTTCCAGAGGCTTCTAATTGACCCATGAATAAGGAGTTAAGCTTTAGTGATTAAGATAAGGATATGTTGGCAATATGTGATATGACTTCCTTTTTATAAAACTGAACTAAATTTCAAACATTTTTCTTATATCCAAAGAAACAAAAAATAAATAAAAAGAACTATATACCAGTACTGTACCTGGGATACTTAGTATATATAAATGTAATCCTTATACCTCTGAAAAGGTAAATTTTTATTCCTTGGAAATTCCAAACTACAGGGGATGTTCTGAGGTTGAGCTCGCTTTAAAAGTTACATACACTGGATGCAAATGGACAGTTTCCTTGCCATTGAAAGGAAAGTGATGTGTGCAACTTACATTTTTTTTTATCAACCCAGTTCCAGCTTCCAGTGATTCTAGTGTAAATTAATATTTCAAAGGATTTGTCTACCCGAGAGTCTGGACAAAAAGATACTAGAGATCTGCTGCAATTAACAAAATTTTGAATTGTTAAGCAGGTGTAACATGTAAATTCAGATTGAAGTGACTGCTTTTTTAAACAACAAAATGATCAAGTAATTAGAATTAGCTCAATGTATTATTATTACAATAATCACCCTGAAAATTGAAGAGTAAATGAGAGGTTTTCTTTTTTCTCCAATATACATCCTGTTATTTTCTGTCTACAAAGAACAATTGAATAATGCTGTTTGTCTATCTAAGTCAGATGAAAGAAAAGCATCTTGGAGATTCCCATTACCTAGCCTCTGCAGAGCTGATATCCCAGTCACGCACTGACAGCTTTGCTTCTTGTGTTCAAATCGTCAAATACATCGAAAAGGCAAGTTTAGTGGCAAGAATGGAGATTTCTTCTACTTCAACTGCTACCTTCATTTTCTTTCCATAAAAACCATTAAATCAGTCCCTTAATGCATATGAGAAATCCAATAACCAGAGACATTTTAGCTATAATAATGAGATCAGACTAAGTATATGAAAAGGTCTAAGCCTGACCTTTCCAGTTGCTAATTTCCTATAACTATTCAGCTGGATTTTTAAAAAATTATTGCTGATATAGACAATCTGAATCTCTAAATGCTTTAAAGAAGCCTTTGTATTTCTCATAAAAATATTTCTATGAATTCTGGAATGAAAAGCAACTGTTCAATGAGCTGGTAAACACCGATGAGCAGACAGTTTCTTTCATCTTTATTTCCCACTTTAATTTGTTGGCAGTTGCCCCTGTAGTTTTCTACAAGAAAACATGTTAAGGCACAGTTAGTCATCTTCTGAGAATTATTCTTCATATGCCATGGTTTCCACATTCAGTGACGCTCATATTTTATCTCAAATGTAACTGATGTTACTCTGAATTTACATACTTCTTTTCACTAGTAACTTCAAGAGCTGACGATTGACTCCTCCAGCTTACTCAAAAGTAACTGATGTCCTTAAGTATGCAGCTTTCATAGTTAGACATATCCCTGTTTATGTTCATATAGATATGTAGATGCATAGGCATATTTCAGAAAATGAAACACTTAACAGACATATGACAAATTTTTCTGGACTTTTTAGCCCACTTGTAAGGTTTCAGATTTCACAGTCTCATCATATTATAACCTCTCTAAGTTTATTTAAGTTTAAATTATAGAGCCATGTGGTGGTGGCACATGCCTTTAATCCCAGCACTCAGGAGTTATAGGCAGGCAAATCTCTGTGAGTTCAAGACCAGCCTGATCTACAGAGTGAGTTTCAGGACAGCCAGAGTTACAACAGAGAAATCCTGTCTCAAACCCCCCCCCAAAAAAAATTAAATTATAGAATAAAAAGAGTGAACCTTTTGAATTTTGGGGGCATTATTCCAGTCCTGATGTTCTGTGTATTATTTTATTTTAAGAGTTACTAAATGTCCTGTTTTTTTCCTGTCTTGTTCACTGGGCAAACAGGGGTAGATGGTCCCCCTCCCTAGATAGGAGGCGGCCTCCTAGCCCCAGGATTCAAATCCAGCATGCATCTCCGGAGAATGACAGGTACTAGTCACCTCCTCACAGACAAGTGGCTTTTGAGGCTCATAGGCTG
Source organism: Cricetomys ansorgei (assembly GCA_026225945.1). Lineage (NCBI taxonomy): Eukaryota > Metazoa > Chordata > Mammalia > Rodentia > Nesomyidae > Cricetomys > Cricetomys ansorgei. The sequence goes on from JAMJFZ010001815.1 coordinate 20,404,475, forward strand.
CAGAATGCAGGAAATTGATGGGGATGTTGTTGATAGCATGCTTCCATTCCAGAGTCGGAGCCAGATGTGTGGTTCCTCCAGTGGTTGCACACAAGTCTGAGCGAGCACCTCAGGATATTTATGGAAACAAGGAAGACATAGAAAATCACTTATTTGAAATACAAAGTCAGGATCCAGTGAAAAGTTCTGTTTTGATGATTTCATTTAAGTGTCTTTAAATTTTAGGAAGCATGTATGGATCACTTATGCCTACATAAGAATAAATTTTAAAAAATAGGTACATCAGAATGTACCAAAATGTTTCACAGAATCTATTTGGTCACATTGCTTGATATTTGCTTTTGTTACTGTGTAAACTTGTTGAGAAAGAACTATAAGATTTGGAGTGTATTTCAAGCATGGTGTAAAGTAGGCTATCTGGTTCTTGTACTTTATATACTGTGTTTAACTTACTGTCAAGAGCTAAGGTCAGTCAATATGGTATATTTTTAAACCAAAGTATCTCTGCATTGAATCCACTCCATGTTGATCACAGTATGTGTGTGTCACAGTATGTGCCTTCCATTGTTATTGTTCTTGGTTTGCCATTCTCTTGTTTTATGATATTTAAAATATACATATAGTTTCAGTCTTTAAATATATTTTATGAATGGACACAAAAGTTTTTGGGTGTGTGAGACATTTCTCTTTAGCTGAAATTCAGTGAACACATTTATAATGTTCATGAGACAGATGCAATAATGTAGTCTCTGAATGCAACAAGCAACAGAGATAGTTACATGATCATATATATTATTTTGTATTATGTTATGTATGTATGTCACTTAGTAATTATAGCTTTATCAAAGTGATACTGTTTATTAATTGTATATGTGCACAATGAGGACATCTCCACAACTTGTTAGGTAGAAGAACTGAATTATGTATGACAAATTCATATCATTTAACAACGATGAGAAAGAATGCGACCTAGTATTTTATAAAAGTCCTGTTTAATTTTCACATGTTGAATCCTAAGGCATTTGCCTCATAATATGATTAGCTTTTACACATTCATAATTTAAAGTTACCCCCTCTGCTGCTGTGATATTTCTAGGATTGAATTTGGGAACTAGGAGAATTAACAAAACTTTCAGTTTATATGTGAGCAAGGTCATTCAAAATAATAAAAGCATAATTTTAGAAGTAAATTGAAAGTCATAGTTCTGCATTGCAGCTCACTCATTCAACAAAGGCTGTGCCCACACTGTGTATTGTACTCTGATTGGTGAAGGCGGGACAGTGATTGAGACACACAAGGTGCTGGCCATGAATGAATTGAAAATTTCCATTTAGAAGAATATTCTTTGAATGTATGCCAAAGCAGAACAGTGATTTAATCAAAAGTAATGGCTGAACATTACTCAAACTATGAAGAAAGCAAATGGGCTTGATTGAGTTGGCATTAATTAAGCAACATACACATAAGTAATAGCTCAGATCTTAGCATACACAAGATCTCATTACTTTCAGTTGACAACCAATTATATAGATTTCATAGATATATAAACCAATTATATAGATTTTTGTCTGTCTAAATGCGAGATAGATGCATTTAACAGAAATGGACTTTACAAAATTTGAACCTGTTTTTTGCTTCTCTGTAATGATGTATTCATAAATCATCCCTATATTTAGCCACAAGACATTCATTTAAAGTATCCCAATTCTTATTTATTGTCATGAAAAATAGAAAATAGTTCATAATAAATTTTTATTCAGCAGTAAGAATAATATGTGCCCATTAAAATGAGAGGAATTACTCTCAACTAATGCTAAATTTGTAAGCATGTATGTCAATCTCTTGACCAAGTAAGCTCGATATACACATGCTACCTCACGTGAGCTTTACTTAATCATTTCGAAGTTCCTGCTAATGTCTAAATGAAATGAGTATAACATTAGATTTAAGTAAAATGAATAATGCGGTTGTGGGCATTAGTTGATTTGTAACATTGGTAGGCAAAAGTATTCAGAATTCAGCAAGGACTTTTATAGTTGGGCCTAGATGTCTCATCAGGGCCATAAAGCATTTCTTTGCTCTTTTATTTCCCACAACACAAATGTGTGCATAGACTCCTATGTGTAGATGTATGCACGCAACTTTGGATGAATCATGTCTGCCTAATGCAGTGTCAACAAGAGGCATCTTCAAGCCTTTTCACGCAGTATCGTAGACTTATTCAGATTGAACATAGAAGTGTGTTTATCTAGGTCTAAAATTTCTTCTGGAACTTGTAAGGTTTTTAAAACAAAAATAAAAAATAAAATACTTGTTTGGACCCTCAGGGAATATTTCTGACTTTAAAATTGCAAAAATCTCCTAGAAGTTTTATTAAAAATTTACTTTAAATAACATTCAAATAACAGAGTATTTGTCTGTGCCATTATTTTAATATAAATGAAATAATTTTCTTAAGCCTATAAACTTATAATTCTGTAAAGCACAATGAAACTTGGGGCCTTGCATCTTAAAATTAGTCAAAGCCTTGTAAGTATATGAATAGCTACTTAGAAGAAAAGCATTATGAAATGTCCCTAGGTATCCAGACTCTGGGTTTGATGATTATATTTCATCATCCATTTACTATATGATAATGTGAAATATTATGATGATCAAATTTATCTTTTAATTTTACAATAAATGCTCTACTGGAAGAAATACAGTATTCATTTTGGGAATACTTTGAGTGGCACCTTAACCTACAGAGTTAAATGCAGATTTGTATTGGAAATATTTCACATTTGTATACTTGATACTTTAAATGTACTGGAACGTGTACTGATACTTTGAAATTACTGAAATATTTGATAAAAATCACCGTATTTTCTTGAAATTTACTCAAGTAATTATGCACCCACTGGGCTTGGTATCAGTTGAGTTTTTCAACTGCAACATCTCTTGCTTCTTGTCAAATAACCAGATTTCCTTCTTTTTCCAAATCTTGCACTGCTCAGCAAGACAGCCTGACCAATCATATAAAATGGCTCATTTTGATTTAAAATTATCTTTCTCTGTTGACAATTTTGATGGATTCAAAAAATCACCATCATTTGGACATATATAATGTGTCATTTGCTGTGCACAGGCAGAGATAGTGTACAACCACTTACCAGTGAAGTGCACTGTCATTTAGTTTCTGCCTACTTTGCTGGGTGTATTATAAAGGTAAGATGTGTCATGTATTAAATACTTAGTGTGATCAGTGGGTTAACTTACACACATGAAATCAACCTATATGAGAGGTGAATGGACCTTAGTTACATGTATTTATATGTCCATTATTAGTCATGCTTTAATTAATTATCTCTTCCTAAATGTGAGGAAATAGATGGTAGAGATATAGGCATTCCACTTTAAGACAACATAAGCCATGGAAAGCCATAGACAACATAAGGATCCTGAACGTGTAGAGATTCATTCTTATGCTGTCACTAATCTGTGTAAGGAAAATACTCAGTGGGAAATTTGTATTACTTTTTCATCAAAATAAAAACATAATATATTATGTCAATTTCTAATAAATTTTATTAAATAATATTACCAGTTGAACAATTCAGTTTTATACTATCTGTAACATTTTATATTATATAACATTTGTAACATTATGCACACACAAACACACACACACATTTGTGGTGTCTTCAGAAAATATTTACTTACCTACATTGTCAGGAAGTTTCATTATTTAAAATTTGAAAAGAAAAGGAAATTATTTCCCAAATTGTTGTTAGTTTCTATTTTGATCATACATTAAAAATGTGAATTATAAAATTAATATAAATAAAACTAATGTTTAAATGAAATTTCAAATAACAAGCTTGAATAGAGTTAGTCCTAGTTTTCTAATTACAGCTTCTGCTTCAAACCAGTAATAAAATGAGCATGTGCTTTATATTTAGAGATGCCTTTACAGCCTTTAAATAACTTAATCTCTACCATATGGTTGAAGAGTTTTATATTTCTGACCCCCTAAGACAGAAATATCTAAGTATTAAGCCTGAAGTATCGGCAAGATGTGAATTTAATCGTTTGTAATTTTGATCTATAGAAACTTCATGAGCAATAAAATCATGGTAACTATTGCTAGAACTCTCTTATATTTTAAATGGCAGAGCTGAAATGCATGAGAGCATGGTGGTATACCAGTTAACTAAGGCCTGTGGGCTAATAAAATTGCAGCTTTCTAGCAATGTTTCCATTGGCAGACTTAGCTATTTGTAAATGGACTTGCTGAATTCTCATGCTCTAAGACTCTTAAGATTGAGCCTGAAACATGTTCCCTTATTATGGTAAAACATAGGCTGGTGCCATAAAATAACTGACAATTCCTTATGCATAAAGCATTAATAAAACAGAAGTCATGCTTTATTTACAGAATTGTCTATTTTACTGATTCCTAGAAAACAATACAATTGAATTTTTATGTGTATTTGATGTAAAACGGATTATATTTTCATACTTACTTTTTTTGCTCAGCGTAAACTTTGACTGTCAAATTCCCCTGAAATATACAAGCAACATTTTATAATTTTAACTAACATGTAAAGGCATAAGCATTGTATTCTGTTTTGGGTACCATGTGTACCCAAACATTACCATTGTGTAATGTTTCATTCAATATTAACACATCTGTTTCCTCAAACATTATTTCTATGGCGAAGATTTTCTTAGGCCTGTCTTCTAGCTTTCAGATATATAGAATATATTATTATATGTTTTCCTCCTGATAAAATACAGCCTACTCTTGATCTATCAAAATACAACCTAGTAATATTGATTGAACTTTTCCTTTCTCCCCAAAAACTAGCTACCACCAGACTCTGGACCCTATTTGTTGATGCAATTAGTCATTTTTAAAAAATCTGTGTCATTGTAGCTACAGTTCAACAGATACTAAGCACATTTTGAATGAGTAATGTTGCAGCAAAAACCCAAGTAGATCAAGATCCTGATAGTAGAACCTTAAGGTGGCTAATTTATAGCCTGAAGTATCATTTCCCTATGGCCTATTTTGTTATCACTTAATCAATAATTTTGATTGTATAGAATATTAATACAGTTCGGTTAGTCTATGAATATGGATATAGAAGAAATAAGGCATTAGAATTTTCCAGTTTCATTTCTGTTCCTGTTCTACATTGAGTTTTGGAAATTACATGTGCATCATATTTCTCTACTTGAGAATATTCTTGGGCAGTTACAATAATTATAAAGATAGGTCATTATAGGTGTCATTAGCAGAATCTTTTATAAAACTTATACTGCCCTTTAAAGAGAAAAAGTAGTCCCCTTAACAAAAAGTTAAAACAAGAACAAAAACATGAGATCTGTGGACCTGTGAATCGTTGTCACAATATGTAGCATTAACTATGAATTGTATACCATCATAAATCCTGAGAGTAAGTGTATTCAGAAGCAAGTAAATACTATTTTCATTTAATACCACACTTTCATAGCACTTAACACTCTCTGATTCCTGGAAATGCTTAAACAGCCACAAAGTTCAGATTCCTGTGTAATACTACAAAACTACTATTACACAATTCAAATGCTAAGTAATAATTAAAGTATTGTGTCTGTGGGTGGTAGTATTATTATTGTAACTTTGCATGTAGAAAGAAATGAGACACAGAGAAGTCAAATTACGTTTACCAGAGTCACTTGGTTAGCCCGGATAGCTGAGATGAAATCCTGTCGTACACTACAATTCATACTCTGGGCCTCTTTGTTCTGGTTAACTCATGACAGAGTGATGCTACTCAGTTCATACACCCTCTGTTTACCTCCTGTATTAATATAACTAATGACTGCTAAGAGCAAATGAGCTAGCTGGGCAGTGGTGGCACAAGCCTTTAATCCCAGCACTCAGGAGTCAGAGGCAGGAGGATCTCTATGAGTTCAAGGCCAGCCTGGCCAACAGAGTGAGTCTCAGGACAGCCAGAGTTACAACAAAGAAGGCGTATCTCTAAAAATAAACAAACAAGCAAAGAAAAAACAAATGAACTAATCTTTTGAAGCCTCAGTCTTTATATTCTTAAAAAGATAAAAAAAAAGCCTTTTGGATTGGTCAGATTAAATGTCATAACAAAAGCAGAAAGGCCAGACAGCTCTGGGGGGTCTTCATAAATACAATATATCTTACCATCATCAGTCAAGCTGGCCTCAGTACTGTAACCAGTCTACTGTGAGATGCCATTAAGTTTTAGGACATGAGAATAGGAAGAAGAGTTGGCAAAATCCACAGATAAAGTATAATCACAATCAAGCCTAGAAAATTTAATTTTATAAAGAGCAAGAAGAAAACTGGACAACTCCTAAAAGATACTCACACCTTTTACTTTTCGAAAACAGGAAGTCCATGCATAATTTTACACGTTCTCCAATGCACATCTCCAATCTTCACATCAATCACTTTCGAAGCCTGAAATGATGGCTGCTTTTCTCACCCTCGAGCTATCCAGGACTGTAACTTAAGGGATAATAACTTTCACCTTTCTGTCTCCTTTGCCTGAGATATGATATATGCTGACAACACACACACACACACACACACACACACACACACACACACACACACCCCACACACCACACCACACACACACTCCTATACATATTGTTCCGGTAAAATGTGACTATCTCAAATGGTTTTTTCCTGAATAATTTACATATAGCTACATCAGTTTGATAAAGGCAGAGAATTTTATGTCACCGATTCATAGACACATTCCAGACTTGGACAACAGTGCTCTAGGCATAAAGATGTCCAACAAGTATGTTACATGAATGAAAGACATAGGGAGCAGAAAAGCAAATAATAATTAAATATGTGGTTCTTTCTGAAACTCAGCCTTCATCTTTCTCTCTTTAGAAGATGGGAAAAGTAATCTTTGTTCCTCCAGGCAGTCATCCTGATCACTGTTGGGACCACACACAAACTGTCCTTAAGCTACACATTGCTTTTGCATCTGCCCACGTCCTTCATCCTTTCTTAGCCCACCTCTCTCTTCCCTACTCTTCATTTCATTCTGATCTGTGGCTCCTGGGATTTCCTGTTTCAGAAATGGGCATTGGTTCCTAGCCACCATGAAAACCATCTGCCATTGATTCAGGAACGTGTCGTATATTCTTCCAGCTGAAGACACACAGCAGGAACCCTGTGTTACTGAAGTAAAATAGTGTACACAGAACTGGCAGAAGAGAAAGAGGGTGGAGAAAGGATGAAGGAAGTCTGTACACTTGTGAAAGCAGACCTAGTCCTTTATGTGTGTCCCTAGTGTCTTTTTGAAGAGGCACTTAGTTAAGAGGCCTGAAGTTCTTAAGAACAGATACATGCCTCAACATTTTCTGAAGAAAGGGCTTTGGAGAACGTAATAGGCATAAGTTGTAAAGATTCAATAGTAACACAAAATATATATTCTGCTGATTTTTGAAAAGTATGTGTTTGTAGGCCATGAAACTTGATTTTATTTGTCTCAAATATGTAATGTTGTGAGTAACTATGTGCAATGATGTTTGACTTATTCAACTGTGATAATCGTTTAGGTATATATTATATGTATAAACACATCTTATAACATCTTATTACATAACTTAAATACATAGCTGCCATAAGTTATATGTACAAATCTACGTTGTGAATACCTGCACATAATAGCAATTTTGTTCACATAATAGTTCAGGCATTTTAGGCTAAGTAGGTATAGGATGTACAGTACATGAGGAATTTATCTCTCACTTTCTCTGTGCACATTGCTTTAGGGAGGAAATGCAATCTTCATTTCCAAATGTTAAGTGTTAAGTATACTTTTTGAAAGTAAAATTAGCGGCTTTGTTCTGTGTTATCAGGCATGGTTAGCTTTTGAATCCCTCTCTGCTTACCTAGGCATCTTTATTATCATTTACAAACAAGTCCTCATAGTCGATTTAAACATTTTAATTTTTGTCAACATCTTTCTTTTTTTTTTCTCATACTTTAGTGATGGGAAACAAAAACCCTCTGGAGCACAAAGTGAAATGGTCCCTTAATCCTTATGTGGTCTTTCAGCACCTAAATTCTTACCATTTGTAGCACTGATCATTGTACATTTTATCCATGTTTTTAAAATTATTCATTAGTAGAAGTAAAGTTACCAAGATCAGATCATCGCTGTAGATGTTGAAACTAATGCAATGTCAGCTTCTCCTGTCTCCTGTCAGCCAGTTGTATCTTCCACCCATCATCCATTCTCGTTCCTGTATTTCATTTTATTTTATTATTTTATTTTATTGTAGTTGTGAAAGTTTTGACCACTGAAACCATTTAAATAAGCTAGTTGTCATTGTCCATGTCTGTTGTTTTCTTCTTTTTTTTTTCCATTGTATAATGTGAATGTAGCTTTATTCATCATCTATTTGTATTTCTTTAACATTTCATTCCACAGGCACTCCAGAAAGTCTGAAAGATCTAGCATCCAAAGACAGACTAGGAAAGGCACAGCCTGTGATGCAGACAGGTAGGCTTGTTGTTGTGCTGTGCTGCCACCTTCTTGTTGTAGAGTCAGGGGCCCGTCTCCCATTAACAATCCCATTCACAGACAAAGATTGTGATGGTTGAAGTGTCTCCTGGGACTGAATCAACTACTATGTGATAAAAGTCACTGAAGAAATCAGGGCATTGTGTAGTCTGCTCTTAAATAGTAGGTGTTAAAAAAACAAGCATCAATCTTCTTCATGATCAGTCTCATTTCTATTGATGATTAAACACATACCCATTCTTTTACATGTGTTAGAACTTTGGTATTTTGTTTCTGAGATCAAGTTAAATGTTTCCAGCAAATCGTAACTTGGAAAGTATAAATAATTTGATTATGTCATAAATATCTGAATAATATCATGTTTTTTTAAAAGTTTTATTCTCTACATAGGATAATGTAAAATTCCTGGTTTTGAAAGCTGCACCTATTTGTCATGTTTATTTAAAAATCGAAGGAATTCTTGATTATTTGAAGTTCTTCCAATTTCAAAGGTGTTGAGTACTTTTAGATACAGCATATTGACACTTCTTTTGACACATCTACAGAGACACCAAGAAAGTCATAGTTCTGTACATTAAGGAATACTTGTCCATTTGTTTGGGAATCCTTAAAAAGCATGAGTGGAAACACAGATGAATGTATGTTCAAATATCAGATATATTGCAGGCATAGTGAAAACAGAGCTATGAATAGGGTAGTGTTAGAATTTGAAAATATTCAATACCCCCAAATTGGACATCGACTCTTAACATTAGGGACCTAGTAACCTACACAACTATATCTGACATCACAGTTTTCGATAGGTTCTAGAAAACATTGCTGTGGAATTATGGCTTTAAGTTTGCCAATAGCAAACTTGTCACTGAGTGGAACAGTCTCAGAAGAATATATTTTGAAATATGTTGTGACCTGTTAGAGATAGATAGCTGACTAGCGAGCAGAATGGACTCTGTCTCCTGTACCCAGGCACTTTAAGCATGGACTTTTCTTTCCCCCTTGCATGCTCTCTCTCTCTCTCCCCAGATCCTCTCACCAATTTTTTTCATACAGTGTATTCTCATTAAGCTCCCCCCCATTCCTCCCAGTTCCTTGACATGGCTGCACCCATCCAGATCCATACCCTTTCTGTCTCTCATTAGAAAGCAAATAGGCTTCTCAGGAATAATAATAAAATAAGACAAATCCAGGACAAACAAATCAGAATATGACAAAGTAACCAAACAAGAAAAGGAACTGAAGAAAGCTCTCTAATAACGTAAAGTCTCATATTTCAGCGGAGAGCAGCCCTGTTATTCCTGCATCCTGTTCCTCGGACTTTCCTTTCTGTGGTACTTTCTTCTGAATTCTGACTGCTGGATGTTTTTCTTAGACTACTATTTAGATTGCGTAGTGCGTTTTTTATGTGTTGTAGTATAACAACATCTATGTAGTATAGTTGTACTATAGTCAGGAGCATTTGCAGGCCTGTAGAGGGCTATAACACAAATTTTTTTTTGAAACTTAAATACTATGCACATTCTTACCTCTTTAACAAGTCATTTTAAATAAAAATTCCAAAACTTTAGTTTTAAGTTTCAGTTGGGAATATTTGCAAAAAAGTGAAATGTCTGCCTAAAGATCTAAGTTTTTTTAAGGTAAAGTGTGTTTATGTCCTGCTTAACACAGTAGAGTTAGATGAAGGAAGTCAGGCAGGGATTGGACTCAGGGTCAAATATCTAGATTCATATTTGCAGATGGTGAGCTAGTATACATGCATATGTGTATACTCCTGGCATAGTATTGTTCAGTAAATGTCACTTTACACACAACTTTATCTTGACAATTCTTCAGAACATGATTGCTTTAAATCCCACAAAATCCCTCAATTTTTAGATGTATATTTATATTTTGTTACAAATACTATTTTTTTCTGTCCCATGATATAAAAACAAGTCCTGTTTCAGTAACTGTCTCGTAAGTGCAGCATCATTCTAGCTTGCTTGAAGTCTTGAGCTCACGCCTTCAGCACAAAAGCACAGCGGTCATACTCAGCTTGTGTCATGTTGAGAAAAGAAGGCCCTGTTGGTTCTCAGCACCATATGGATCGTGTCTCTAGCACTCTTAACGCAATGTCTTTTTTCTTTGCAAGTTACTGAATGATCTCCAGTTTTATTTATAAAAATAGAAATAATTGTACTTCAGAAGGTGTATATCACACAAATCCACAAATATATGCACATATATGTCCATGTAATACATACACGCACATACACACACATACACAGCGTACAGTCGGAGCCTACCATGTAGAGTCTCTACACTAACATTGAAGAACATTTCTCAGAACTTACTTCCTTTTGCTGCCATCCATTCTTGGTTTCCTTCTGTAACATAACCGTTCTAAGTCTCATTTTCTTAAACCCTTCCCTTCTTAGTATATCCCATCTCATAAAATGATCAAGGCTCGACAGCCTTAATTCCCTCAACTCTACCCTATTGTACACTGAAATTTCCCTACCAGTTCTCCTTTCCTTTTGCCATACTGAATTCCATACACAGCAAACCATACTTAATTCCGTTACCTCTCCTCTGCAACACTTTGGTCATCTCTTTTCAAGTCTCCTTTTATCTCTCCTGGCCTGTGACCACATACCTCTCTTGCTCAATCATCAGTGACTTTATCCCTCCTCTGGTCTGCACTCCATTGACTTGTAGCAAGAACTATTTTTTTTAATTCGGACTAGTGGACAGTTATATGGAAAAACAACAATAGACAACAAAACTAAAAACTAAAAAGAGAGCAAAATGTTTGACTTGGATCATCATGGCTGTTTCAAGGTCTGCCAGCCTCCTTCCAGCTCAAACACAGCTCTCCAAGTCACATTCACAATTCAGCTTTATCTTTCTGATGCTGTTTCTTATAGCCTTTTCCGTTTTGTTGGATGAAACATAAGGTCCACCACAATTATTCATATCTCAGGTGCTTAGTAATTTCATTGTGGAATGAAGTAAGATTTTAGTGAAATTATAGTAATCTAAGACATGCTCCATTACGAGTGTGAAAACTATATAAACTACAACTAGAATATGCATTTGAACAAGCTTATTCTCATAATAATGGCTTTTAAAATGAATGAATAAAATATTGTTTAGGGTTAGAAATATGCTTATTTTATATAGCTGAGTTAATGGGAAAGTCAATTCAGAACAAGGGAACTTTCTGAATAGGTAGAGTGTCACCAGTTTCCTTTTAAGTTGGAAGTGGCAGCAGCAGGTGAGGTTCCAGGGCATGAACCGATATCTAATAAAGAGTTAATCCACAGCCCAAGAGGATAAAATGTGCACCTTTATTATGGATGTAAGCTGTACTCTCTTATTCTCTGCAAACTGACATTTTTTTTCTTTATTCTGATGTGGAAGATATAGCTTCAGGCAGAAATCAGTCTTGTAAAACACTTATTTAAAAGGAGGAATATCAAGATAAATAAAAATGGAATAAAGTCTTCATAAATATTTTTGGGTAGTCCAATATGTATTATCCTCACACTTAAAGACAATAAGCATATTTCCATTATCTCTTTAAGAGAATGAAATATTGCTACACTCTTATCAAGATGATGCATACTAGGTACTTCATGGCATCTCTTTCTTAAAATAATGCTGAAATGATGAACGTAGCACAAACATTATCTATTTATGGAGAGATATACATGTATGTATGTGTATCCATTTTAATTCTTAGTACTTAATTTAGCAAATTGTTTCATAATGATTTTGAATATTGTATGAAGATAACTACCATGGTATTCAAAAATACATTTTCAGATATAGTCCTATGTAAGAGAACCTGTTTAAGCCATTAAAGCCATTTGTACTTAATCAGGTATATAACTCAACAAAGCATTACTTGAACTCATTTTTATTTCTTAGTCTTAGACTATACTCAAGAGGCATACTCTGTTGGCTTCCTGTTTACAATAGGACTTGTTTCTTGCACAGTAGAACTATGAGCATTGTATAAACAAACGCATTTTGATTTCACATTCTTAGACATACCATGGTATTCATCATTCTAATTGCATATACTGGTTCAGCCAAAAACTATGGTATTCCTGCTTTCTCTTCTCCTTATTTCAGACATTGGACATAGAGCTCAGTAAACCAACAAAAGACTGAAGTCTTTAATCCTGGAGGGTTCATAAGAAGTTGATCATATTAGGGCAACCTAGGTTGGCCCTTTTTGATGTGACACACACATGGACAGCAGTGAAATTTCCATCTCAATAACTATGATGAGTGCTCCTTCTGATTTTTAAATACCACTTTTATGAGTACCCAGGTTTTCCTTGGAAAAATGTTTTGGTGTTAAGTTGATGAAACCTGCTGACTGAAGATCTTTTTTGGCCCTAATGTTTTAGGGTTCTCCCACCATGCCTTTCTAGAAGGGGATACGCAATCCCAAGAACAACTGATCAACCAGTCATTAGGGGAAAACATCCTGCTCGCTCACGGTCGAGCGAGCACTCTAGTGTCAGAACCCTGTGTTCTATGCACCACCTTGCCCCTGGAGGGTCGGCGCCACCTTCTCCACTTCTGACAAGGTTGCTATTCAGTGTCCAGCCCAGCATTCATGTCCTGCTGCCGGGTGTCGGTGTGATGTTGTTCCTTCCTGAGCACTCGAAGCTTTCACTCATTATGACACCATAGTTTTTAATCTTTTCTTTGTGGCACTTAATCCTCTTCCATATCCTCTACTACCACTTGCATCTACCTTCACTGTGCTGGCGGTACGCTCTAGTTCCTGCCAGTTAGCTCCCATCGAAAATTAAATCCGGCTGTGTTCTGTCCTTTCATCTGTTTGTGGCATATCATATAGACTTTATTATGTGAAATGCTTTATGATGAGTTACACAGAATATAAATTTGAATAATTTATTAAAGTATAAGAGAGTTTTTAAAAGTAACCTTTCGTATGTGTTTATAAACCAGATAGTGTTTAAAATTTCCTTAGATACAAAGCGTTTGAACACCAGCAGATGGAGGTCAGCTATATCTGGGCAGGAATGAAGTATCTGCATGCTTCTCATATTCTCATTTCCAGTTTTAATCCTCACATCAATATTTCCTGAAGCATGTGTCCAGAATAATTTGAAATCCTTTTTCAAGGCTTGTTTCTGTTTAAAAAGAGTGCACAACTGACTGGTAACTAATGTCAGGCTGTGCAGCAAGAACTTATAAATGCAAACAGCTCCGGAGTCTGAGTATAGCTGTAGCTGCTTGGCAACATGCCTTCATAACTATTTTTTTTTCTATCTTTAAGATATCTTTATCTTTAAGATCCAGAGGCTGTGATCTGTTCTGTCATGATACTAATAAAAATGAATGTCTTATGAAAGGACAGCCTCATAGAAAGTGGAAAGTGAGTCACATTCTGCTTAATTCAAGAATTCACCATGCAGAGTGTGTATGGCAGGCCCTGATCTGCCTCAGCTTCCTGTGATAGTGTTCCTTTTACATGTGTCATTGAAGATATTTGATTTCGTTTCTAATCACAGAGTTAGCTGTTTTCATGGCTATTTTAGTAGTGGCTGGAAAAGGCAAAACAATTTGTCGGACCGTATTGGAATTTCACTCTCCTTTTGCTGTTTGCCTACAGAACGCACCGACATGGAAGCCCAACACAGTCTCCTCCAGCGGACACATCCTTCAGCAGTCGCCGGGGAAGACAGCTCCCACAGGTGCCAGTTCGAAGTGGCAGTATAGAACAAGGTATCCAAAAAAGATACAAAGTGTCTTTGTCCAGACACTTGGAGTTCAGAAACTTTTCCTCTTCACTCCCTTTAATTCAATGACACTGATGTGATTATATGTAAACCTCGGAATCCTAAGAATTTAAGTTCCAAATAATTTCATCCCGAGCACCTACTTTTAGTGGTTCATGCCATCTAACAATGTTTGCTGAGTGAGTGAGTGACTGACTCTAGGTGATTGTTGAACAGAGTGAGTTGGAGTACTGAACAGTTTTGTGAAGGCATAGGAGTAGGTGGTCCATATTTTCAAAGCCTCATTCCTACTATTCATGTACTGAAAGAAGACACTACCTTATTTTTTAGCAACCTATTTTAAAATTAAATATGATCATTGATTGATGCTTTAGGGCTTTCCATCTTTTAGCTTCATTGCCAGTATCCTTAGTTTTAAATAGTTTGATAAGGAGAAATTACTCGCAACATATGTTTGCCATTTTCCTAAGAGCCACATTGCTCGGATTTCTTACATTAAGTGTACATGGATTGACTTGTTATCTTAGGAGGTAGTGTGTGTGTGAGTGTGTGTGTGTATATGTACATGTGTGCATTTGCATGTGTGCATATGTGTTTGAGGGAAGAGAGGTGTGCTTTGATAATAGAAACCAAGATTAAACCATGAGTAAAAAGTTTGAAATGCTGTACTAAAATACTATTTTTCCTGACCCGTTTCTTAGTAGCAGGTAAATGTCATCAGTATTTTCTAACACATTTATTACTAATGATTTACTAATGAATTCCTAATTTTTCTCTAGTTCAGGGCTGTGGTTCAAAACAATAAATCCAGTAAAACATCTAATACAAATCCTTATCCCTATAAAATACCGGGATAGTTAACTTTCTGAATACTTTTCCAACAGTTTTGAAAGTTGCTGCTCTAAAATTCGTATTCCCTCATAGATTCCATTGCTTCAGGGATTGAAGCGGCCTGTTTTACCATGCAAAACGCTTGATAATAGGTTCGAACATTAGTGTGAAAAAGTGGTGTTGACTTATTCATTCAGTACTGCAAAAGGTACCATAAAAACTACTTCAACAGCCGGATTTGTGTTTTGTAAAATCATGTTTCTTGTTGGTACTTCATACTTTACTGTGCAGAGATGAGAAAAATGTGTACATTTAGTCAACTAGGAAAATTCAGTCTTGATGAAACTCTTTTCTAAAATGCCAAGTATTGATTGTAGAATCACATTTCTAATAGTCTTTTTTCTGTCATATTTTGAGGTGGTGAAGCCAAGTTAATATTATTTGAACTATACTAGCAGTACATAGCAATACAAAATTTTAATATTGTCACAAATAGATTATGGTGTTTTAACTTACTCATTCACGAACTCTTGTTGCACAACTGAACAAACTTTAAATTTGGGTGCTTTTGTACAAACCCAGTGGTGTCCCTGGTCACACTGATACTCAGCCTGTCATGTATTCCTAAAATTCTTTGCATTTCCTCCAGTTGCAAGTAAAACACTCTGTGTCATATGAGGGTACACAGTGGGTTTATAATAATGTTGTTATTGCAAGATCAATTGGACCATCTGTTTAATTCTTAAATTTTGCTCCAATGTTAATATCTACTGTTTATGATATCATATTCAGAGTTGTCTTTCGGAGAAATCATCTATGTGTAAGGACTGAATTGAGGTGGGAGGAAGGAAATGCGTGGGAATGACATTGTTGGCGGTATTTTGATATTCATTATGACAAATACACTAGTAATTTTGTCGTTGAAGTTTCCTGAAACATTCTGTTATCGGCAGAGCTTTTAGAATGGATGTTACCACGTACTATTTAATCTAACATTCTGAGATGTGCCTCATGATACAGATAAGCACTTTGGGGCCTGTGGTAAATGATGGCAGTGTCTTCCGTCATCTTACGGGTGTGATTCATACTGAACAGTTCATGTGACTCATTTGTCCTTAAGTGTTTTTGAAAGTAATTTGATGAATGGGCTAGACAGTACTTAGTACTTTTTATTTATTTATTTATTTATTTATTTATTTATTATGATGAAATTGACTGTTTTTTAGGTGATATAAGTGTGTCATTTGCTTTTCTTCCAGTGGAATTTGTTAGATTCTAGTGCTTTCTCAACATCAACTGTGGTTTGTTTGTGACTGCTTTGACTTCTGGTTTTCCATATTTAATCTTTTATAAAGGGCTGACATACTGTTTTTAAAAGTGATTCATTTGATAAACATCTGATTGGTAAGAACAAATGTTTTCAGTGGTTTAGTTTCCTAGAAAGCGATATAATTTCTTGATAAAATCATAAAACTAATCGTATTAATACATTTTATGTATATGAATGCCTATGTTATTGTTTCAGGTTGTATACAAAGATAATTTGATTTGCTGGATATATTTTTTAAGTTTTTATCCAAGATATTTACTGTATTTTCTATACTACAAACAGATTTTCCAATTTTAAGGACTATCATTTAAAATATACATTTATTTAGTATTTGAAAATATTTTTAAGTTCCCTTTATGGCATTGGATCACTAACTCATTTGTTACATGAAGTCTGGCTATGTAAAAGTCGGTGACAGGAAAGGCAGAAGACTGCAGTGCATACTGTGAGATAAAAGCAGGCTAAATTACAATCTATACTTCAGGATACTCGTAATAATATGTAAAAGTTGAAAGCAGAGATTTCCTTAAAACTTCTCCAATTACATGTCAGTATCAAATACAAAATGGTGTCAGTGTTACATGGAATAAGGGTAAAGGCAGCCATTGTTGATTGTAAAAAACAATGTGTATTTTTTTTAAGCAGATCTGGTAACTTTTGTTCTTCATTAATGCCTTTTAATGAAGCATCTAAAGACTAGTTACAAACAAACAGATAAGGGCAAACCAGTGGTTGAATGTATTGACGTTGCCTGTATTATTTAAAATCTGAAGCCCTACTGACATTTCCCTTCAGATGTAACTAGACAGGTAGTTCTTTTTCAATAGAGAATATAATACCAAAGAGGTAGACATAAAGTTTTATGAAGCATTTAAGATATGTAATTGCTCAAAAATGAGTAATTTCATCTTGAGATATTTAGTATAATTAATTTGAGGAAAAAGGAAAGAATACTTAAATTGGAATATATAGTGTTCACACAAAATATTCTAAAGAAGTATTTCCATGCTGTAGATGATGAACTTTCAATTTGATAGAAAGAGGGATTAATCACATGGAATTTCAAATCATTGGAAATGCCGATTTTACAATTACAGTTTCTATGTAGATTAAGTATATGTTCAACACTTTTTCGATGTAAGACAGTGTTGGATTTAAATTGTTTTAGTAGAATTGTTTTCAAAATATGCAGTTCTTAAAAGGCAAGCAAAGGTATTGTAGCATATACTTTGAGAATATCAAACAAGTTATTTTCCTGATGTTTTGTTTTTCTTAAATCTTTGAATTGCTGTATTCATTTTTTAATTAATTTCAGTACCACATGTGAAATTTTCTCATGGTTTATCATTGCAGTTTACCATGTCACCTTCTGTGTTACGCATTTTTATAGTTCATGCCATTTTGTTAATTCATATTTCCATGTCTAACTATAAATTTGCTGATTTCTTTCTTTTGTTTCCATCATTATGTGCATTTAATTCATTGAAGAACAAGAAAAATATAACTCTTCCACTAAAGGTAAATATCAATGTGATTTTTAACCATTTCATACTGTTACTTTTATAATATGTAAGAGTTATGTGACTTGGAATAATGAACAAAATTGTTTAACATGTAGTTATTTCTCTGAAGTGAATTTGCCACTTATTAATTCTTTCAAATTGTATGAAGTTTAGAGCAAGATGGAAAACATCTCAAAACTAAAGTAGTATTGATGCAAAGTTCATTTATCTAGGTTGACGCCTAAAGCAATTCTTCTGTCCATTTATAATGTATAATCTCACATGCCGGTATTTTATTTTATTATGAGAATTCATGACATATTCTTTACTTCTTCCTGGATTTTCTTTGGTTTGTTCTATTTTCCTGCTCACAGATAAAGAGTTTTCCCACTGCCCTCTCTGGTTAACATCTGTGCAGAATAAAAAATCCCTACTTTTTATTGTCTAGATAGCATGAACTTTGTGAATCTCTAATCCTCACTGAAGTTATCCATGTTTAGAGCAGCTACCTAAATATTAGTGCTCTGGCTTCAATATTGTTTCAATATTAATCCTATCTTCCTGAGAGATATAGGAAATTGAATTCATCCCACCCAGACACCTGAGAAGTATCTGACCTCTTCTTTGTCTTTTGAAACTCAAATTATTTTTGATGTCTGCATTTAGATTTCAAATGAATTTTTTGCTTTCACCCTGGACTATTGTACTGCCTACATCAATTTTTATTCAGAATTATATTTGTTTTGATGATTAAATTTTTGAATATGAGTTTTTAAATCAATGTATTCATGTTTTAATAATACGTTAATTTTTTAATGTTTATAGGATATATTTGTGGCTTTTAAGAGAATTCTGAGGTGATTTATTTTAGTAACTCTTAAAGCTAGTCATGCTGACAGCACCATCCCTATGCAAGATATCTGCTCTTGGATTGGAGAGATGTCTCAGTGGTTAAGAGTACTTTCTGGTCTTGAAAGGGTCCTTGAAAAGTTCAGATCAGGCAGCTCACAGTACCTAATTTCAGGGACCCAGTTTATTCTTCTGAACTCTGTGTACACCTGCACACAAGTGATGCATATACACTCAGAAATACACATTTACATATATATATATATATATATATATATATATATATATATATACACACACACACACACACACAGTCTTACTCTTCACTTTCTTTCACTATATTTTGAGAGTTTTGTTTTAGTTAACTCAAATACCAAATGCATTATTCATAACTCTTAATATACCTAGGATATTTTGTGAATCTCAGTATGAGATATAACATTCAATTCTCTGTTTAGTGGGAATTACTCTTCAGGCACAAGAGGTACATATCTGAACATATACTGTTCGACATGCTAGCAACAAATAACCACTAAAGCGAAAGGCTTTTCAATGAATTGAAGAAGCTGTTATCTTGATTTTAAGCTCATAACCATCTTGTATTCTTCATTAGGTGTCAGAAACAAATTTATATTCAACAGTATAAAAGTAACCAGTGTATCTTTTTTCTTAGATTCACAAGAATATAGCTAAATTTGCAAGGTTAACAATGTGGTAAAATCCTTTGAATTTTATATTGGAAATGAGTCTAATTCATTTTCCCGAAAGATACAGAACAGCAATTAATTAGAAGGACATTTAACTAGAGATCTTCTGTATATTATTAATCAAAATCCATCATTGGATAGTACAAACTCCTCATGTGAAATACAAACAGAAAGTTTGTATGAAGAATACACATTTAAAACCTTGCTACGGACCACATCAAATGCTAATGCTTTCATAGGTCAGTGTGGCCTGGCTGACAAGTGTCAACCTGTCAAGTCTGTGAGGCAAGATGTAGGTACACCTCACAAAACTGACTGTGTAATTGGAATCAACAAAAGAGGTCCATCTGAAAGTTCATCCAGCAAGACTCAGCAGCTAAGGATGTATTATTCCTCTAGGGTTTGAGGCAATGTAGTTTAGCCACTAACAGGGACCCTCACAGCCCAGAAGGAATTAAAACAACTTCGGGTTTTTCTTCAGAGTCAGATTAGAGGCTGGAAATGGAAGACATGTTTACTGCATATAAGTCTCATAGCAGTAAGCTGCAGACCCTCTTCTGCAATGTGAATAGTGAATTCATATGGTTTTAATGCTTGCTTCCTGAGGAAATGAGTAAGGCCCGACTAGCCTTGACTTACCATGGGGGCCAGTAAACTCATCAGTTTGCATTTGTTTTGATGATTGATAGATGAAATTGTCTTACAACTAAAGACCCCAGTTTTTCAGGGAAAATGCAACATTTTCGGTGCTAAAACTGCAACAGTTCTGGGAAAACCGTTTGTCACTCTACCTATAGAGGACTAGCCTAGTAATGTTCTAGAGCATATTTAATGATACACATGATTTATTAATCGTTTTTATATTGATCATTCAACTAAGAGGGCCGTACATTATCTCATTTTTCACAACAACACAGGATATAAGTGTTAATATCCTTTATTTTCTAAGACACCTAAAGTTTCAAGAGATTGAAATCCTGACACCTTGTGAGTCACTCATGTGTTAAGTGGCAAGTCTCCCTCTAAGGACCCTATTCAAAACTACTTTGTTTTGAAAAGGCACTCGAACATCCTATTTTATTGAGTACTTACTATGCAAGTGGAGAAACAGTCAGTATAATACTCCTGTTGTATGGAAATAGTGCCTTAAGGCTTAAGTGGACTGCTGCAGGTGCTGTGAGGTAGACCTAGATTTTAATTGCCTAGCCTGTGTTCTGTCCTCTTTGCTCCAGAGATGCCACAGGCTCTTTCATGGCACCGTGATCTTTGAGTGACTCACTTAGTTTTCACAAGTTCTCCTGTAGACTCAGCAGTGGGTCACTTAGATCTTAAATTACCCATGCAACCAAAATAATCTTATTCTTCATATGCAAATAGATATCACAACCTGGGCTTGAAAATTTACGTGAAGAATTATAAATAAATGATCGTGCAACTTAGTTTACTTTGCTGAGAGACAATATCATTTTAGGTTTCAACAGAATGCTTTTAGGCCTATTTGTAATCATTCATTCTAAAAGTAAGCCAATTTTTCCCTCTCTGCTACATTTCTTGGACAGTTTTAAAGAGCCCATGAATGTAGTTTGGGGGCATCGAAATAATGATTTAAGAAGATCAAAAGGTGAACCAGAAATTAAATGACTTCAAGGTGAGAAAATGTTATTGTCATGATAAATGTCTATTTTCTTATGCCTTTAGATGGTATTTCTTAAGTGCATTATCTTTGGCTTCTGGAAGAAATTTGGAGTCGTAACAGAACACATTACATTATGTTTCCTGCAAATATGATTTCATTAATTATAAAGCATGTGTGAATTGCACACCTGGATGGTGAAAGGCATTTAGAGTCCAAGTAATTAAATTATTTCAAAGGAACAAAAAGCAAATGGCATCTTGTTGCTTTCTGTTTTCTCCCTTACTAGTGAATTGTGTAGTGATTACTATAACAATGTTGTAAGGGCTGTTTAAGGGGTATCACTAGTCAACTGCATTTTCAATCTAAGTTCTACATAATTGTTAAGGCATATTGGGTGTAAATTTTGTGATAAATGATGATAGAACCATTTGAGTGTTAAGTTATGCAAAGTAAAAATTTATGGAAATGTGGTATTAACCTTAATTAGACTGAATTTATATAAAACTGAAAATGCTAATTTTCTTACTTTCTGATACATTAATTATAGTATAGATCATTAATTATTTATAAAACTAGTAGGCTCTAGTGGTAAAACAGCAAGATACAAGCTTGAAGCTCTAGTAAACCAGTTTCTAATTTTCAAATCTCACATTTTCTTAACTGTCTTTAAGTAATAACAACAGATTGTAATTTTTTACAATTTAAAAAATAGCATAAGAAGCCACCTCAGTCATTCCCTGTTCTTGTAGGTTAAGGTTTATAATATTTAGGACCTTGAGATACAGCTCCATGATAGAGTGCTTCCTCAATGTGTGTAAATCCCAGGTTCCATCACCAATCCTGGCCTCAAAGAGAGCAACAGTGAGCTGTGGAAGGGGCAAAGACAAGTGAGTGCATGCACACACGGGGCGGGGGAGGATTTTTTTCAAGGTGCATATTCCTTAATGTTCCATGGTTAATTATTCAGGATCATCAGTTTTACTTGAACACATATTTTAAATAAAGATTTTAAATTTCAATATTAAGGGGGTGTTTAGTTGATTATTGTCTGTGTATTATTATCTTTGCCTTCTCATTAAAATCAATTGGCTACTCAGGGTCAAGCGATAAATCATGTAATTGAGAAGTTGTGATTTTGTCCTTCCCTTTCAGCTCAGTTGAGTGTATTTACTTACAATGATATGATAGGCATTAAGACTTCTAGATATTTCATACATAACTATCCTTGCAAGATAGCAGTTAGCTGATCAAAGACTTTGTTTACCCTTTCCTCCTGAGATTTGTAAAGGAAATGAAGAAGAAAATAAAATCAAGCAGGTTTCCATCAGGACTGTCTTTTTTTTTTTTTTGTGCACTGGCTAGTTTTTCATGACCTTCAAATACTGCAGACATGGAGAAAAGACTGTCCAAATGAGCTGAGTTTAACAAAGTTATGTTACATCAAGGCTATCAAGATAGAAGATTCTGTTGTCAGTCGTGTTGTTGGAATGATGAGTCTGATGACTAAACATTAGAAGGCATTTGGGATGAAATAAATGACCCTCATGGACTGATTCTTCTTCACCTCCGAGAATTAATTGTTCTGGTTGCCCTTTGATGAAGTATTAGAGGTACCTCTTTGTGGCAGCTATTTGACCTTGAGTAGCACAGAAGAGCTAGGTAAATAATTCTTCCACCCAGCGTCTGACTTGTCTGTTTAGGACAGGCATTTTGGTGTGCTGGAGGTTGCAGGTTTTGACAATAACTCATGCCTGATGGCTGAGGTTAGAGATCTTGAGCTCTGTGTACAATTCATTGGAAATAAGCATGCTAAAACAAAATGTGAGGTCATGTGGTTATGGTGTAAATTGAGTAATTATTTGTGGAAATAATCACTTTAACCTATGCCAGTGTTCCATTTCAATTATCTAGACCAAAAGACTGTCTTCTGTAGTTTCTTAGCCAGTGTGGTATATTCACCCAATGGGTGTTAATTTTCCTGTCACTGCTCATAATTCTCATACTGGTTGAAAGTTATTATTACTGAATGCTGGATAATACGTAAGAAGAATGTGTTAAGGTGCAAGAACAACTGGAAACATTTCTATACTTGCAAGCAGGAATTCATTTCAGTTAAGGCAAGTGCCCCAAGAGTTGGGAACTTGTACAGAGTGGAAAAAACTTCACATACTTTGTTTTATGTATAGTATATATGACAGCGCTGATGAAAAAGTTAAATAAGGATTTGACAGTATTGTTAACTTGTGTAAGTCTGAAAGTAAAGTTGATCATCAAGGAAGACACTATCTTTTAATTTTAAAACACGACAGATAATGTAAAATTAAGCTCATTTTTCTCTTAACCCCTGTATTTTAGGTGAATTAATAAATTTTAAAATGTTGGAAAGGATATAATAGAACAAAAGACATAAATCAATGTAGTTTCTGGTTTTGCAAGTGTGGAAATAAAGTTATTGAAAAGAAGTTATCTGAGGGCTCTCTTCTCTTTACAAATACAGCTCTGAATAGATGCATTTCAGGAACCAGTAAACTGATGAACAGTGAATCTCAGCTTTTGATCTAGTTAGTCGCCACTCGCTTCTTAACTGTTTGACCATATTGTTTCTAAGCACAGAAGAAGGTCTATCAATACTGACAGCTGTTGCATTTTAAACCTCCAAATGTCAGCAACCCACCTTGCCAGATAGAATATTTGAATATCTAGTTTATATTGAAAATGCTTTGTATCCAGACTTTGTGTCATTTTTACCTATTGTAGTTCAATCAGCCAGATCTTTAATCTTTTATTATTTCTCATCCTCTATATTGTGTTATTATTTGTCTCTGCTTAGTCTCTGTGAGTGACTTTCTTCCTAAGATGCAATGTTTCAAAGAATGAATTATTTCACTGATGTCAATACCTGAGTCATTGTAGGTTGTAACAGTCATGTTATGTTCTACGCAGCAGCTTTCAGGTATGAGGTCGTTTACCAGCTCTCTTCCTGAATGGTATATAGAAAACAAGGAAGGACCTCCATTATTTATACTATCACTATGTTGTCATTTAAGGAGGAAGCAAGGATTTCAACTTTTCCAGCTATGACACATGGCAGCACTTATAATTGAACTTAATTATCTTGTGCAGAGGTTATTTCAGAGGATTGATTCATATGAACTAGTGTTTGCCAAAGAATACAGAATATCTTTTTTATATCAATAAACTTAATGCAGAAACTAGTTTCGTCCTTATAAAATCATGCTACACAGAGATACTTTAAAAAATACGATGTTTTAACATATCTAGGTGTTTTCCTTGTGTATGTCTGTGCGTGCACCACATGTGTGCAGTGTTCATGGAGGCCAGAAGATGGCATCCAATGCCATAGACTGGAGTTACAGATGTCTGGGAATTGAACCTGGATCCTCTGCTGCTCTTAATCTGTGAGCCATCTCTCATACCAAAATATCAAAATTATAGTTCATGTTAATTTCTAGCTTTATATATTTTGATATTGGTACAGATTCATTTTTACATAAATGTAAATTCATGAGAACATTATTTTAACTCAGAATGCTAATAACTTACGTATACTATAACATTTAAAATATTTTAGGCAACTTAAAAACGTATCAAAATTATCATTGTCTTTGGAAGTGATATATAAAAATTTCAATACTCAGTTAACAAATATTAAGGATTTTTAATCTTTTCCAAGAGTATTTTTTGTGAAATAAATTTAAAGAGGGAGATCTAAAGAGATGGGTCAGTATTTTGGAGTGCCTTTTGTTCTTGTACAGGATGGGACTTTTGTTCCCAGCACACAACTGTCTATGACTCCAGCTCCAGATGATGCAGTGTCCTTCTGTGTCTTTTCTGGACACCTGAATACATCTGAATGTGAAAACACACACACACACATACACCCGACACCTAACTACAAATCAATGAAAATAAAATGATACTTAAAATTCTACTCCTAGGCTTTTAAAGTAACACAAGAGGCAGATCTATGTAAATACATATAGGATCAGGCAGCAATTCACAAATGATTTTAACTTGTTTGTAGATTCATCAAAGCCTGTCCCTCTTTAATCATTCCTTGTTATAAATCTATGAATGAGGTAAAATCATTTGCATAGTTTCAATAGGTTAAGAACTCTGGGCCCATGAGATAGCTCAATAAGTAAAAGAGCCTGTTCCCCAAGCTTAACTCTCTGGCCTGAGTTACAACCCCAGGATGCTACATGGTGAAGAGAACTACTCCAGTAGACTGTATTCTGACAACCACTACCAGGCAATGGCACAGGCAGTTAACACACACACACACACACACACACACACACACACACACACACACAAGAATTCTTAGCGAAGTATATGATATGAAGAAGAATGCTTTTTAACCCGTTTTTATTTTTAGTTCTACAGAATAGTTTCCATTAGAAGATCAAAAGTACTTCGTAAGTTACAGTTAACAATCTTACCCTATGTGCCCCAACTGCAATTCTTTTTGTTTGAGTTTTAGAAGAGATATTGTGTCCTAAATGTGGCTCCTAAGGAGAAGTTCTGCTTCTGTCTATTCATGATATTTTTTTGATAAATATACATTAGTTTAAAAAAATTGCACAGAACAACAAACAAGACATTGGTGTGAGGAGAAGGATCTCTTCAGTACAGATGGCATATCAGTGTGTGCTTGTATTGAGCCACAGTTTATCCTGCATAGCACCCAGGCTCCAATTACTAGGATGGATTTCAGCCTTTCAGCTCCTCAGAAATGCACTATAATACAACCGCAATGTCCATTACATCTTAGGAACTTAGGAAAATAAGTTATTTAATGTAGAGTAACAAACTTTAATGAATTATCTACAATTGTAGTTAAATCGTCTATGATAAACACCTTTTTCTTTTGATTATTATATAAAACTAAATTTTTATTTAAAATAAATAATACTGTTATTGTAGAAAAATATTAATTCTTTCATTATAGTATATCACACGTATTTAAAGAAAACACTTCTGAACACCTTAACTTTTTAAAACCATCTTGTTATTGGATGACAATTTGTCTTTTAATCATTGTGTTAGTTTAAATGGCTATAAACACTCAGAATGTCTTAAAATGTAAATTTAATGCAAGGATCTCAGTGGCTTCTGTGAAGTGTTTTTATTTCAGATTTAAATTTTGCTTTTAGGGTTAAAGTTGATAAAAGAGTAAGGCTATTTAAATTGTGATGAATAACTGTTCTTTTAAAAATTACATATTGGAAATTTTAGATATGTGGTTAATTTTGCTTATAGCTAAATAATTGAGGGTTAGTTTTATTCCAAGGGTGTGTGCTTTTGATTATTTCCATTATTCTTCCTAATAATACTAGTATATAATAATATATACTATATATAATATATACTATAATAATATTAGTATATAATAATAGTAGTAAAAGCATGTCTATGTTTTAAGTTTGAGAAATTCAGCTTTTCATATGAATAATGCTTGTAGAGTGTCTTTTTATTCCATAGTGTGCATCTGAGAAGTAAAATGGAGTACAAGTATGTAGCAAAGTTACATTCATATTCACACTAAGGGTACGAGTATAAAATAGCCTTTTATCAACAAGTGGTAACTTGTACAGTTAGTCCATAATATGTGGTTTTAAATAATACATAACATTTTCAAGAAAGGAACACACAAAAAAGAGTCTGAGCAACATGATGCAATTATCCAACCTTCTAATTGCTCAAGTAAATGATAAGGCTTATTTGTATTTTGTTTCCCATTGGAATCTGAACTCAAATAACGAAGATGTCATGGCATTTGCGTTTGTTGGAAAGTTATGTGGGTCTACTGGTGATCTTGAGTTATAAGATTAGTTTGGAAATTGCTTTTGTCCTGGTGAAATGTACAAGTTTTCTTAAGCTTTCTTGTGAGTCAGTGTAGTATACTGTGAATTTTTTAAAACAACTAATCAAGTCCCTGAAAATAGTGTTTACATTCCATTCACTTAGTAGTATGTAAAAAGGGTATAACTTTTAAGTTTTGCAAAATAAGTATTCAAATACAGACATCCACAAGGTAAAATAACCCTACTTTAGAGAAATGAAGTAGGGTGGCAATGTTCACTCAGACATTTCTGAGTGTTTTAGGCCTCTACTTTATGGGAAGTAATATTAAGTATTGAAAGGTACTGCCATATAATAAAACTTTGGGTCCAGCCAATGTTAAAAGGGTTAAAAATTAATACGTTTGATGAGGATAATTAACTAAGATTTAATTAGTTATGAAATTGTGATTACATTGTATTGCTTTAAGTTTTAATTATACAATACAGCTACAGTTTATTTATCTTCCTTAAAGCTCAAAAGAAAGTGAAAAAAAAGAAAAGAAAAGAAAACCTGTACCAAGAAGTATTTAGAGCAGAGGCAGGGAACAGAGAGCAGATAATTAAATTTGGTTTTCTGTATGGCTAATGGCATTCTAGACACACAAATCTCAAATTCCATAACCTTTGCCATTTCTAAGAACTGTCATATAGTAGCTTGCTCCATAATGCTACCTTTGACTGTGTGTATTGTCAGATAACTAACAAGCTTCTCAATGATTTTTCTCAAGTTGTTTGTTATGCTTCTCTTAGTTAAAGGCAACCATCTTGCATTGTCTCTTAGGACAACATTCAGAGCAATCGTGTGTCATTGCCTAATTTTCAGAACTATGATGTTACACAATGTCTTGTTTATTGACTTCAGTAAGGTAAACAATAAAATGGTGCTTGTGTGATTAGAATTATGACTTAAACACTGAGACTAATGTTTCAGAGACATTCTCACAGATGCACACCTTAAAACAAACCTTGGCTTTTGTTTTAAAGCCTGATTGGTACAAAGGTCTTGTAGACTTTTCTAATACACACAATATTTGCTGTTGCCCCCGCTCCCTGCTCTGTCACACACACAACAGCAACAAATACACACATAATCTACCTTTCAAGTATAGTTTGAACTTGTTTGAGAGGTTGAACACTCTAGGAAATCAATAATAAATAAGTTGTAAACAAACTGAATTTAGAACAAATTCAGATCTCACTCAGCACTGATATGAACATTTGAATGACTTACACACAATTATAGATTTAGATCTTTCCCCTCCATTTGTAAAAACACAGCAGGTAGAGAGAGATTCCAAGCTAGGTTGCCTGTGATAGACTCTGCCCTGAGACAGATTGAAGACTACGATCTTGCCTTCTCAGACTTGCTTCTTATCACAACAATGCCTTAAGTAGAGTACATTTCTTTACATACTGTGTTGTAAAAAGGCTATCAAATAGAGCATATCATTTGTAAGATTAATGAATTTTAAGTATGTGGTTCATGCAAGCCATAAAAAGTGGGAAGCTTTCTTTTCTTCTGTCTAAATTAGTCCATTTTCACAGGCAGCAAATATCATCAAAAGCTATCAGTGAATATCTATGATATAGTTAGAATATCTCCAAAAAATAGATGATGACCAACTAAATAGTTTCCAGGTGACTTCTCTTTAGCTGAGGATGTAAGTGGATGTGCTTGCATGCAAACATGTGCATATGTGTGTGGTGTGTTCAGTATGCAGATTTGGTTATAGCCCAGAAGCAGAAGCTAGTTTAATATAACAAAAACAAGCTTCACAACTGAGTTGGTTCCCCATAATCGCCCATGTAGAGAGTTGAAAGTATTTCACATCAGATGAAGAAGTAGGGTGCTTATTAATATCTGTGCTCCCCATTCTGTGTAATCTGAATCATATTCACCATTAGATTAACAGTTGTTAGTGATGTCTGCTTCACATTTTGTTTAGTCTATCAATCGTGGTTTATTTCTAAATTTTGTTTACTTCAAATCATTTCAAAAGCTTTGGAATCTTAAACCAGTCAGATTCCTAAAAGGTGGTACATGTATTTTAATGAGATTCCATTATGTGTTTTTGCAGCAAGCTTAGTAGTGGAGGAACGCACAAGACAGATGAAAATGAAAGTGCACCGATTTAAACAGACAACAGGGTCTGGGTCTAGTCAAGAACTCGATCGCGAGCAATATTCCAAGGTAAAATTAGAAGTATCCAACCAATAGTGTTCTCCTTAGAAATGCAGAATATATATACTAGGCATAGTATATGTATGTGTGTACCAGAAGAATAGAGAGCACTGAGCTATATAAAGTTAATTGTCATTAAATATTAGTATGGCTCCATAGTTGTTCGTTTTGACAAATCTCTTCCACACCTTTGTATTTTCAGACACTACATTACATTATTGACATATTATTTATTACATTTAATAATCTTTCCAATGAGAAAAATAGTGGTGATAAAGACAAGGGTTAGTTACCTTTGCAAAAGT
Source organism: Cricetomys ansorgei (assembly GCA_026225945.1). Lineage (NCBI taxonomy): Eukaryota > Metazoa > Chordata > Mammalia > Rodentia > Nesomyidae > Cricetomys > Cricetomys ansorgei. The sequence continues at coordinate 20,434,002 of JAMJFZ010001815.1, forward strand.
AGGCCGGTTACATGAGGCCATTTGTTGATGAAATCATAGGATACTCATTTATAGTATTAAATACATTTTATGTAATGTTGACTATTGAATTGGTGACAAAAGCCATACAATGTGATAGTTTTGCTTATTTATTTATCTGTCTTTAGTAAAAACATGCTGTTTTAATCTGTCTGAACACTATGTGTGCTGATAAGTATTAAATTGATATTTCTATATTATTCTCTGGGAATATGCTGGATATGCATGAACCTTTGTACCTAATGCTTCATTAAAATATACAGCTTCATATTTTCTGAACCGCATGTACATACGTTATCTGGTTTATTTTAAAATATTTCTAAAATTAACATCAGGTTCTACTTGGTTACAATTTGACATTAGGAAGCCTTTTTAGAAATAATGACCTTAGATTGACATAAGTAAAAAACTACATCAAGTGAATGTATTAAGCTTAAAAGAGAGCCTCAAAATTACTATTTCTTTAAAAACAATAATCGAGTCTGCTCCATAGAGAGGCAGATAGCCAGTGTTTAAAACAAACAGTTGAGGCAGCGAGAAAATATAATTTGTCACTCGAAATATCCCATTTGAGCAATTGGATAGTGTATCAAGTTACACCTTGATACAGAAGTGAATGTGAGCACAGCGGCAGAGAAGGCCTATGTCACTCAGGGATGCCCACCCACATCTGCCTCCTGAGGTTTATGATGGCGTTCCCAACTGATCGGTGTGCTAGTCTGTCTCTGTGAATAGCATCATGCCTTTTGTTTGCTTCTACTGCAAATTTACTAAGAATGAGAAAACAGGATGATTTTCAGGGTAGACTTTTCTTCACAGATAGCTTTGGCTAGTTAAAATTTCTTCATAGGATAAATTCTTCTGTGAATCCAGAAATCCCTTCTTGATTTCTTAACCTTCTTCCAAAAGTTGAAGTCAAATAGAACATGAAAGTAGGGGTGGGGTGGGAGGTGGGCAGCATAGGAATCGAGAAAGAGATGAGTGAAGAATTGGGATAAAATGCTAAAAGCCTTTGGGGGTCATTGTGTGCTAGGAGTCTAATCTTAATCAGTCCATCAGAAAAACCTGTGCAATGAGCTGTTCAGAAATCTAAAGTACCAGTGTTCTTGTAACGAGGTAACTTATCCTGTTGGAAGGTGCCAAATTCTCTGCTTAAAGCAAATTAGACCATGGAAGGACCTCAATATTTCTGTGTCAATGAAATTGCCCAGTGTATATAGGTGCCTGCCACCAAGCCTGACCTCAGTCCCCAGAACTTCTTGGTGTAAGGGGGAAAACCAACTCCTGAAAGTTTTCCCCTGACTTCCACATACTTGCTGTGGCACTTGCCTGCCTGTACACACACATTTACACACACATAAGCACACACATACACAAACACATACACACAAGCACACATGCACACAAACAATAAATAAATTAATGTGAAATATATCCAATTTCAGCTTAATCATTTACGGATATTATGAACACTATGACTCAAAGAAACAGAATTCATTTAACAAAGTCAGTAGAGTCCCTTACAAAAAGACCTGAGGCTTAGATACTACTTAATTCTGTTGTCACATCACCAAGGACACACCTGACTCTAGATTGACTCCAAGCCTTGTATTCTTAATAGCTTTTATTCACATTTACATATTAATATTTTTCTCCTTATTTGTATAGACATCCTCTACCCCTCTTTATTATACTTGGATATATTAAATGAATTGTTCTGGAGTGGAGAACTGGCTCAGTGGTTAAGAACTGAAGCTCACCCTGTGCTTGCGGGGAACCCAAGTTTGGTTCCTAGCACCCACACCAGGCAGCTTACAACTTCCTGAAACCCCAGCTCGGGAATGTAGGGAGTACCTCTAGTCTCCAGGGGTATCTGCACACATGTGCACTTATACATATATACACAAGCACACAATTAAAAATAATTTTCAAAAAATGACTGCTTTCATTTTTATTAATATTTTAAGTTAATTTCAAGTGAATGCATTTTATTGTGTTCATCACACATGGACTCACATTCCCAAGTATCTCCCCAAATTTGTCTTCTTTCACCCCAAGGGAGCCCTTTTTGTTTTTATTTACTTACATATGAGGTATAAGATTCTATATACAGTTTGGCCGTGGGGGTGCACGCCTTTAATTCCAGCACTCAGGAGGCAGAGGCAGGCAGATCGCCATTAGTTCAAGGCCAAACTGGTCTACAGAGTGAGTTCCGGGACAGCCAGAGTTACAAAAGTCTTGAAAAATACCCCCCAAAAATCTAAATGAATATAAATGTGAAATATATGCCTAAATTTCTGTCTGTGTGTGAGAGAAAACATGAAGAACCTGACTTCCAAATGATTTCCTTTTATTTTATAATAATGGAATTATAAACTTCAGGTATTGCTGTAATACCAACTAATTTGAGACCAGAAATGTGGCTTAAAATGTTTAAGAATATTAGAAATGAAACCATGTAAAGTAAAATAGCAATTGTCATGTTTTTTCCATCTTATGTATCAAACAAAAGATTTATATTTACCACAACTAAAATATTTATATCAGAGGCCAGTGTTTCAATGACTTTTCATTGAATTTATTTTAAACTGTTAAATAAAAATCATTCCTATCAATGAGTAGTAGCTAGTATCAATGAATAGAGGCTAGTAGCTCTTTCAGCAAGTTTAAAACTCACGTATTTTCAGAGGAGAGTTATTTTTACCCAAAACATTTTATTTTGCAAAGGACTTTTATTGACATAAAATAGTGCCAGTACTTCTACAAATAATATCATTTATTGAATTTCAAACTTTTTTTTTCTTCATGGTATTTGATAAAGTAATTAAAATTCAGTACTAACAACTTTGATAAAAAAAAGTTGAAAATTCTACTGTGTGAAAAATTAGATAACCATTCTCAGAATACTTTTATTTCCCAACAAGGCTAGATTATGTTTTTCACTCTAAAAGATCACAAGATGTATCTGATTCTGAGACATTTTCCAGCCTGGCCTTTCTTTAAAGGATTAAATTTTCCTACTCTTCATCCTGAGTGAAGAATTCATATTAGCTTGGCTGCTTTGGAATCTTTGAAATGCATCACCGTACATTTTTATTGGATGTTATTTGGAGTTAAATGCCTCAGAGATGGGTAGATGTCATAACTGGAGGTTAAAGTCACACTTAGGCTCTCATTTTTTAAAGGTCTCTGTTTCTATAATCTTGGAGCAGCCGTCGAGAGTCGTGCCATGGTTAGTACAGATAGCTACAGTGTTTATTATTTCTGACTTCTAAAAACAGTGACCCTATAATTAGAACCTTCTTCCTGAGGATGACTTATTTCCCTGCAGGATGACTGTACAAATTCCTACTGAGGATATTTTATTCTTCGATGCATAATAAATATATTTTGACTAAAATATTAAATTATTAATGAGGAAATTTAACAAATCGTGCTTGATGAAACAGCATTGCTTATGCTTTTGAAAATCAGTAAAAAAAAAAAGTAATATGAAGTAAGCATAAAGTCCTTCATTTCCTTCAGTTAATAGGGGAGAAACTGTAATCTTACACTAATTATGGTAATCAGTGCATATCCCAGCACAGAAAAATGTAATCACATTTTTATTCTCTCTTTTCTGGAAAAGCAAGGTTTCTATTCAGGCAGACTGGGATAGAGATAGCTCATAGAAAAGAGAGATTTAATTAATTGGAGCATCATTTCTCTTTATGATCACAAATCTTTATGGTACTGTCCACAATGCTCTATATTGTCAGCTATTTGCTCGGTTGACAAAATAATCGAAGAACATGCAATACATTCTCAGGATGTTAGATTCCACTTATTTCTTGTTATAATATTTGTAGATAAAAATGAATGCGTAATACATCTTTGGTCACAATAGTTTTAACTTTGGAGTCCTGTTTAATACTCTGCCATTATTGAATTCAGGTTATCTCCCATAATCATCATGGAAACATCTCCACACATCTTGTAGATTGGAAATAGTTCTGAATGAAAGGAATCATATTTTACATAATCATTATATCAGATATTACAGAATTTATTGGTGGACTGAAGTACTGGATTACATTGAATACATGAGTCATACGAATTTGAGACTAAATTCTAATTAGTTAGGCTCTAGACTTAATATCATATGTGAATTCCTTTGTATTTTAGTGGGATCTATGGCCTTCAAAGGTAATAAACAACATTGTGATGAAACATTAGAAAAAATAATATTATATATAGACCATATAATGTGTGTTGTTTTCATGATACAAAGTTCTTTGATAAATTCATATACCTCAGAGGCATAGAATTTAATCTAGTGTGTTGTAAAAGTACTCTCATAAGGGATTGTGAAATTATCATGAGAACCATTAATTTTAAGCATTTCTTAAATTTTATTTTCTTACACTTTTTTGGATATATAGACACTGGTTTTAGAATTAACTTCTGTGTTACATTTGAGAAAGGTAGTCCAAATTGATCTAGATTCATGCTACAGAGCTACAGAGGATATTTGACTTTCCCAAAGATTTACAAACAAGTCAAAAATATTTGCTTAGTCAGAAATAGTAGGATCGTTTCATGTAAATGAATAGATCTTTTTTCTGATACCAAAGAAAGCAGTTATTAGATATCAATTGTTTGCAGCTCAAAAACTGTCGTTGTTAGGCCGCTGTGGCTCACCAAGAGAGACAAGGAGGCATTCTCACACATGCAAACTCTGCCCAACCTCAGCAGAGGGAACCACCGTCCTGGCCACTGCCATACTTGATCAACAGGGGAACCCCAGGCATTTGAGCTCAGGTATTTTTACTGATTCTGAACTCCTCAGGTGCAGATCATAAGCAATTAACAACTGCCATATAAATCCAACACCTGCAGACAATACAAAACACCAAGACCTAGCTTAGCCCCTCACCCAACAGTGCATAAAGCGTTTTCTACGTAACTAAAGATAAATTTCCACAACAGAAAACCTTGCCCCTTTGATAGTTATAATATATTCACTGTACGATCCTTTGTGATGGGACAGGAAGAACAGAATAAAAATAAAAATTGAGGAGAAGTAAAAGAATGACTAAGTCCTTTGATAAATTTGCATGGTGTCTTGTTTTACCTGATGACTCCAAAATTTTAGAAATGAATTCCAAAATTTAAAGTTATTCAAGATAAGAATATGATGAAATGTAAATGAAAAAATGAGTAATGCAATTTCAGGTTTTACGCATGTACAAATAACTCATTGACCTTTTCCATGTAAGCCTGTCATTTTGTGGTCGCTTTCATTAAGTCATATTTCATCATGGGAAAGATTTCAGATTTTTATCGAGATTCGTATATAGTATTAATGCTTGTATGACCACCAGGTTCCATTCGTTCCATTGACTAAGTACCCTTTGATTTTCTTTGGAATAGGCAGTCATTAACCTGAAGGTCTGTGTGTTTTACTCTGATCTGATGGTGGAGCTCATCCTTTCTTGTTTTCAATCTTTAGTATAACATACATAAAGATCAGTACAGAAGCTGTGATAACGTCTCTGCCAAGTCATCAGATAGTGATGTCAGTGATGTGTCCGCCATTTCCCGAACCAGCAGTGCCTCACGCCTCAGCAGCACAAGCTTTATGTCAGAGCAATCTGAACGCCCCAGGGGTAGGATCAGGTGAGTTGGCAATGCTGTTTTTATTAACTGGATCTATACCCTTGGTATGAAATGCATCTAGCTTCCAGAATAGTCTTTGGAGAGTACAGTTTAGATCATGTAATGGAAACATCACATTATAGCAGTCGGGCGGGTTGAGTATGTACCACCTCTTTTATAGTTGTCACTAACAGAATATTTAATACTGTTCCTTTAAACATAAGCTTATTACTGTGGTCATAACATTAGAAATTGCTCAGAATTTCAAATGAAGGAAGTCCTCATAATGTGATATGATCAGCAGAGCATCTTTTAAACCTGCATCAGAAAGTTATTTTTCCTTTGAGAGATAAATCATATAACAATTATTTTAGGGTTTATAGGAGAGTACCTGTCGTAACTATTCAACCATATCATCATAGTGTGAAAATCCAGCCAATAAATGAGTGTGGCTGTGTGTGTACAAGTGCAATATGTGTGTGTATATGTATATATATATGTGTGTGTGTGTGTGTGTATATATATATATATATATATATATATATATATATATATCATGCATCTTTACCTACTTTTATGGAAAAGTTACAGACTGTTCATTTTCCCAAAGGCTATATAGTTCTTTTTTAACTTCTACTTCAGCCATAATAATGGGTCTGCTTTCAAGGTAGGATACAGTGGATATGAGAACAAAATGTACATCTGTGATTTACGTTGTGTGAGTTGTAAAATGTGCACCCTTTATTATACCACCAAGTGTTCTCTGGGTCTTACTAGATAAGCACCCTGCAAAAAGCAAAGTACAAGGAACCTAAGACATAAGGTGCTTCCCAGTCTTAGATGTGTCAGCATGCCCTAGCTCTTGCCTTGTTTTTGGAAACAAAGGTTTATAGAGGAAATTTGGGGAGTAGAAGAGCTTTCTAATTAAATATTAATGCTGAAAATAAGAACAAACACCTCTCTGAAACTAAGTTCCACATTTTGGTGCACAATAAATTGTATCATGAAGTTTTCATCTTGGATTTTTATCTTCCCTTGCTTCTGTGCTGAGAGAAAGAACCATGTTCTTGATATCAGTTTAATAATCTCATGATATATATGAGCAATTTCACTGAATTTTGGAAGATGGGAAAAAGGGAGAGAAACCGGCAGCTTCACAAGGGCCTGCAATCTTCGGCAGAGAGGGCTAGGTGGAAGGGTGCGACACTGCACTGGAGCCAATGCTGTTCTATGGGAAAAATTCCAACCCTAAAGGAAAACTTAATGTTGACTTATGCGCTGAGTGAAACCACAATGTAGAAGATTCATTCACTGACTGTGAGTTTTCTAATTTGAAACTGGTAGGGAGAGGAGTTCTTCCAAACATCCCATAGAAGACTTGCTTCCTGTCAATTCATTTGTTTTCCAAGCTTCCTCTTTCCTACTTTTCCCCTGCTTTGTAGCTGAAGACCACAATAACTGGGATTTTATTTTATGTAAGTGTACTATGTAAACTTCATCGCTGATGTGATAACTAAGTATGTTTATATTTTAGTTATGATGAGACCTACTTTTCTTCTAACCCCATGCTTTATGTCATCCATCCTCTTTCCTGTACACATTTGATCTTACAAAAACAAAATGGAATACAGAAAAAGTACTTAGGAAGGAACAAGGTCTTCTGACACTCCGAAGTTAGGAATCCTTTCATATGTTTTATTTTCCATATGTATCTATATAAATACAAAATACACGTGAGGACCAGGATTCAAGTCCCAGAGCCCACACTGTGGTTCATAGCAGGTGGTAATTCCACTTCCAGGGCATCCAATGCCCTCTTGTGGTGTCTGTGTGTAGTTCACAGGCATTTGTGCCAGCAAAGCATTCATATACATAAAACTGAAAAAAAATTACACAAACACACAACCCACATCACATTACACCACACCACAGAGTTCTTTGCCGCTGACAGCAACCTCTACTAAAAACTTTAGGTGTGTTACTTTGCAAAGAAAAGCAGTAACTTACAAGAGTAGAAGAAATATGCAGGGTTTCTCATTTTAAATACACACTGCTCCCATTGAAAACTTTGTGAGGGGTGACTCTATTCTTTCCTTATTTTGTTTAATAAGTAACATCTTCGTGGATTTTTAAATACTTTATATTCAAAACCACTGTTGAAAAACAGGACAGAGTTGATCACTTTCAATGATAGAATATCTAATATCGACCTTTTGAGTTCCTATTTTGTATAAGGACTTTATTCTTTTGAAGAGTGCATTAAAGGATAGGACTTATGACAGAAGGTCAACGGAGTTTTTAATTATTATGCCTAAGACTTGAACACTTATTTTATGTTCCAGATACCTGTGTATGTCTCCTGTAATTCTAATGTGGTGGGAAACATATTTTATTATGTGTTTCCTCCGATGGTCTTGATTTAGAGAGTTAACCAAGGGGTTCAGATTACACTACGGAATTTCTTAAAGTCTATCTATTACCCTAAACATCATCCTAAAATTTAATGTTGTTAATAGAGTCTATAAACAGAAATCATATAACATGGCCTTTTTTATGTAATACAATAAGATATTGTCACTTAAAATATCAAGTCTTTCCAAAACCTTGTTATTGCAGTCTAGTGATGTAGACACACGTGGTTAGAAAGGCTTTATATGGAAGGCTAAGCACACAGGAAGCACTCTATCCGGGGTTCTCTTGAAGATTCCTCTGTTGATGATCCAGCAGTTGCACATGAACTGAAAGACAGCATTCCTTACTCCAGACATGCCCGTGTTTGGTGTGCTCAGTTTGAAGTGCTCTTGTTGCTTTCCTCTCCTGATATACTAAATAGTCTATGTAATACAATGCAAAACAGTTCAGGTTTTCAAATTCACTTTCAGGAAAAGCTACAGAAAGAAAAGAAACTAGACTGCAGTACTTGTTTCATGGTAAATAGCGTATGGCAGATATAATGACCTAAAAGTTGTAGAAATGGCCTGCAAATTGTTCACAATGGTGAAGATGTTTCAACAAGAAAGAATCAACTTGTAATACCCAAAATAATAGTCGTCAACAAAGATTTGAGTTTTAGTATCTCTGAAGTATTCTGCATATACTTTATCTGGAAACGTTTTTGGGCCTAACTTGTTCTCAGAGAGTTTTCTGTGTCTGAGTACAATATATGGATGGTATATATCTTTTTGTGTGTCATAATTCATAATAAAAATGTGTACGTGAGAGCTGAAAGGATGGCTCAGTCAGTAAAGTGTTTGCTACTTGAGGATTATGACCTGAGTAGCATGCCCCGAAGCCACTGAAAAATGTGGGTGAGCAGTATTGCATGAAATCAGAACTGAGAAACTAGTGCAGTCAAATCAACAAGCTTCAAGTTTGGGGGAAATCTTACCTCAGAAAAGAAGGTAGAAGGAATGAAGAACTCACTCAGTGGTTAAGAGAGCTTCAGGTCTTGCAGAGGATGTGGGTTTGGTTCCCAGCACCCATGTCAAGCAGCTCCCAAGCACTTGTGACTCTAGATGCAGGGGTATTCATCACCGTCCCAATGAGCTGCACTTATATTCACATGCCCACACACAGACACATACCCATAGGAATCATTAAAAATAATAAACATAATCTTTTTCTAAAAGGGGAGAGTGATGGAAGAAGACAGATGACACTGGTCCCAAGCCTCTACAGACCCATGAAACCTGTGCACTCCTGTAAACTCATAAACATACAAAATAATATATATAGTAGAAGTAAAAGAAAAAAAACACTATAGTTTCTGATCTTCATAAAGAGCTCAGTTTTCATGAATAGGTCGGAACACATTTTCATCTTTATCATGTATCCCTTTCATTCAAGCCAGACAAATTTGTTCTTTCTATAATATCAAACTTTAAAAGCAAATAACATAATATTAAAAATGCTCTCATATATTACAAGATTTTATATTTTTATTTATTTCATTTATACTTTCATGCAATGGGCTTTAATCATACTTAACCCCTATCCTCTAACTCTACTTAGATCCACACCTCTCTTTCTCTCTCCTTTCCTCCCTCCCCCTCCCCCCCTCTTTCTCTCTTTCTCTCTTTCTCTCCCCATCAAATACAATTTATGCTGCCTGTATAGTACTGGAGATGTAGCCTTCCAGAGGAGTATGATTGACTTAATGGAAAACTAATTTCCACTCGTGCCTCAGAAGTCAGTTGCCAATAACTCCTCAGCCAGAGTGTAACCTTGGCCGACCTCCCTGCTCCATACTGAGACTTTGTCTGGCTTCAGCTTTCTCAGGTCTTGTGTGTGCTGTCATATTTGCTTTGAATTCATTCATGTGTGCAGCTGCTCTGCTGTTTCTGGATGACACTGTTTTCTTGTAGTCATCCTCCAGTTCTGACCCTTAAACTCTTTCCATCCTCTCTTGGAGGGGGTGATATGACATAGGTGGCATGATGTCATTTTAGGGTTAACTTTTTTCTAGTTTATTATTCTTTGTATGTTGGCCACTTGTGATTCTCTGTGTTAATCATCATCAATTACAAATAGAGGCTTCTCTGACAAGGTTTAAGCTTCTCTGACAAGTATTTATTAATGTATGGGTGTAATGATAAGTCAATAGGAGTTGGTTTAATACTATGACCATTTAGCAGAATAATAGTAGCTTCTTCTAAGGACTATGGCCTGTCTAGCCATGGTCTCTTAGCCCAGTAATAGTGCCAGTTATGGGTTTCATCTTGCAGGGTAAGACTTAAATCCAATAAAAAAAATTATGGTTGCTCCAGATGTTTGTGCCACTATTGCAAGCAGTGTGCGTGTCTTGCCAGGCCAGTCATTTTTGCAGTTGGCAAAATTCATAGCTAGGTAAGAATGATGATTTTTTTTCCCTCCAGTAGTGTGAATAGCACATTTCAGCCCTATGATAGCTACCCAGTAGATATGAAGCATCCAAGTTACTACCAGATGGATTCCTCAATGGTCTATGACCCAAGTGTGTGGAGTCTTCAGCAATAAGGTATTACTTTGCAGTATTGATAGGGATACACCTCCTTATACTTGAATTAATTTAATTTTATAACAAGTTGAGTTTTTTCTCGTTAGTCATCCTGCTGTTTGGTGTGGCTTTGAGTATCACAACGTAACAGATATGTGTGGTAATTGTATCAAAAGAAAAGAGTTGAGAAAGTAACGCTTAAGGAAATTTTCATGTTCTGTGAAAGTGTATTTGTATATTTTCATATCTGTTAATTGACTGCTGATTATACTACATTATGTTGCCGGTAGCTCGTTATCTTAATGAATCACAGGCATGAACTCATTATCATCATTGAATACTCATTTGCTGGGCAAAATATTCCTATTTATGCAGCTACTTACCTGTTATTTAGAATGGTTGTTAAGTCTTTCATTTAGAATCATTGCTTCATAAACATCATCCTTTTCATTTTTCTCATTTATGATTTGTGCCTAAACCCAAAGTGTCTATATTCCTATATGTATGTTTTTAAGTTATTAAGCACGCTTTTGTGATAGGTGTGTGTGTGTATGTGTGTGTGTGTGCATGTGTGTGCCTCTTATTGTGTGGTGGGTGGTGTGTGTGTGTGTGTGTGTGTGCATGTGTGTGCCTCTTATTGTGTGGTGGGGTGTGTGTGTGTGTGTGTGTGTGTGTGCATGTGTGTGCCTCTTATTGTGTGGTGGGGTGGTGTGTGTGTGTGTGTGTGTGCATGTGTGTGCCTCTTATTGTGTGGTGGGGTGTGTGTGTGTGTGTGTGTGTGTGCATGTGTGTGCCTCTTATTGTGTGGTGGGGTGGTGTGTGTGTGTGTGTGTGTGTGTGCATGTGTGTGCCTCTTATTGTGTGGTGGGGTGGTGTGTGTGTGTGTGTGTGTGTGTGCATGTGTGTGCCTCTTATGTGTGTGTGTGTGTGTGTGTGTGTGTGTGCATGTGTGTGTGCATGTGTGTGCCTCTTATTGTGTGGTGGGGTGTGTGTGTGTGTGTGTGTGTGCATGTGTGTGCCTCTTATTGTGTGGTGGGGGGTGTGTGTGTGTGTGTGTGTGTGTGTGTGTGTATGTGTATGCATGTGTGTGCCTCTTAATGTGTGGTGGGGTGGTGTGTGTGTGTGTGCACGCTCGCGCCTCTTATTTTGTGGTAAGGTAGTACTTGTGTGTGCGTGTTCAAGTAGAGTGCAGGGGCCAGAAGTGTTGTTCCTGCACTCATCTATGTGCCACCCACTTAGGTTTTTGAAACAAGGTTTGTCACTAGGATCTAGGGCTCAAAGTTTGACTAGTCTGGGTTTGCCAGCCAACTACAGGGGTCCTTCTACCTCTGTATCCCCAGGGCTGGGATCAGAAGCACACTGGACCACATGTTTTTTTCTAATTTGATGCTGTAGATTAAATTTGGGTGCCTGTGCGTTTGCAGCAAGTACTTTGCTGACAGACATACCTCTTAGCTCGTGTACTAAATATCATAATAGATAATTTATGTGTAGCATCATTATTGCTACTTTGCAATTGTTAGTAATATGATTTGCAAATAAATATAAAAGGAACTGCAACCTGTTGAACTCATATGACTCACAGAATGAGACTGTGGGAGAACCAGAAGTTAAAGGTACAAATTATTTTTTCTTTGTTTAACTTAAAAAGATTTTGTTGATTTATAATGTAGCAGTTAAGATAAACATTGGGTATTCATAGTAATAGATATTCATGCTCCCACTTCAAGCTTAAGATTCCGTCATGACCATGCTAGCTGCATCCCTGTGATGCATCCCACACACCACTTCAGACCCCTTGCATGTGACATGCTCCAGCATAACAATCTCTGTGGCACTTCTGTGCTTTTTCGAATTGTTACTAAGGTCCAGCCAATCTGTGGCCATCATTTCCTGTGCCTCATGTCTGTTTATGCAGCAGTGTTCCATTACACTATAGTAACTGGTGACAGATACCACAGGGCACACCTCCCCACCTCAGGTACCATCATAGTTGTTTTATGCCTTTTTTCCCTGTATACTAATTTTAAAATAGGTGTATTCAGTGCTTTTAAATTCACCCTTGTTGTGATCTATAGTAAACATGCAGATCGATTTAAGGGGAATTGGTGCCTTTAGCATATTTTTAGCATATCAAGCATTCCATTGTTGACTTTGAACTATGTCCTGTTTCTTTTGTATCTTGTCAATGAAGTTTTAAATGTATTTTTTTATTTCATATACTTGCAACTATTGATATATATATACATATATATATATATATAATGTGTATTTGATGTTGTCCTAAATGCTCATATTTTTAGTTTTCCTTTCTAGGACAGAAGTTAGGTTTTTTTTTCTGTTTTCTAATATTATTATTTAAGTCTACCTTTATTTTGCTGTTATCCATATCCTTCAAAGTTCTTTTTAATGTGATCATATTTTGCGTATTTGTAATTGTGTTTAAATTTTATCATGTTTTTCTGTATATCCATTAATTATTTAGAGATAAGTTAAAATTTGCAAAAGTGTGGAATACAGATTCCTGGTAACATTTTATGTGTTATATATAGTATATTATATATTATATAAAAATATATACATTTTTTTAAATTTCCTGGCCAGGTTTGGTGGTGCACACCTTTAATCCAAGCAATTCACAAAGCAGAGGCAGGCAAATCTCTGAGTTCAAGGCCAGCCTGGCCTAGCTATATAGCAAGTTCCAAAGCAGCCAGTACTACAAAGACCCTGTCAAAATTAATTAATAAATAAATGAATAAGTAATAAAAGCCTTTTTTAATTTCTAACTTTACTAGCATAAAATGTATTGCTGTCCAAGTGTCTTTCATTTGGTTAAGATTCCTTGAGATTTTAAGCAATTTATACCCTTTGCCCTGTTTTATGTTTTGTAAATATTACACATGTGCTTGAGAAGTATATCAGAATGATAAAGATTTAGTTATTTGTGCTTCCAGTAAATGTCTCTTATTACTTTTATTGTTCAAATTATCCATTGCTTTTCTGATAGCTTTCAACTATTTGATTTGGTATTTACTCAGAATGCCCCATTGAAATCTCAACTCTTCCTCTTCTTTGGATGAGAATCTGTCAATTCTTTTGATTCTGTCCACATAACTTTACATAAAATTACGTAATTGGATTTACGTATAGAATTCATTCATTTTCCTGGCCATTTAAGTTTTCTAATTATGTGTTATCGCTTTATTCCTAATAATAATTTTTGTTTTAAGATTGAATTGGTGATACATGACAGTATTTTTCTTTCTCTACATTTTGACCTTCCTGTCATTAAGTGCTCTGCCCTTTGATTTGTTTGTTTTATGTTTTCTTGTGGTCATTCATTTTGACTTCTGATATATTTAAAAATGTCTTTACTATTTTATTTTCTTCTCTTTTAATTTCTAATTTTCCTCTACTTTCATGGTTAGTTATAATGGAATTATTTTGTTTTACTTCCTTTCTTGAATATTCTGTAAACTATACCATTTCTACAGTGTTGCTGCATAATTTAGTTTTCAAAGTTTTGTTAAAATAAATTTTATTTATTTATATTTATTTAGTTTTTTCAAGACAGGGTTTCTCTGTTGTAACTCGAGCTATCCTGGAACTCACTCTGTAGACTAGGCTGGCTTTGAAATCACAGAGATCTGTCTGACTCTGCCTCTGCCTCTCCAGTGTTGGGATTAAAGGCATGTGCCACCATCTAGCCTTAAAAGTAAAGTCATTAATTGCCTATACATCCTCGTAAGAGGAATGAATGAACTGCTTTACATATTAGCTACGCTAACATCCCTCCATCCCTAACGTAATTTTTGCAGTTTGCATTATATTAATTGTTCTTTTTCATTAATATGTTATTTTCTTATTAAATATGTTATATCAACCCACATGTTTACTGATAGCCATTGTTTCCATGCAACGTAGACCTTCCTTCTGCAAGCTTTCTTGGGGAAAAAAAAAAAACATTGGTTAGAAATTGCGACACAGAGTTTTCTTAGACTGGGGTGTATTTTCCTCTTTATTACCTCAGCGTATGTGGTGATGAGGTTCCTGCATGTCCTGACTCTGGAACTTTACCTTGCTGATCCAAAACAAATCTGAGCGCATTCATTCTCTTTTGATCCTTTGGTTAAGGAGATGCAGCAGTAACTCTTATGAGCTCCACTTTGTGCTTTAACAAAGCCAACTTGCAGTTTTTGTTGTTTCTAGGTGTATGAAGATGAAGTGAGTTTTTGTAATATCACCTACATCATTTCTGGAAAAAGAGGTTCATATTTGATGTGACACTTTCCATAAGTTTTAAGTAATTATGTACTTGGTAATGTTCAAAAATATTCTTATACATAAGAAAAAACATATACATGCTAAACGTGAGAAGAATCAAGTGTCTATAGACTTTATCCCAGGATGATCAAATGCCAGGGAATCACCACCAGGAACATAGAGGGGAAAACTGAAGAGAGCCGAGGCTGGAAAACACTGAGGAACGAAAGACAGTACAGCAGAAATGGTACAGTGTGAGTCAAGGGGAGTAATAGCAGCAAGGGAGGGAGATGTAGCGTGAGGGATGAGGACATAAGAAGCTCCTTCATACTGAGGACGCGGTCATGGAAACCGGAAGGATTTCAGCACATAGATGAGGTAGAGGGACTGAGATTAATAGAGTTATTAGTCATGATTGAATAAAGAGCATCTATAAACAGAATTCCCAGGACAGGTCAGTGAGGGCTGCCAGCCTTCCCCACAAGCTGCTTTCTACTTAGATGTCAATCTCCACAGTTCAGTCATGTTGATGCTGCCATTAACAGAGTGTTAGCTAATGAGCAATGTCTGTAGTTCTTGACTTATTTTTTGTTTATTCATTCTGTCGGTCATTTGTTGAGTGCTTCTGTATAGATGTTATAACTCAAGTGATTAATCTGGGACATAACAAAGCAGACATCATCCTTAGCCCTACGGCTTCATGTGTATTTTCCTTTTTACTGTTATTGCCATGCACAGCTACTGTTTCTGTACTGTTCCTTCACTAACTTTATTTTGTGTCTTCCCAAAGTAAGAATCAGTTATCACACTGAGTTCCATGTTGTTCCATTTGCAACACAGGTTCAAATGAGCCATCAATCTCCGATTGATTACCTAAATATAGCTTACAACTACAGATTTAAAGTTACAAATGATTGATTTTTTTTGCCCTCTAATTTCATAAGAAAATACTTAAACCTAATCTGATACAAAGCTAAAAATAAACCACATCCCTACGTTAAAAAACTATAGACATCAACCTCCAAATTTAAACAAATTAAAATCAAAATGAGTAGAAATGTCAGGAGCAGGTGCTCTAAGCATGTATTAAATAAAATGTAGGATTTGCTAAAATAAATGTCCTAGCTTTGAACAGTCCAACAAAAGTGTCTGGTTAGTGTCTGACACTAACAAGAGTTGAGCCCTGGCAAACCTTGGAATAACGCCTGGGGCCTATGAGTAACACAAGACTTGGACTCTGGGTGAAGCAGAGCAGGTCTGTCATGCTGTGAAGAAAGCATGACACTGATGAGAGAACTTCAGTGGCAGCGGAGGCCATGGATCTGAAGGAGAGTGGGGATGGTACATGGGGAGTTTGAAAAGAGGAAAGGGAGGGGGGAAATGATGTAATTAAAATTACAGTCTTAAAGACAAAACAACCAAAAGGAAAGGAAGAAAGAAGCAAAGACATTGCTAAGGCCTGATTTTTCAATGTATGTATGTCTTCATTACTTCATTTCAAGGAAAATACAGCTGGTCTGATAATCCTTCTCCTAATAAAAAACGAGCAGTGCTATGGTATGGTCTACTCCAGCAATGGTAATACAACTTGTAGCAGGTTAGGCTTCCTATAGATATATACACTATAAAAACCAAACAGGAGCAAAGAAAAAACATGGTAAAAAGCATTTGTAAACAACAAAACAATAATTTGATGTGCTCCAATCATTGGGGGGGAAGAAAATACAAAGGAAGTGCTGTATGTACCCCATTTGCTCTGAGGGTGCTTTCCATCGTGGGAGCATGGGTGATGGAGGCTAAGCATCTGGTTTTACTGGGCTGAAGAAATAGCTGTTCTAGTTCAGTAACTGGCAGCGAAAGTGGTAGCTGGCAAGTTGAAGAGCTTCAGTATTTGCTGTAGATTCCCTTTGGGAATGTTTTCCATAAACCAAACAAATGCAGCCACTGAAAAGCAGAAGTACAAGCACAGATTCCAGGCACTGCTAGGCGCTGGGGAGACAGAAAGAACTCTCAGGTCCACAAAGACAGAGAAGCTGAGATCAACATCTTTGTTTTCCTATAGGAAATTTAGACGAGATGGACATTGGGGAAACTCAGTCCTAAAGTTCTTGCTTTCTAAGAAAGAGGAGCTGAGTTCAGTCAACAGCAGTTTTGTTAAAATATGGGCATTGAAAAGGGCGTGGTGACACTTGCCTTGATTCCCAGCATGTGGGAAGATCTTTCTGAGTTCAGTGTCAGGCTCCACTGCAGAGTAAGTTTGAATTACAGACCAGCCAGGGCTAAAGAGTGGGAGCCAATCTTTCACAAAAACAACAACAAAATCTGGACATGGTGGCACATGTTTGCACTCTGATGAGACTGAGGCAAGCAGATCTCAGGATCTCTCTGACTAGCCAGCTAGTCTACTTGGTATATTCCTGGCCTGTGAGAGACCCTGTGTAAAAGGGAGGGGGGATGGAGAGATGGCTCAAGGAGCACAGACTCCCGCAACTCCAGCAACTGTGGATCCAGTGCCCTTTTCTGACCTCCACAAGCAATGCACCAGTGTGTACAGAATCACAGTACACAAATTTAAAATAATTTTTTAAAGAAAACTGCAATGGCACCCGATAATTAAAGCACAATGATGCCCTCTAGCCTGCATTCTCTCTCTCTCCCTCTTCCTCTCCCTCTCCCCCTCCTCTCTCTCATGCGTGTGCGCACACACACACACACACACACACGCACACTGAGAGAGAGAGTGAAAAAAAACAAACAAAAAATCCAGAATCCCTGAAGAACCAAGTTTCAGGAGTAGCTCCTAGCAGACCAGAGACTTTAATTCTGTTTCTGCTCATGATGAAGATAAAATTTATTCTGAAAATTGAAAGAAAATTTTGTATCAGAGAGATGGCTTAGTGGGTAAAGACACCTAACACCAACCTTGACAACCTGAGTTTCGTCCTTGGGACCCATGAGGTGGAAAAAGAGATTCCTCTTCTGGAAGTTGTCCTCTGACTCCCACCTATAGGCTGGGGCATGCATGTTCCCACAATAAAAATAAATAAATAAATAAACTTTTTAAAAGATACAAAGTTATAGTTTTATCCCTTTTCAGGAAAATAGGATCTAAAATTGGCATTTGAAAGTTCTGAGTTATCCTGAAAGAAGGGAGATGATGGCTGACTACAAAGAAAGAAAATACTTATCAAACAAGAACCTTTCACTATCCATGATTAATATGTTCGGTAAAATAAAGAAGGATGTGGTAGATGTGTACAGAGACCTCAGACCTATGCTCCCCCTTCCCCTGCCATGTGTAAAGTCAGAAGACGGCCACAGGTTGTGTCCTCTCCTTACTACCTTGTCTGTCCCAGGATATTGTGTGCACTGTTGCTCCACATGCTTTGTGTAGTAGGTCTTTTTCTTCCTATCCCTGTGAGGGAGGGGTAGCAAAGGACAGTGTTTCTGTACAATGCTAGCAGTATTCTTAAGATGGTAAAAAGGTATAATTTAAAGAAGAATTTAGTAGCTCAAAATGTGTATTTTAATTGTCAGAGTAGGAAAATGTATGACCCAAATACTAATAGTGGAACAACTACGAAGTAATGCAGTTCTTAATTTAAGAAAAAAAGAAGAAATGTAGAAGAGTAAATGGCGGATAGATAAAACTAAATGGTTTTTAGCTGACTTGTAGTCTGCAAGTAGCCGACTTGCTTCTTGCCTCCAGGTATTTCAGTAATTTTAACAGAACTAAATACCTGGAAGTGAGGGTGTAACCCAGTGGCAGAACACATGACTACCACATATAGATCCGAGGTTCAATCCCCAATACTTTGAAGAAAACAAAGTTGTTTTTAAAAGTCAAACGAAATAAAAATGATTGAAGTGCATAGCATGAAATGAGGAAAGCTAATAATAGGGGTTATACAGATGCATTAGTAATATAAAAATATGACTTTATGGCAATTTACAAATCCAGTCAAGGTGAACAGAGGAGAGAGCAGCTGAGTCTTCCTTGTTTGTAAGTGGATGCTTACTCCTGTATGACTGTTGCTGTTGCCTTAATGTTTCCTGGGATACACACGTATAGAGGGAAAGGAAGGGAGATGGAGAGGGAGAAGATGAAAGGGAGAGAGAGAGACAGACAGACAGAGAGAGAGAGAGAATGAATATGCATTCAGAGCAAAGAGCAGAAAGAATCAGAGACAGGAGCCCCAGCATGGAGAGATGGGCAGGAGCCAGTGTTCCAGTCTGTTTATAGGGTAAAGGCTCTTACATGGTTGGAGGTCGAATATGTTCCCTTTCTTTATGGAATTGGTTGGTTTATGCCATCTGAGAGCTCTAGAAAAACACAAGGATGCTAGGAAGCTGGTTCCTGCTGCAGGGCCCAACAGGTGAGAAATTCCAAAGTCCCATTGACCATTTTTCTTTCAGTGTGAAAAACTTATCACAGCTTTCTCTTGGAGAGGAAGAACCTGGAAGTCAGCCTTCATAAGTGTTTAAGTACTTAACTAAGTACATTCTACCTAACCCTCTTCTGTCTGCCTTCTGTCTGACTCTTACTTAGCCCTTTGTTCTGAATTGTTTTTTAATTTACTTTTTTATTTGTTATTAAGTGCAATACAAGACAGGAAAAACAAGTCACCATTTCATTTAAATGGACAGAGATTTCACAAACCTTCTGCAAGTTAAATTCAGATAGGAAAGAAAACAGAGAGGAAGAATAGTAAGCAGGAGAAAAAGAATATGAGAATACATTAGGATTAAATACAAAATTGCATTATCATTCTATGTAAGTCATGACTAGTTGAAAGAAGTCAAATGTTCATCTAAAAGGACACATCTTGTGTAGTAAATATTATTATAAAAGAAGTATACAATAAAGTCCAAAACATATTGTGATTAACTGCAATCTGACAGCCAGGTTTGGTGGATCACACCGATAATCTGAGCATTCAGCACTTGGGAAGCTGAAGCAGAACTACTATTTCAGGGCCGTCCTGGGCTTCATAGTGGCATTTAGGTCCACTGTGAGTCATTGTCTCAGTGGAACAAATAAAATATGCAACCTTAGCAAACCAGGAAACAGTATTTCTTACTATGAGACTAAAAATTAATCTGAAACAATTCTAATAGTACCCAGTAATGCAGCATAGAGCTGATCCTCTCTGGAGCTGCACACACACCACTACTGTTCAGTAATAGTCCCAGAGCTATGGAAAGCTGTGAAGATTTGAAATGAATTAGAACTTAAATGCAGAAAGCACAAGGTAATCAGAAGAATCAGCTGGTATAATTAGTAGGTCAGTTTTAGCAGTCATTGGATACGAGATCAATATACAAAAAGCAATTGGTGCTTTCATATGCTAGTAGCAAACATTGAGAAATAAAATCCATAATGTGTCATTACACATAATATTATGTAACACAACATACCTAGAAATAGATGTAAGATTTAGGAAGAACCTAACAAGTCATGTGAAAGACTACAATCCTAAAGACTACTTAGAGCCTTGGTTAACAATCATCATGTGGACCTCTGTGAGAGTCAGATTACATACATATTAAAGAGAACATGATGTCTGAAGATTTGGTCTACTTGAAAGGCTTGAACCTAAACTGATGTAATTTGAGTATATCCCCCAGTTATTATTCTAAACTAATTTTCCCAGACATGTTCAGGAGGTAGTTTGATATGTGTGGCTTATCAACTAGCAGTCCCTGTGTTGTATCTCCTGGAACATAGCAGTTAGATGCTTGTGCATGGCATACTAATATTGATCAGCAGGACCCTGTTCTTTCTCCCATATGATTAGGAATGTATATGTCATTATCAACTTAATGTGGAACTCAATTTTTCTTACTGAATATTAACAACAGTGTAAACAGTATTGTGAACATGTGAGCATTACACTGTGTAATTATGCTTTGAGTTACTGCTCTCTTTGTTTTACCATGAAATCATAATGGACCTCTGTCTTTCTTTGATATACATTTCCATAGGAGAAATACAAGTTTCACATATAAGTGTTGCTTCCTCAAATTAGGTAGCTGTTATTCATTTTTTTCTTTCTTGCAGAATTGTGGTTTAATTTAGTTATGCCATATATGTTCTATATTACCTTTATTCCAAAATGCTGGAATCTTCATAATAGAACTATTTTTTTAACCCCACATATACTCCTGAAGGATCATAGCCTTCTGAAAGAGATCTTAGTTCCTGTCTTTTTATTTATCACAAATGTTTCGAACAGCCTCATTACACTGGAATAATTCAACAAAAAAAAAATCTGTCACCTAAAAGTATAAATTAGATGGTTTTAATATGGCCCATTAGTCTTTAGATGTTTAGGGAACAAAACGTCTTCTCAGTTGTAAGGAACAGTAGCTTGAGATGTTTCACTTTTTCTTTTGTCTGTCTTTTAAAGAAAAATCAATGGTTGGAATTATTTTCCCAATTGTATATTAACATTGTTAATATTTTCTTTTTTTGAGTTTAATGATCCATAAAACCATGGATGGGATAACAGCATTGTTTTTCCTGAAATTTACGTAAAATCATCGTATGAATACACATGGCATTTTTTATTTAAGTGTATACAGACATTTTACTACTCTTGTCATCTTATAGTTATTTATACCATACCAAATTTCATATATATGCACACACATATATACATATACATATATGTGTACATTTATTATTTTCTCAGTAGAAGTAAAGCCTTATCACACCAAGCTTCACTCCATGAAGTCCTCAAAGTTCTGCTAAGTTCCAGGTTGGCCATCTTTACTGCCCGTGGTTCTAATATCCATCAACCACAAGAAGTGTAGACCAGTTTCATGTGACAACTTTCTCATTATTGGTTCTACATATACTTACCAATTTGTGTACTACAGATTATCAAATGTTTTTATTTCCAGGCTCCAATTACTTAGCCACTGTCCATTTTCCATTATCTTGAAACATTGTTTGAATAAATATTAATTTATTTAGCAAATAGAGCCCCTGTATAATTGCTTAGAAAGGAATTCCAGAGAAAATTAATTTAGATATTACTAGAATAGCATTGTGTGTTTGTATTATATGCCTAGTTGCAAAACCTAGGAAAGATACAAAGCTATTTATTTTGAGATACATTTCTAATGTTATAGAATTCATTATCAAAATGTACATCAGTAGTTTTTTAGTGTTTTTACAATGTTGGGTAAGCAATCCTCTTACCCTTTTGTATAATTTCTGTCATCCCCTCAAGTAAATTCATACATATCTCTACTGTACCAAGTTTTCCTTCTCTAACTATGTGAAACCATTGATCTGAACCTTTTCTTTATTGATTTCACCCTTAGACATTTTACTTAGATGGATTTTTACAACGCATGGGCATTTACATTTACCCTAGTTTCTTTCATATAGGATGATTTCAACTTCATATTTTAACACCTATCAGAATTTCATTCCTTTTTATAGTTGATAATACACTATTTTTTGGGAACTCCTCATTTTATTTCTCATCAGATGGTGGTCATTTGAGTTCCTTCCACTTGAGTGCTTTGAATAATAGTGTTTTAAATATTCATATATGGTTTTGTGTGGATCTGTGTTCTCCCTTATCTTGAGGGGATTTCTGAGAGTAGAATTGCTAGGTCATAACTTGTTTATTTTTTAAGTGGAATTTTCAATTCATATAGAACTCCAAATTTACTGGAAACAACAAGGCTTTTCCAAAGCACTACCATCGTTTAACATTTCCACTAGCAATGTTAAGTGTGAAACTTTCTCCAGATCCCCATCAGTACTTACTGTTGTCTGTTTTGGTTTATAACTATCCTTTTGATGTGAAGTGAAAACTAGGCATAGTTTCATAAGCCCAATTAGTTAAAATTATCAAGCTATTTTGACATCTCCATTTTGCAGATTTCAATCATTATTGAAATTCTAAGCCAGCAGTTTCTCAAGAATGGATTTTACCTTTAAAATATTCAAAGTATTGAAAGTTCAGTCCATTGTCTCTATGCAGACGCTTCAGTTCTTTATGTTGGAATTATAGAGAAATATATTAATTTGCATAGAACACAGCAAAACCTTTATTAAATGTAGGACACCTTGCTATCTAATGTGCATCTGCTTGGATAGTATCCTAAAGATACACATATAGTTCAATGATTTTGTCAGCAATTAAGATTATTCTCATGGTCTGAGGGATGGCTCATTGGTGAAGAGCACTGGCTGTTCTCCTAGAGGACCCAGGTTTGATTCCCAGCACCCACATGACAGCTAATAGCTGTGTGTAACTTCAGCCCTTTTCTGTCCTCCAAGGGCATGAGGCATGAAACTGGTGCATAATATCCAACAGGCAAAACATCCATACACAGAAGGCTGTTCTTCATGAAAATAACTACAAGCTTCCATTTTGTCACGTGTCTATAGTACCCAAACCCAACCACATCTCTGTTCAGTATGCACAAGATGGTTTCCTTAATAATATAGATTTTTACTAATATCGCAACAGACAGGCTGACAAAAAAGGCTAACAAGCCAGATTTTCTGTCATCCGCCACCTAGCTATCAATGTATCCTTTCTGATACCTAGAAATCTTCATCTACAGGTAGAACTGTTGCCAACACTAGATGAAATTAGTATTTCATTTAGATGTATTATTAGTCACTAACAAAGCAAAATGAGGGCCCTCCTTTCCAAGAACTAGAAATTAGAACAAAAGAAAGCCACAGCACAGACTGAAAATCAGAATTGATAAAGGAAAACAGGAGATGTACTGTATCTGAGCATCAGATGGAGAGGATAAGGAAAGGCAAGACTAGGGGTGTGTGAGCTCTCCACATGCCTTTTCCGGTCATCTCAGGTGATTGAGTCCACGTATTCCATTTAGGTATCTTTGAGGGGAGATCCACACTTTTAAAACATAATTCTCAAAGTAAGCACTTGAGATCAGAAAATTCAGATGAAAATGCTAAATTTCAATTAACTCCTTAGAGAGAAAAACCAACAGAATGGCAAGCTAACTTTAAGGGTGACCTCAGAAACTTGTGCAGTTAAACAATCAATCACACGAGCATTCTCACACAGACAGTGCATGAGAAAGAAAACAAACAAACAGAACAGTACATGAAAACAAAAGGGTGGCCAGAGCGAGAGAAAGATTGTTAGTGTGAATTCAAATCTGTATAATGTGCTCTAGATCAATAAAAAGCCTGGTCTATTGGGTTGTCTTCTGTATTAGAGTGGAGACTTCACTAACCAATTTCAAGTAAACTGGTAGAAACTCGACACAAGGCAGTATAAAAGGAAAAAAGGTGAGGAAGATGTATAGAGATCTCCTGGAAAGAATTTTAAAAGTAGAGAGAGTGGACTGGAGTTGACTGAGTAGGTGGGTTATATCACAGAGTATCTGAATGCGTATGGATCACATTTTCACTGCCAGCTTGGAAATTAAGTCAGTCATCAATGGGAAGGATGTATCAGATTTGGAAAGGCATACATTGCATACTTAGCATATGTATGCTAAGTATGAGAAAAGACCTTAGTATTATCAGTGCAAAATATAAACCACGGGACTAGCATGCAGTAAGGCTCCAAACAGCTTTATAAAGCAATATCTTTAATAATTACCTTTCAGGATCCAAGCATACGCCAATGATAGGATTAGCTTTTTTATTGAAAATATATTTTTTCATACAATATGTTCTGATTATGGTTTCCTTCCCCAAACTACTGCCTGATCTTCCTCCTTCCCCACCCATCAAAATCTACACCCTTTCTTTCTCATATTAGAATACTAAAAGGCATTTAAATGTAATAAAATAATAAAATAATAAAATAAAAAACAAACCAGAATAGTACAAAGCAAGCAGAAGAACCAAGAAAAAGCACAAGAAGCAAATATAGATGCAGTACACACATGTTTGCACACACAGACATCCTATAAAAACACAAAACCAAAAGCCATAGTGTATATACAAAGGACCTGTAAGGAAAAAAAAGCCCTGACAGCACATTATGAGATATCCTCCAAAAAGTTCTGTTAAGTTCATGTTATGTTGGCCATCTACTGCTGGGTATGGGGCCTGGCCTTAAGAGTGGCTTGTGTACACAGTGAAACTCTGTTGGAGAAAGCTAATTTTTCATTTGTGAGCAGTTTTCAATTAGAGATAGCTTCTCAGTTAGGGATGGGAGGCTGTATCTACTTCTCTCCGCACTGGGACCCCATCTGATCCAGACCTGAGCATCTCCTGCATGTGTTGCCATTGTCTCTGTGAGTTCCTATGTGTGCAGGACCTGTTGTGTTTAGAAGGCCTTGTTTAACTGCATACTCTTTCTGCCTCTTCTTCCACAGGGTTCCCTGAGGCCTGGGGGAAGGGATTTGAGAGAGACATCCGATTTTTCATAATTAGGAATAGATTTTCAATTAAATGAACTCAGTCAATTAAGTGAACATGTATCTGTTCTCTCCTTATTATATCCATAAAATGGAATTCTATCATACCTCTCAATTTTCATTGAAAAATAATTCATTCCTTCTCAGCCTTTTGGCTAAGATCAAGTGTTCCAAAGTCTGAGTGTTCCAAGGTCTCTGACTCTCTGCCCATTGTCCTTTTGTGGATGTCTTTGTTTATTCTCCGCCACAGAAGGAAGAAACATCTCTGATGAAGGCTAAGCAGAACAATACTATTTGATTTTCTTCTAGGTCCCTAGTTTATCTAGTCTCGGGCTCTTGACCACCTGAGCATGTTGGAGATGAATTCCATTTCATGGAGTGCCTCAAATCTGAAGACATATTGGTTGGTTACTCCCACAAGTTTTGTGCCACTATTGCACTGGTGCATCTTGCAGGAATGTCACCATTATAGATAAAGGGCTTATAGCTAGGTTTGAGTTTACCTTTCTCCTTCAGTAGTGTGCAGAATAGCTTTCAATCCTTGAACCCTAATCAGTGCAGGTTACTGACCGGTCTTCACCCACAATGCAGTTCCACAGACTATCCACAGAAGAGGACAGACCGTTGAAGGAAAATTAAGATAGAATAAGGAAAATGAACACAGTAATTCATTTTTCTAGTGGGACAATATATGACGCACTTATAGTGCTTTTAAGACTCACATAGAACATGGCTTATATATGATAAAGAGTTTTTTTATAATAAAAATGTAAAAAATTAAACTTAGAAAAATTAAGAATTAGAGAAAGCAAAATAACAATGTGCACATTGGGGGAAAATTACAAGGCTTCCCTCTCTCACAAAGATATTGCTCTAACTAACTTAGCAAAAAACTTCAGGCTGCTTATGTCAAGCATTCATCAAAAAAGGATCCAATACAAGAATGTTCATCCCCTCGCAGCTGCAGGCCTCTGATCTTCAAGGTTAATTTTAGTGAGTATCTTAACACAATAGTTTAACTAATGAATAGCTGATCTTTGGTCTGGATACTTACTGTTAAAGGAGGCAGACATTCAAGGTGAATTATCTATTTGTTTTTTCAAGCCTGCTGACCTACTGTCTAGACTCTTCGTTTCTGATCTCAACTATGACTCTGTTTCCATGGGAAGGTCAGTTTAACCAAGAAAAAGGTTTTATAATATATCTACAGAAATCATGAATAAGTTTTCACATGCCAAGACTTGAAGGTTAGTTTACAATTACTAGAGCTGAGATGGCAGTGTCCTTCTCCCAGCCGGTCCAGGAATTGATTTGAGTTTTAACTATTAGACCATAAAGACAATATAATTGATGAGAGGCTTTTGTCACCGTACAGTAAAGATGAGAAAGGGGTAACACAGTTAAGGAATTCCAATACCAGCAAGGGGCCAGAAACTGTGTCAAACTGGCACATCCATTGCTTGGATTATTGTATCCCAAGAAATCAGTAGGGTTGAAGGCTCTATATAGGTACCAGCTTGACTTTTAAATGTTCAGTGAGATGTGTAGGTGTTGTCTTCAGCAGTGGAATGGAGAAGCAGTGTGCT
Organism: Cricetomys ansorgei; assembly: GCA_026225945.1. Taxonomy (NCBI): domain Eukaryota; kingdom Metazoa; phylum Chordata; class Mammalia; order Rodentia; family Nesomyidae; genus Cricetomys; species Cricetomys ansorgei. The sequence goes on from JAMJFZ010001815.1 coordinate 20,460,861, forward strand.
GTAGAAAATGTATTTATCTTAAAGCCTTGACATTGTATTCATGAATCTGGCTGAATAAGTTGGTAGGTCAATAGAACTGAATAAACCTTGACATCTCTCAGTGAACAACATAGATGTTCCATCATTTTTAAGCTGTTGACATATTTATGTAAACATTTCTTTAAGCATTTAAGTAAATGTTTTGGATTTCAAGGAAAGATAAAAATCAAACTTTCTTTATATAATTATATACCATAATTTCTTAATGCATACCTCTCAAATGGTAACACTTGCTTCCAAAATTACTGTTATTCCCAAAACATTTGTCAGCACTGCAAAAGACTGAATTATTATAATCAAATATTTATGAAAAATTTTTGACCCTACCAGCTCATCCTAAATATATTCTCACAATACGGATGCTAAGAGGCATTTGACTATAACTTTAAACTTCTGCATCACCTAAGAGAATGATGCTCTGCGTGTTAGAGTCATAAAGTTGATGAAATGTCACTTTGTACTTGATCTTAGCTAAAAGATCAAGAATCAGTGAAATTATTTCTTACGAGATTTGAGTGCTATAATAGAATTCCATTTGTAGATATACTAAGGAGAAAGCAGATGTGTGTTCATTCCTGCTGTAAGTTTTTACCTGCTATATACCTTACCATAAAGTGAAAACTAATCAAGAGGGACTTTGAAAAACCATTGGAAGGAGCATGTTTAAAAGGTGTGGTGAGTGCTTAGAAAGATGACTCAATTGATAAACTGGCTGACAAATGTGTGAGGAACTGAGTTTGATTCTCATCACCTATCTATAAAGCCAGGCAAGGTAACTTTTCAATTGCAAGAGTTTGGAAGGCAGAAATAGGCAAATTTCCTGAGCTCTATGGCCAATCAGCCTAGTCTAATTGGTGGGCATCAGACCCCAGTGAGAGATGCTCTCTCAAAAAGCAAAGTAGAGAGCTTTTGAAGAAGGAATGCAAGACTGGCTGTGTCTTCCTTGCACTTGCACACACATACACATGCACAAAGACCAATGATAGCTTCAGTGCTGCTGATTTCTTAGCAATAAGTGTTTGACTGAGGGTTGATAATTTTTTATCAATTGTGAAATTGACCAGTCTTGACTGTTGAGGCAGATGCACTACAGAAGTGGGCAAGTCAATAATAGGAAATGGAGATAGAAAAAGTATGCCTAAAGAGGATATAGAATTATAATCAGGTAAGTTAATGAGAGTACAGAAGAACTTAGTGGCAACATGTATTAGAAGAGAAAGTATTAGAGTTGTTATTTTTTCATTCAGTGTTTCTTCTTTTATTGAAAGTAGATTCTTTTCTTATACAATTGTCTTTATTATATTTCCCCTCCCTCTACTACTTCCAGTTCCTCGCTACCTCCCATCCCCTCTTGATCCACTCCATTTCTGTCTCTCATTAGAAAAGAACAGGCTTCTAAGAGATAACAACTGAACATGAGAAAATAAAACATAATAAGATAAAGCAAAAACTTTTGTATCAAAGTTGGACACAGCTACCCAACAGAAGGAAAAGAGTCCCAGGAGCAGGTAAAATAGTCAGAGATCCACTCATTCTCACAGTCGGGAGTCCCGTACAAATACTAAACTGAAAGCTATAATATACACAGAAAGGACCTGGTAAAGACCCGTGTAGGCCCTGTGCTTGCTGCTTCAGTTAGAGTTGCTATTATATATAACATACAAATCAGCTTGTGAATAGTCATATGTAATTTCCTCCGTGTTACTGACTGGGAGCAGGTATAGTTCAGTGGTAGAGTACTTGCCTAGCATGTGTGAGGCCCTGAGATTGACCCTAACACCTCAAAGATATTTTCATATTTTCAAAGATATATTGCTGGAAGTTTAATGTTGTCCAGTTAAAACAATGCAGCTAAAATTATATGTTCCTAATTGTTCTCATCAGAGGGCAACCTCAGTTTTTAATATGCATTTTGTTTCCTTCCATCTTGCTGAACTCATCTCAAAGTAGTTTCCCCTTTAATTTAAATGCCATTGTATGGGTGACCACAAATAAGTTACACAACCTCCCTGGTTTCTAGTTTATTATTTGTAGAAATAAGTAGGATTCATTCTGAATCACATAAAATATCAGAATTCCTATTTAATATTCTGTGTTACTTCTAATATGTACTTTGTATTGCAAAGCAAGAAGGCAAAAAAGGAAAGGACTAATGTGAGGGACACATGAGTTAGTTGTTAACAACATTGTCAGAAAACCAATAGGATTCAGAACACTGTAGGTTGTTTATACTTCCCCAGAGACACCACTGGCAATATTTCTCTTTACCATTTTTACAAGTCCAGAGTTTCAAGCCAGGCATGGTGGTGAATGGTGCACGACTTTATCCCAGTACTCAGGAAGCAGACTCAGGTGGATTTCTGTATTTATGGCCAGCTTAGTCTACTTAGTCTACATTCTGTGGCATCCAGGGCAAAAGGTTGTTGCTTCCTCTTTGTTTAAATGTCATCATAGTCATCGTAGTTTAATTTGTGCCCTGCAAACATCTTAAGAAAAGCGTTGGGACTACAGATATGGTTCAGCAGATAAGAGCACTTAATGATCTTGCCAAGGAACCAGATTCAATTCCCAGCACTCTCTTGACAGCTCACAACCATCAATAACTCTAGTTCCAGGGGTTCTGGTGTGCTCTTCTGATGCCTATGGATTCTTGGTGCACACGAGCCCTTTCTTACTGTCACGTGTGCACATAAAATAAATATTTTTAGAAAGAAAAAGTGAGTGATCTGAATACATGTATACTGTAGGGCTACTACTCATCCGGCTCTTTCATCTGAGAAATGTGTCTGGATTATTTAAAAAAAAATAGTTTTAGAGTTTCAATTATGCTGACCTGTAATTTATGGATGCATATATGTTTTTACTTTGTAAATATAGTTCATTTACCCCCAAAATGCAAGGCAGACGGATGGGGACTTCAGGAAGAGCCATCATCAAGAGCACCAGTGTAAGTGGAGAGATGTACACTTTGGAGCATAATGATGGCAGCCAGTCAGACACAGCCGTGGGTACCGTGGGAGCAGGTGGAAAGAAGCGGAGGTCCAGCCTGAGTGCCAAAGTGGTCGCCATCGTGTCTCGAAGAAGCAGAAGCACATCACAGCTCAGCCAAACAGGTGAGCACAGTGCACTCCATGCTCGCACGTGCGGGTAGTGTTGGAGATGCCCTGCTTGAGATCTTCATGCCAAGACCTGAGATAGGATTGTGTTTGTATTCGGTTTCTCTTTCCTTTTTCTGAAGTCTACTAAATGTATGGTTTTGATTTCTTTCTTCTGTTCAGCTCTCTGAAGAAGGTATTGTTTGTTTGCCTGTAAAGTGATCAAATATTTTCAAGGCTAAAAATAATAATAAAAGCCCATGTTTACAAATATGCAAGGAAATGCAAAGAAGTATCTGACACCTAAATTGGTTCATATACCAGAAAAGCAACACGATTCTTATTTTCAAAATATTCTATAATGCACTTGTGTGCCTTTGAGTGGAAAAGGTCAGTTGTGCAACTTGAAGTATAGTCTTCACGATACTGTGTGGATGCAATTGAACTCTATTTATTACAGTTTCAATGCAAGTGAAAACCCAGGAGCACTTTTCACTTTAGAAAAATGGGTCAGCAGATTCATGCAAAGGATGTTTTAATATAAATGTGTTTCAAGCATTTTCTATGGCTTAAAATCTTAAGAGTTGTGTCCTGAGGGTGTGCTTACACATGCATACACCCAAACAAGGGGGATTGATGGCTTTTGCGTTTTAAAATACGATAAAGCACTGCTTAAATTTCATAAAATTTGATTGTTACATGTTACGTAAACCATGACTGTGCTCAAAATTAAGTCAAAACAAAGGTAAGGGAACTCGGGAAACAATTTAAGCTGCCATCCTATTTCTCCTCCTGCAATTATTGCTTCCATTTTTCCTCCTTAATAGCAATATCCTTGTGGTCACAACATTTACTTACAGAAGAAGGCTTTCAGAAAATCTTAAAGCTCACCCTGCACTCTCGAATATCTCTTTTCAACAGCAATCTGCTGGATTGCATTGACAAATAAATGGGAAGACTTTTTCAGCCATTTTAACACTGAAGTAGTGCATGCAATCTGTCGGTGCAGAAGTGAGTCTGAAACTCCAAAGAACAGAAAGAACTGAGATTGTTTAAGATCCCAGTGGGATATATTTCCCTTTGCTATGTTGAGGTCAATATTTTTACTTCCTTGGTGTTGGGTTTCTTAAGAAGAATAGAGCAGGCAGCAGTCCTCCTGTGTGTTAGTTTGTAGGGCCTTGATTATGGTGGTGCTTCCTCCTTTCTGGTCTCTCTGTACCTAAGCTCTGCAGCATGAGGTGTGGAGAAAGGCTTTGACTTTGAGCATCAGATTTTAAACTGGGCCAGTAAGATGGCTCAGCGGGTAAAGGTACCTGCAGCCAAAGCATGGGGACTAAAGTTCGCTTCCTAATACCTACACGATAGATGGAGAAGGCCAACTCAGTGAGCTGTTCTCTGACCTCCATTTGCATGATCTGGCATGTGTGCACCCATGTGCATGTGCACAAACAAACACAGGAACATACACAAAGTAATATTTTTTGAGTGAGGGCCTCTCTACTAGCTTTGGCTGTCCTAGAATTTGCTGTGTAGAGTATGCTGCCTTGAACTCACAGATATCAGCCTGCCTCTGCCTCCTGAGTGGTGGGATTAAAAATGTGCACCTACATGCCTGGTTACTAATATTGAAAACATAAAGCAAAAATAAAAACAAAAGTGTTATTTATCAGTTAAATGAAATGAGTTTTTAATGCCATGTAAAAAAAAAAAACAAAACAAAACCTGTGTTGCCCATGTGAAATGATACAGGTTTAGAAGACTCTCTCTCCCTCTCTCTTAGCTTTCCATATTTCTATCTCTGTGTCTCTCTTTCACTCTGCCTCTGTCTCACATGCACACACACACACACACACACACACACACACACACACACACACACATTTATACATCCTTTACACACAGATACATATATATGTATATTTATCCCTCCCCTAACCCTCTCCTAATCCCCATTCTTCCTTCTCTCCATGATTTCCTCCCTCTTACCTCTGTATAGATCCTTCACCAGTTGAAAATAATTTTCTTAGAATTGCATAAAAAAACTATTTAGGTGCATCTTTGTAGGCAATAGGTTTAACTCTCCCCTTTGGTTTCTTAGTTTAAATTTCATTCTAACTGTGGTTATGTATTGACTTAAACCTAGTACCTACCTTCCAAGAGACATACATTGTTAATAACTTCTATTCAGTACACTGCTTTGATAGATTAGGTCACCATAAATAGTTACAAAAATAATATTGTATTATTAAGACGAAATGGCAAATGTCTCTGTCTCACTGCCTCTCTTACAATTCCACTCGCTCCCATCACCAACAGCAGATCGCACTGAGATACTGGGCATCCTCCTGTGGACTTATAGGCATAGCATTTGATGATTTCCTTAACGAGAATTGCTTGAGTCAATAACTATTTCAATACTGCAGTTCCTGTAATAGTCTAGTTTTAAATTTTCATTAATTTTATCAAAACAAGTGACAAATGTTGGGAACACTCCACTGTCATTTCTCTGACCCCAGACAAAGCCATTTCCCTCCCTCTCCCATTCTGTGCTCACAGTTTCTTCTCCCTCAGTGATGATATTTTGTCATTCCGATGGAATTCATCAAAATTCGCAAATTCTTCTTCTACGCAGTCTATTTATGGTGACATTCTCTACCATCACCATTTGATTTATACTTCTGGGTTCTTCTTTGCCAAACAATTACTGCTTTGTTTTAACTTCCCTTTTGTACAAGCTGCTATTTTCCCATCTCTCAATTTTAGTGAATTCTTTAAGGAATATTGCAGCTTCCATAATTAAAAACCTGTAGTACACTTTCCTCTTTTTCAACTTTCTTCTAAACCCTTCTCTGGGGCTATCATTCCCATTCTTTACATAGTATGTATTAAAAATAGTATACTGACTTTTTGTTGTTGTTTGTTTGTTTGCTTGTTTGGTTGTATTTTTTTTTCTTTTTTTGAGATAGAGTTTCTCTATGTATCCCTGACTGTCTTGAAACTCACTCTGTAGACCAAGCTGGTTTGTTCAAACCCTACCAGACCTGCCCGCCTCTGCATCCTAGACTGCTGGGATGTACACCACCATGCTTGGCTGAATTTCTTTTTCTTTTTTTTTTTTTTTTTTTTGCTATAAAATAAAACTATTAATATTTGACTAGGACCTTTGAGTAAAGAAATCGTTATGGAATATTTTGTAACTGTGTGAATGAATCAGTGGTTTCAAAGAAACAATGTATATGATTAATGCTTTAAAACAACATGGAACTTGTATTTAATATAAATGTCTAATCGCATTTACTGTGGAAATCAGACTTTAGGCTTTAGGACTTCTTGCAGTGAGTCTGGATTACAACATCACAGATGACAGTTTGCAAAATGTGAATCACTCAAGAATGGAAGTTAGCTCCATCTGGAATGACTGATTTCAAGCACATCATTTACTGGTTTTTGTTTCTACAGCAACAAGTATGCACGAAGGAGGATCTTTTTCCAAAATCAAGTAAAATTAACTTTCAGAAATATCAAAGCTCATAAAAAATGTGTATAAATACACAATTCATGTGCATACATTAAATTGTAATTTATATTTAATAATTTTAATATACACTTGTGAATAATTTATGTTAATATAAATAATATATAATTTTTGCATCAATTGCAATGAATGAACTTTAATTACGTAAGTGTTTATTCTGATAAAATACTTTAATGTTTAATAATATTAAAATTTAAAATCATCCTTCCAACATTATCCAAGAATGAAGTAGAAATAACTTTTAAGAGTACAGTATTTTTTCTTTTATTAGAAGAATAGTGAATCTAGGTACCAGTAATGCTTAATGCCGTCACCTAATATAGTTAAATACAAATATAGTTAAAAACAAATGCAATTAAATATGGTTAAAAACAAATTTTCAAGGAATTAAAGAAATTAATTTGATGAGAATAAAGCTCTTGAGCAAACATCATCTAAATTTGAGAGAAGTGTTTAAAGAAGTGAAAGAAAGGTGAATTTTTTAAGTTTCAGAATAAGAAATATTTTGGAATTAAATAAAATTATATGTAAATTTGGGGCCTGAGATAGAATGTAAAAGGGATGTAAGTTTATATTGGCTTCGTGGCTCAACTTACATGAGTTAAGAGTTTGTTCCCTCACTTGCAACATTACTTTTTTTTCACCTGTAGTAAGTCCTTTCTCATACAGGAAAGCATGGCTGTGGACAGCTCACATATCTCTGAGGATTCATACCTACACTGATGAAATTATACTAATGAGTCTTACAGGCATGTCAGCTGTTAGGGACAGGGAAGGTGTCTCAGCCAATTGTTCACTGTGAAAGCATGAGGCCTCAGTTTCATCCTAGCACTCGTGGAAACCCAGGCATGGTCTAAACACTTGTACTCCCAGCGTGGAGCCAGGAGGCAGATTGCAGGTCAGCCTGGTCTAGGCCACATGAATTATGGGAAGATAGTCGCTGTGGGTCCTAAAACTATAAAAACATTTTCTTTGATTTTAGGAAGATGTTTCTTCTCAAGACAAAAATTAAAAACAAAAGAGGAGGAGAGACTGTATATAGACTGGCAGCATATATTTAGGAATACATATGTATATACACGTACACACACACACGCACATATATATGTACACATATATATGTACATATATATGTAATAACAATTAATGAAAAAAAGAGGCCATGAATTTAAAAGAAAGCAAGGAAGGCTATATAGGAGGCTTTAAAGTGAAGAAAGGAAAGGAGAAAATGTGGTAACTATTTTATAATCTTAAGACAAAAAGAATGATGAAAAGAAGGAAATAGGTAAATAAATACAAACAGACAAGTATTGTGCTCAGAAGGATGCCATGCAGATTTGACATATGCATGAATTGGATAGGTAAATGGGAAAGTACACAGCAAAGTGCTAACCATAATGTCCGGTTTCATTCCCGCGTGCTGTCACAGGGAGCATGGGTCTCCCAGGCTGACAACACACAGAATGGCTAAATGATTGTTCCAGCACTCAGTAAAACCATTGTCTGTCTTGCCATTCACTTCAATTATCATTTGTCTGGATGTTAAGAGGAGTCTATTCTTTGTGTATTGGTAGTGGAGATACTGCAAGACTTGATGGTGATAATTATGCTATCATTTTCACATGAACCAGAGTTAGTGACAAGGTCATAATGAAAGCATACAAAAATTCACCTCTCTGCTCCTTTAATGATAGCTTTGAAAGTTTTCCTTGGTCAGAATTTCTTTTTGCAAAAACTCTTCATGACTCTGCTGAGGACCCTCTAGCTTTTCTTGGCCACCATCATTTCAATTCTCACAAGCATGTCCTTTGAATTCCTTCTATGATCTTTCTAGCCATACTCCCAACTTACTGCAAACCCAGCGTCAAGGAGCCGCTTATATGAACAAATAAAACAAAGTATATTTGAGAAGAAAAATGTTTCAGATACACATAGGCAGGAAAATTCTAGTAACTTGTGGCTCACACTTGTTTCCTAAGTAGAAGAAATCTGAACTTAAAAATAACCTTTGATCTTGTATTTTCCGTTTTTGTATTACAGGACTCTTAGGGCAGGAGTAAACCTCACTCCTGACCTGAGTACCAAATGCCTTCTTCTTTCTGACAGGAAATAATTACTACTCCCTCTTTTAAAGTTGTCTCAATTCAGGGCCTTCTGACTTGCTCTCTTCTGTAAAATTCTTGACAGTAAGAAGTCATAAAATACTTTTATAGAAATTATTTAAAAGTTAAATGATTTTTATGTAAAGGAAGATCCTGGAACAAGTCCACAAGTGCATTTATATTTCAGGAAACTAATTTCAGTCCATGAAGACAGTTTTTCTGTAACAGATGATGGAAAAGAACTATATTGGAGCTGAGCTTGGTGGTAGAGAACAGTGATCTGGGAGACTAAGGAAGGAAGATCACAAGGCAAGGTTTGTCTGGGCTACAAAACAAGTTCAAGGCCAACCTAGGCAACTGAAAAACACTCTTTCAAATTTTAAGAAAAAACTGAGGGTGTCACTCAGTAGGCTGAATGATGAGGAGGAGCTGACAGGAAGGTATGACTTTGAAGAGAAGCCTGATAGACCTACAAAAATCTGAAAGTGATTGGGGGCTGGGAGGGAACCTCGGAATTTAGGATCTGAGTCATTTTACCCGACCTGCTTTTAGATGGACAAATGAGGGTGTGGATAGAAGGCACCTTCAAGGAGGCATAGGCTTTTGTACGAGTGGAAGGACATCACACATTCCTTCTTGTCTGCTTCAGTTCTCACCCTAACCATCATGTCACATCCAACTCCACTCTAGAATCAGGATGGGGATCTTGTCAGGGATGAAGGACCCAGGATAGGAGATGCCATGTGTGGGAGTTGTCCAAAATTATGGAGCTAAAGTGAGTTTTGGGATTGAATGAGGCCATCCCCACCCCCCAACACCTCTAAAGTTTTGCTTATACAGATGAGTCCAGAGATAGGAAAAAACGGATAAGCAGGAGTAATTTTATATATAATATATATTTTATATACTTATATATGAATGTATATTGCATTATATATTATATAATATTACATGTATATAATATAATACTATATTATATAATATTACATATATATATATTATATATAATGAACTTCTCTTCTAAAAGTTTAGCACCAGGGAGTAAAGATCAATTGTGACCAGGTCTCCTTTCTTCATTCAACCACTACTTACTAGGATGTTTTCAATACACTATATTTCATAACTGAGTGACTCTCTCTCTCTTTCTCTCTCTCTCTCTCTCATATGTAAGGATATTTTTCAGAATGACAGAGAGCTGAATATCTTTTCATGATGAATTGTAAAAATAAAAAAAATACAGCCTCTCAATGGAGAGAACGAAAGATAAAATCTACTAAGTAAACAAATAAATAGTCAAACTTTCAGAAGACATGATTGAAGTAAAGAAACATACTACACAGAGTATTGGAAACTGGAGTATCTTGAGTCAGAGATCCCTTTTGGTATCTTCAGAGCTAACATGGTAGAACAAATAGAGACAGTCGGGATGGAGGGATGGGGAGTGGAAGAAATGAAACGGTACAAATTACATGTACTGCTGAATGGCACTGGAATTCTTCTGAGTCTGGACAATGCAAATCACCTGAAAAGTAAGTAAAAATAAAAAAAATATTAAAAAAATCTTTACCAAGGATAACTCCCAGCCCTCACGGGTAGCCAATTCATAGTAGCTGTTCCTTTGGTTTTCATTTTGTTGTGAATTTTGAGATGGCATCTCACTGTAGACCACACTGGCCCAGAACTCGCTACAGAGCCCAAGTTGCCCTCAAACTCAAGGCATTCCTCCTGCCTCACTCTCCTTAGCGTTGGCATCACAAATGTGAACCACCACAGCAAAGACAGAAGCTAGGGCCTCAAAGCACATACTAGGCGCACACTCCACCTCTGAGCTACATCCCAAGCTCCTTGCTGCTGTTGTTGTCATGTTTGTCTTTCATCTGCCCCCCCCCCCGCCCCTGCCTCTGGCATCTGTAGTGTCCTTGCTGTGATTTTTTAAAGACCATCCCAATATTCTTGAGATCGTATTTTTACATTCTTTATGGCTATGAAATAAAATGTGGTGGAGCTTAGATGCTAAAGATGAAGTTTTTAATGTAGTGATGGACATAGACCCTAGGGACTTGAGCAAGCTAAGTGCATTTTCCATCGTTCTACACTCCTAGCCTGAGGTCTAGACTCTTGAACTTATTTTATAAGTTCATCTATTTGGGGTTGCTATTTACTATTTAATTTGATCCTTAGTAACCTAAATACTTTTCTTACTGGAGAAAACCAGTGCCCTGCCCTTGGATACCTATTTTCCAATTCCATTTCAAGAGGAAATTCTCATTCATAGTTTGATATGATTTTAAAAGATTTCATCTCTTTTGCTAATTTATGAAATTAAATAATATTTTCATTGCAATCAGAAGAATGAAACATTTCAGGAGGTCCAATAGTAGATTAAAACAATACTGAACAAGCTTGTTCAGTATCGTACAAGAATTTTTTTCAGTTAAAAAAAGTTAAGTATGCTAAGGAGTTCTCCGTAGATTTATGAGTGTTTGGTTTCAAAATTGGTTAATGAGAGTTTCTGATTCCCCACTGCATAGCAGAAACTCTCAAAATAAAATGTTAGGTAGCAAGTAACAGAGTTGGTTGGGTTCTACCAAAGCAACTGGAAGTATAACTCACATCTCAAAAACTAATGATTGGCTTAGTTGATTTCCCCAAGAGGTCAAGGAATCATTTTTAAAGTCTCACTGTCCCTAGATGGAAATTATGCCTCTAAAATGTTGAGAATATTCAATCCACTTCTAATTTTTATTCAGTTTTCTTCCCTAGAAGAAGAGAAAGCAAATCATAAAGTGAGTTGTGTAGGCTTCTGCCAAGACACACAATTTGTTTACCTTGGGAAAAGCAGTGCTCTGCAACCATGCTCAGGCCTTCTCCTGAGCAGCCCAGGCTAGCAGATGCCCTCTCTGTTTAAAGTGCAGTCCTACTTTGTGAAGATGTTCTGTCTTCAGTTTTTACCAAAGTTTGTAAGTGCTGGCAGGAAAGGCTGAAGTGGTCTCTGGTGGTTTTAAAGAAAAAAAAAATTCTTGAATCTAATTATTATTTACAGAAGAAGCCAAAAGCACTTTTACAAAATTGAAAATAAATAAATAGAAACTGTAAGCTACCGTGGATAAAAATCTTGCTTAAATTCAAATTCCTTATCTGTGCCTCATTTGTTTGATTCATTTAACTGCACAAGGAAAACATTCTAAGGAACATACTGTTTTGTGTGCTTTGTTTCCTGAACGTGGGATAATGGTGCCAGAAACACATCTTCCACTCTACAAAACCATCAAATGAATGTAAGCATGGGTTCCTTTATTTACTGTTGCTGTCTGGCCCAGGAATTCACTACTGTTAATAGAGGTTCAATTCAGCTCTAGTAAGTCATCTTCAGAGCAGATGACCTAATAAGGAGTAGTATTTTCAAACACACTCCCACTGTTCTATTTTTGTTCTTTTCCTCGCTCTCAACTATAAATTCTGAGTTTGGCTAAGAGGTAGATAGACTTTTAGACTGGTTTGAGAGGGGAGAAAAAAGAAGCTGATTAGAATAGAATTGCTTGTATTATAATGAACTTGAACCTGAGAATTTTGAGCATGAAAGTAAATGTGGTAGGTACCTTTAAAGTACAATACTCAGAATTCAATCAATCATATGTGGTGACGATTATATTAAGTGAACTAAGGTAGTTTGTTAGTTTTTTTAATAGAAGGTCAGCTTCAACTTGGACAGGATCTCTTGGGTAGCTGAAGAGGAACTGAGAACTGTGTGTTGTGTTTAAATAGATGAACTGTAATATTTAGATACATGACCAATAATATTGCATCTTCATTTAATTGGATGGTCTTAAAGATAGTTATGTCTATTTATTAATGTACATGTTAAAAACAAAACACAATGAAGATATATACAATATTGCTGCTAATTATATATTCAGTGTGAATATATACTGCTGGTCAATCTTGTTATGAGTTTGTGTGAATATTTATTAAAACTGTCAGCAATAATAGCTAGTAAGGTCTATTGGGCAATCACTACATGTATCTTGGTTTTAAATTACTTCACTTTTACAGAAAGTAAAAGTGATTTATTCAGTCTCAAAACAGGGCCCTAAAGTTCTGAAAGCATGATTACTGTCTTACAGGGCCCAGGGTCTAGTCCAAGGCCCCAATTCCATAGAAACGCAAGTAAAGCTTCTAATCTGAACTCCTTTACTAGATTCCCATTTGAGTGTTTCTATTTAGTGCAAACCTTGTATACCTTTCTTTTGAACAACTGTAGGCTTATCACACTTAATTTTGTCCCATTATCATGTAGTTCATTGCTTTAAAAACAAAGGTTTTTTTCAGATTGTCACTTAGCGCACCCAGTGCCAGGGTACTTTGGGGATGAGCTAGAGGAGTCCATGACAGATTGGGGATTTAGAATAAAGCCTTTGTGTCTGAGAGCTGGTGGGCAAGGAGGGAAGAGGGGCTGAGGCAGAGGTGAAAGGCAAGGCTCAGAGTTTTACTGGGAACAAGCCATGTTTATAAATTCTGATCCTGTGGAAATTTAGAGGTTTGTCGGGCAGTTTTTTAGGGCTATTTGAGGATCATCAGCAGGTTAAAAAATAATTGAAATCATTGAAGTTGTTTTAGTAAGTTTAAAATGTATGGAGAGAAGGATCTAGGGGAAATAAAAGAAAAATAAAAGGCTTTTTCAAGGACAGTTTCTTCAATGGTAAAGTGGAATAACTGGTTTCTATTTCAGAAAACAGGAATGAGGATTAAATGAAAATGTGTATGAAGAGTTGAGCAAGGTACCTAACATATAGCAACTGTTTGATGATGAGGATGATGGTATTGTGGTAGTGGTGGTGGTGGTGGTGAAGGCACCTTATAATACTGACTAATTATAATGAATCTGGGGACCCAAATAAAAGAACAATAGCCAATGTGGTCAAGGCAGTTTACTTTGTTTATTGGTGTGTGGTACCAATTTTCAGGTCTAATATTGGAGTGGGTTTCTGTTTGTGTTTGTTTTTGAAACCAGGTATTTTAAAGTTTTTTCAGTTGAGTCAACTTAAATGTGAACCCTGGCCTCAGCTAATAGTCCTCGATTGTTTGTCGTGCCCTTTGTACATACCAGACGGAGTACATGGACTCCTTGAGGGTTTGTGTCTGTCATTTGGGATACTCTGCAAGCAAGTGATCTAGGTTCTCTCTTGAGCAGCTTTCTCCACCATGTTCCTCAAATGTACTGTCTTAAGTCAGATTTCACCAAACTGGTACAGAGATTTTTTTGTGCATCCATGAAGTAAGCACTTGTTTTATGTTTTTTTTTCTTTCGTACAATACATTCCAACTCCAATCTTGCCTCCCTCAATTCCTCAAAGCTCCCCCGAAGATCCATACCCTGACCCACTCCTGCTTCCCCTCAGAAAAGAGCAGGACTCCCAGGGTTACCACCCAAACAGGGCTTAACAAAATGGAACCAGGCTGGGACTACACCCCTATATCAATGCTGGACAAAGCCACAGAGTAGGGGAAAAGGGTCCTAAGGGCAGGCAAAAGTTTCAGAGACCCACACACACACCACAAGTTTTAGGAGTTCTACAAAAACACTAGCCAGACAACCTCAAGATATGTGTATAGGACCTAGTGCAGGTTTGTGCCGGCTCCATGTCTGCCACTTCAGTCTCTGTGAGCCTCTAAGAGTCCTGGTCCATTTACTCCATGAGGGTGTGTCCTCCTGTTTTTAATGATTGAAAATGAGAATAATACTTTGTGACACATGAAAATTTTATGAAAATCAATTCTGGCCATTAGAAATACAACTTTACTGGTGTACACGCATGTTCTGATTTACATGCTATCTGTAGCTGATTTCATGTTCCATACAGGTTGTGTGGCCTATAAAGCCAAACATACTTGCATCTACTCCTTTCTTAAAAATTCCGTAGGCAAGGCTTTAGACCAAGGGCTTACTAGGAGACCCTAGTGAACAATGATAATTTGTGTCTTTTCTCTCCATTTCTCAGAATGATGAGCAAATTTCCCCCACTTCTGTGATGTCTTTTTTCATACTTGTCTATTTACCTTTTCATTTATACTCTGTTGGTACAATCTCCTGCCTTCTATAGTGGTTGTCCACAATAAAGACTCCTCTAGGAGAAGACCTGTCAGACCTTTGCCTCTTGCAAGACTCACAGAAAAAAAAAAAAAAAAGAAAGAAAAAATCTGTAGATTTGAAATTAATAAATTTTAACTTTTGGTATTTTCACAAGTCTTTTTTATAAAACTTTTTAATTGAAAGTTTCTTACACAATTTTAACCATGTTTTACCCTCCTCCAATTCTTCCCAGGACATTCCCACCTCACTGCCCATCCAACTTTATTTTTGTCTTTCTCTTTTTCTTTCTGTAAAACAAACAAAACAAACAAAAACAAAACAACAAAACAATAATAAGAAACATGCACACAAAACCCCCACAAAAGCAACAATCAAAATAAAGAAGCAAAAGATCGGTATAGCCAAAAAAAAAAAAAAAATCCTAAATAGAGCAAGATGAGACAGAAAGTCCACGAAAATGCCATTGAGTTTGTTTTGTATTGATCATCTGCTGTTGGGCATGGAACCTGCCCTTAGAGGTAGTTAATATACCCAGCCGTATTCCACTGGAGAAAACTGATCTTCCCTCTGCCTGAGGGTATCAGTAGCAGATAGATTCTAGATTAGGGGATGGGAGCCAGAGCCCACTTCCTCCTCTCCGTTCTGGTACCCTACCTACCTTGAATGTGTGCAGATTTTATGCATGCAGCCAGACTATGTAAGTTCACTTGAATCTCAGTCCTGTTGTGACTGGAAGTTACTGTTTCCTTGGTGTCATCCATCAACTGTGCCTCTTACAATCAATCTTTCCTCCTATTCTTCCACATAGCTTCCTGAGCTCTCAAAATATATTTTTATTCTAATTTTTAAAAATCCAAGGCTACCATTAAGTTCTAAAAATTAAATTGTCATTATTAGAGAGTTAACATGAGTTTACAGCTGTATTGAGACATTTATAAATTACATAGGTGTATACTAATTCGGAAGTATAGAAAATACCACTTGCCATCATACCTTAATACTTTTAATCATTCAGAATTTGCAACTGAAATAGTATCTTGGATTGCACTGTGAAAACTGAAAAATAGATGCAAAACCTCCTGCGAAGTAGTGCTCTGGAAAGGAAAGGATATTGATTAGAAATCTGCAGGAAAAATAAGGCCCAGAGATAATCAATACTTAGGTGACACCTGTTGCTTCTAAAATTGACAATTTCTATTAATAGCCTCTACCTCAAGAAAGTCACTCAGGTAATTTTTCATTCTCTCATAAAATAAAAATTTTTTGAAAAGTAAGAAACTGTCATTGAAAATAGTTACATAAAGTTTCATGAGGATTATCCATCAAGTGATGGAGGTTATAGGGGTAGAATAGATTGTGTGATGCAGAGCAAGTCATTGGGGAAAAAAAAGCAACATGGCATCTTTACTGGAGTCTAAGAAGGATGATATAAATGGTAAGATCAGAGTAGTAACCATCTATTCTCGAGCTAAGCCTTACTACAGTTCATTTCTGTGGCTTCTATGATGCTTAATAACCACCTTCTAATGCAGCATTCTGCATTACTTTGTCAAAATGGTCATTTTGAGAAGAGTCAACAATTCTTATAACTCGTAATTATAAAATTAGGTTATATTTTTAAATACTAATTGTGCTGGCGAATTTTGTATCAACTTGATACACACTAGCGTCATCAGAGAGAAAGAAGCCTAAAATTGAGAAAATGCCTCCCTAAGATCGGGTTGTAGGCAAGCCTTTGTTACATTTTCTTGATTGATATTTAATGTGGGAGGGCCCATCTCACTGGGTGGAGAACCAGCTCTGGGCTGATGATCCTTGATGCTATAAGAAAGCAGACTATGCTCTTAGGACCCTTTTCTTCATACTGAGTTGTCACATGTAGCATAATAATATAATATTAATATCACTTTATTGTATCCTGTTGTGCCATGTTGGGCTGATATCCCTGGGAAGCCTGCTCCCTTCTAAAGGAAAGCAGAGGAGGAGTGGATCTTCAGGAAAGAGGAAATGGTTGGGGAGGACTGGGCAGAAGGGAGGGCATGGAAACAGGTAGGGATGTATTGTATGAGAGAAGCTAAATAAAAAGTAAAGGAAGAAAGCAGACTAAGCACATCATGAGGAGCAAATCAGTAAGCAGCATTCCTCTGTGGCCTCTGCATCAGTCCCCACCTTCAGGTTCCTGCCCTGTTTGATTTTCTTCCTGGACTTCCCTCACTAATAGAATATGATATAGTAATGTAAGCTGAAATTAACTCTGTCTTCCCCACATTGCTTTTGGTCATGGTGTTTTATCAAAGCAACAGAAGCCCTCACTAAGAAACATGGATCCAGATGTTTCTTCCTTTAATCTGCTATAGACATTTTCTCAACTGAGTTCCCCCCTTCCCAAATGACTCTAGCTTGTGTCATGTCAACATAAAACTAGCCAGCACGCCATATATTTTTGTTGCTTTAAATGCTCTGACCAGGATGAGAAAGCAAATTTTCTTTCCATATTTACTTAAAAAGTGTCATTGAAGGTAATGGCTTTCTCTAAGTTTTAATTTATATACTGTATTTTGACATATTTATATGTTGTAATAATTCAACATATGAATATAGCATGTAATCATATAGTCAGGGTCATACCGTTTTCATCTTTGTAAACATTTACCATTTTTAAATTGGAGGCCTTCTAATTGACTTTGTGTGTGTGTGTGTGTGTGTGTGTGTGTGTGTGTGTGTGTGTGTTGTGAGAGAGATTGAGAGAGAGGGAGAGAGGAGGGATTTAGAAGTGGAGATTAAAACCAAGGCCTTGTGCATTCTCCCCATCTTCTCACCATTGATGTGGACCCCAGACCAACATCTGCTTTTCTTGTTATTTATAAAATTTATGGGAACTGTCCTCACTCCATTGTGCATTGGGTAGTCCTATACTACTACATCCTGAAACGGGCTACCTACTTTCCTCTGTCCAATCTCACTTCTCCCATGACTGAGTTTTGCTTACCATTGTGTTTCTTTGTGTTTCTATAAAGTCAATGATGGTTCCACATATGCCCCAGATCATAAGGTGTGCTGTTCTTTCTGTACTTGGCTTCTTTTATTCTACTTCCATCCATGTTACTGCAGATGACCAGATTCTACTGCAAATACTAATTTTAATTTCAAGTTGTATGTAGCTTAAATGATTATGCCTCCTTTCAAGAATTGTTGCAATGATGGTGTACCACTGTCTCCTTCTGCTGATGGCACTAGGGGCAGACATGTCTCTCCTGGAGACATTTTATCTTTATATACAGGACAGCCTGCATGCCATGCTCCAGATAGCACAATTCAGTCCATGTCTTTCTCTGCTCTCTAAAGGGCTTAGCAGTGTTTCTGAAGGCAGTGCTGTGTTTTTCTGTTCTTTTGTTCTGTTTTTATAGATACCACTTATTACATACCTTTTAGCTAAACATTTGAGAAGAGCTTGTGCCCTTTAAAACTCAACACTGAGTTCTCTTTGTGGTACACAAGAGACAGAAAGCATTTTTCCTTGCCCTGGAGTTGTTTACAAGCTCATTTCCTAAACCACATAAAACAACAAGCAAAGAGCCACTCTCTTTTTATAGAACTTTATAGTTCACAAAGCCCTTTCGTGCACATGATCTCTTAAGTGCAAAATGATGGAAAGTTTTTAAAATAAGAGCTGAGTCCATTTGGATGCATTATTGAGGAAGGCTCCTGAGGCAGTGCTTTTTAACGTTAAGTGTGTGTGTGTGTGTGTGTGTGTGTGTGTGTGTGTGTGTGTGTGTATGCTATTGGTACTCATCTTTTGCATAAGAGTTAATGTGTTTTTAATGATTATCTTTCTTCCTATCTAGAAGATGCTTGTGATAACTACTGTTTTAAAGGGATACAGTTTTTCAGCGTTCACATCTATATCACCTACATTTTCTAAGGCTCCCCAGTAGTAACACACATAACATTTCCTTACTTATTTTCAGTTACATTTTTTCTACCTTCCAAAATAATAAAAGACTAACTTTTCTGTTTTATTCTGCCCCTTCTCGCTCTCATTTTTTTCACCAACTATTAAATCTTAAATCATTTTCCCAGCTAAATTTAAATGACCACTGTTGTTACTCTAAGACATCACTGGCAACTATTTTGATGGGATATCAAATATTTATATTGTTCACAGCCCAGATACTTGAAGGATAGCTTAAAACAGTTAACAACAGACAGCTGGGTGTGATCACAGAACCCTGTAATACCAGCATTGGGAAAGTGGGGGCAGAAAGATCAGGAGTAGAGCTTATGGCCATTCCACGCTACATAGTTCATTATTTCTGGGCCATGATGGCCTACATAAGATCCTCAAAAGGAGAAAAGGAGGGCATTTGCTGGTAATTATTTGTTCAGCCCATACCGCATGAGTGGCTACACTAAAAAGGTTGAGATGTGACATTACATTTAGTCTTCTCCACAGTCCTATGAGCCTACTGCAAGAGATTGAAGCATAATGCTGTGATTCGCCTGGAATGCCAAGTAGGAAACAAAGTTAAGAGATGGCATTTGACCAAGGTTACAGAGATAGAATTTGAGTCTTTTCCTCCAAAATCATTTTCATCACTATACCATGGTCTGTGTGTATGTAAAGTGCTATAACATAATGTTGTTATATATGAAATTATCTATAAAAATCCAGAATAGCTAGTACCAGTGTTTAATGTTTTATCATTTGCATAGAATTTTACAGAAGTGCAAAAATATGTAACTGGCCCTCATTGTCTTAAGAAACATATATCTACATAATTTCATACTCCAAGTCTGTGAATGAAACACATGGGTGTTTTTTACATCAATTATAACGGCTCACTTTGTTGTTCCAGTTTGACTCATTGGAAAGCTAAAATACAAAGAATTTAGGTAACCTGCTTGAGTTTATGGGTAAGAAGGGAGCTGGAACTTGAACACAGCTATGCAGAGGGCACTATCCAGTGTCCAGAGAGGAGATGTCCTCCATGTCCAGGACAATGCCAGGGTCAATCCGTGTCTGATGCTTCAACTCCTATGCTGTCTACCACCCCAGTGACTGGATTGCCCAGCTTAACTCATCTTTTTTATAAATGTGCATAGACTCAGACATAGTATGATTTTGTTTCTTTCTCATTTAATAAAAATCAATGTTTGGTATCCCTGAATTTAGTAAATTATAAGATCTCCTGCAGGGATGGTAGGGTTTTTGATATGAAAATAGAGAATAGATTTTTTTTCCTCCCATAATATATCCTGATTACATTTCTTTACCCTCTACACCTACCAGTTCCTCCCCACCTCCCCTTCCAATTGTACCTACTACCTTTCTTGTCTTTCATTAGAAAATAAGCAGGCTTCTAAGGGATAGTAACATAATTAATATAATAATATAATTTAACATAAAATATAATATAATATAATTAATATAATAAAGATGAAATTAAAACTAACACATCAGAATTTGACAAAACAAGCAGAAAAAAAATGAACCCAAGAAAAAGCACAAGAAGCAAAGACTCACTGGTGGGCCCAATCAGAAATCCAATAAAAAAAATGCTAACCTGGAAGCCATAATATATATGCAAGGGACCTATGCAGACTGTGCACTATGTAGGCCTCAGGTTTGCTGCCTCAGTCTATGAGGTCATATGTGCATTGATCATGTTGATTTAGAAGTCCTTGTTTTCTTGGTGTCCTCCATCTCTTCTGGCTTTTATACTCCTTCTTCCTCTTCTTCCAAAGGTTTCCCTGAGCCCTGAAGGGAGGTATTTGATGATCACATCCCATTTAGGACCGAATGTCCCAAGATCTCTCAATCTCTGTAATATGTGTGGCTTGGGTCTCTGTATTTATTCCATCTGCTGCAGGAGGAAGCTTCTCTGATGATGGCTGAGCAAGACATTTATCTATGAGTATAGCAGAATGTAATTAGAATCATTTTATTGCTATGTTTTTGTTTTGTTTGTTTTAGAACAGTAGTGTTTGGTTTCACCATAGGGCTCTGGGTTATCTAGTCTTGGGTTCTTGGTCACCCAAGCAGTATCAGGTATGGGTTCTTTCTCATGGAGAGAGCCTTGAATCAAATCAGACATTGGTTGGCTATTCCCACAAATTTTGTGCCATCATTGCCCTTGTATATCTTGCAGGCTGGACAATATTGTAGGCCAAATGGCTTGTGACTGGGTTGGTGTTCATGTTTCTCTTTTGTCAGTTTGCAGAATACCTTCCTGTACCAAAGATGATAGAACATAGGGGTGAAGGCTCAAAGTAGGCAGCAGCTTGATTTTTCAGTGTTCAGTGAGTTATGTAGGTGTTGTCTCCAGCAATGGAGCTTGGCCTTCAGTTTTTAAAGAGCAACTTATAGACTTGACAATTGCCTGGCTTGTTTGAGAATTCCCAGGGGATTTCTTTGGACAACAACTCAATTAGATATAACCCAATCCTAGTATTTAAAGCTTTATTTGATGACAAGAGAATGACAAGAGAAAACCCATATGACATTCTGTCTCCTCCATTATTTGATTACTTCATTTAGATCACCTCCATATAATGTCTATATTTCAGGAAGCTTGTACTCTATTAAAGTTTCCACACTATCCCTCAATGGCCCTTAATTTTAGCTGTCTCTCCCCATATTCTCTCCTTTTCCCCCTTCCCCTCCCACTTTCCCATTCGATCCTCACATTCCAGCCCCTCTCCATCCTTCCATAACTATCTATTCTATTTCCTTTTCCTAGGAAACTCTATCTGCCTCTCCCCTTCCCTTATCTATACCTAACCTCTGTGGTTTTACAGATTGTAGCTTGGATATGATAAACTTAACTTAACAACTAACAACCACATGTAAGCAAATATATAACATACTTGTCTTTCTGAATCTGGGATATGTCTCTCAGGATGTTTTTTTTTTTTTTTCTAGTTCCTTCCATTTTCCTGCAATTTTCATGATTTTTCTTGAATGGGTGTATAAATGTACCACATTTTCTGTACCCATTCTTCCATTGAGAGACATCTGGGTTATTTCTAATTTCTGGCTATTATGAATAGAGCAACAGTGAACATGGATGAGCAAGTGTCCCAGTGGTGAGATGAAGCATCCTTTGGTCTTGTGCCCAAGAGTAGTATACCTGGATTTTTTCGTAGATCCATTCCCATCTTCCTTAGGAATTGGCACACTGTTTTCCACAGTGGCTGTACAAGTTGGCACTTCGACCAGCAATGGATGAGTGTTCCCCTTACTCCGCATCCTCTCCAATATAAGCTATCACTTGTTTTATTTGTCTTAGCCATTCAAGGGTATAAGATGAAATCTCAAAATAGTTTTGATTTGCATTTACCTGATGACTAAGTTTTTCTCAGCCATTTGAATTTCCTCTTTCAAGAGTTCTCTGTCTAGATCTATATCCCATTTTAATTTGGATTATTTGCTTTCCTAATATCTAAGTGTTTTAGTTCTTTACATATTTTAGATATTACCTCTCTATACCATGTGTAGTGGTCTTCTTTTCCTATTAGAGTGTCACTGTGTCTGAATGGTAGTGCCCTTTGCCACACAAAGGCTTTTCAGTTTCATGAGATCCTATTTATTATTATTAGCTATTGCTGTTAGTGCCTATGCTAAAGTTGTTCTGTCAGAAAGTCTCCTGTGCCAGTGTATTCAAGGATACCTCCCCACTTTACCTTCTGTGAGGTTCAATGCACCTTGTTTTATGTTGAGGCCTTTGATCATTTTAGAGTTGAGTTTTGTGCAGGGTGATACATATGTATCTACATGCAGCCATCCAGTTCGACCATCACTCTCTGTTGAACATGCTCTCTTTTTCGTGGTGTGTATTTCTGGCTTCTTTATCAAATATCAAGTGTCCATAGGTTTGTGGACTTACGTTTGGGTCTTCAATACTATTCAATTAGTTAACATGTGTGCTTTTGTGCCAATACCATGCTGTTTTTACTCTGAAGTACAACCTGAAATCAGGGACAGTGATACCCCAGCAGATCTTTATTATTATTCTGAATTGTTTTAGCAGTCGTGGGTTTTTGTGTTTCCATATGAAGCTGAAAATTCTTTTTCAATATCTGTGAAAAATTGTTTTGGAATTTTGATAGCTATTGCATTAAATCTCTAGATTGCTTTTGGTAGGATGGTCATATTTATTATATTAATCCTATAAATCAATGAACATGGGAGATCTTCCAGCTTCTGATGTCTTTAGTTTATTTCTTCAATGTCTTAAAGTTTTTATAATAAAAGTGTTTCACTTGCTTGGTTAAAGTTACCCCAAGATACTTTATGTTGTTTTAAGTTATTGTGAATGGTGTTGTTTCCCTGATTTCTTTCTCAGTCCATTTGTCATTTGTACATAGGAGGACTACTTGATTTTGTGTGTTAATTTTAGAAAAACATTGCTGAAAGTGTTTATCAGCTGTAGGAGTTTCCTGGTGGAACTTTTAGGGTCACTTATGTATACTATCATATCATCTTCAATAAGAGATACTTTGACTTCTTCCTTTCCAGTTTGTATCTCCTTCATCTCCTTCAGTTGTGTTACTGCTCTATAAGACTTCAAGTACTATAGTAAATGGGCATGGGGAGAGTGGAAAACCTTGTCTTTTTTTCTGATTTTAGTAAAGTTTATTTTAGTTTCTCTTCATTTAATTTGATGTTATCTATGGGCTTGTTGCAAACTGCTTTTATTATATTGAGTTCTGTCCCTTGCATCTGTAATTTCCTCAGGACTTTCTCATGAGGGGGTGTTGGATTTTGTCAAAGGCCTTTTCTCTATCTAATGAGATGATCATGTGGGTTTTTTTTTTTTCATTTAGTTTGTTTGTATGGTGGATTACATTTATCAGTTTACAGACGTTGAACCATCCTTACATTTCTGGGATGACGCTTACTTGTTCTTAATGGATGATCTTTTTGATGTCTTCTTGGTTTCACTTTGCAAGTATGTTATTGGAAATATTCACATCTGCATTCATAAGGGAAATTGCTCTGTAATTCTCTTTGTTGGGTCTCTATGTGGTTTGGGTATTAAAGTAACTGTGACCTTGTAAGACAAATCAGGTGATGTTCCCTCTGTTTTCATTTTGTGGAATAATTTCAGGAATATTGGCATTAACTCTGCTTATAAAATGTCTGGTAGAATTCTGTGCTAAAAACATTAGGCCTTGGGGTTTTTTGTTGGAAGACTTTAAATTACTACTTCTATTTCACTAAGGGTTGCAGGTCTGTTTAAATTGCTTAAATGACCTTGATTTAACTCTGCTAAGTGGTATGTATGAAGAAAATTGTCCATTTCTTTTCAGTTTTCCAATTTGGTGCTGTACAGGTTTTAAAGGATGTCCTTATGTTTCTCTGGATTTCCTCCATGTCTGTTTTTATGTCCCTACTTTTTATCTCTAATTTTGTTAATTTGAATAGTTACTCTCTGCCTTCTCCTTTTGGGTGTGCTTACTTCTTTTTTTCTCTGGAGCTTTCTGATGTGCTGTTAAGTTGCTTGTATAAGATCTCTCCAATCTTTACATGTAGGCACTTAGTGCTATGAATTTGCCTCTTGGAGACAGCCGTCTTCATTGTGTCTCATAAATTTGATTATGTTGTGTGTTAATTGTCACGGAATTCTAGAAAGTCTTTAACTTCTTTTTTCTTAATTTATCTTGACCCATTTTTTCATCCAGTAGTGAATTGTTCCATTTCCATGAGTTTGAGGGTAGGAGTTTATGAAGAAGAAATCGAATCTCAAATTATTGAGTCTTTTATCAAAGTGGTAAATGATATGCAAAGTGACATGGCTTTCTGCCCCATGCATGACAGCAGGAAGAAGAAGTGTATCCAATCAACAGAAGAAAATATCTTCCTTGTATAGACAGGAAAAAGTAAGAAAGAGTGAAAGAAGGAAGCAGAGAATTAAAAATTGTTCAAAGAGACAAGAGACTCTGCTGTTCGGTCCATGTTATTTGAGCTGTGTATAGTGAGGCAATTATTTCTATGGAAGAAAGTGGTGTGAGTGAGGACTCTCCATGTAGTTATTTACAAGTAGGATGTTACCAAGCCAAGAGCAAGCTAGCTGTTTCAGAGAAAATGGCAAGGTCCTAAGCTGATCATTGATTACTGATGGGTGAGTTAAGATCATCGTAACATCTGACACCTAGCTGACATTCTCTTTATTATTCATTTAACAAATTGAGCAGCATCTATAGCAAACAGTCAGTTCTCTCTCCATGTAGCGGTTCTGAGACATTGTGTATTGTCTTTTGGTTTTGTGTTTTAGTTTGTTTTGTTTTGTTTTGTTTTGAAGCAGGGTCTCACACTGCCCAGCTGGCCTTGAACCGAATATCATCCATATGTACTTAAGGCTAGTCTTAAATTCCTATCTCTGTCCAGTGCTGGGTTAGAGCTGCAGTGTGCAACATTACACAGCTTTGAAATTTTTATTCATTTACACTTGTGGATGACACAAAGAGAATAGACAAGAATCAGAAGAGAATGAAAAAAAATCCACATGACCTCAAGCCTTATTTCTGAAGCACCACTCAACTTATTTGTTGGTGTTTTATTAGAGACCTTTGATCACGTGGTTGGCTCTTTTAGTGCTGGAGATGCGAGCTGGGAAAATGTATCCCTGGTTTATAGTCACTTAGTTTCTCTTCTGCACAAAAGAAGGAACAAGTAATAACTGGCACTCAACACACATGGCCTTAAACATTTCATTATAATTCATCAATATTTGAGAACTAAAACTATGTTTAAAAGTTAGACCAGAAAATTGTCATTTATTATTATTATTAGTAGTAGTAGTAGTAGTTAGTAGTAGTGTAGCAGCAGCAGCAGCAGCAGCAGTAGTAGCAATGTAAGATGTTACACTGTCAATCCGATTGGGTGGCCTATTTATCAGAAGTCCAAATCCTTTCTGACTCCAAATCAACACCATGTTTTCTCTTTATTTCATTTACTCTTTTTCTGGTCTCTTTTATCTCTTGGTTGGAATCTAGATTCCTCTTTTCCATACCATGCAGATTGCATGAAGTTTAGTCATTTACTGATCTTTCTCTTTTAAAGAAAATGTCAAAATTGTTTTCTGCCTGGGATTCTGGCATTGCAGACACTTGAATGCTCAGTCACTGGTAGTTGGGAGACTAGAGGGTCGGAGTGACTGGGATGCTAACATGATTTAAAGAACAGTGTTTGGCTGTCTCTCTTTCTCTCACCTCTATGGCTCTATTGTCCTCCCCAATTACTCTTTTTTAAAGAGAGATGCCAATTTTATATCACTCCACTGGTTGTTTTCTTTATTATCAATTTATTTAAGTTTACAACAGGCTGATGGGGGCTCCCACACCATTTCTCCTGTTCAGTGGTGAAGGAATGAGGTACAGAGGCTCCATACCTGTCATCAGCATCCCTTACCCTCAAACACAGCTGCTGAGCTGCAGCATCTGCAGTGATTCCACCTAGTAATGAGACAGGTACTCCCTAAGGAAAATCCTGTGTCAGCTCCTAAGTTAAGACTGTCTATCATTAAATTTACCTTTGACACAAGGCCAGTTTTTAATTTATCTCATATGTCTGCATGGTTAAGATAATTACAACAAACATGTACTATTTCTCTGACAGAAAATTAAACTGTGTTTACAAGCTAACATTGAAGTCTCTTAACATTTCATGGCTTAGAAACCATATCCTACCTTCAGGCTCTGTTCTTGAGAATGAGAGTGATTTAACTATTTCGGTTTTGGTTCACTGTTTAGGTTTTGAAAGGTTTTTTAATGTATTCTAAAACAAAAATGGTATATAAATATGTATATGTGTCAGTCACATTATATTTGTACACATGTAAAATGTGTAGCCATATCTGTCAACTTTAACAATCTGTTAAGTCTTGTAGGGGTGGAGCTAATTATGCAGTGGTGGGCTGAGAAGCAAATTCAAACATCACTTGTAGGCTTGACACTGCTGCCGTAAACACAGAGCCCACCTGCCAGTGTGACTCCTCTCCCATTCCTTCTCACTCTCTTCTCTCTTCTCTCTTCTCTCTTCTCTCTTCCCTCTCCTCTCTCTCTCTCTCTCTCTCTCTCTCTCTCTCCTTCCTTTCTCCATTTCCACCTCTATTTTTGTGCTCAGTGTTAAGTTCAAATATTAAGCATGTGAGGAATGTTCATAGACCAGTATAGTCAGATTGGGATGAGGGGAACCCATTGTGTTTTGTGCTACCGAAATATCACCAGCTAACAAGAGCTATTCAGTACGACCAAAGGAGGGCATAGATCTGCTTTGCATATTTAACTACGTTTGGTTTTAGCTTTTTAAACAGTACTTTTCTGACTTTATATTTTTTGACAAAATGTAAATATATAGGTAAGAGACCATGCAGTCTTTCTCTAGTGAATCTCGTGCCTTCTATCTATGTGGTGGGTAAAGTTTGCACATTTCAATACTTTTACACAAATCTTTTTTAAAGGAATTCATCATTCCCTGAAAGAATTAGTTGAGCATAGAATATTTGCTTTATGCCATTATTATAACTAAATCTTCGGTTCTAAAAACAAGAAAATATCTGCCTTCATGATCTAGGCAAAACTAACAAACATGTGTTGGGGCTATGTAAATGGCTTACATGTAAATTGCTTATCAGATAATTCCGAGGCCCTGAGTTCGGATCCCTGGCATTCATTTAAATGCTGATCATTTTCTTATATCTACCAAGGCACAGGTGTTAGTCCTCTTTTGTCTTTATACAGATGAGTAAAACACTCATAATATGCAGTTAACTTTTCACATGGGTAGATTGTACATCAAGTATACTCTTAGGTTAGATACTTATGTTAGAGACTTCTAAATCAGGTGTTCTTTGTGAATCATGTGACATGTATATACCATATATATCATATCTATGTCTTCCTGTTCATTAACGGTTTGGTATAAATTAATATTTAAAGTCTCCATTGATAGTGTTCACTTCTTTACTCATCTATATATCTATATTCCCTTTCTCCTCTATGGGAAAAATAAAATGAATCATAGCAAAATGTCAGGTTGTGTATAGGACATACTTGCAAATCCTGTGACACACTGTGACTTGTATTGTTGGTAGTCAGACAATTATATTGGTATGTACTAATATGTCAAAAGTTACTAACGGAAATTGGGCTTCATGATTACTACAATTCTACCACAGACTATGTAAAGCAATACAATAATGAATCAAAGTGCTCTGGAAACCACACCCGACCCCACCCCAGAGAGGCTAGCATTGTCTGTCACTTGACAGAGGCACCCCTTACCCCTTGTCCAATTTATGCAGACTCCAGACAAATTAAAGCCATATTTAGACCTTTGTTTTTTTCCTTATATGTAGAATGAAATAAGTACAAATTTAACTCCAAAATCATTAATATTCAAGAACATTTAGGTTTCATTTTCAAGAAATTGAAAGTGCACTACTCGAATGGCTGGGAAAACAAAAACAACAACAAAAACTCTTCCTGAATTATACCTTAAAAATTATGACCCATTGATGGGAAGACAACTTAGTAAGAGTACTTCCTGTGAAAGGCCTATTATATGAGTTCAAACCCCCAGTCCCATAAAAGTAAGGTGTGGTCACCTGTGCACCAGAAAACAGAGATAGGTGTATCTTGTGAGCTTTCTGAACAGACAGCCTGGCAGAAATGGCAAGCTTTGAGTGAGATGTACTGTCTCAAAAGATCTGGTGGGGAGCTTTAGAGAAAGACACGATGTTTGGCCTTCACATGTATGTGTATGTGCATACATTACACACACTAAAAAAGAAAGAAAAGAAACCATAATACTACCACTTAATATATATTCATGTTTTACTGTCAAATTCTCTAAAATACTTCAGTAGCAGTAGAAGCATTTGACTCAACTTCATATTTATTCTTTATCTTGATACATCCCTAGGAATATACTGTTTTAATTCTTTCATGAACATGAGCCAGAAGTTTAAAACCAAAATTAACACACCCACGAGTGAGACCGCAGAGGTTTCAGGATGCAGGCTGCAAGGCTGCAGCAGTGCACACAGCGAGGTATCACACTTTCTTCTAACACTAAAACCTGACTATCTGCATCAACTTGGTAATTCACACAGAGTTCAATTTAGCCTGTAGGGTAATGAATAAAGATCCTTCTCCTTGGGCTTTTATGCTTTTCATTAATTTGATGCTTAATCCTTCACTGGCTCAGTGGGAAAGCAAGCAGCATTTTGAGTTGAAAAGTTCACAATAGCAGAGCAGCCATCCCTGTGCCTCATAGAAGGACCAATAGTAAAAGGACTACTGAGCAGCACATATGAGAAAAAAAGTCATCTCTGGACTTGGAGCCACCCTTATGAGTTGAATAATTTAAAGTATAAGCAGCAAAGTTGTGGAAATGCTATGTGTGTGTTTGTCTGAATTAGAGTATATCCTCTCTTGAGATCAACAAGACTGCGGTGTAGACCTCTCTGTCAGAATCCATCTCTTGAGTTTGACCGTGTATTCTACGTTCCCAGCCTTTTTCCTTAGCAGTGCATAGTAGGTCTGGCTTACAGTGATCAGCAGTATTTCTATGCTCTACATTCTGTGGTTCTGTAATTTGATTAAAATATTCTCCAGTTATATGTATATACTATTCAAAATTTAACACTTTTGAAAACTAGAAACAAATTTTACTGATTACTGTATCTCCTGTGCTTTATTAAGATTACTCATTAACAATCATTAAGCTAATATGTATATGTGTGTATAAATATATATGCATATATATACACATAAATATATGTATGTGTGTGTGTATATATATATATATAGAGAGAGAGAGAGAGAGAGAGAGTGTTCAGTTATCAATAATGATGGAATAACAAAGTAAAAAGAAACCACCAGTACCTTTTACATAAGGTGATGCTCAACTCTTTTTTGCTGCAGTATTATGCAGCTTTGCCTTTCCCATGTTGCAAATTGATTTTCTGGAACACATCTACTGCCTATTAGGAACACCTTGTTTTCAGCCTTACCCACCCCACCTCTGTGTCTGCAGAGCACAGGCCAGTACGGAAGATTTGTACAATAAATACATTTGCTCTTTTATTTTGCCCTTTGTAGAAGTAGTGAACAGGGAACAGCAGAGATGGCTCAGTGGTTCAGCTATTGCTGCTCTTCAAGAGGACTCAGCACTTATATGGTGGCTTACAACCATCTGTAGCTCCAGTTGCAGAGAGTCCAATAAGGTACCAGGCATTCATGTGGGTAATACAAACATATAGGCAAAATACTTGAACCCATAAAAATAGACTTGGAGAAGTAAGTGAACACAGAGGAGAAAAAAAGATTACATTGATGTTATATAAAAAATATGATTTAACAAAATGTAATTTAAGTGCATCTTTAAGAGACAAATCACAATGAATAACAATGACAAAATCATTATCTCTGTAACATTTAAGTATTGTTTTTCCTAATGCAAGGAAAAGCTACAAGTTTATGAAACCTGGAAGAACTCTTGGAAATGATTCCTAAGATACCAGAATTTCCAGTTCACAAAGTCTGCTTTCATGAAAAAAATCAGTTTGCAAAATATTCAATTCACTGCAGACTGTGAGGGGACAAATAAAAGAATATTTTATTTAAGTGTTATTCTCAAAGATAGGAACATAGAGGTTGGGGCCATTATGCTTGCCAAAGAAGAAGGTAGATTTTGGGATGTATTCTATTGTAAAGGAGTTTTTTAAATGAAAAGCTGAAGAAAGAGTATAACTATCAAGAGCCTGGCTCTTGAGAAGGTGCCATGGGATACTGGGGCAGGTAACAAGGAAGAAGGTGGATATAAGAAGTTTGGAGGCCTGATTTTCTATCCCATCAAGCTCTAGCTGCTAAGTACTCCTTAAATCCCTAGATAGGTTTTCAAGTGGCACAACATCTACCCTTGAAATATGTAACAGAACCCAGCCGAGAATGTCAGATAAGAGATCCAGCAGCTGAAGAGATGGCTCAACTGTTAAGACACACGCTACTCTTGCATAGGACCAGACAGAGTTCCATTCCCAGCACCCATATGGGGCAGTTCAAAACCACCTATAACTCCAGTTCCAGGGTATCTGCTATCCTGTTCTTGCCTCCATGTATATCTCTTTGTGAATATATGAAGATACATGTACACGTAAAATAAATAGAAAACATCTTCAAAAAGCGTGAGACTTATTCAACTTGAAAATTTACCCCTAAAAACAGTCCTTACCACTATGTGTTTGTGTGCTCAAACCTTTCATCATTGGAAAGCAATCACTCACCTCTTTCTAAAAGCAACATTCCCAAACACTGAAGTACTAGTTAGGAATGCTGTCTGCCCCCACCCCTAACTGTGAGCACGTGCACACGCACTGAGCAGTTCAGACTACAGCATCAATAGCAAAAGCTTTGTGTACCCATGTCACTAGGACAAGGAAATTTCTTGACCAGGATACTCTGCTATGTATTTCATTCCATCCCTATGAAGAATAACAAAGTTTCCTATCCAGTTGATAGAAATTCTTCTTCGAGGGTCCCGTAAAAATGTTACTACTATTACATAAGTCATTTGTTTTTCAAAATAACTCATTTCCTATGATCACATATCTTAAGAAATTGCTGTGTAAATGACCCAACGTAAGAGTTGTTTTCCCCAACTTTCTAGAAATGTGTACTTTTTTTTTCCTCCCATCTTCCTAGAAACTTACTGAAGAATATTTTCACAGATTTCTAACACCAATTATATAGACTCGGCAAGGTTAAATTTGTTTGCTGGAAGGACTAGAATGATACAGGATAATTTTAAGGTCATAGTTTTATTTGTCATCTGCACCAAAATTTTACAGCTATTCCCTATGCCCAAATAGAAGATGTTAGTTTTTGCATAAGTACTAAGCAGCTATATTCTATCCCATTCCTGTCTACATCATTACTTGAAAGGCGGGGAGCAATATCACATTTCATAGCACTCATACTATGTAATAGATTATATTTTCCCTCTCATTAGTCACACTGCTTAGTTCAAGTTCCCTTTGCTTAAAGTTGGCTTATGTTGTATTTTAGCATTGATTTCAGTGAAGACACTCACTGTTTTTGTCTAAAATAGAGTTTAGTTTAACTACTCCTTTTATGGATATATGGATATATTATGAGTCAGAACCCTTATTTCTAAGAAAATTGAGAGAATTTGCATTGCAATATTATTTGTACTGCAATCTAAAACTATGAAGTTACTATACTATAAATGTAATAGCTGCCAGCCTTGGAGGTGTTTAGATCAAGAGCACTAACATAGAAGTTGGGTATAATGGTAACAATAGCACTTGGAGGGCAGAGACAAACAAATGGATTCCCTGGAACTACCTGGCTAGTCAGTCTAGATAAAATAGTGAGCAGGTTCAGTGAGATACACTGTCCCAGAACTCCAAGGTAGAAATCAATAGAGAAAGACACATGACCTCAAGTCTCCAAGCATGCTCGAGTACATATGTGCTCACACACACACACAAGCACACACATAGACAGAGAGACAGAGAGAAAGAGACACAGGGAAAGAGACCTGGGGGGGGGAGAGACAAGAATAAGTCCAATGTAAGAATTACCCCTCTGTAGATGTGAATTTCTGAAAAGGCTCTATACTACGCACACTATTCCTACATTCTACTCTAAACTATTTTATGGAATAGACCAATTAGGTTATGGCATTTTAATCATTATAAAATGCTAGTTAGTTTACTAATAAAAGCCTAAGTTTCTGCTTTTCCTCAATATTGGCTCAACTACAGCTATCCATTTGGTGACAGTATTGGTTGGGTTCCCCTAAAAAAAAATCTCAAAGATTTGTAGTGATTTAATCAAGGCAGAATCCGAGGCAGTGAGGTAGGGAAAGGAAGGCACACTTTACTATGTACTTAAGTAACATCAGTGGGCAGCAGGAGCTCGATCACATTAGAGTAGTGTGGGAGAGCAGGAAGCCTTAGCATTCCTCCAGTGGCTCCATTTGGCATTGGCTTAGGTCTGTTGTGGAGTCATTAAATTTCTGGTATCGCAGGGGATAGAAATATGGGTGCTGATGACTACAGTAGCTGTAAGGAATGCTCAGGAGAAACTCACAGGTGCCTAGAGAACAACAGCCTTCCAAACCAGAAAGTAAGCACCAAGGAGGCTGGCCAGGACCACAGCAGCATATATCTGCCTATTGCTTTGGAACCAGGCCCTTTACCTACAAGGGTTGTCAAGCACAAAAGAGCACACTGGAAACAAGACAGTGTGAACTCCTCTCCTACTTCCCATCTTTTCCTCCCCTTGCCTCTCTTCCCCTCTCCCCTTCAATGTTGTTTATATCTCACCTTTGGTCATGTACCTTGTTTCTAAGGTAACAATAGTCAGAGGTTTTGAGTTACACAGTTTTCCGGTCCCTTGTCACATCCATTGTAATTCAAATTCCAAAATGTCACTTGTGACCATGTTGAGACGATCTTAGGGTCTTATTCTATCCTTCCTATGTACTGTCCTGGAGGAAAGAACAGGAAAATCCCAAACATTCTGAACCCCAGTCTCTCCAGTTCTTCTCTGTCATTACAGAGTCAGGAGAGCCATGGAGGAATTCTGTTATGGTAAAACGTCCATGGCTGTTGGTCTCCCTTGTTGGTAAAGGCTACTTCAGAGCAGCATGGGAGCTTACATGGGATTTAAGCAGCTGGACTAAGAATTTGCTTTTGTTTGGAGAGAGATTTTTTTTTTAACTGGTGATGGTAATTTAGTCACTTCGGACTACTAAACTTCCTGAGTCTACATGACCATACTGGGGAACTACAGCAGAATGTGAGCTTTGTGATGAGGGTCCTTGGAAATGCTCCTGGAGGTCAGAGAGCAGAAGGCAGCTTTATGAAAGTGCTCAAGAGAAGTTGGGCTCCTGCCTTTCCCCAACTGCTTATTTCCTGGCAGAGGACTTGGATATGAAAGGGCACGAGACAAGCAACCAGGGTCTAGGAGTGCTTAATAAGTACATCTTAAAAGTGATGGTTTTGACAATTTAAGTCAGAATAAGTTAAATGTGTTTTATAAGCACCAAGTGGATTTGATGCAAAAAAAAAAAAAAAATCGATAAGGAATCTTCTTCTGACCCCTGTGAAAACCTTTCAAACCGGTTTATACTAGATTACGCATTAGTTCTGAGCTGTGCCTTACTGCCTCTTACATAGTCAGAGACATTTATGGTACTTAGTAAAGCAGGAAACATACTTTAAATTAATTTTACTTAAGTGTGTCTTCATTGCATAGCTTGTTTAAGATGTGACTGCATAACATTTTTTAATTCATTGCTGTTTGGCAGTTTTCACATCTATTTGTTGATACATAGCAAATTGCTTAATGATTTTGCACTTCATGGTCTTATTCTATAATAAGCTGTAGGAAAAACACTCTTGATAGAAGCAATTTAATCGAGCTGTGTTTCTGTGTGAGAAACAGAAGGGGCGGGAGCAGGAGGGGGAAAGGGAGGAGAGAGAGAGTGTGTGTGAGTGTATGTGTTAGTTCACTGAGAGGTCTGATAAATACCCACCCAGAGACAGGAGGAGTCATTCAAGCCAGGTCAAAGCTTCTTCAGTGTTTGCTTTTCCCCAGTCTGGGAAGGACTTACTGCTGATATTTAATTGATTCAAGATAAACAAGGTAAGTTAATACTCCCTATTTGTATTTACTATACCCTAACAGGAATGTGTTGGTTAATTTGTAACTTTTCACAAAGCTGAAATTAAAAGCCAAATTCCTATATTTTCCTGAACCCTTTAGTGGTACATAACTGTTTTAAAGGTGTTGTTATACTCAAGGTTACTAATAACTGAATGGAAAGGGAAAAAAAAAACTGTGTTATACCATGGCTGAAGTACTTATAGAGGGATGTTTCCGTGACCTGTTTAGTTGTATAATCACATTTCTCAAACGTGATTAACTTTAAAGTCAGACTCACTGGATTTTAAAACTGTTCATGAAGTTCAAAGGTGCTTACAGTCATTAGCACAGAGTATACTCTTGGTGCTATCCCAAAGTTAGAGTGTTCTTTAAAGCAGTTTGATTTCTGTTCCAAATTGTCAGCTATATTACATGTACCAAAACCTTTTTACATAGAAGTAAATGTCACTTCTTTATATGGGCATTTCTTTTGGAAATTTCAAGAAGTATATTTTACTTTGCATTTTGAAATAAGTCACATTTTCCTAGCTAGGCTCCACACGTGTCCTTTGATTGTTATGTTCAGACAAGGTCCAGAGAAGTGTAGCTTGTTACATCACAGGAAAACAAGCATGCTTACAGTTTGATGAAATCTTAAAAGTGGATTTAGGGAAGTTGTAGTAGGGGTGGGAGGGGGAAGAACAGAGGGTGGAGTGACTGTAATCCAAAAGCATAATGCACATGTATGAAGCTGTCCAGGAATAAATTTAGTCAAAAATTGATTGCTTTTGGCCTTGAGATAATGTATACAGAGAAGGATACTCTGATAACTTCATCCTGATTCTCCTTCTGTTCAGTCATATGCTGCTGTCATAGACAGTGGGAATGAAATTGAAAGTGACTTTCTGTCATCACTAACACTTTTGCCAAGGCCACTCTGAGAACACTCTCAAAACGGACAGTTTTACATCTCTGTATTCAAAACCAGCATCCTCCTCCAACAGCTGATCTGCATGGTAACGTCAATGTTTATCAGCACTTCCCTTAATTGCTTCTATGTCTGCTTTAAAAATCAAACTCTAATGGAAGATGCTTTGCCTGTTTAGGGTTTTATAACATATTAAAGAAGAGATTTCCCCATGTAGCTTTCTATTCTGTTTATACCTTTGGTGCTCTGACTAATACTTGTATGGAATTAATTCACAATTTTTAACTCAATATTTAACATCTACCTTCCAAAGCAGGGATTATGCATGGAATGAAAGCATAAATATACTTAGGATGGCTGTAATACATTTGGGATTTATTCGTTCCCTCCCCTAATTCCCAATATAGTTTCAGTCATCTGTCTTGAAAGGAATCTTAACATCTGTTTAGTTTTACACAATGTTTGCCTTTAACTAACTTAGTGAAATGCCTCTTTCTTCTTATCTGAGCTTATTTATAGGTAGCAAGAAATTGTTTTCCACATCCGTGAATAGATTCCTCTTTGACACCCTCACATTTTAAACTTGGAGTAAGAGCAACAGTACAGAGTTAGTGTTGTCTGTATTTTTTTAACCCAAGTGAAAAGTGAATAGGATCCATTTTTGGCTTCTCTGAGGAAATTACAAAGGCTATATACTCCTTTGTTATCATAGCTGAAATCTAGTCAGTAACTGTCTTAGTTAGAGTTTCTATTGCTGTGATGAAACACCATGACCAGAAGCAATTTGAGGAAAAGGAATTATTTGTCTTACATTTTCACATCACTGTTCATCATTGAAGGAAGTCAGGGTGGGTAGGTACTAAAACAGGACAGGAACCTAGAGGACAGAGCTGATGCACAGGGCACGGAGGAGTGCTGCTTACTAGCTTCCTCCTCGTGGCTTTCTTAGTCTGCTCACTTATAGAACCCATGACCATCAGCCTAGGGATGGCACCACCCACAATGGGCTGCGGGCTGGGCCCATCAATCACTAAGAAAATGCTCTACATGCTTGCCTACAGCCTAATATTATGGAAATATTTTCTCAGTTGAAATTTCCTCCTCTGAGATGAATATACCTTGTTTCAAGGAGATATAACATGTCAGCACAGTTAACCCCTTGTCAACATGACACACAAACACATCACTGTTAAGCCACAATGTTTCCTGTCTTATTCATCTCCAGGATCATACATTATTATCAACATCACAATACAAAACATTTTAAACTTTAAAAAGTCCCACAAATCTCACAAGGTAACTCACCCAGTAGACATTTGCTGAGGACTATTTTTCACAAAGCATAGTGCTGAGTAGGAGGTAAATGGAAGTGTGTGTATTCAGATTATGATTTATCAATAACTAAGAGTGTATTGTGCCTCTGTCATTAATATGAGGTTTCCATAAAAGAGACCGAGGTCAATTACCAAATTATTAGTTGGGGAATAATGAATAATAGTAAATAGTCATTTAGATAGCATTGTCAGTAGAGCTTAGTTGCATAGAAAGCTCATCCAAGAGTCTTAAAAAGTTGAAAGAGAAATAATAAGAAGTGATTCCCAAGTAGGGGAGATGCTACAGGAGAAGCTGAGGTAAGAAGAGCGAAGAGTTGAGGTAGTAAAAATCCCAATCATGTTTTGATAGTGATTGTAATCACAATGATCTTATGGACATGGGAAATTTCTAGAAGGACAGTTTAAGCCTATTAAATGACCATGACGGTCAACCACAAAAGTAGAACCTACAGGGGATACATATAAATAGGTTAATATTATAAGCAATTGGCTTAGAAAAGCTGTTAGCCACACAGCAAGCCACAAAGGATGGGTAGGATAGAGTTCTGATGAGCCAGATGAATCTGCAGTCCTGGGAAGAATTTCTGCTTCACCCAGGAAACCTCAACTCTACTCTCAAGGAAGGACATCAGACATTCTGCATTACCTGAAATGAGCTCACTTCTTTGTAAGGTCTATTGATTACTTGCTCAAGTCTTATCTACAGAATCATCATCACAACACTTGTGTTTGGTTAAGTAACTGGGGATAGGGAAAGCTGGAGGGATGTCTCAATGGTCAGGAATGCTTATTGCTCTTGCAGAGGGCTGGAGTTTGTTTCTCAACACTCAGATTGTACAGCCTGTAATTCCAGCTCCAAAGGATCTGATGCCCCTTGCTTCCCCAGGCACCTAAACTCACAAGCACAGAGCCACACCCCGTGAGACACATGCATACACATTATTAAAAATAATAATAATAAAGTCTTTGTAAAAAAGATGTAAAATATACAATAAACCTCCAAGTGCTGTAACTTGAAAGTGCTCGTGGTGATTTTCTAGGTGAAAAATGAAAAATCTGTTAGCTATTAGGAGCAGAAACCTGAGGTGTTATGGAGACTGGAGTGCAGCCATGAGATCGATCCACTGGGAAAATTGTCAAGTAGTCGGTAGAGTTAGACTTTCAAAGACTACTGTAGAACTTCTGCATTTGAGGTGAAGGGAGAATTAATTAAAAGCAAAGAGGGCAGAGGGTCAAATATCTAAGGAAAGAACAACAACTTACAGTCTTAGCTATCCTTATTCACATCATGATTCCTCACTGGCTTTCCAAGATTTCTTTCCTTTTCTCGAGACAGGGTTTCTCTGTTGTAATTCTGGCTGTCCTGGAACTCACTCTGTATAACAGGCTGGCCTCGAACTCACAGAGATCCGCCTGGCTCTGCCTCCGGGTGCTAGGATTAAAGTCCTATATCACCACCACCCAGCTCAAGATTTCTAATTGGTAGGGAACATTGCTGGTGGTTCCCCTGAGTTGGGATGTTGCTACCAGATTACCAAACAGAATTTTTACTGAAAATAGGTTAATAGTCTTATCTTTAACAACAACAACAAAAAGGATTTCTTTATTTTTATTAATTGTAAATTTTTATTAATATTTTAATAAAAAATAAATGCCCCACTTTCTCCCTTTCCATTCCTTCTTCTAACTCTTCTTATGTGCCATCCCTCCAAGCCCTCTCGTCCTCCTCGCTCCTTCTCAAACTGATGTCTTCTTTTTGTTTTATTATTAGTGATACACACAGACACACACACACACACACATATATACACACACACATACACACACACACACATATATACACACACACACATATACACACATACACACACACACATATACACATACACACATATATATACACACACACATATGTATATATACATACACACACATACATATGTGTATATATACACACACACATATGTATATATATACACACACACATATGTGTGTGTATATATATATACACACACACATATACACACACACATATGTATGTATATGTGTGTATATATATATATATACACACACACACACAACCTGCTGAGTCTTTTAAGTGACTTGGGTGTATAAAATTTCAAGGACGGCCACTTCACTTTGGAGAAGCAATTAGGGGCTCATCCCCTGGATAGACTAATTCTCCCTCTCTCAGTAGTCAGTAGTTGCCTGTAGTTCTCTGTCTGGGGGTGGGACCCCATGAGATTCACCCCTTCAGCATTAGCAAGTGTATTGATATTGATATTGCGATTGTTTAGGCAATGATATTGTTGAGGTTCATGAACATAGCTTCTCTGTCTTTTCTAGCAGACACCATCTCACAGCAGAGTTCTTGATCCTCTGACTCTTAAAAAAATATTTAATTTTTTTTTGAGATTATAGTATAATTATATTATTCCCCCTTTCCTTTTCTTCCTCCAATATATATGTAAATACATACATATTTCCAAATATAACCCATTCAATCTGTATAATGTTACTTGTATGTATGTTTTCAGGGCTCAACATTTGATAATGGGATAACCAATTTGTGTGCTTCTTCAGGGATGCCTGTTTTCTCTGCTCTCATCATTCTTTAGTTGCATATAGTTGTTCTTCGTGTAAGACTGAGGCCTCCTGGCCTTTCCTTGGTCCACTTTAGCATGTCTATTGTTGTCCTTGTTCGGCTAAGGTTTAGGTAGTCATTTTGGTGAGACTTTAGGGGTGTATGTTCTGACATTATCACAGCAAACTCGTGATTCCCTGGCGCTTACAGTCTTCTGCCTCCCTCTTCTGCAATGTTCCCTGAGCCTCGAGGTACAGGAGTTGTGTTGCAGATGTATCTGTTAGGGCTGGGCTCCATGGTATTCATTGATTTCTGTATTATAACCAGTTGTGTTCTGTAATGGTCTCTGTTTGCTGCACAGACAGGTTTGATTATGATTGAGGGCTACATTTACTTTGTGTGTAAGGGTAAGTTTCAGAAAGCAGTTACAACTTCGGCTTGTCTACGCATGTAGTGGTAGTAGGTTCTCTTCTAAATTCTGTGTCTTCACCCTCTCCAGGGAGTTGGGTAGGTTCCTGGTACCAGACATATTTCCCTCATGGTGAGTGAGCTTTAAGTCCAACTAGAGAGCTGTTAGTTTCCACAAAGATATGAATGTCACTATTATACCTTTAGGCATTGCTTTCTATGCTGGTCATTATTGTATTCCACAGACATCACCGTTGCATGGGACTATTGATCACTTTCCTCCCTTGTTAGCTTGCATAGTTCTTTGTTGTATAGTGCTATACCAGAATATACTTTCTACTATAGTACTGTGCAAGATAGACCTCCAGAAGGAAACTCTAAGATTAGACCTTGTTCAGATGTTCCAAGTCCTGTGTCCTGAGTAAGCCATGTCTTCAGCAATAGGGGTGTGCCTTCAACCTCTGAGAGGCAACCAAAGTTAATAGCAATAGCCTGTGTTGTAGTGGGAGTCATTTGGACTACTCTGATCAACAACGTGAGTAGAGATTTCTCTTGTCTGGTACTGGGGTTTTCGTTAGATAGTCTATGACCCTTGTAGGGAGCATTGTCAGCTCAAGTGGAATAACTTTAAGTTTGTATAATATGTGTTTGTGTGTATACACATACACTTAATTGTATTGTGTATAATTTAAATAAATATAAAATAAGCTGATTCCTTGAAGTTTTATCAAACATCCTTGGTATTCTTTGTCTCATTTTTTTTTTCTTTTTTTCTTGAAAGTAGATTCTTCTCTCATACAATTCTTCCCAGCTACATTTTCCCCTCCCCCCCACTCCTCCCAGCTACCTCTCCTCTTCCCCAGATCCATTCCCCCTTCACTTCCCTTTCAGAAAACAGCAGGCTTCCAAGAAACATCAACCAAACACTACAAAACAAGATACAGTAAGACAAATTGAGTCCCATTTTTTTTTGATCATGTGTGTGAAAGAGTTGCTTGTGAATGCAGTACCTGTGGAGGCCAGATGAGGGTGTTGAACACCTGGGAGCTGGAGTTACAGGAATCCTGAACCTGAACTTGCTGGCACCACAGACTTTTATACATATGCGAGCGAAAAACACACACACACACACACACACACACACACACACAAGCTCGGGTGCTAGCGACAGATCATGCATCCTCTACTAGAATAGTATATTCTCTTAACCAGTGAACCATGTCCAGCCTCTAAGGTAGTAGCTTTTACTGTTAACCTGGACATTACAGTTGAACTATGATAGATAAGGTGGCTCTAGATGGCTGATATTTAAAGACAGAACAAACAACAAAAAATGGAGCTGTGACAGAATTACTTAACTGGAAAGAGTTCTCTGGACTGTTACTTAACAGTCTTGCCTATCTTTTGCCTTCGTCATCTGTCTGGTTGTTGTTGTTGTTCTGACATAGGGCAAACATCACTATGAGAGATTCTTTAGCTCCAGCAGAAATGCTGATATGATCCTTCGTCCTAATACTAAAGTATATTTTGTCCTGAAATAGACAAGCTTACCTGGTTTCCTCCCCACAGGGTCATCAGTTCCCCTTGTCCTCCCCACAGGGTCATCAGTTCCCCTTGGTGTCAAGTCCACAAGGCTTATAAAAACAATCCATGTACTTGTGTGTATGTGTGTGAGTTCACATGTGCACCTGGGTGCATATGAATGGAACAAAGCTATGAGCATTCATACATGTGTATGAGAAAGCGGAAAATGTGTAAAAGGTTGCTGCATATGTGAGTGATGCTTCCCCAGGACACCAGAAAGCTAGAAAGTTAAGGATCAGGGGAAGCCATCTGAGGAAAAGACACACACACATGCGCGCGCGCACACACACACACACATGCACACATGCACCAACAAAAGCACACACATAAGTACACACACTGTAGAAAGAGAAGTTTTGAAAATGTTGGATTTTAAATAGTAGAAGTAAAGACAGTGAGGTGGAGAAGAAAGGAAGGAAGCATATAAGAGGAAAGCTGGGCAGGAGGTGGGAGGGTGAATGCTATTCTGATAGGGTGCTCGCTGGAAAAGGGCAAATGTCATTCTAATACAAATGACAGGGAGGAGAGATTTGAGAAAGAAAATGATATATTTGGAAGGGAGGCAGGTGGGGAAAATTATCTTCCCAAGATTATAAAAGGAGAATGGGTGTCAGGAAAAAAAAAAAAAATAGGGTCTTTTTCTGGAAATACTGGTTTTTGTTACTGGAAAATTTTGAGATTTTTAAACTGTCAGCTAGACTTAAAGATGTCTTTTGTTTGTTTGTTTCTGGTTTTTTTGTTTGTTTGTTTGTTTGGTTAGTGTGTATGTGTGTGTGTTTGAGACAGGGTTTCTCTGTTGTAACTCTGGCTGTCCTAGAACTCACTCTATAGACCAGAAGGCCTTGAACTCACAGAGATCAGCCTGCCTCCCTTGCTAGGATTAAAGGCATGTCCCACCACAGCTGGAAGATTTAAAGTATTTTAAAGTACTTGTAAAATTAAAATTTATTCCTTTATTTTCTCGTTCTCTCTGGTCCTCTCTCCCCTCTCTCCCTGCCCCCTATGTAATCTGAAGTTTGGCAAGAGTCCATGCAAATTAGTTTAATACATCTTTCAGCTGGGCCTGACCTGGCTGCATAGCATCCTTTACAAGTACTAGTAAGTCAAACTGTGAATCACTCCTCTGATAACTTTTCTAATTGAAATATTTACATGATCCTGTGGGACACTGTGTTATATAAATTCTAAGATGTGAAAATCTAAAGCTCGAGTGTCTTCCTCCATTAACAAGCTGTTAGAACGACTTAATCAAGAGTAGAAGCATCATCCAGAATTGAATTTTACAATTTCATTTTTGGCTCATTTTATGTTTGAAGGTTGGTAGTTTTATTCCCTCCAAGAATTGACTAAATTCTCCCCCAGAACACCAGAGAACTGGAAGAAGTTTAGGATCAGATTATGCACAGAGGAAAAAAAAAGATAAATTTACCTGGAACTAGGCACACTATGAACCCCTGGATGGTAGTCAAAGGCACTAAGCAGGATACTTCGGATCAGTGTGCAGATCATTGGGTCCTTCAGCAGTAGCCTGGCCAGGGCTCAGTAAATTGCAAAGCAACCAGTATAACTTAGAACTACTGGGTTTGAGTTTTAGTTGTGCCATATACTCTGTGACTGTATCAAAATGACCTAACACCTATCATCCTCAATTTCTTTATGAATAAGTACAAATAATTTTGCAAGTAGCAAACATAATGATTTTGTGACTGACAGTATACCCATGGCATAATCTAGAGAGGCCTGAGCTTACAATTTTAATGCACATATAAAAATAAGGTAGCAATCGGAACTGCTGTTTCAAAACAGACAGCTGAAATACCCAAGCTCAGGCTTATAAGCCCTATGGCTCCAGAGGCATGCTAGAAATTACTGCATCAGAGCATATAGTCTCTGCACATGCTGTAGATATGGGCTGGTGATAATTCCATCCCACATTAGTACTGTGTCGCAATGTCCTTGTGAAGCACAGAATCCAGAACAGCTCTTCATTCTACAGTTGGAATCCTGGTTCACTATTTCTCTGAGGTTTAACTTTTACAAAATTAGCCACAATCTTTTGTCAGAATTGTTTTGTGTGTTCCTGTGACAGTTCTGTTCATTGGTGTCTTTGTATGTGTGTGAGTGTGTGTGTGTGTATGTTTGTGTATTTAATCTAGCAAACAGTGGATGATGATTTCAAATCCAGGAGGAAGCACCTATTGCGTATTTTGTTTTTGTTTTTTTGTTTTGTTTTTTTTTTTTTTTTTTTTTTTTTTTTTTTAGTTTTGTTCTGTTTTTCAGATTAATTTAAACCTAGGCCACTTATTTTCATTTGAACAGATGTAAACTTACTTTTACAGAAATACTGCTATTATCAGCTTAAGGTAGC
Organism: Cricetomys ansorgei; assembly: GCA_026225945.1. Classification (NCBI taxonomy): domain Eukaryota; kingdom Metazoa; phylum Chordata; class Mammalia; order Rodentia; family Nesomyidae; genus Cricetomys; species Cricetomys ansorgei. The sequence goes on from JAMJFZ010001815.1 coordinate 20,504,612, forward strand.
AGATGCATGAAGAACTTTTATTTTATTTTGTCTCTTTTTAAGGGCAATTTCGAGAGCATTATCGCCTTTCACTTCCCTCCTTCAGAGTTATATTTTGAACCAGTTTCTAAGAAAAGAGTGGAGCCCAGGTGGTTTCATTTGATGGTCCTGTTTTACAGTGACCAGGTTCCTTTTCATTGTGGGGACACTATATAGGACTATAGCAAAATAGTACCACTTTTTAGTTTAAAACTGAAACTTTGAGATGCTGAAGTCCTTGAGTGTTGGATTGATCCTGATAAAGTGTGAACAAATGGCGTGTGACAGTGAAATTGCCGTGAAATAAGCCTAGGCTGAAAAAGACAGAACACTGTTTTTACGTATGGACTAGCACTAGCATGCAGAGTCAGCCACTGCCTTCACTGTGGTAGTAAGGAGCGCAGAGGCCAGAGACTAAGGATTTGCCACCACTGTGTCTTGTGTTCTTTAAGCAAAATGTCTACATGTGGATGCTTTTTTATTATTTTTAAAGTTCTAGTTCTAAACTAATTTAACCCACTTATTCACTATCATTTCAAGGTTTTCAGCTCATTGTTAATTTTCAAGGTGCATATATCTTAAAAGCTCATCAAGAAAAATCATCTAATACGCTTGTAAATTTTCATCTGCTCCAATGACAAGGTGTCAAGCTTGGTTTTAGCTTGTATGATAGTGTCTTTCTTCTAAGAGGGGCTATCAGCTTCACAGTCTTGACTAAGTTCATTTGTTCCCACTTGTTTAAGTGTAGTTCCTACTTGTTTAAGAACCAGTTCATAACACTTCTGTGTGGTTTACAGAGCCTGTCTCTAATCCATTCAAATGTCAGAACTCTCCTGGCAGATAGTGAAGTTGAGATAGTGAATTTAGAGTAATATGTAAAATCTGGAAAGCACAGAGACAAAATAGACTGTCTAAGGATGTCAAATTAACACCAGTATCGTGTTCATCATTCAACTTTTTATATCCTTACGTGTTGGCATTTTCAGTCTATTAATGCTTATATGTCTGCTTAGAAATATCCATTGATGTTGCACAGAATCAATAATCGCAGTTCTTGGCTCAATTCAGTTAATTCCCTCACATGCACATAGTCTAGTTCTGGAGAGAGGGAATATCAATCCACTATTATTTGCTTTCACTTTGCATAATTCAACCTAGATTTCAAAAGACGAAGGAAGCAGGGTGGAAATACATGATATTTTTAATGTTGAAAATTGATGCTACAAACATTATTCTAATAAACTATCTAATTTTTAATACTTTATGGTAACAGTATTCACCACCTAATATTTTTATCTTATTTTCTGAGTTTTCTTTCTTGGAATATGCAAGGATATGCAAGATATGCAGGGATATCCTTGTCTTGGGATACTCCTGTCTTGGGATATGTAACTGTGTAACTGTATATTTTGCTCTTTAATGCTTATTTATACCATAGTCAGTGAAGAAGCCATTTCCAGTAGTTTCAAAAATCTCCTAGGAAACTAAATCAACATTTTCTATATAAATTATATGATTCCTGGTTATCGTCAGTCATTCTTCCTAGTTGACACACAGCCCACTCTCATGGTCAGAAAAGAACAATTTATTACAGATGCCTCCTTTGATAATGGTACTTTGAGGTGGGGCTGATGTAAATATTATTTTGGAATTAAGTATCTAGAATATTTTAAGAGGACTCATCAGCCAGAATCACCCTAAGTTGGTGGTGGTGGGGTATATGTACAGGCAGTACCTCTCTCTCTCCCTGCCTCTCTCCCTCCCTCCCTCTCTCTCTCTCTCTCTCTCTCTCTCTCTCTCTCTCTCTCTCTCTGTATATGTATGTGAAAGAGAGAGAGAGTGAGTGTGTGTATGAGAGAGAGAGAAAGAGATGTGCAGATATTTGTGTGTATGTTTATGTGTGTAGGTATATGTGAGGCTGAAGGCCAGTAATAGGTGTCATTCCTCAGGTGCTGGAGAATCAGCCTACCTCAAGTCTTCATGTTTGCACAACAGTCATTTCAGTGACTGAGTCATTCTCCACCCATCTAGGGACATGATTGCTTCATGAATCTTGTGTCAGATGTTCGCTCTCTCTAAATGTCTCCTAAATTCACCAATTTAACTCCTCAGTATACTTGATCCCCTTCCCTTTTCTCAAACTCTAAATTACCTTGCTGATCACTCAGAAAACATCTTAAAAACTAATCATCATTCTTCAAGAATAAAATTATCAAATGAATGTTAAGAAGTTAAGCTAAAAAAAAAAACCAGCTGCTACCACAGATTATTGGTAATTTTAAATGACTATGATCCCTCAATTGTGATGCAGCAAATTATAGTGAAATGTGTCCAGCTGATAATGTTTTCTGGAGTGATTACCCACTTTCCATAGTTGTATTTGCTTCTTCTGCCTTCATCCACCTTCTCATAGATCAGTGATTCTTGACCTGTGGATCTAACCCCTTTGGAGGTCAACCAACTTTTTCACAGGGGTCATCTAAGACCATTTGCATATCAGATGCTTACATTACTATTCACAACAACTAAAATTAAAGTTATGAATTAGCAACGAAAATAATTTTATAGTTGGAGATCACCACAACATGAGGAACTGTATTGAAGGGTTGCACCATTAGGAAGGTTAAAAACCACTGTCATAAGTGGTATGTAGATGAATGACTTCATGGCTGGAAAGGATATGATTTATGTCTAAAAAGGTCGGTTTGCATCAGTGGGGCAAAGTTTGGGTAGAACAAGGTAGGCAGTCCAGGTATGGTCTTAGTGGAACTTCTGTAGGACTATTGTCTTGCTTACTGGATGTTTGTTAATGAACAGGTTATAATTCCTGCCTAATGAACTGAAAGTATTATGTCTGCCAGTGAAGTCCTCGATGCCCTTATTAATAAAATAGGAATTGACTATTTTCAAAAGTTAACAAGAATAAAGACATCTCTCTGAATACCTGTACTTCTTACCTCTAAATTTTATAAACACAGGAGAAATTAAATGTTTTTTAATGCATCTGAATTTGCTCCCTCTGAAAATGCTGGAGTTAAAATATTCTATTAATATCCAATTTTATAGTTTTGAAATGATTAGCCCTACTACCCTGGTTTTCTTATAATCTTTGCTTAAATAAATTCTTGCTAAAATGCATCAATGTTCCATCAAAAGTATTTAGGGCAATATGTGAAAATCATAACTCAGTCTTTACACTATGTGTTAGGACATCTAGTTTTATTCAGTGATGTGTTAGTTATATTAGACCAAATCTCTCTCTGTTATACTTCATATCCTGCCTCCATTTCATGAAGAGTGGTCCAACCAAATCTATGTGCTTTTTAGATCCGAGGGTAGCAGCATGAAGGTCATCTCATAAGAGACAGAAATCAGGGTTAGGCCTTCAGAGATATGCATGGCCATTAGAGCTGTTTACCTTTATATATTTCCTCATTACTGTGTAGGCTCCAAAGTGTTTCTGAACTAGAGGAAAAACTCTGAAAGACATCAGAATTTACAATTCATAGGATATTCTTGTTTTTGGTTTTTAATCATAAGAATGTACTAGAATGATCGGCCCTATTAAAAACCTCCAAAGAAAACACACAAATTCGTTCTGGTGATATCTCTGTCATGTAGATCAAACGGACTTGCTATACTATGTATGAATCATGGGCAGTTTTATTCATGAAAGGTTCTGAGATTATGCATGACCTTAAGCATTAAATGGAAGCTCACATAATATCAAATGCTAAAAGCTCATTTAGTTTTCTCCTTGACAGACATCTTTGTTCACATAATCTTCTCATAAGAACCATTGTCTACACTCTTCTGTGTCCATTGGGGGACTTTTCATACATGCTCCAGCTTTTTCTAGGTGCACTTGAACTTCAGAGTAATGCACACTGATGTTATTACTCATCCTTGGAAGGGCATACCACTGATTGATATCTGAACTGTACTCGGACATGAATTCTAAACCATTTCAACGGGAATTTCTAGGTTCCTCAGGATCTAGAGGATAATTCTTAAGAAGGACAGAGGATATGGCTAGACACATTTTCACTGTTGCTCTTGCTTTATGGGGAAGGGAAAGCTACCTTCTATGTAAAGAGATGAGCACAGAGCAGGCCTTTTTAAAATATGTGAAGAATGGGACCCCAGACAGAGGTTGAATGTTGCATTGAGACAGTTTATTTATAGTGAATTGGGGGGTGTGTGTGTGTGTGTGTGTGTGTGTGTGTGTGTGTGTGTGTGTGTGTTACAGGACAGTATTTCATTGTTTAGTCTCGACTAGGCTCAGACTTGACATCCTCCTGCCTAAAATTTCCTGAGTGTTGTTGGTTGCAAGCACATACCACTAAGCCCAGCTTCATAAATGGCTTGAATGTAATGCATTCTTATTATTTGTCTACTGATTAAATCATTTGTGATTTGATCTTCGTGAAGTTCTATTTACATATGTATATATGTGTGTATACTGCTCCATCCATCCAGTTTGTTAGAAAATCATAGCTAACACTGATACAAAAAATGTGTATAGCTGAAACAATTGGAGAAGAGAGACACAAATTGTTCTTTATGGTAATTTTGTCTCTAGAAGATAGTCCACTACATTTTAGTCTGTCTTCATAGCATTAAACAATATCAAGTGGACAGTACTTATTCTTCTTTCTGTAGTTATCTTCATAAGTGTAAGTATTTACCCTTCCCATCAACAAAAATACCTGAACATTCTATCAGCCTCTCCACTTTGGACTGAGAAAATAAGTACTCGTAGATTCTTCTACTGGTTTAAGCTACTTTAAACTCCACCCTTACCCTCAAAACCAAAAAGAAAAGAAAAGAAAAGAAAAGGGAAAAAAAGAAAGCACACAGCTACTCCTAGCAACCTAGTCATGAGATCTCCTGACTTCCCTCCACAATGGACTATAACATGTAACGTGAAATAAACTATTTTCCTCCCCAAGGTAATTTTGTTCATGGTCTTTATCTCAGCAATAGAAATCAAATCAAAGACACTCATACACTACTCAAAATAAAACTTAAATGAAATAAAACAAAATAATAAATAAAGCAAAATAAAAAATAAAACTACTCAAAATAAAACTTTCCCTTCTGTGAGTTAAAAAACTGAAGCATTGAGAGGCTAAGCTGGTAATGAGTCATGGAGTTCCTGATCCCAGTGTTCCCCCCAAGCCTCTTCCTGCTCATCCACTACTTAGCATGCTAGACTGTGTTGAATTTGGGTAAAAATAAAAATCCCTACATAGTAATTCATTGAGGAGAGTGATTGTTCTTTTAGTATGAAGTAGATAATAAAACAGTCACTTCTTTCTGTATTCCAGCTTGAAATATTGTTTCACTTTATAGCCAGGGTAATGGATAGAAAGGAGATAGCAGGCATTTATACCTCTAAGAACTCTAGCTGCATCTGAGATACCTGCTTAGCCCAAAGAAGAATAATGAGGACATTGACCTAATGGGATAGTTTTATATGATCTTCGCAGCCATTTTTTTCAACACCAAGAGTTAATATGTGATTTAGGCATGCTCACGTTTATAGTACTTGCAAGCCACTTTTAATCAAGGCAAGCTGAAAAACAAGTCTATCCCAGCACCGAATGCTTCACCTCATCTGCAGACCACAGAGGTAATTACTTATCCCCGTGTTTTAAGTTGAATTTAAATACTCACATTTGTTAAATGAACTGAGAGCTTTAAATTATGGAAATTGTGATCCATTCTTTTGTTTTGTTTTTTACAAAGCGATTTTTATTCCTTAAGTTTCATTCCACTTTACTTGAATATACATGAATATACATGTTGAATATACATGAAATGTGCTTTAATACATAAGAATCGCAGGGGACAGCAACAATGGACTGGATGGGGGAGGGGGTGTTAAGGAGAATCTCATCATTCACATTGTATTTTGCACATTAAGGAAAGATAACTCACATTTCTAGACCCTCAAGACACCCTTTTCCAAAGAACAAAAATAAACTCAAGATGCTTTGCAGACATTTGCCCCCCCCTGAACAAATTGATGACTCTCTCACATATAAAATCTAAAACAGTTATGGCAGCAAAGACTTCAATGGCAATGTGAGTCTGTAAACTGTACTCCAGTCTCATTTCTGAACCCAAAGTGCGAAAATCAGCTCTCCAAATCTATCAGTGGTGCTTCTCCTGCAAATAATCCTTCATTTCGTTTGGCAAAGGAAGTTTCTGAGTTAAGTCTATTCTGGTGTACTGAATAACAAAGCGACAACAGGTACTGCAGAGAGCGCACCTGCATGAACCATGACCAATCCAGGCAGGTAAGTCACAGAGGTGTTTCTGTTGCTAGGTCCTTACAAAAGAATACAGACTGAGTGCATTAGACCCAAAGTCTAAGTAAGAGCACGTGTTGGCAGCGTTGCTTTCTCTGGAGGCCTGCTGTTGTGGTCCTCTCTTGCTTCTTCCTGGTGTGGCACCTCTGCAGGGGTGCCAAAGTACCCCCCTTTCTCCCCTCCCCTGCCTCCCTCCCTTCCTTCCTCTTTTTCCCCCTCTCTCCTTCTTCCTCTTCTTTTTCCCCTCTTCCCTCTCCCCCTCTCTTCTTTGTTATGTTCGAATCTAATCTTGTAATTATGCCATATTAGATTATGTATATCCTAAAGTACATGTTTTATTTTTCCCAAATATATTCACATTGGAAGATACTTATGGGTAAGTCCTCATTTTTTCCTTTTTTGGGGAGATGCAATTCACACCATAACACTAGAACTGGAAAGAGGGAAGCCATGAAATCAGTTAGTTTACACAAGGATGTTCGGCATTTGAATCTTCTCTCTGAGTTGGCTTTGACCAAAACAGGATGTGGTACAGATGTTGGTGTTACACTCTTAAATACTGTTGGGCAGAGTCATATAGTTTAATATTCAGGGTGAGTAACATACATTAATGGCTGTCTTGAACTCTGTTGCTTACAATTCGTCCCCCTAGGCAATGGGAAGGTCAGTGCAGGCTCTTCACTGAAATGATTTAAGTGTGAAATACTGAAGATGTAACAGGCAAGGCATGTGGCCACTCAAAGCAGTACCGTTGTTTAGGAGAGAATGGTTAGCTGCATGCATGTAAGCATCCATGTTTGGCAGAGGTGAGTCCCATTCTCTAGTTGTATCTGTACAGAATTTGAAATACAGGCCAGAGAGCAAAAGAAAGCATTTATTTCTCAGGGTTATGAATGTGGACAAACAAGGTTACATATATCACTATCAATTATTTGAAGTTTTCTTTGAAGGAAAATATTCCCTCTATCTTGTAAGACTACTTGAAATACTGCTATTTGAATCATCGTGTTAATTTCATTATAGATCTCTGCGGAAAATGAGTAGGAAAAAGAGAGATCAGACTTCTGAGCTTGCTGAAATAATCTGGAGACTGAGCAAGCAAATGGGAATAATGGAAAAGTTGGAGAAAGGCAGTTTTCCAAAATAAGCCTTAGAATTACGAAATTTTTACAAGTTGTGCTTATCTGCCTTTGGATAGAATGTAGCTTTAAATAAACTTTGGCACAACCCAAAGAGAATATTTTTTGTTTATTTGTTTAAATACTAAAGGATATTGTGGCACTTTAAGGGCAGACCATCTAATAAAAGTTTCTGACTACTTGGCTAGCAGGACATGGGAAGCATGCCACTAACAGCTGTTGAATATTGTTTCTAGCTCTCCAGTTCTCTTCCTTGTCCTTGCCTTATCTAGCCAATCTTTCCCTATCTTCTCTCCTTCCTCCCCTCCTCTCTCGTCCTTCCTTTCTTCTTCTTCTACTTCTCTCTTACCTTCTCTCCCCTCTCTTTTTACTCTCTCCCTTTGTCTTCTCTTCTCCCCTCCCCCACTCCTCTTCATTCTTCCCTCTTTCTCCTCTCTTTTGCCTGAGTTATCTTATGTAGATTATCACATTTAGTACTTAAAACCATCCTATGAATGACCAGGCAGTGGCTAAGTTGCCTCACAAGCCTTAGGACCTGATTCGATCCCCACCACCAATGTAAAAGGGAGTCATCATGGTGGTACATGTCCCATGCCCCGGCTTTGGAGCATGGGGCATGGATACAGGATCTGGGAGGCTTGCTGTTCGAGCAGTGTAGCCAAACTGGAGAGCTCTAGATTCAAAGAGAAACTGTCTGAATATCTAAGATGGAGAGCAATAGAAGAAGGTACCCAATAATTTCTGGCCTCCATATAGAGGGACCTGTGCACAAGTGCATGCGTGTGCATACATACACACACACACACATGCACACAAACACATACAATTGTATGGACTACTATTATTCCCTCTTTCAAAATTAGCATTTAGTTAGCATGAGATAATTGGTTTTATGATGACATCATTATACATGTGAATTGTTTTATTTTTTTCACATTTAAGCACCACTACCCTGTTACCTGATTCTTCTGCTAGCCCCTCCCTCCATGCAATTAGTGTTCTTCTATTTCCATGTCTTATATATGTACATATCACATGAATGTTTCTATAAAGATGTTTCAAAATCAAGTCCACCTATAAAATAAAGCATGCTGTTTGTCTTTCCAGGAGCCTGGCTTATCCCCCCCCCCCCATTATACATGAGGGAAGCAAGACATAAAAGAGCCTGTGAGGGTCTGGAGACATAGCTCAGTAGTTAAGAATATTGTTTTCTCTTCCAAAAGACTTGGATTAGATTTCCAGTGCCCACAAAGCAGCTCACAACTGTGTGCAACTCCAGTTCCAAGGGGTCTGATGATGCCTTGTTCTGGCCTCCAAAGACACTGAGTATGTAGATGATCCATATAATTCCTGCAGGAAAAATGTGAGATTATATATATATATATATATATATATATATATATATATATATATACACACACATATACATATATATATTTAAATTTAAATATATATGTATATAATATGCATAAACTAATAAAGCATATTGAAATAAAATCAAATAAGAGCCTCTGAGCTACCTGATGTGACAGTATTGCTGTGTCATATTATGTAGAATGCAAAGTGCACACAGTTATGTGTGGAACGTGCTAATATTGGGAAGGCTAGAAGGAAGGCTAGACACTGAGGTGTGACAAACAGAACTGATAATAATAGCTTGTGATCATGCCCTGACCAACAAAAAATCAGCCTAATGGGATCCTCATTTGCTTCCCGCTCTGCTTTCACAGTTCACCATCTTCCCTCACCATTAAACTAAACTCTGATGTTTGAGGAAACAGCTTCCTCAAATGAGTTCTATTTGACCCTTACACATGCAGCTCATTTCCTTTGGAATATAGCCATAACCACCCCTGCTTCACCAGCCAGCTTAAATAGGGATAGAGAGCCCCCTTACAGGCCAACCTGCTGTCTCTCATCAAGTCAGAGACATTTTACAGTTGGGAAGTACAGCTGCAATTCTTTGAATACTAGACAAAATCCTAACTTGCCTTTAGGCAGTCTATATTAGACACATCTGATTCATCCAGAGCTGAAACAAAAGGAGGGAAAAGATCGAACTCTCACCTCATGATAGATCTGGATCACCTGCTCGTGGAGTGAGTGAGTCTCACACTGAACTACCTTCTCTTGTCTCGTCATATCTCTGTATTATAGTTTCAGTCTGTCCTATGGTTACAGCCACTCTTAACATAGTCAGCTAGTCATCATCAATTAGGCCATATTCTGTTTTCTCATTTTCCCAGGTCACACACAGAATCCACTCATCATCTTCGCATTAGATGCTCTGCTCTGCTCTGAAAATGATTTACGTAAACCTACCTGTCTTTAACCTCTCTGACTAGTACTACTAGACATAATAACATCTTCCCTATTTCTTACAAAGAAACAATTCCACTACCACATAGGGCAAGGTAGCTCTCAAAACACCACCTTTCAACCACAGCACAGATTTTTAGTCATCTTAAGAGCTGTTTGTGAGGGCTCACCTTCCATCAGGCTCCTAACTCCACACCTCTCTGAACTCCACATCTCCCAGAAGCACCTCCTCGTGAATCCTGCGATGTACCTCCCACACTCATTCTAAGTACTACCAAGATGTTCTTGTTTTTCAAATAATTATTTATTTATTGAGATTATAATTGCATTATCTCCTCTTCTCTTTTCTCCCTCCTGACTCCTTGTTGGTCTTTCAAATTTATTTTTAACTGATATATATATATAATTTCTTGACACATAAGTCAGATATCTGCACTTTGCACTTGTCCCCCCAGTACATAAAGACCTGCCCTTCAGCATCCTTACCCGTCTTGACTTTCTTCTAGAAAAATTAATAGGATGGACTATCTCAGGATTCATTTCTGTTTACTCATTCTATTTTTATTTTATTGCTATTGTTTAGTTTTGTTGTTTTTGAAGAGATCTCACATAGTCCAGGGATGGCATTGAACTTATGGTATAGGCAAGGATAAACTCCTGATTCTCCTGCCTCCACTTCCAGAGTTCTGGGATTACACCACAAACTACCATGCCTGAACTACTCTTTTTACTTTGTTTTGTTTATTTTTGAGATTGTAATGTAATTACAATCTTCCTTTTTCCTCCCTCCAAACCTTACCATATATCCCCGCCCCTATAGTTCCGCTCTGGTGGTTAAATTTAGCAATGAAGACTTAAACTACTTCACTGTGTTGTTATATCTTATCCTATTTTCTGTCTGCATTTTCTCTAGCCACAACTTTTTTTTTATGGCTGTCAATCATAGATGAGTGTTGATGTACTCTACCCTGTACTGTTACTGTTCTGTAGTCACACCAGAGTGATGCCTGTCATATTATAGCTTGTTGATGTTTAAAGAGCTATGATGAGAGAATTAGTGAGTCACTAAATGTTTATATAGCATGTCTCCAAATATTTAGAGAGACTTCATATGCATATATGACACATTTTATAAAGTCTTTGAGAGAATGTCTACATGGGTAAAATGTTACTTGAAGCATTGCAAATTTTACTACTTTTCCACACATTTATGATTGATATGAAAATGCAATATTTTCTAACTTCTATAATTGATAAAATGCTTAATGTGTTATTTTCAAATAAACATTTTCATGTCATAATTTAATAAGTTGATTGAATGTCTTTGTGAGGTGAATAAGTCTTCCTTAGATGCTAAAAATGACAAATAATAGTGATAGTCTCAACTAATGACATTTCCTAATGTTTCTTAGACTGATGGATTAGATTGATAGTAAATTACAATATGTGGATGTTATAAATGCAGATAATTGTGATACATTTATGCTTATGTAGATTGTGATTTTAATAGTTTCACAAATGAATTTATAAAGACATGTATGAATGAAAATATCTATGCCAAAACCATTTTTCTATTTGCTCAACAGGTAAGGCCAGACTCTGTACTTTCCTAAGTTGTAGTATGATGGAATGATTACAATATTGCGATTCCAAAACCTCGGTTTCTAGTCATACATTTGCTGCTAACTCAAGTGATTTGAACAAGTTGTGGTTTCCAGAATGTACACCCTGTTAGGGCAAGGCTTTCTCCCTGGGTTCAGGGCTAAGTCACCAGCATCTAGAAGAGATTGGGTCCAGAGTAAGCCCTGAACAATGTTGTTGCATGGATTACCTTTCTGCATATTTATGTAAGACAATAATCCCTCCAGCTCTTACATTGTAAATTAATAAAGCCCTTGTGAATTTGAACAAGTCAGACTCAAAGCTGAAACTATTTCTTTAGCTTATACCCAGGCCTTTCTAAGGCTCAGAGCAATGGCATTCTTTTCATCAATGTTTATTAATATAAATTAGTCAACAGGTGGCTGTCACATCTTTAGCCAGCTGCTAGCTAAAGAAATAAAGCTTGAAAATTATAAAAGTATTATTCAAATCTTCAGGATTGGAGGAATATAAAAGTTTGATATCTTACCTCTCAAATGTCTTTTTTTTTCCTTTCTCCAGAGTTTATAGCATGGACAGTCCATAAACTATGGTGTTTAAAACTTACCTATACTCTGTAGGTATACTCTGCTTTTAGAAAAATTGATCTCTCCATTTAAAAGTAGAAACAAATTAGAGTTGGAATATGGCTCACTCCTTAGGAATTCATACTCCTGAGTTGGGCTCTCAGTCCCTCTATTCTTACAACTGCCTGCAAACCCAGTCCCAGGGAATATAACACCCTGACTCCTCTGACCTCTGTGAACACTGCACTTAGGTGACACACACAGTCAGACACACGCCTAAAAAATAGTAAGTGAAAGTACAGTCAACCAAGGTTATTCATTTCTAAAGTTTTTCTTTACATTCATCAAGCAAATATGTAGCAGATATGAAATCTTTAAAGCTATGTTTAAATAGTTTAAAACTGTGTTTAGGAGATGTGAAATGAAAAACAGAAAGCAGGTTTGAACAATAAACTACTCAGTCACCTGGATGGCCTGACACCCATGGAGTCCTGACATCTGTGACAACAGAGTCTCTGGGCCAGAGTCAACATCATCATCAGAAAACCCCAAGGGGAACACAACGACCTGTGAGCGACTGTAAGAACAAGCATCTCTAACCACCAGCTTGCTCAGGCTCCCTGCTGCTGCCACTTGGACCCATCCTACAGTATGGAACTTCCCTCTTCCTTCCTGCCTTTGCTGCTTCACCCCATCACTCTGTATTCTGTCCGGGGCTTAATTCATAGCGCCTACTGCCACCAATAACGTACCTTTGTTGTTATCTTCTCTTGTGTACACACAGCGCAGTATAGTCTTCATGGTTGCAGAATGTTTATTGTTTTATATCACTTTTTTATTAAATTTATGTTTCTTCTCTCTCATATAGTACATCCTGACCCAATCCTTCCCTCCCGCTATTCCTCCCAGAGCCCCCTACCTCTCCTCTCCCCTAGTCATCCCCTCCAGCTTCCCCTTAGAACAGAGCAGGGGGGAAATAGAATGTTTAACTTCTTTAATACTAGACTTGAGTATGACCATGGGAAGTTCTTTAGAAGTAAACAATTACTCGATTGAAGGATGGATGAAAGAATGAATGAAATGGATGAAAGAAATCACACCAACCTGAGACTTCCAACTACTGGTCCCCTTAACAGTTTTTCCTCCTACTCCCAAGAGAACCTCACCATTTACAGTCTTCCTTGGGGGAACTGTTTTCAGTATGAATTGGTGCTCCACTTTGACCTTAGTGCCTCACAATCCCTTGGCAAACACTCGCAGTAACTCCACTTGCCTTGATACTTTGATAATACAGATGAAACATTATTTATCTGAAGTGCTTTGCTACAGAAGTGTTTTGGGTTTTGTTATTTTTTTTACACATTTTGTAGTGTTTACATATACATGTTAAGACCTTAGGGATGGGACTCAAGTCTAAATATGACATTTATTTATTTATTTCATATACATCATATCCCCTAGCCTGGAATTTTAATATAATACTTTAAGGCATTCATACATGCATACAGTAGATACTGCTCATTTTTATTCCATACTCCTCCCCATATCTCACTCCCAGCTCTCTCCAATTTCTTGTTTTCTCTATTTTTAATAGCCCACTGACTCGTCTTCATGCTGCTCATATGCTCACAGTTTGGGCTATCCTCTGTAGTGCAGTTGACACACCAGGGACCACATACTTAAAACTGACTTTTCCTACCCCAGAAGCCCTTTTAGTGCACCTGTATTTTGATTGCAACCTATCACGTGGGACATTTTTTGCTTGTTACATCACATCAGCACTCCAAAAGTTTGAGATGTTTGAGGTTCTGATTTCAAATGTTTGTATTAGAATATTCAACTTATATACCCAAGGCTTTCTCATTATCTCTGTAGTAGAACCTAACCATTATGTATGTAGACATGAGTGAAAGCTGCTATAACAGCATACCGATCTCTTAAATTTCTTATATACTATGCCTGAGAAATAGGCATAGTGTATAAATGAATAAATACCAACAGCATTTACAGAAGCTGTAAATGAAATTCCTGCCCTCCAAGTCACATGAAAAAGACAAGAGACCTAAAAGGGAAAAAAAAGGAAAAGAATTCCTGAGTTTCAAGTGGGCAAACTAGGACATCCCTATGAGTATTGGTAACAGTGAAATGGCCACATTCTTTTTTGAAGATCACTAGCATTTCAGTTTCTAGGAATTTATTCTTTAAAAGAATTCCCTATAATAACGGGTCGTAAATGATGACATGGTTTAGTTTGGAACCTGCTTGCTATGTAGTTGAGCAGTGCTAACATTACTATGCTATACTAAATGGAATGGGAAAATTGCACACTAGAATGGATAATGTCCTATTGTTGAGTTTAAAAGTACCCTTCTAGGTGGTAGGAATTGTGGTGAGCAACACTTACAAGGCACGCACATTCCTAGATATTGATTTAACTGCAAAACAGCAGCAAGTAGATTGTAGTTTGTGGCAGTTAAAGCATGAGAAATAAAGAATCCTAAAGTCAGACAAGTAGACAAAGACTCTTCAATGTTTGCTATTCTGTAAGACTGGAACACTTTATTATATACATACATTGGCTTAGGCAAAAAATAGCAATAAGAAGGTACACACTAAAAATGTAATAAACCTACCAAAAGCATCTGTAAGAATGAGTAGAGCATTAAGTGTATTATATCTTTAGTTACACAATTTACAAAAGACATACGGTGACCAAAATGAGAGGGGGAAATGTTACCTTTTATATGACATATATTCGAGTGTACTTAAATACCTGCATTTGAGAAAGATAATGGAAAATGAAAATTTTATGTATGTATGCATATTTTATGTGCAGTAAGTATTTATATATTTCAAATATGTCTTAAATGATACAACACAAAAAAAGTAAACCAGAAATACATATGGAATGTGTCTATGGAAAAAAAGCTTAGTGGTTTGTCTTGCCTGTTGGCATTGATCATACGTATAATCAAGTAAATATTTTAGATTTTCACTGTCATGTTATGAGTAAAATACTGTCTAGTGCATTACACAGGGCTCAAGGACATTGCTCTGGATTTAGAGTTTATAAAGAACTGAAATGAGCCCAGTGCGGTGGCACATACCTATAATTCCATCACGTGGTGGCTAAGACAGGAAGGTTGGGAGTTCAAAGCTGGCCTGGGCCACATAGGGAGGACAAAACCACACTGGGCTATATAGATGGACCCTATCTTAGAAAATATGTAATTGAAAATGATGAGCTAGTATATAGTACAAATGGATACCCACTCTAAAACGCCAGGCAGGTCATATGGCTGAATCAGAAGGCTGGAAAGAATCATGCTTCCTTAGAATGAAGGCAGTTTACACCTGTCCTGCCTAACTGTGTGACCCATATACCATCCCAGTTTAGATAGTGTGAATTATAGTGTTGTAAAAACCATCAGAGAAACTAGGGAGTTACTGTTCCTTTATGTAAAATTCGTTAATACATGGAAGTACCAATGCTGTAAGGGTTTTCATTTTGAGAAGTCTCCCTGTATTGGTAGGGTGTGGCCGATTCTTTTAGGTCTAGTTCCACACAATTGGATTGTTTCAGACTAGGAAGAACCTGGTAAGTTGTTCAGCATTATTTTCCATGTAAAAATCGAGTGGCTGCTCCATTCTTTTCAATGAAGTTGCCACAGCAGTACTACAGTAATTTATTTCTGTTCACAGAGACTCAGGCAATCCCTGAAGCTGTGGCCTGTCCTACCTGCTGCTAACCTCTCAGCGAAAGAACTCTGGGAAGAGATTTAATTGAGCAGAGCATTCTCTTCAGCCATGGCTGTTCTTATTAAGCTTTTAATGCTAATGAAAAGTAACCATTGCTTTTGCAGAGCCAATTGCTATTCAGGGGGAAACTGGCTAAATAAAACTTGGTGCTTTTTTCCATTCTCTCCCATCAGAGTCGGGCCACAAGAAGTTAAAAAGTACCATTCAGCGAAGTACAGAGACAGGAATGGCGGCTGAAATGAGAAAGATGGTGAGACAGCCAAGCCGGGAGTCCACTGACGGCAGCATTAACAGTTACAGCTCTGAGGGAAAGTAAGTGGTGTCTTCCTGTGCACAGCCTTGGGGTATGGACTATATAGGATTCTACTGTGCGTGGACATGGGTTATAGACTATATAAAGTTCTACTGTGCTCGGACTTGGGGTATGGACTGCATAGGATTCCACTGTGCATGGCCTTGGGGTATGGCCTGTATAGGATTCTACTGTGTACGGCTTTGAGGTATGGACTGTATAGAATTCCTACTGTGTCACATCACCACCTGCTTCAAACCAACCTGACATCCAGTAAACACCTGTGGACAGATTCCTGCACCTGTTCAGATTTATCAAACGGACTAAAGTGAGGTCCTTCCCTGAACAGATAGGATTGAAATGTCACATTTTATGAATTGCCTTTCATATAGGAACATACAGCATGCCTCTGACACCAGAACCTGAATGAGAACTTATAGATCTGATTTCTGATTTCCTGATTTCTCTCCAAACTATTCTGAACTGTACGGTGCTATAAGCCTGGTACAGTTTTACACATACACAAGTTATATTTTCCTTTTCTGAAAACACCACTCATTCATTTTTTACCTCAACATGAAAAAAAAAATCTATCTCATTTTTCTAATTAAATATTTTTAGTTCTGAAATTGGTTAATTCTGAAAGAACATAGCACATTTTTTTTTTTTTTTACTTTTTTCATTTGTGAGACCTTTTACTAATGTGTGCATTACTTAACAAAATCTGCATTTTCCTTTGCTTTAAGAATCTTTGGATTAAAACTGAGCACTTTCAGCAAGTAACCACTATGCTTTTGGGGGATACAGGAGATGAAGCACATGTTTTATTTGTTTGATTGTTTTTTCTTAATTATTCAGCCACTAGCATTTTAGCCACCCTAAAAACTGCTCAAACCTGAATAAATTAGGGCCTGCAAGATGGCTTCATAGGTAAAGCCTGCCCCTCATGACTGGAGTCTGATGATCAGAACTCACATAAAGGTGAGTTGAGAGAACTGGTTTCTGAAGGTTGTCCTCTGATCTCTATACACAGCCGGGACCTGTGTTCATTGGGAACACAGGTGGGCATGCCTTCATTCCCACACACAACACATACACACACCTCACTTAAATCGCACACACACACACACACACGTAATAGTAAATACAGATTTTCAAAGTTGAAGACATTAAATGTTTTCTTTGAAAATAAGAAGTTGTACTATCCTGTAATGTTTATTAAAGATACTAGCAGCTGTTTAAAAATTTAGCATTCATGTCATTTAATGCTCATGAATAAACAAACATGTAAAGTTAATGAAGTATTAAATTATAAATATCCAGAATAGTTGACATATTAAAAACTGTAACAAAGTCCTCCTGAACGGAGCCTCGGGCCTTAAATTGAGGTTAATGAACCATATCTCAGGCACTATGCTTGGCTCATAGTTAACTTGAAGAAACAGTGAAGAAACTATAACTGGGGTATATATGTTGCTGACCAGAACTACTTCATAAGAAACTAGCAAGAAGTCTAATATGTTTTTGCTCTTATTTATTTGCTCTAGCTTAATATTCCCTGGAGTTCGAGTAGGACCTGACAGTCAGTTCAGTGATTTTCTTGATGGACTGGGGCCAGCCCAGCTTGTCGGCCGCCAAACCCTCGCTACCCCCGCCATGGGTAAGGGCTATTTTTCTGCAGTTTTGTGATTGACAAGGTCACTTAAAATTGCATAATTGTATTACAAATAAGAAAACGTATTACTGGCCTCAGACGTAAGGCATAAATAACATTGAAGGAACTCAACACAGCTGTATGTTATGATTCACAAGACACAAGCTTAAAGCAAAAAGCAAAGCACAAAATCAACAATAAATGCTTGAAATAAATATTCATTGAATAAATGTTTGGCTACTTGGCTTCATCACAGATGAGGTAGGATTTACATCAACCTGAAAGCTATCAACCTGAAAGCCAGGTTCCTGGAGAGGATGGATGCTTCCAGGGAACCTTGATTTGGGGTTTTTCTTCCACTAGAAGAAATTTTTTTTCTTACAAGAGTTGGAGGTCAAAAATTTGAGTCAACCTAGTTCATGATTCAGATAAAATAATCTACCTCTACTTTAAAAGTATAGGTAAACTGGATGTAAATGGGCAGGTCTCCAGGGATGGGGAACTATAATCACTTAAGTTATTCATTAAAGTGATCAGAGATTGCACACAGTTTATAGAAATAAAAGTAAGTCATTTCTGAAAAATAAAATGGCAACTGTGATAACATGTTTCTGGAGACAGTATGTAAATACAATCACCAGATATTTAGCCCAGATAACCAGGCAAAAAGGGAAAGGGAGACATTTATTTTAAAAGCAAAAGCAGAAGAAAATCGAAATGAACTTAAACTGAGTCCATGTTAAAGTTAAATAGTTAGACTAGAGGAAATTAGAGAGACATTAGTGTGGAAGTACGCTGCTGTGGGGGCTCACCCAGGAAGACATGGGGGCATATTTATAGATGAAAACTCTGCCAGACCTTAGCAGAGGGAACCACCAACCTGGCCAGCATCATTCTCGATAGTGGAACCTTGAGCGTCTGAGCTCAGGTGTTTTTATTGATTCAGAACTCCTCAGGTATAGCTCATAAGCAATCAAGCATCCTCCATAGAAATCCAACACCTGCAGACAATATAAAATGCCAAGACCTAAGCAGCCCCAAACCCAACAGTGCACAAATAATATTTTAAGTGCATCTAAAAATAAACTTCTATACCACGTTAGGGGTTAAGAGCACTCGCTGCTCTCCCAAAGGACTCTAGTTCTGAGCACCCACATCAGATGGCTGTAACCAAAGCTCCAGGGGATCCAACACCTCCTATAGCCTCACAAACACACCCACATAGGGCATGCACATATAAAGATGGACATATGCAAATTAAAAATAACTTTAAAAAATTATATGGCTCAGGGGCTAAAAGAATAAGATTGAGAAGTATAACAAATGATGATAAATTATATTTAAAACACTAAGTTTCTAGAACTAAGAAGCATAATTAACATAGGAATGGAAAGAATGCATTGTTTAAGCAACACTGGGAAGAAACTTGACTAGAAGAAATGCAGTATGTAGGTATCCAGAATTAATTGGAGAAACGTAAGATTGAAAAATATAAATAGGAAGGGAATGGGAGGAAAAAAGTTCTAATATATGTATAATCATTGTTTCAGAACAAATGAAGAGCATGTGTGGTAGAAGCCACATTTTAAAATTCAGTGATTAAGAAATTTCCCAAACTGAAAATCTTAACCCATACTTTCAAAAGTCTCTATAAACCCAAGCAACACAAACCCAATAACATTTAAAATAATGATAACACAACCAACTTTTTTAATTCACAAATACATGGATGATTTAATACCTGGAAAAATACAATAAACCATGTTAATCAAGAAGAAAAACACAAACAAAAAACAAAAAAAATATGTAGAAACAGATTTGATGAAATTGCATATTAGTTCACAATTTTTAAAACCTTACAACAGTTTGGGAATGAAATAGAGCACACTTAATCTGATAGCTTTACAAAATATGAAACCAATACATCATTGACCAGGATAATACAGTGGCACCTAGCAAAAACAAAAATATATAAATACTGTGACTCAATAATACAACTTCTAGCTATCTGTTCTCAGGGACTTCTTGGTAGCATGCTTTGCCACAGTTCAAAATAGAATAAAGCAATAAGCCCACTCAGAGAGTAAGAAAATAAAACATGACAGTCACAAAATAGAAAATTACATAGAGGCCTAGAGAGGTGGCTCAGCGATTCAGAGTATAAACGAACACGTGAAGAGAATTAAAGTTCACCCACAGCCCACATCTAGCTATTTACAATCACATTGTGTATCTAGCTCAGTGGGGTTTGCTAACCTCCTCTTGACTGTGAACATAAGCACTCGTGTGCATATACACACACACACACACACACACACTCGCCTACACACAATTAAAAATAAAATAAACCCTTAAAACTTATACAAATATTAAAAAGAACAAGTTAGGTTGCATGTCAACAACACTAATGGATAGCTACAGAATGTCGAACAAAGGAAGTTGAGATCAGGAGATGGCTCAGTGGGGAAAGCACTTTCTATGCAGGTATTAGAACTTGAGTTTGAATCCTTTGAATCTGCCTTAAGCTGGGCAAAATGACATGAATCTGTCATTCAACTGTTCCAAAGGAGAAATAGGAGACTGAGACAGGACACAGTGGCAAGCAAATACTTGTCTAAAACAAGGTAGAAAGCAAAGACCAATACCTAATTTGATCTCTGACATCAGAAGTACAAACACCTATAGAGACACAGACACACACACACACACACACACACACACACACACACATACACACATACACTTTAAACACACGTACACATCAAATACGCTTCTAGAAGGAAGAAATTGCTAAGTGGTACCATTTAAACAAAACTTCAACATACGGAATTATATTTAAAATAACAATTATCAAAGACTGCCATCTACCAAAAATAGAGCATTTCCAAGTAGAACTATAACCATTATTATTTAACAGTACTCCCACTAAAATATTAGGCAAATATTTTGCAAATGGTTCTGCAGATTAGTTTGAAAACCATGAATAAAAGAGACATGAAAATTCTGAAACAAGTACTTCCAAGATAAAAAAGAAGAAGAGGTCTCTTTCTAACTCAGTCTAGATGATAGTGTCAGTTTTTATATCAAGATGAGCTTGGACTACATAATCCCACTTCCCTAGGAACTGAAGAAATAGAACCCTTTCACCATCATTGTGGAGAAACTATCTCTAAACTAATATTGGTGTGAGAAACACAAAGGCATTCTGAAGATAGTACACATAGGTACAGCTTTTTGGGGGAGACTTGACAGTATGTGTGGAAAGTTTCAATGTCTAACACACAGGCACAACTTTCATAAAGGACACTTGGCCATATGTGTAGACACTTTGATTGTCCATATTGTCAAGTCTGTAAACTTAAAACCTGAAAAATTATTATTCAAGAAATAACCAACAAAGAATTTGATAATTCTTATAAAATTATTCATTATAGTTAAAATTGCAGCAATGAAAAATGACCCATATTTCCATCAATGGAAGACTCCTTAAGTAGATCAAAATCTTACCTGTTCCACGGACTGTAATGTCAGTACAACAAAAATACATTGCCATGTAAACAGTATTTATTAAGTTGTGGTAGTCACCAAAATATTTCCAGTGGCTTTCCCTCAAGGATCTAAATTCACACACAACCTGTCATTGCTAAGTAAATATTGTAGGTAGGTAACATAAGCGTAAGATGACTTCACCAGAGTACACACATCCTGTAAACACCTTAATGTTATGGTTAGTATTTTTTTTCCAACTAGTGTGCAAAGCTCTCAAATTAGATTAGGGACCCAGTGAGATGATTTAGTTGATAAAGGTACTTGCTGTCAAACTCAAGATGTGGGTTCAACCTCAAGACCCACATGGTGGAAGGAGAAAACCAACCCAGGCAAGTTCTCTGATTCATACACATACACATGCACACACATACACACACACACACACACACACACACACACATCAAAACTTAAATAAATGCTGTAAAAAGTAAAAGGAGAAAATTTAAAATTTAAAAAAATGTTTTAAAACTTTAAATTTTGAAAGAAGAAATTTAAAAAATTTTTAACTCAAAAAGAAATAAAATTAAAAATTACTTTAAAAAATTTATTTATAACCTGAGACAGAAAAATGTTGAAAGGCGTGTGTATGTCAGCATTCATTACTCATCACAGAGATAACGCACAGTGTCTGTCAGTGTTCCTCCACCTTTGTTCCTTCCCTTGTGACTTAAGTAAAAACTGACATTATTTTTTTTTTGTCTCCACTTGCAGGTGATATCCAAATTGGGATGGAGGATAAAAAGGGCCAATTGGAAGTTGAAGTTATCAGAGCCCGGAGCCTTACACAAAAGCCTGGCTCCAAGTCTACACCTGGTAAGGCAAAGTTGGGCCAATTTGGCTTTTTTAAGGTGTACTTATTTTTAACTGTTAACTGTGTAGTGATTTACTACACATGTATATGTGCATGCAGTTCTCATAGGGGTCAGAAGAATGCATGGACCTCCTGGAAGAGGAATTACAGGTTGTTGTGAGCTACCATGTGGGTGCTGGGAACTGATCCCAGGTCCTCTGCAGGATCAGTATATGCTCTCAACTATTAAGCCCTCTTTCTAGCGCCTTGGCAAGACTTAAATATGGATGTCTTCCTCAGGGTTTCTATTGCTGTGAAGAGACAACATGACCACAGCAATTCTCATAAAGGAAAATACTTAATTGGGCCTGGCTTACAGTTCAGAGGGTTAGTCCAGAAGGAGCTGAGAGTTCTACATCTCAAACTAAAGGCAGCAGGAAGACAGAGGGAGCCACTGATATGATATGGCCTGATCTTCTGAAACCTCAAAGCATTCTCTCGGAAACACACTTTCTCCAAAAAGGCCACACCTCCTAATAGTGCCCCACCCTATGAGCCTCTTGGGGCACTCTCATCCAAACCACCAAAATGGAAGATGTTGAAAATTTTATTAAATTTGGGTTTATGTTTGACCTTAGCCAATAGGAGGAGAAACTAATGCATCTAAATCTTACATACTTGATTTTGTATCATTGATTGCTTTAAAAAGCAATTTTCTATGATCTTTGATTTTACAAAAATTCATCTAGGTTCTCTTTGCATAATTATTCTATTGAAAAGTACTAAGGGAAATGGTGTTATTTTTAAAAATAAAAACAGCCATTTCTTGTGCTAAATGTCCCCCCTGCCCTGTGGACCTAAAACCACAAAAGAAAAAACTATGTGGTTTAAGATTTGAACCTGCACTGTAATGCCAGCCCTGATTCAAATAAATGAGTCTTAATGACACTGTGTGGGCATTTAGTTGATATGAGGAAGGATACATAGGTGTCTTAGTGGTGATATATGGATAGGTTGAAAGGAGTAGAATTTTTAGAGCAATAGAAATGTACATATCTGTTTATGATACATCCAGTAAGAATCTCCAATTCCTAAATAAGGCATCAAATAATAAAAAATAGATTTAATTCAGGAAATATATTCTTACATGTCTATATACCTTTGTTTAGCTCCCTATGTGAAAGTATATCTTTTGGAAAATGGAGCCTGTATTGCCAAAAAGAAGACAAGAATTGCACGGAAAACTCTCGATCCTTTGTATCAACAGTCCCTGGTTTTTGATGAAAGTCCACAGGGTAAAGTTCTTCAGGTCAGTGAGATTTTGCTTGTTTTTTTTTTTATTTTTCATGGTAATATGTATAAGCCCAATTAAGATGTGGATAGTGTTAAGAAAATAAATTCAGTAATGCCTGACTTACACATGTACTTGAATAGAAAAATTAAAAACTGGCCAATGTATATAATACAGTATTATAGTATTAGTAATATCTGATGCATGTAATAGAAGGAAACAAAATTTAATGTCTTTCTCTTTACCTCCTTGTCTCTATCCTCTCCAATTTTTTATCCTTTTGTCATATTTTTTCTCCTCTTGATACATAACTATACTGAAGATAGATGACATAGAGTTATATAATAGATGATATTTATGATAGGATAGAAAGATGATAGACAAACAGACAAATGATTATAGATAGATAGATGATAGATAGATAGATAGATACATAGATAGATAGATAGATAGATAGATAGATAGATAGATAGATAAATAGGGAGATAGATAGGGAGATGGATAGATAGGGAGATGGATAGATAGATAGATAGATAGATAGATAGATAGATAGATAGATAGATAGGGAGATAGATAGATAGATAGATAGATAGATAGATAGATAGATAGATAGATAGGGAGATAGATAGATAGATAGGGAGATAGGGAGATAGATAGATAGATAGATAGATAGATAGATAGATAGGGAGATAGATAGATAGATAGGGAGATAGGGAGATAGATAGATAGATAGATAGATAGATAGATAGATAGATAGATAGATAGATAGATAGATAGATAGGGAGATAGGGAGATAGATAGATAGATAGATAGACAGACAGACAGACAGACAGACAGACAGACAGATAGACAGACAGACAGGGAAATAGATAGGGAGATAGATACTATCACAAAAATATTGATAACAGCAGTTGATTGATTATTACTCTATCTCACATGAGCTAGAAAATGGAAGAATGGGGAAGGAAAAGTGTAGGGACCAACACATAGCTGTTGTTAAGTCTTTCCATTTATACATCTTTAAAGTTTCTAACTACTTTGTGCCCTAAATATCATTATTTCTATTAAAAGTTACATTTTAGGATCACAGAAATTAAGTAATTAATCAATATAACAGTACATGGAAAAAGCAGGGTTAGCATCCTTGACTGTGCAAGGCAGGTAAATGGTTCAGTCCCAAACCATTATAGATGACCCCAAGATTAGAACACAGACCCTAAGAATATGTGTAATGGAAGGTTTGTTGACACTCAGTGTAGTTGACCCAGACTGTAGAAAGTATCTGTGAGCTCACTGGCTCATTATTCACCTGATCAAATCAACGTGTCTAGCAAATCCTCAGGAGATACCACCTACAATTACTTTTCCACCTGCACTGTCACTAATAAGTCTATAATGCAAATATGTATGCTCTCATTCTGCTTGCAAACACCATCAAAATGTGCTTCATTTTACCCTTGGTCAGATTGCTTGTTTTGCTCTCCTAGATTTTAATTATTGCATGTCTTTAGCTTTCCCATTGTTCATTATACAAATGTTACACAGGGCAGTGCTGATCTATATATGAGTAAGGACATGTGTAGACATAATGTTTGCATGCTTTCTCCTTGGCATTCTTGTTTCTTCTCCTTTACTGACTCCACAGTTTTACAGAACAGGAGATTTGAACCCCTCACATGTGGAGAAAGGAAGTTCAAATTACACTGCATTTCTCTGCCTGCAGGTGATTGTCTGGGGAGACTACGGAAGAATGGACCACAAATGTTTTATGGGTGTGGCTCAAATCTTGTTGGAAGAACTTGATCTGTCCAGCATGGTGATTGGATGGTACAAATTGTTCCCTCCTTCATCACTGGTGGATCCCACACTCACTCCCCTGACCCGCCGGGCTTCCCAATCATCTCTGGAAAGTTCATCTGGGCCTCCCTGCATCCGATCATAGTAAACTCCTATCTTTCCAACCAAACTCTACGTTTCAGGATAATTATCAGAAACCAGATATTTCATGATCAAGAGCATTGTTGGAGACAGACAATCAACTTGTGTTTTGCCTGTAGTAGTTTTTCGGTAATATGTCCCAATTGTTCTTTAAAAGGCTTCATATGACAGAACAAGGCAGTCCATCAGATTACAGTGAGAATCAACATGCTAGTGAGAGTCACTGATGCTTCTAACAAATAGGAAAAGAGGAAACTTGGAGTTCACACAAACACACCATATTGACCAAACTGGAAACTCTCACTCTGAAAAGCTGTACTTCACACGTTTCTGCACAGACCACGAGCAGTGTTATTTCCCTGGTGTTTGAGATTGTTTAGTCCTTCTGTGTGTTTTAGTTATCTCTGTGCTGTCTGGTGTTTCTTTCTCCCCTTGTCTCAGCGTCTCTGTCTTCACTGTATATGTTATTCCACTAGATTTTCCTTTTTGTTTTTGTTTTTTCCTTGCTTTGTCATAACAGGATTAGTGAAGTGAACAGAGACCCTTCCTTTCTTTTTCCAAAAGCACCAAAAAGGGCTGAAGCAGTCTCTGTAGCATTTTCCCCAAAGTGTCCAACAGCTGGGCAAGGTGAAGCCAGGGAAGGGTGTCACTGGCAGTCATTTTACAGTTCTTCCAAGGCTTGTGTGTGGAAACCCAGAAAACAAAATTCACCTTCCAAACTAGTAGTCACAGGATCACTTTTTCAGTGAAGAGCATATCCGTTTGCATTCCAGATAACTTGTTTATGTTTTCCACTGTTTGGCATGGAAGACTTTCAAGTCGATTTGCAAGTAATGTTGGGGATGAAGGCTAACCACATAATAGTGCTTTGGAAACCCTTTTTGCAATGCCTTTTACTTCCTGATAACAAAAGGAAAAAAAAATTGCTCAAGTATAGAAACCATACACTCTACTTCCCAAAATGGTGACTAAGAGTGGATTTGAGCCTAAGACACTGTCAGCTATGCCCAGGCTTCTCAGCCATGCCTCAGTGTAGACTCTCCCATCTGCCCTGGAAAGAGCATGGTATGAGTTGTTTAATATTGCACTGGAAATTCCAGTTACTATACTCTGCACTAAAGTAATGTTTTTATTGGATTTTAGTTTACATTTATTTAAGGTCAATGCAAGCACAAAGCTTGATTTTTTTAATGCACAATATCATACTTTTGGGGGAAGAAAAACAAAACTGTCAAATTCCAATTTGCATATTCTTCATTTGGGTTTTCTTGACTTTGGATTTTCCCTTGTGACTTTCTGTGTATGTACTGCAGGCACCCAGTTCTGCAGCTGCATCAATATGCTCTCCCTCCTTTTACGAGTCGTTCAACTTTTGTGATTTCTCAGTTAGAGCAGCATGACTTGGAGCTGTTCAAAGCTGCATGCACATTTTGTATAAAAAAAAAAAAGAAAGAAAGAAAAAGAAAGAAAAAAAGCCAAGAGACAAAAGGTTATTTAATAATGTATGTTAGTTCCACATAGCCAGCCTGTATGTCGCATGTACTTGTACAGTTTGCTCGTTAATTACTATACTGAAATAACCAAGAAATCTAAGCCATCCATTTTTGTTATAGACATTTTGCAGGTTTTAGCCAGACTCAGTATTTGTGTCTGGGGTGAAATGTCTATAGATGGACTTTATTTTTTACCCTCTGGAAAATGTGACGTAGTATGGACCAAATTCCTTCTAATAAATATTTTGGTGTAGATCCCTCTTGTGGGGCTGTAACACATGTAGACACTGTGTACACACTAGGTTTTAATCCATAGACATACTGCCTGCACCAAGTGAATTATTTATTATTATTTACACATGTCAGAATTATCTGCCCATCATTCCACGGGGCACAGATTGACCACCACTCACCATGCTGTGCAGGAAGAACTGAAGCAATTGGTGCACTTCTACTAGATTCCGTTCTGTCTTAGTGGCCAACAGTCAACTGATTATAATTGGGTAGTATCTTTCTATTTTGACCACTTGTCTTAACACTCCCCTGTGCTTTTAAATGAACTTCCCACTCATGTATGTAACATGTTTAATAAAATTTACTTTTCATGTCAGTTGGTAGCCATCTGTGTTCTATGTTTTGCCAGCTTTCCATTGTGGGTTCTTTGGTGCAAAATGAGAGCCAGGTGATGGGAAAGGGAGGCTGGGTTTTGCTGTCTGCTGTGGGCATTTGATTGACCTGTCACTGCACTATATATGTCTTAACTTCTGACCCGAAAGGTACTTTGCATTACATATGACTATTCACTTTGTCAGCCTGTCTAAGTGAGCACATGACTATACTTCTGAAAAGTGGCATTATTTAAAACAATAAATCTCAGTAAGAATCAAATGAAGGTTGTTTTTCTAATGCTGTTTGAATGTGCTAATAAAAGAGGCAACTCTGTTGTCCAGTTGACAAATTATTTCAGTATGACATATTGAAGTATCAATTCTTGCGCCTCTTGTCATAGTATCTTGACTTGCTTCAGTCTTTCCCTTCTAGCCAGTCTTGGATTGCAGGGTCTACATTGCTGTAGAAAGAGAGTCAAGAATTTCAAAGAGAGTTGAGAATGGGGCACACAGGAGTGTTTGGAGGAATGAAAAAAGAGGGAAATGAGATAATCATGATAATTTCAAAAAATAAAAAAATAATTTTAAACATTTTTAAAGCTCTTTTTACTAAGATTTCATGGTTACTTGCTAACTCTTAAATTTTCAGGCTGAGATATATGACTGGATAATCCTTACCCAACATTTGGGGATCAGCCCTAAAACTTAAATATTTGAAAGAAAGAAAGGAAGGAAGGAAGGAAGGAGGAAAGAAAGAAAGAAAAAGAAAATGGCCTTGCTTTAAAGAGCTTCCTGTATTAAAACAAATGATTGCATAAACAATGAAGATGACATCTGAAAGAGAACTCATGGGACTATGTAGAATGTCACAAATATCCTATCAGTGCTGTTAGGACTCCTGCTTGGTACAGGAAGCTTTGCAGCTTAGATGCACTAAGAGCAGAAGATACTGCTGATTGGGAAAAGAGATCAGACAGGATCCAACTAGTAAGTTCAGGTTCCTGCCCAATAAACAATTTTGTTCTTCACTTTGCTAGTTAGTGTCCTTCACTGACTGCATTTGACTTAGATCTGCATTTTACCAGGTGGGAAGGACCAGAAGCCAGTTTGTTGTTTTGGGCAGTTCCTGTCTATGTTGCTCTCCGTCATATTGCTTCAGTGACTGCAGTTAACATGTGGACTAGACAATAGCAGAAACTCCTTTCTAAAGCTTTTCTCTTCTTAACTGTCCTCCTACGACTGTAGTCAGCCCTTGCATTTTGCAACTTCATGACTACATCCATCATCAATGGTTCTCAGGAACACTATACATGATGGAGCCAAACATAGCTAGGTCCCAGATTTATCCTTGGTTTTAGGCTTAAATTGGTTTTGAAGTACCCTCACCTGAGTTGTCTCTAATTCACCAATGCTCCCTCAGTTCTTCATCAGCCATAAATCTAGGTGATGGAGTTAAATTGATCATTCTAGAACCCTGAACCTGTAGAGCTTCAAAGTGCTTCACAAGCCCTAAAATCTAAGCTATTTCCTTCCTAAACAAATTTAGTGATTCTTCTGTTTACAGAGAACCATTTCCTCAGGCTCAGATGTCACCAGGGCCTTTTCCAGCACCCACTCTCTACAATACTTCTGTCCTGAGTTGAGCCACTCAATGGGAACAAAAATACTTCTTTACACTTCTGAAAAGTTAGTCAAGCATGATCAGATTGGGCCCAGCTTAATAAAAACAAATATTACACGATGTAAAATCACAGATTAACCACCACACAGCAATACATTAGTAGCTTCGACACCCTACTTTCATCATTTGACAGAGCATCCAGACCATAAATCAATCAATAAATAATCAGAAACATTGGAATTGAATAGCACCATAAATCAAACAGACCTAAGAGACATTACAGAATATCCAAACACTACAGAATGAACATTCTTCTCAGCAGCGCATGGAGCTTTCTCTAAAATTGATCATAAATTGAGACAGAAAGCCATCCTCAAAAATATGCAAAAATCGAAATAATTCTTTGTTCTCATCTGACCACACTGGAATAAAGGTAGAAGTCAACAGCAAGAGGAACTAGAGAAAATACTCAGTTATGGAGATTAAGCAATATGTTATTGAATTGCTAATGGATCATTGATAAAAAGCTAGAAGTAAAAATTCCTGGAAGTGAATGAAAGGTAAATACAGCATACCAAAACACATAGGATACAGGAAGGGTAGTTTATATCTCTGAATATACACATGAAAATAAAAGGGATGTCTCGAATGATTTACTTATACAACTTAAGGCCTTGGCAAAGAAAAACAAACCCAAACAAAACAAATAAATCAAACCCAAAAAGCAGCAATGGAGAGAAATAATTAAGAAATTAAATAAAAATTTAAAATGAATAAATGAAAAGAAGAGTTAGTTATTTAATATTAGCATTATTGACTACATAGCCAAAATTACCAGAAAAGATAAAGATCCAAATTAATGAAATTAGAGATGAATATGGAGCCATCGTAATGGGTATCAGTGAAGTTCAAAAAAATCTGTAGGTCATACATTAAAAATCTACATAGAATTGGAAAATACTTAATTGAAGAAAAGAAATGAACTCATTTCTAGATTAACATAATTTTAACCAAAATTAAAACTTGAACAAGAGTGACATTAATATCCTAGACAAAGAACTTCAGGCAATTAAGTAGTGCTGAAACCAGGAGAAATAGTCTTTTCTAGGGAAGACTACCCAATTTGTTATCCAATACTAAATGGTCAGCCCTAAAAATTATACAAATATTGATACATGTACAGAATTACTATACAACTGTATAGTAATTATAGTACAATTGTACTATACATGTACAATTACTATACTGATCAAGATGTATTTGTATACTTAGAAGTAAGAGTGTTTGTGGTGTGTGTGTGTGTGTGTGTGTGTGTGTGTGTAAAACAATTGAAGAAATAGAGGTAATGAATTTGAAAAAGAAATAAGCTACATGGGAAGGACTGGAGAGAAGAAAGGGAAGGGGGATGGTGTAGTTATATTTTAATTTCAAAAAAAATAAAAAGATAAAAACTTAAGCCATTCTGTAGCAAACAATGAATTTAATGTAGTAATTAGGAAAACAAAACTAACTAACTCAAAAGAAAAGCTCCAGGTGCTCTGTCAGGCAAGATGTCCTTCTGGTATAATAGTGGCATAACTGTCAGAAGGGAAACCAACTACATTCTTATTGGATATATGGCCTGCTACAGAGTAGGGAACTCATACATGGTACTAAATCTAATAAAAAAAATCTATAAATTAAAGCACCTCTCAGCTTTGGTCAAAGAAGCTTTGTTACATAGTGGGCTACAATCAATACAGAAGCTTATAACTAGTCAAAGTTTAAGAAGAAGTGAATGTTGAGGCTCAATCCTAAATGGGACATTACTATCATCCCTCCCTAAGACTCAGGGGACATGATGGAAGTAGAGATGGAAAGAACATGGGAGCTAGGGGGCGGAGGAAAGCTGTGAAATGTTCTTTTCTACATATAACATAATCATTGCACTCAAGAGTTCATAGTAACTATGGTTACCTGCCTACACAAGACCTGAACAAAATCAAATTAGTCACTACTCCAGCATGGATGGGAGTCATAAGACTCCACCCCACCTGAGGTACTGTTTGCATTTGATGGCCACTGGAGCAGAGGAAGTCAAATTTCTTCTGGGATATGGCCACTGGTAGGTTGTCCATGTTCTGGGCAATGTCTCTACACCCATATGAATGCAGGTAGCACTAATTAGATTCCATGTGTTATAAAAAGAAGACACAGAGGTGAAAGGTAAAAGTATTAGGGGTATTGGTGGAAGTAAGAGACGGTATTTATGTTGTATGGGATCGATACACATTGTTTACATGTATCAAATTGTCAAAAACTGAAAATATTTTTAATTGCATGTCCTGATGAATTCATTTCAGGATTCTCCCAACCTTATACCATAACTACTCAAATTATCCTATCAAATAAATAAGCAAATCTTCCAAATTCTTTTTTTCTGCAACAAGAAAATTATACAAAAGTGTAATTTTGATTATACTATCAAAATCAGGTAAGGACACAACAAACAGAGTAACTTATAAACTCATGTTCCTAAAGAACATAGATACAAAATTCTCAATAAAATACTTTCAAACTAAATACAAGGACATATCAAAAAGACATGGTCAAATTGATTGCATTGACATACATGAATCTGTAAATATAATTCATAACATAAATGGACTTAAGGTGGAAAAATCACACTATCATGTCAGTAGATGCAGCAAAAGTCTTTAACAAAATCTAATGCATCTTTATGATGATAAAATCTTTGAGAGACTAAGGGTGGAGGAAAACATCACAGAAGAAGGGGAGAAAGAATCTTAAGAGCTGGAGGATGGAAAAGAGTACTGTGAAGAGCTGGAGAGCTGTCTTCTGAACAAACAACAAAAATAGCAGCTTCATCCTTGAACTCAAAGCAACAATGGCTACCTTCACAAGACTGGCCCCATCAACATTCTATCCTGGAGAATGAGGGGCAGGGGACTGTGAGGCCAGACCTCTTCCTAAGGAGCTATAGACAGCTAATGGTTGGAAGGTTTGAGTAGGGTACAAGAATCATATTCCTCACTGATGCCCACTGGAAAGTTGCCCTTGCTTAAGTAAATCAATAGCCACCCATGTATATGCAGATAACCCTAAGTGCAGTGGGCCACAAACAAACATGAAAGTCATGACAGTAGGACAGGTGTTTGTTGGAAAGAAGGTATTTGGTAGGAAGGCAAAATAGATAAGAGGATATTAGGTGAGAATGTGATCATAGTACATTATAGATATGTGTAATGAAATTGTAAAAAAAAATATTAAGAGAAAAGTAATAGCATGTTTATGTGTTATGATATTTTCATGAGTTGGCCTTATCCAGACTATTTTAATTTCACAGCGTGGATGAAGTCTTCAGATTTTAGATTTTTTTAAAATTGTGTTTCAAATAGTATAAACATTCATTTCTGATTATAGCT
This sequence comes from Cricetomys ansorgei, assembly GCA_026225945.1. Taxonomy (NCBI): domain Eukaryota; kingdom Metazoa; phylum Chordata; class Mammalia; order Rodentia; family Nesomyidae; genus Cricetomys; species Cricetomys ansorgei. Next base: position 20,536,993 of record JAMJFZ010001815.1, read on the forward strand.
AATTCTCTGTCAGTTACTCCAGTATGGGCAGGCTCACCCACTTATAGATACAAAGGAGTACACACGATGATCTGTTACTGTAGATCAGGTCTCCACTGCTAAGAATATCCAGTTTACCCCTCTCCTTCCCTCATCTCCAAAGTTGTCAAAAGTGGTCTTTTTCTCCCTGTATCCAGTACTTCACCTGCTACTCTCTGTTTCTCCAATTTAGGGTTGTCAGATCAAACATGGAGGGTGCCCAGCTAAATGTAAATTAGATAAACAGTACATGATTAAAATTAAATGTAAGTTTTTATAAATTAAAAGTATTTATCTCCATATAAAAGCTAATAGTTCCAACAAAAGTAATCACCAATTGAGAAGACCTATTTGGAGATTTTGACTTCTGTAGGCCTGTGTGTCTACTTCCAAATAACCTATGTGCTGGTCTGCCTGTATGCTATGTCTGCCTGTGTGTTGCCTACATGTTCTAGTGCATGTTTGGATGTCTGACAGAGGCTGCTTGCCTATGTAGTGGTTCTCACCATAAATAAACAAATAATGTCTTATCTGCCTGTGACTTCTCACAATCTCTTCAACCTCTTGGCCTCCAGTGGCCTCCTTCCTTTCCCCAGACACTGGAGCTTGGGCCTCACAAAGGTCTAGAAGGAATTGGAGAAAGGTAGGTTTCCATTCTTACTTTGTTCAACAAAGTATTTGAGTGCTTTAGGCCAGTATATCACCGAGTAACCTCTTACATAATGGAAAACCAGAACCTAGATGAACCTGTGTATTAGCCTGAGTACAGAGAGTGGTATGTGCACACCGTGAAGGCTTTCCTAAATGAATAAAATACCTGTGGAGAACAATATCATAGAGGGGATCTTGAGTCAGAAGAAAACCTGTACAAATGGCATAGTCAAGAGTTCACTGGCACACTAAGGACTGAGAGGGAGGCCACTAGGTTTGAAATACAAAGGTAAAAAAAAAAAAAAAAGGTGGGGCATGATTATGCCATGTTGCCTTTAACTTCTGAAAATAGAGACAGTGACCTGTCTCTCCACATACCTGGTGCTCAGTATTTCTTGTAGCAGGAGGCAAGTAACCATTAAAGAAAACAGGAGTAAAAATGTCTAGTAGCTCAGTCAAAGTAGAAATTTCTCTTGTCTTGGCTAACACTGCAGCAAAGGTGAGCGGAGGAGCATAGTACTTTGCTACTGGGTTGATGGGAACCATGGACTCACCAATGTGGTGACTTTTAGGTCCCCTGAAAATGAGTACCAGAGCAGCCATGTAGAATGGGAATGATAATGGAGGATGACATTCAGGAGATGTTTACGCACCAGACCAGAAGTGTGCCTGTGTGTCCATCTCCTGGAATTCTGTCACATGGACTTACCTAGCATCAAAGGAGGATAGAAATACCAAGAAATGTAGGGAAAACTCAGATTCTGGTGAGAATTAGCAGTCCCTGTTCCAGAGAATAAATTGATGTTGGAACATCTTCTTTGTACCAGTTTTGCAGTCTGGTGATAGTCACTTTGAGGAAGATAATATGAGTCCCCAAATTATAATGCTTAATCTTCATGATAGACCTTGCAGGGTTTAGAATTACCTAGAAGACATATACAGGTGTGTAATGGTGTTTCCAGTGAGGTTTAAACTGAGGAGGGAAAGCTCACCCTAAACATAGATGGTTCTATCCCATGGACTGGGAACCCAGAATTAATAACATCTAAAAAGAGTCTCTGAGCAGAATGGCTGTGGTCATCTCTGCTTCCTGGCTGTGGATGCAAAGTGACTCGTTTCACAAGCCTGCCTTCCCAGCTAAGCACTCTGCCCGTCATCCTGTCCCAGTCATGAGCCAAAGTCTTCTCTCCTTAAGTTGGTTCTTGACTATTATTTTGGTCACAACAATAAGTAAAGTAACCAATATGCATGTGTATAAAAAAAAGAACCCTGTGTTCTGCCTTCACTCTCAGGACCTAGGGGCTCAGAACAGCACCATGTACAACCAATCACTTTTTCCTGGCCATTTATTCATATCTCTTTTGTTGATTAAAATTAGTAATTTGATAGCTTGAGAACAATGCTGGTGGAGTTCATTTATTCTCTCGGAGGGAGCCTTTCAAAGAACATTTTTTAAAAGCATAGACTATTCCAGTGGTGATGGCAGAGATGGACCCCAGAACCTCCACTCTTGAGAACTCCAACCATAACTCTGAGCATAGTGTACCTGGTGATTTTATTAAAGCTTAGGGCATGGAGATGTCAGTGGGAGTCAGTCAGGCAAATCTATTCAGCGAAGATGCAAGCTGGTGTCTGAGAATAATTCTAATATAATGGCCACTATGTGACAAATATGACTCAGAGGAATATTAATCCTCTTTCCTAGAAAATCAGACAACCAGGACATGAGCTGACAGAATATTAAACAATCAAACAAAAGAGGGAGGCTACCAGAGGGGGACTAGATGACCTCTAAGCACCAAAAATAACAGAAGTCCCAGCAGACTAGGTATCAGCTGGCCTCCTAAAACTCTGACCCTCCTCATCACTCCTCTCCAGAAACCCATGTGTTGAAGGCCACTGAAGCATAGAATGAGCAGGAACTGAAACTCAGAATTGAAATTCTCATAGTATACCTTTAAGGCAGACAGAGCTATTTGTGAATTGCCAGTGATTATTAGCAGTTGTATTGTTCGTGTAGATATTCCATTTTAAAAGAAACAAAAGATAAGAAAACAGATGCTGTCTTATTCTGCCACAGCAGCTGAAGGACCTAAGTTCAAAGTTAGAACCCAGATAGAACCCTCAACCCCTGCCCTCTGTTGGTAGGAGAAAATCAGGAAATGTATCAGTGTAGTGGCTCATGTCAGCCACAAGATGGCAGAAGTGTTTCATGCAGCCTAGTTAACCTTTTTAGGGCCATTGCCTTAGAAGTCTCAAGATTCATAACTAGAATGGATCAAACTCCAAAGTTTGATCACAAAACTGGGAGAACTGGCTTCTTCATTACATATTTTGAACTTTAACTATTTTATGATTATAAATATGTCTAGATATTTTTTTTCATTAAATACTTAAAATACCTCGTTCTGTAACATGAACTTGGAATTTTTACTTAAGATTTTACCGAGTATATTTGCTTTTCCCAAGATGAGTCTGGTCAGAGAATCACTACCATTTCATTTATTTAACTGAAAGTTGTTCTATCCTCAGGACCAGTTTATAAACTAATCCCAAGTGCCCGGATCACAGGACAAAATCAAGGAATCTGGAGCATCAAGGTATAAGAAAAAACATTCTAAGCCAGGCTGTGTGTTGGGAAGCTTGAAGAAACTGGGGAAAACATTTCACAGTAGAATGTGTTAAATTTTGAGGAAATGTGAAGGCATTATGTATGCGTTTCCTAGGTCTACCTGAGCAAATTACCACAGAATAAGGGACAGCAAATAATGACGGCTGTCATTTTAAAGCTCTGAAGGTTAGAGACACAAACCTGAGTTACCCCCAAGGTATAGGGGAGAGTCTTTTCATGTCTTTCTGGCTTCTGATGCTCCAGATGGCCCCTGGATCATGGCAGTAGCTCCAGTCTCTGTTACCACACTCTCTTGCCTTCTTCTCTGGGTCCTTCTTTCTTAGAAGAGGTTTTGTCCCAAGTGTTTGGGCCTTGCCTGATCAGGAAACACCTCATCTCAGGGTCTGTATCCATGACAAATAATTTCAAACACAAATACTTTTTTACACTCTTGGTACACCTGTCGTTGGGGTAAGTGACACCAAACAAGTTCAGGTGGAGGTAGACAGTACTCTGGTATCTCCCTAGTCTCATCATTATTGACTATCAGTCTATCTGGAAAGAAGCCAGTCCACAGCAATTAATGTGATAAACCCCCTTAACTATGAATGTGGGAGTTTCTGGGAGTTTGTTATTGGTTAGATATCTGCTTGCCTTCAAGATGTCTCTGAAAACTTTTTGTTGAGTCTGTGAAATATCTTGCTAAATGCATGTTACTAAGAACATCTGCAATGATAATATTCAATTTATATTGCTACAATGGTAACAAAATATTCAGACTTCATAAGTCTTTTTTTAAAAGACTTTTAAAAACAAATTTAGTTATATGTGTGCATGCATGTCTGTGTGTGGTTATACACATATGAGTGCAGCTCCCATAGAGGCCAAAAGAGGACATTAGGGTACCCTGAAGCTGGAAACATGGATAATTGTGAGCATCTGTTGTGGGTTCTGGGAACCCAGCAGATGTCCTTTATAATACCCAAGCCTCTCTCCAGTCCTCGTTCAGTCTTTTGTGATGAGCATAAACAACTGGATGTGAACTCGCATTCATTTCCTGTCATTGAAAAGGAAACATAGACTTATTAATACTGATTACCAGGCATGACTGAGAGGAATGTATGTAAACTCGTTCTTAATTATACAAAAACTATAAGAGAAAGGAACCTATGCTTCCCCTTCTTATGCAAACACTGCACACAGAGAAACGATATAGATGCAAAGGCAGAGTGAGAGCTCTTCCTGCCTCAAAGGCTGGACTTCTGACCTGACCACCAGTAGCAGTGGGACTTGAGAGCTTATATGAAACCTCAGGCCCCAGCCAAGACTGAATCAAAGAAACCTTTTAACACAATTCCTGGGGAGGTATACGGACATTAATCTCAGGGGCTCTCTGCCCTAGATGATCTTGTTGGCATGTTTTATTTCTCTCAGTATTTTTCTTATTATTAAGGTCTCATTAGAGGACAACCTCCAAGATGAGCAATTGATTTAAGTAAAGAAAAAGTGTGACTCTAGCGATCCCTCATAAGACAGAATGGGAACCACAGTAGGAGCATCTGATGTGGACACCAGTCAAGTTTAGCTTAGATGACTGCAAAATCGATGGAGCTACACCAATCGAGGAACCTGTAAAGTCTGCGACCTCAACTCCAGTCTTTGAGCTGGGTATTTCCATAGACTACTATAAAGATTAACTGCAAAGGAGTGCCAGGGTTATTGCTTAAGAAAAATAGTGAAATGAGTACAGGAAGTGGGAACAAAGATAAGGAACACATAAAAAGAAGGAAGGAAGGAAGGAAGGAAGGAAGGAAGGAAGGAAGGAAGGGAGGGAGGGAGGAAGGAAGGGAAGCAGAGAGGGTAAACAGTCCACTGGAGAATCCTTTGAATTTTTTACCCCTTCCTCATTTCTTATTTCTTACAGAACAGTGTGACTAATGATAACATTCATCTCAATAAGGCAAGACCCAGTTCTGCTTTGAGCTGCCCGGATGAAAGTTGCACTACAAATACAAAATGATGGCATCTGGGTTGGCATTTGAGCGAGAGAGCATCTCAGTGTGGTCTCCTATTATTTAAGAGCAGAGAGTTCCTGACAGAGCTGCGGGGCTTCACATGGTCCCACTGTGAGTTGGTGAGCTTTCTGGCAGGGCCACGGTTGCCAAGGAAACCACCGCAGGAAAGACTGGGACTGTGGGTTCTTGGTTGATTGGTGATGCTGAAAGCAGAATGCCACAAGAAAGACACACTTTTAGTGACCAGGGCCAAAGCAAATGATGGTTACTAGGAGGGATCGTGTCCATCTTCTCCCTCGGAACTCATCTGGTTGACAACTCCCAGCACAGAAGGATATAGCCTTCTCTGAACCAATAAGCAGGACTTAGAAATTATGAGTATGACTGTATATGCCCCCTGAGGGACTATTGTCTTACTTAGTTGGTCACAGAAATCTTAGTCTCTTCACGCAGGCAAATGTGAGCTGCAATGACTAGGTCAGACTCAGGAGTTCTTGTCTCTGCCGGCCCTGTTTATTAATGATCAGAAGAAAGCCTGCCTTGCCATGTTCTCCACTGGGGGGAAAGGGAGTACGTGTGTGCAGGATCAGGATATGACACTTTTTGTCTTTCCACTGCGCATCCCTGAACTTGTCTTGACTGCTATCCAGTGGAATTAGTTCTGCCTCTGTGCTCCCTGGGAATGAGTTTAAACCCTTGTTGTTACATTCTAGTGTTATTGTTTGGGGAATATCTTTTACATTTTCATGGCTATTACACTTACCAGTCAAATATTTTTCTTGACATCAAAGATTATGCTTATTTATCTTTGCAAGTGGCCAGCACAGCTCTCGACGAGGTAGGGCCTCAATAATTGTTGGAGTAATCTTTTCTCCTGAGGTGAAAGCTTCGAGGGAGTGAAAGCACGGCCAAGCACGGAATACCTCTATGAAGTACAATGTAAGCATCCACTCAGAGACTAGCTGCAAGCCATTTATACAGGTAACGTACCTAATTCCCATGTCCCCTCTCCCTCTAAAAGGTAAGTGGTGCTGCTTACACAGAAAAGAAACTCAACTCAGGAAAGGATAAGTGACTTACTGATGTCACAACTGAGCAAAACAGATTAACCCCATACATCGCTTAGCCATTGTGTCAGTGTTTCAGGGACTTTTAGACTTTAGAGACTATATGATAGATTTTACACATATGGCATTTCTGGGTGTGTGAAGGGCATAGATATCTCATGGTGGTCACGCCATCCTTGATCAAAGGAAATGAAGTTAGACACTGCGTTGGCTGGGATACATGTGGGGCCCAGCTCTGTGTGTGCATAATGATACCAATATAATAGAGCAGACAGAATACACTGGGAGTGAAGCCTAAGGTCCAACATTTACAGCCCTGGAGGGCTGTCAAGCAATTTAAACACTTTGCTCTTCAGATCTTTCATCTCTAACTCAGGTGAATGATATGACTTTCTTAAAAGAAAAGAAGTGAGAATTAGACAATGTATGCAAATGTGTTTAGCTTAATTTCCAACATAAGCTAAGTGCTTAGCTGATCCTTATCATTTTTATTACTTATGGTAACCTTGATGGTAATTATGGATGTTATTGTTATTATAAAAATGGTGATTTGGGAATTTTGGTTAATTGATTTTTTTTATTTTGATTTGATTTTTGCTTTTTTTTTGTTTTATTTTGTTTTTTTATTTGTTGTTGCCGTTGTTCTTTTGAAACAGGGTTTCTCTGTTGTAACTCTGGCTGTCCTGGAACTCACTCTGTAGACCAGGCTGGCCTGGAACTCATAGAGTTCCTCTACCTCCTGAGTGCCGGGATTAAAGGCATGTGCCACCAGCCACCACCGCCTTCACAATGACTGTTTTGTAAGGGATGAAGATCTAATCAAGAGCTTACCCGTGCTAAACAAGTGAGATATATGAGATATATGCCCAGCTCTGAGAATTTTCTCAGGAGCTGTTCAATTAAAAAATATATTATAACAGGATATTGCTGTGTGGTGCAAGTGGCTTGCAGTAGCTCCAATCCTCCAGCCTCAACTTTCCAAGTACTAGGATTACAGGTAAGAGTCACTGTGCCTGGCAATAGTTGTTCAAATTTAAGCATCACCTAAATATTATTTCGAAAGTTTTGCTTCTTTCAAAGCTTAATGAAGACAAAAAGTGATGCCACTCAAGAGAGTGGATTCTATTTGCTGAGTTGGTTCTCTCATCATAAGCAGTCGGTTGCCCATTGTGTGGTTTCCGTAAATCATTTGAGCGATATCTTTTCCATGATTGTAAAAAAAGATGTTAAAAGCAAGAATGAATTTGTTCACTGTTTCAAAATACTTGGAAAGCTAATATGTATGAATTCCCTGCACCTTGTTCCTTAACCAAAATTTACAGAAATGATCTTGTTTGTTTTCTCTATTTAATGTGGACACACTAGAAATTCTTTTCCTTTCAACTGCCCTACTCTCTTGCCAGAGCATCTGAAATATGCATTTTTCCTATGGAACATATGTCTAAATAATGGTTTGTTAAGGACATGGCCTACTCTTTCTTGATGGCTTCTCTCATTCTGCAAATTCATTGTCACACATTCATCCATGTGTGACATTCTACAGCTGGAAAAACCACCCAAAAGCAACTCAACAGCCCAGGAAGTACCTTTTACATGATCACTGGCTGCTGGAAGCCATGACTAGAACCTATCAGGAACTTGTGAGCCATGAGCCCTAATTTTCACGGTGTAGTATTTGTAACTGATTCCACTTCCCATGAGCATCTCGGCGCAAGCTCAGATGGCCAACAATGTTGCAGCTACCAACATCTGGCTCCCATAAGACCATGGTGTTATACACATACAGTTTCCAGTGTTCACTTTACTTGGGATCCTCGGAGACATTAACAGAACCCGATTTAACCCCTACTCCAGTGGTGGTCACTGACTGCTCCTTGGCTGCCTCGCATTTGTCCTGGTTATACGAAAGAGTTCTTCCAATGGTGGGATCTGTATAGAGGTTCTGCGATGCCTCATGTAGTTCACTGTTAATACACACTTTGCCTTTGGAGTTCTCCCATTGTCAAAATTATAGCTTTACTTGAGATTCCTAGGCTGTTTCCATAGATGATTCCAGAAGGACTTTAGTTACAAGAGGTACAGCCTGAATGTGCTCAGCACACTTTTGAATCAAATGGGCTCATCTGCATCTCAGATTAGTTAAAGAAAAAAAAAAGCCACAACCAGAGACAAAAATGCAGTTAAAGTATTATATTTAGCATTGCATATGCTTGGGTCAAAATCAGCTCAGAATAGCAGTGCAGTCAAGCTCCCTAAATGTGCTTGGAACTTAGAATGTTAACACAGAAGGAGATGTTGATTTTACAGCAATAACCAGGTCTAAGAAGGTAAAGACTATTCACCTTCTGATTAGTAGGAGAGCCAGGACCAGTGCTCAGTTATTAAATCCAGTACGACTGCACCTGGAGTCTAACCAGCCTCTTCTTTTGGATGTTTGCTTTAAAGGAACAGCTATGTCTGTTCACAGACATGATCTTACTAGATTTGTGCACACATTGTATTGATTCTTGTGTAAGAATCTATTGAATTAAATGGGAGCCTCAGGAACACATTTAGGATTCCACCTCCTCTGCAGAGTTCACTCCTCAACTGGAAAGATCTTAATTTGGATGCATTCTGGGCATGTCAAGATGCCAGGAGTCACAGTTCTGTGTGTACAAGGTAGCTTTACGCTCTTGTTTGTTCTTGACAGGCGCTCAGGGATTCAGAGTGACACAAGCAAGCTCAGTAAGAATTATTCAGTTTCAGCTATACAAAGGACACAAGACAGAGAAGAAGAAAAAAATAGACAGCACGGGAGACTGATTTGTTTTGGAAGAAACTCTTGCTTCTTTCTAGCTCCTAGCTTCTGCTGAACATTCCAAGGGATTAAGACAGAAAGAAAGAGCAATGACTAACACAGCAACATACTCACCTCAGAGCTTGCAGCTTCTCTAGGTCCCTGCATTACAGGAGTTGTGAAGGAGGAGAGCAAGCAGGGTACATAACACGGGGTTCATTCAGCAGAACTGCAAATGGCTGCACTGATGGTAGTTAGGAGTTCTAGATTCCTCCTTGATGTAACCTTGAGCAAGTCATTTCACTCTCTTGAAATCCATCCCCTGACCTAGGTTTATGGTTCCTTTGGACCACATCAGTGTTCATAATATCAGGATGATGATGATGATGATGATGAGTTGTAGAATCAAAAGGCTTTGTTTCATAGAAATCTAAAATGTAACCATCTATAGTGGGGTGACTTTAAGGTTAGGTGTGTGAGAATCCTTCTGTTGCAAGCCCTCCCCTAATCTTGCCACAGAAACATACAATGCATAATCTATTGAGCAAGGCTGCAAGCAAATTACTGGTCTCCAAAGGTCTCAGATTCTCACCTTATTATTCTCCCTTCCATTTCAGTCTGTCCTTTGTGCCAAGTATCTTCAAACCCATCACCAGGAGGGGGAGGGAGTCAGATGGCTCACCACAGCCTCTGATATCCAGAGTCAAAATGAGCATTGCCATCCAGATGGCACTGAAAATACCCTGTGCCAACCCAGCAGATGAGTGTTTTAAGTGGTGTAAGACTCATGGCTAACAGGTAGAACTTAAAAGGGAGTTTGGTGTATATTTGTGTTTCTGTGAGTGTGACGCCGATACCAAGAGTCCTCCACAATTGCTCTCCACATTAATTTTTTAAATAGGGCCTCTCAATGAATCTGAAGATCACTGATTCGGCTACATAAGCATTAGTTGCTGGGCATGACCTCTCCCCATTGACCTTCTCCTATCCCATTTTCTGTATCTAGACTGAAAAGAGTAGGGATCTGTGTCACGATTTCACACACCGAAGTCTTCTTCACTCCCATTGATTTCTTAGGCACTCTGCATTTGAAATGACTTGAGATTCCTAATCTATACAAATAAGCTCATTTTCTAAAACAGCCTATGTATTTCTGTCAGCACTGTTCATCTACAATGTGTACTGTATATCACCTAAAATGTGATTTTTATTAATCCCCAAGGGGTTTTACAAACGAATCAACAGCACCACTATGTAATATATTTGCATTCTCTCCCCCATCCTGAAATGTCATGGGTAGCATCTCCTTAAAATGATTGCAAATACAAGAATTGCTAAGTGTGAAATCCCTGTTGTTTTGGAATTTTGGCTGAGGCCCCGAAGCTGCTAAGGAAGGGTGTTAAATATCTGTGCATTCTAAAAAGAGATACCAGATCATCCAGGCAGTATTTTCTAAGAGGTAATCCAAAACACAGTTTTCTTACATTTACCCCAACACTCTTCATCTATGGAAATTGCAGAAAAAGATTGACCATGGAAGGTTTGAGAGCACAGGTTTCCTCAGGGGAAGTTGCCAGGGTACAAAATATCACTCTGACTTACACATTATCTGAGCATATTTGCAAACTGTAGAATTCTGTGAAGTCTTTTGGCCTCCATGTTTTCACTCTATAAAATGCCACAGCTAGCTGGAATAGATCTGTCTCTCACCTGGAAAAGGCCAAGGAAGGCAGGCGATGTGTAGATTGATTCAAGGCTAGAAGAGCAGAAAATGCTCATAGACTGAGGGTGACATTCCTGCAGTGGGTATCCCTCTAACAGAAAGCTGCATATAACCAACTGGCCTTGAATCATGTTTGCAGAGACTCTGCCATTAGTGTGCTTCCTGGCAGGAGTTAAACATCCTTGGCAGAAAGGAATTAGAAATACCCAGTTATGGTGGATGTAGGTAGGGTTGAGATGGATGAAAATGAACAAAAGTCCAATTCCCTGTTGTAGAAGTTTATTTTTAGTTAGGTTTAAATGTTTTTATGCACTGTTGGAAAAAAGGCCTCGGCATTTTGTATTGTGTGCAGGTGTTGGATTTCTGTGGGGGTTGTTTGATTGCTCACGATCTGTACCTGAGGAGTTCTGAATCAATAAAACACCTGAGCTCAAAAGCTCAGGGTTCCACTGTGAGTATAGTGTTTTCCACGACAGTGGTTCCATCTGCTGAAGTCTGGAAGGGTTTATAATTCTGAAATACGTCTCCTTGTCTTGTTTGCTGAGCTACCACAGGAACATTCAACTACAGAGACCTCAAGAGATAAGACTGAATCCATGAAAGCTCTCTCACTTGTAGGAGAGCTTAGACTACAGCTTGCATAGTCCCTTTCTGTTCTTGTCAGGTCTGACCCCCAAGGGAGCCAGAAACAAAAGGAAGAGAGAAGGACATCAGAAATAGGTGACAATGGAACAAAACCTGATAATCTGAACCAACCTTTCCAAGTCCTGAGTTCATTTCCTGAACTAGGCTGATGTTGGTCAATAAGTAAGTGCATAGCTGGGTGAGAGGTTACAGTTTTATAATTAAACTCATCTACACATTTCAAAAGCATACGGAAATGTCAGAATCCCCAAATAGAATGGTACAATGGTGTAATAAGTTTCAGTCATCCCATCACCCGTGACCAATGGACACCATCTATTTATATCCTCTTCATACTCTTCTACATATTAAGTTGAAGCCAGGTTCTGCAGGACTATTCTAACTCCTAAATGTAAAATTCCAGTCTAATGTCTGACTACCAGTAGCTTCTAGACGTCATAGACTCTCCTTCACCCTTTTGTTACACCCATAAACTAGTAAGGAAAACCTCCTGTGATTGTGTAGGCCTTTATAGGTTTAGTGGTAAGAACCATAGTCCTATTTTTAGCATCTTGTGGTAGGGAGATCGGGCTTCTGCTGCATCTCAGTTTGTGTGTTTAGAGGGATGATGACATATGTGCAACTGGAGGATTTGAAGAGGTTCATCAGTCACATGATGGAACTTTATAGAAAGAACAAGGTCTGACCTCCAAGTCACACTGAAATGACTTGAGCCAAGTGAGAACCAAGCAGTTTGGGGTTTTGGTGTAGTTAGAAGATGATGTGTTGGGTGTGTTTCATGCTGTTAGCGGTGTACACCCCTATCTAGTATGCATCATACTAAGGTTGATGTATACTAAGGTTGTCTGTATGTACTGGGCCTACACCTTCCCCTGGCTAAGCCCTCAGGAAGTATGTGAACAGAAAAACAAAAGTTGCTGCCCATAGCAATTCCTCTCAGCCAACAGTACTGTGCCAGAAGGCAGAGGCCAAGAGCCGCCAAGAGCCGTGTGGCGCTCTTCCCAGTATCCGTTCTCACTGGGAATGCTGAATAGACACCATAAATTACAACTCTTCACAGATGAGTTTCTAGGAATCTTTTTGTTCTCTGTTCTATTACGTGCATCTTCTTAGCAATAGATGCTAGGGGCCAGAACTGGCCCCAGGAGAATTAATTCAGCAACTCATCCCTCAGCAGTGTTGAAGATCTTCCCTTGGTGTTTCGGCATTCAGCCATGGATTCACTCGCTGTTGCCAACTGCAGAAGTTTAGAATCAGCTCCACCAGAGGAAATATTCATGTCCTCTTAGGTTTTGAATGGAATACCTTCAAGTCTATCAGAAAAAAAAAATCATGTTAGTTTATTTTTTTCTTCCATGAATGACCCTCAAGTACCAAAAATACCACTGAGCTTACATCTCTTATAATGTCCTCCATTCTAGAGGTACCACTTCTCAGTAGTAAGTCCCCACTCTGACAAGGCATAAACAGTAACATTCTAGATCAAGCACGAGAAGTAGTGTTGCATACCTTTCCATGTCAGGGCTAGCAAATAGCTATAGTTTAAAGGGTTGTTTTAAACAGATAACAAATTAACTTCGATCAAGCACAAAACCTTCACTTTTGCTGATTCTCATTTTACCATTTCATTTTCATTGGCTGTGTGTGTGTTTGGGTGCTTTGGTGCAAGCACATCTGTGCATCACTAGGATGTCTTACTGTAGCATGGATGTGCAGGTCACAAGAAAGCATCCAAAGTATGGTTCTCTCCTTCCACTTTGTGGAACCTGGGAATTGAGCTCGAGTCATCGAGCTTGGGGCCAGGCACCTTTACCTGCTCAGCCAACTTGTTGGCCCACAATTTACATTTTTTTACATTGTGTATTCTCTAACCAACCATTGTGGTGATTGTTATTCATGTTTTTGTTGCATTCCAACACAAGAGGTATACGTGATCTATATAACATCATTACAGCCTCGAAGTCCTATGTATTTGGATTTACATTTACTGTTAAGATTTGCATATTCATGCTTGTTTTTATGCTGTTTGTTAAAGAAACCCTCCCCCCCTTTTTTTTAGATTTTAAAGTTTTCCTTTAGCGTTGCTTGTGAGGGATAGAACAGGAGAAATCCTCAGGTTTTATTCATCTGGAAATGTCTTTATCTCTGTTTTATTTCTGAAGTAAAGCTTTGGCAGGGATAGTCTAGGACAGTTCTGAGCCTCAGCACTTTGACTCTATCACTGTCCTTCCCTCAACTTCTATGGAGAAGTTTACTGATACCCTTATGCAGTTTTCCTCATATTGAAGGCTCTTATTTCTTGTTGCTCTAGGAGTCTCTTGAACTTTTTGGGACAGTTTGGTTGTAATATGACTGTGGTTTTCTTTGAAATGATCTGACTTAAAATTCTTTGTATTTCATGAATATGATATTTCTGAATATTCTTCTCCCTACTCTACATGAGTACTTGAAGTCAGGAATGTGACTGTGCACACCATGTGTGTGTGTTCATGTGTGTGTAGGTGAATGTACACATGTGTGGGAGTGCCTGTAGAAGCCTTAGGACAATCTCAGATATCATTCCTCAGGTATAATCCATAACTGATTCATGAGATAGCGTCTCTCATTCACCTGAAACTCCCCAAGTAGACTAAGCAGGTTGGCCAGCAAGCACCAAGAGTCTGCCTGTCTCTCCCTCTCTGGTTCCAAGATTACAAACCGCCATGTCTGCCCTTCTTATATAGGTTCTGAGGATTGGACTTGGGTCTTCATGGTTTCTCATCAAGGACTTTACAGACAGAGCTATCTCATAGCCTCTACTTTCTTCTCTTTAAAATTAGCTTCCATTTGGCTTATTTCCTTATTCTTTCCATGTGAGAAAGAATTATGAATTGTGATATAACTTCATAATTTCAGATTTAAGATACCATGGGAGTCGGGGTGGAATCTCATTTGATAGATTGGGCTCTGAGTCAGAATTCTGGCAGTACCTCTTTCTAATCATTTGACCATGAAAAACTTCATGAAGTATGAAGAATCTCAGTGTCCTTATCAGAAGCTACATATTCATTTCTTCTGAGGCAAAAGTCTATTTACCACTTAGACAAGCTGGAAGAGAAAAGCCAGATCAAGCATGGGAAACAGGAGCTGTTATACCCATACACGACAGCTTGCTGATTCAGGCTATGTTACTGCATATTTTCAAATAATGCCCACCAGTCATCCTTTCTGTGCCTGTATGCTTTACATGTTTGACTACACAATCTTCAAGCATGCCCATTACCACATATATTTTTATATCTCAAACTTTAATTTATTTAAGTGATACACTAATTGCTTTAAACCTTCTCTTTAGAGACAGAAACATAAATTTAAGTTGTTTTTTTTTTTTTTTATCAAAGTAGTATAATTCAGATTGAAATTACACCAGTTTTCATTTAAGTGTCTACGTATGTCTTTGAATAGCTTTCTTGTCTGGATTTAAGAATAGATTTATGGCTGCTTATAAAACTCATTGGAGAGATGAATGGTTATAGTCACAGAAAACAGATAATAACAACTATTTGTTTTGGCGGAAAAGAACAAAGAGCAGAAACAAACTGAAAACCCAGTGCACTAGTAGGCAGCTGTCAGGAGCTGTGCTTTTCATAGCAGTGAATATACCATTGCTTATAAATCATAATTAGAACCGGAAGGACTCTCATAAGGAAAAGCAGCCAGAATGAATGATCTTCTGCACAAAATTCTCTGTGCCTGATACCTCCCTTGGCTTACTGTTTAATCTCCACCTCGACCGAAATTGGAATTTAGGTGTCAGCTGGCTAAATCTCATCCTCCATGATTCTATGATGCTCATTTGTTGTTTCTCAGTGGCTGCAAACTCTCCTTTGTTTTAGATTGAACTCTTAGCTGTCAATTTTTCTTGAGACTTCTATGCACTTAATCAAGTGTGATGATCTCACAGCATCTCAAATCTTTTCCTTTGTGCTAGCTGCAAGTTTTCAGTACAAAAAGAGTGAGCTGAGAAATATTCTTTAGGAAACTGGCTATCTCAAAATACACTTACATTTCCATACCTACCACTCAGGACATGAGAAAATAGATAATCAGGAATTTTATGTTACTCTTGAACTTAGATTAACATTTTGGTTGCTTTGTTTCAGTATTTTTGGTCTTAGTGGATGTAAAGGTGGATGAAATAATGACAAATCATATCACCACCAACCCCTAGAGAAATATCACAAAGTTGATGGTGTACTCAGCCAAAACCCTAGATCACAGCTGCCAGAATTTAAGATGCTAAGTAAGATTAGCATCCACAGCAGGCTCCTAAAAGCACCTTTCTCTTCTATTGTCACTTCTAGCACGGTGATTTTCACAAAATAAGAGTGAATTCAGGTTTTCATTTGCAGCCTCATAGGAACATTGAAACGGTGACCACAGTAAAGCTCAGAATATCAGTTGCACCCAAAGAACACAGTAGCTTTGCCTGGACAAATCAGTGCTTAAAAATTCAAAGAGAATAAATAGAAATTAACCTCCACACATAAGTGGATTCTTTTTTTAAAAAAACAGATTTAATACCAAAACCTTTGGGAAAACTTAATGCTACTTTATTATCACTGTTCACTTAACAGATGGCAATTAAGGAAGTCAGTAAGAACCTAAGGGCATATTACAGAGGCAACATTTTAAAAGTTTCAAAGCTGTCCAATATTTTCATGCTTGCCAAATTTATATCTTAATTAACAAGTTTTTTTCCGTGTCTTCTTAGTCACACATTCACATCCTTGTGCACTGAGACTAACTCTCACAACTCTTAAACAACACAGGGACTGATTCCAGACTGTTTTGATTGCTCCTAATGACTTGCTTGGACCTTGTCTTTAGCCCCTTTGGCAGCTGTTGCAATATAAACCCAGGAAGGGGTATAGAGCTTCAGCTGTCCCAAAGGTAATCAGTGGGAGTCAACTTCATGACACCATTTTCCTTTATTCAGATACAGTTGGTATGTGTCCCCTGTCATTGCCCCTGAATGTCATTGGCTCTCACATTTTTGCTGTCCCCATGCTGACATGAGGTTTTCTCCCCATCTGCTGCTAACTCTGTAACTGAAAATGAGGGGGACACCATGTTCAGTGTGTAACACTTCTAATGCTGTGTCTCCTTCCTTTGATTTTACGAGAGTTTATCATGTCATAACATCCTCTGTTGCCAGTATATATTTTCTCATGGAAGCTGCATGGGAAACTTAATCTTTCTAAGAATTCCCTGTGTTCCAATGTCCTTCATTACAGTATTGCCTCCAGAGGCTCATGGCCTTTTGACCACTTCTCCTCTGAGAGCTTCTACCATGCCAGAACTCTAGCAGGGAGGTGTAAGCAATGCCTGGACGATTCCATAAGAGTAAGTGATAAAACTGGCATTTGTACTATACATAGAAAAGAATTAGGGGGTAGCAGCAGTGAGAAAGAAAAAACTCAGATTCCATAGCTTCTACTATGCTTAGATGTAGAATTTGAGGTTCAAACAGCAGACAAAAACATCTCTGTAATAATTTAAAAAGAGAAATAACATTCTTATACCTCAGAAAGATAACTCCAAAGCCAGGGTTAGAAGCTTCATTTATTATGGATATTTAGTTTCCAGTAACAGGAAAAAGTAGACAAAACCCAACTAAAACAAGAGGAATTTGTTGCAAAGTTTTGAGTTATATCTCTTCATTAAGGATATTGGTAAACAATCGAAGGTATGGACAGAACCAAGAGAGCTACAGAAGTCCTGGACCGTGAGCCTAATGTGACTTGTGTGAGGCAGAGCTAGCAAATAGAATCATGTTGTTAAGGCTGCATATATTGGGTCCATTTGTGTTTTGCTGTGAGTTGAGCAGTCACTTAAGAGAGATAGCAATTGGTCAATATTTACATGGAAGAGTTGAAAAAAAGGACAATCACAGAACATACTGTACATGTATTTATTAGGAGCAATGGCATTTGGATATGAAATACAAATAAACTACAATAGCACTTCAAAGACAATGATGTGGCAGTCATGATGGTGTTCCATGATCTGCATGTTTCCTGAACTGAGCTGACCAAAACAACCAGTTGACTACTACAGTGGCAGACATCTTGGTTCCTGGAGAAACCACAAAGGCCAATAGCCAGCAGCACACTGATTGACACAGCTTATAGCTGTTCTCCCTAAGTTCCCTTCCCCTTTGAAAGTACTTTAAAAAAAAAAAAAAAAAAAGGTGGACAACAGCAACCCTTCAGAACTTTGGAACCCTTCCTGTTGGGCATCTCTGGTGACTGTTGATCTAAAACATAGACAATTTGTTCTCAAGAGTGCTTCCCCCATGCCTTCCATTCAATAGACTTCTCTTATTTTAACACTCCTGCATTGTCTATGTGTTTCATTTGTTGAACTTGAGACATGAAGCAGTACTGGCCTCCAGAGTTGTTAGCTCTGTTGATCACTGATCATAGGATCCCTCTATACCAGTGTAAGCCCTGCTGAGTCAATTGATCAGACTCTGTCACATTTAAAGATAACTCCAATGCCTTAGCTTTCAAGTTATCAATATAGAAAAAGAAGATGTTTGAAGAGGCAGAGTATCGGTTCCTTTATCAAACTTCTACATTTAGGATGCTAAATGCCTATGCAGCACAACCAGCAATATTGAGAGGTGATTTGATAGCCCAAGTGAAAAAAATCTCGGTATGTCTTCAGTGAGGCTGCAGCCCTAGAAGTCACTGTCGTGAATGTTATCATCAAAGGAGACCATAAAGAAAAAGGGGATTCAACTTGTGTACTGTATGTAGTGACTCATGACAACAGGAGAACAGTTGTTTTTAGAAAGGCAGAGAAAGGTGTTTTATTGTCTACTGTTACTTAGTCGTCATGTGAACGAAGGGGTGGTATTGTATATGTGTATAATGTGTATAATATGAAATGGTGTTAAGGACCAAGTAAAATATCAGAGGTGTAAAAGCAGAAATGGTGAATACAGAGTGGCATTATTTGTTCTGGAATTTTGTTGATAGAGAGAAAAAGGTGTTGGATAAAGGTGTTTATATCTCATTACAAAAGGAATGCATAATGTTGAAAACTACAGAAATCTCAGAAGCACAGACTTATAAACGTGTATACAAAAGACACAAAACTAACAGAAGATAATTGAGGATGAATATTTCGGAAATAGTATCAATGGGGGACGATTTTCAGAAAGAGAAACATCTATTCTTTCAAATAGAAAATCAGAAAGAACAAAGCAGAGGATCTTGGTTCCTTTCCTTTCACTCCATAGTAGGAGGTTAGCCATATCTGCAAAGGATGGGGAAATAGAGGACTGACTTAAAGGAAGACCAAATTGAAGAGAGTGGTAGGAAGTAGGAAAGTGTTCTTTCCAACAGTGAGGAATTCAAAGCAAAAGGAAAGGCTCACCTGACATCAGGAATCTTACATTTGTATTAATTTCAGTATGAGAAGTTTTGAGACTTGAAAAAAAAAATTCTAAGGAAGTTCCCAAGTCTCCTAGCAGGAGGATAAAAGGTATAGCATTGAATGATGCAGAGTGTGTCTGCTTTGCCAGACAGATGCAGGATTTGGAGTTGTTAGGAAAGACAAAGAATTTTGGCCATAGCTTCTAACCCACAGGAGGGAAAGAAGACGATAGCTCTTTTAGGTGATCAACTGAAATCAAAAAAACAACAAGGATCTAGAAAGCTCTACTAATTAAAGGACATGCATAATGGTGAAATAAGAGCAGAGAAGAGAGACAATGGAAGAAGAAGGGGTAATTGTCGAGGACAATGTCAAAATTATTGTTTTTAATTTAACATTTAAGAGACAACCGTACTTAATAATAACAGTATAAAACTAATTTGATTAAAAATGATTGGGAAGCTGAGCTTCATCTGTGGAACACTTTATTTTCTTTAGAAATTAAATTTATTCAGGTTTATGGCTAGAGTTGTGGGAGAGATGAAGAGTAAATCAGATATTAATATCCTCAAAGTATGAGCATCAATGACACAGAGACTTATGTGTGATCATATTCTTTACAACCAGAGGGAAGAAGAGTGGCACACTCTGACTCCAGATTAAATTCTGGATATTTATAGAAATAAGGACACACAGTGATCCCAAATTATACGGGGAAAATGACATGAATGGCTTCAGAAGATTTTAATTATGTTGAAGTCAGGCAAGAAGAACAAGTGTTTGATTTAACAAGTTAAATCAAAATGCTCCATTAACAAATATAATAATATTGAGTATACTCATTTATATAATCCCAGTGTCACATCCTGAAAGTCATACTCAGCATGTAGAACAGAATAACAATAACAAGTATGTTTTAGAAGTCTTAAACTTGAATGTGAGGTGAAGGGAATACTTATGATCTTGTGAGGAAGCATGCTCAATAAAGGGAGTCCTCCTGTATGTTGACAAAAGAATGATCTGATAACTAATATTGACTGTGTTTCTACTGACTGCACTAGAAAACTGAAGTCAATAAAAGCTATTCTTAAAACTGCAGAAGCCCTAGAGAAAGAAAGAAGAGGAGAAAGGCAGGACTCTTGAAAGTATAGGGCTGCTGACTTCGATCAAGCCCTATCAGTTCCTTTGAGGTGTTTGGTAGATGGACTTGGGGCTGGTGGAAAGAACAGAATGCCAGGCTATTATAGGTCACATCTTCTGAATACTCACCATTCAGAAAAGAATGTGGCTGCCATGTGATTCCATTCTGAATAGGATTAACTTGTGTTTATTTTATGGATGCTTGTTTCATAATAAAATGTTCAAAATACTAGATAATTTCTTGAAAAGTCATCAACATAATATAGCATCGTTTTTTTTTTCACGAGAGCAAAATTAATGGAAAATAACACATCAAATGTGTCAACAGAAGTTGGTGGGATTGCAGGCATTTATTCTAGTAGTGCATGGATTAATTACAATGAACATCTGGAAATGGTTTCCAGAGGCTATTTGTTCCTTCACTTCTCTTGGTAACTAACAATTTTGATGCTGTGTGACTATCACCCATGCCTCAGCTTATAATGTGGTTACATTTCAACAGGCCCACCATAAATTGAAAATAATAAAAGTCAAAATTCAATTTAATATACCTAATCTACTGACAATAATGAGTTAGCAATACAACAGTCTATCAATTATCAGGGTTTTTTTTTTTGTTGTTGTTGTTGCTGTTATTTTACTGTTTGTAGTATGTTTATGGGACAGAAAAACAGCAGTTAAAGAATGTAAGAAATGACCAGGCACAATGGCTCACACAGGTAACCTCAGCATTCAGCAGGAATATACATATTTCAAATCTAAAAATAAAAAATTTATAAAGAAAGGTTCACAATTAGATATTTTGTTTTCGTTACTCAAGACATAGTTTGTCTCTCCTTTAAAACTACCTAAGTTTGCTTTTATCACTGAGTTACATGAATTACAATAATTTTTAAATATATCACATAATTTAATTTAATAATTTTTAAAAGTAAGAGTATCTTGGTTACTTCACAATTGCTGTGAGAAAAATATTTTGAACAAAAACTTATAAAAGAAAGCATTAAGTTTGAGGCTTACAGTGTCAGAGGGAGAGTCCATGACAGTCATAGCAGGAAGCATGGCAGCAGGTGGACAGGCATGGCACTGGAGCAGTAGCTGAGAGCTTACAGCTCAATCTACAAGTAGGAGGAGAGAGAACTAACAGCAAATGGCATGGGTGTTTACAACCTCAAAGCCCACCCCCAATGACACACCTCCTCCGACAAGGCTGCACCTATTCACCACTTCCTACACAGCCACCAAATGGGGACTAAGTATTCAAATTTCAGACTTGGGACTTTATATTTAACTACCTAAGCTGGTCTTTAATTAATCTCTGTCTGTTTATATACTGTGGAATCTTCACAGACATCCAGCCCAGGAGAGATTAGGGCAGAATTGCAAATAAATGGAGAGAGGAGCCTGTGGAATCTCTAGTGAGGGTCAAATAACCCTTCCCATACACTTACTGTATGAGGGTATGTCATACAGGCTCAACAAGTCAACAAGCTGAAACAGATGGTCTTTTCTAAGCAGGTACAATGTATGTGATGAAGATGCAGCTGTTTTGCCCAGAAGAGCTTTCTCTATGACCAAAAGATTTGTTGAAATACTTTCTTTTGCTCTGGGCCACCAAAATAATCCTTGCTAAATACAGATTTAACAATCTAACATTATATAGCATAAATTGCATATATGATTTATATAAATAATATATGCTATGTATGCTATATATACATATATATGTATATATAAATAATCTTCCTATGTTTTTAGTTAAAAATCATTAGAAAGCCTTTTCACATGTGGACCTGCTTGTAATTTGGCAAACAGAACTTTGGGTTTGTTGAGCTTTTATCTGTAAAATACTCTCCAAGGCCAGCCTGGTCTACAGAGTGAATTCCAGCACAACCAGAGTTACAACAGAGAAACTTTGTGTCAAAAACCAACAACAAACAAAAACCAAAATGAAACAAAAAAAAAGTTTTCAAAAGAAACGAGTCTTCAGGTGCTTGGACATTTGACTTGTTGACTTGTGTCATAGATAGAAAAATAGAATGCAGATGGCTTAGAAGGTCTCAATGAATCCAGATTCAGATGGTGGAGCAGTATTTGATAAAGAGTTTAAGGAAGATGATAACAGATATTTGGCATAATGTTGACTGAGTTTGGATAGTGTGTTGGAAACTAGAGAAGAGAAATTCCCTAACAGCTTGTGTGCTTGATTAGATCATTGGAAAGATGGGGAAAGAGGCTTGGGAGTTATTTTCTACATGGTGTAAATGTGGTGTGACACTGTAGTGAGCCATTGCAGTTAAAATTGCTTTTTGATAATTCTGGATTTCAGATTTGTGTTTCTCTGTCTGCAACAGCGTGATGAAACTGCCTTACTGACTACTGGCCACACCTCAGGAACAAAAGCTCTTCCACCAAATGGACACAATAAACATTAGAGAAAGCCGTGCCACAGGTGAGGATGATGGCTGCACTTTAACTAGGAAGCAATTTTCCAATACAGTTCCACCTGAAGTGGATTCTGAAGCAGACAGAATGATGGGAAGTTTATAGACAAGTACAACAGATCATCCAATCTGCAATAGAGTCACCCCATGAGGAGAGGGAAATAGTAGAATAGTAGGCTTCATTACCAAGTGAATGATAGATACACTAAGGCTGGAGAACTAAGTCAAGAGAAAACATTCAATGGGAATTTCCAGCTTTGGGGGAAATGATCAGCCTCTGTTTCAGTACAGTGAGTTCCACTCCTTAATGATATTTAATTAATCTTGACTCACTCCTACCGGCCCATCAGCATCTTTGCCTATCAACAGATAGTTAATTCCATCTTTCATTTGGCTTTGCCTTTAGGAGCAGAGGCTACCCATTTTCTCTCCTCTTTCTGACTGCTGTACCCCTTAAGTCACAGTGGACCTTGTTAGATGGCTTTCTTTTTCCTTGGTTCCCAAGCTTGTGTTCAGAAACATTTGGGTTATCCCAGCACTTATCCTTAATTCATCTTTCTGCCCCCATTTTTTCATATTACATATCACTCTCCAGGAAAAAAAAAAAAAACAAAACTGTTCACTTTTCCTATAAGATTAACTGTGAATATCCTGATTCTAAATGAAGAATAGAATTTGTTTATGTATTTCTTCAGATATGTGGTTTTCTTTTTCTTTTTAAACTTTATAAAACAGGACCACACTTCTATTTTCTGCAGAACATATATTGTTCTGATAGGAGTCCTCACAGAATTACCGCTACTACTAACAAGAGCATTTGGACAAAATGATCCTCAAGGACATCATCAGTTTCTGACAGAGTGAAAAAGAAAGAAATATTTCTAAAGAAGGAAGAAAATCAAATGAAAGTCATCTCAAAAGAACACCATCTGGCCTGCAAGATGTGTGGGGATGGAAGGCTCATGTGCTAAGGGAAACACAGTTTCTGCAAATCAAAAATGAACTCTCTCCACCCAAAGTAGGTCATTCATCATAGCCAATCCAAGACCAAATTTCTCATCTCTTTCTTCTAATTTAGTTTGTCTCTACTGACATAAGTATATATATGTTTTTTTAAGTGAATTCAATTCTCACCTCAGTATGGTTCATATTTGTGCTGTAACTAAACGGCTTCATCTTAAGGGTGATGTCATGGGGCATATGCTTCTCAATTATAACATCATCTTTTGAATTGAAAAATGAAAGAGCTGCACATTTGAACCCATTTTTTTTTGAAGCACATGTACAAAAAACAGTATCTCTTTGCCAGAGGTGTCTCTACTAGTATTGGCTTAAAAGTTGAAATTATCTTCAGATATCAAAAATAGTCAATTTGTTTTTTTTTTTTTTAACCTTGGTAGTTACATTTGGGTCTAGATAGCATTTTAACAGAATTTACTGTTGTTCTGGTTAGTCTTAGCTGTCAACTGGATAGACAAGCCTCTGGCCACACCTATGAGAGCTTATCTAATTAGGTGAAATGAAGTGGGAAGACTCACTTAAATGTAGACAATACCATTCCAGGGGCTTGGGTCCTAGATGGAATGCAAAGGACAAATCCAGCTGAACATTGGCAGTCATCATTCTCTATTTCCAGACTTCAAAAGCCATGTGACCAGCTGCCATGATGGAATGTACCCTTGAGCCATAGGCCAGACTAAATTCTTCCTGCCTTAAGTTCCTTTTGTCAGAGTATTTCATCAATGCAACAATAAAAGTAACTTACATAATTGTTAGAGTTTAAAAATGCAGCAGAAAGTACTTCCATATCATCAAATTCCACAATTTCCTCCAGACAGAGTAGCTCCATGTACTGCAAGGAAAGGCTTAATAGCATCCTCATTCTCTCTCAATTAAGTGCCAGTCGTGAAAACTCCAAGTATCCCCAGACTTCATCATGTGTCTCCTGTGGTCAAAATCATCCCTTGTTGAAAATTGCTGTATGAGCGAGTTTGACCTTACCCCATAGGGAAGTTCGAAATTAGAATCTACCAATTTCTTAAAGGAACTTCATTTTGAACCTTTCTTGATCTGACTTGTTACAAATGTTTTAGAGTGAAAGGACTATTGAGAATAAGGGGAGAAGAATTGGGAGGAGACTAAAACTATTCCTTAAAAAAACATAAACATAATGATATTCCAAGGTCTACTTGCAGACCAACATGTCCAAAAATTCAATGTTTTAAAAAGTTACTAAAAAAAAGATCAGGCTTGAGAGCTTCAATTTACAGAAATAATTCTTTAAATGATATTACTAATAAATATGACGACCATCATCATAAATTAATTTTCAGTGAAGAATGTCACAGGAAAAAAAAAAAAAAGACAGCAATCCCCACTGGTTTTATGGGCAGTTTATACAATAGTTTAGTTATATGAACATTAAGTTGTGAATAAGTTGAAATAGAGAACCAGAATATGGGGGAGTAGGACGTCTTTATCTGATAGTTTTCATAGCCTGATAGACACACTCATCTTCACATCCAGCTCCCCTGCCCCACCTCTGCCCAAGAAGCACTGGCATAAATTAGTCCCCTAAGAAACAATGGAGAAACGTGTTAAAGATTTATTGGCCCATTTGCAGATAGTCCGATAGTACAGATAGACCCCTGTATTGGGTAGTTTTCCTATTACTGTGATTAAAAAACAAATGACAAAGAGCCTTCCTTAAGGAAGGAAGAATTCAATCTGCCTTGCAGTTTAAGGGGTTACGGGTCATCCTGACTGGGAAGACCTGAATGCTGAATGCTGGTGCTGAACTTACTGTCTCCTTTAATTCAGTAGAGAGTCCCATCTCCAGGGGATAGTACTGTCCACATTCAGAGTGAGTCCTTCCCAATCAGTTAAACTTTTCTGGAGACTCATACAGATACATCTAATGGCATATCTCAATGGTAATTCTAAACCCCATTGGTTTGGAAATAAGGATTAACAATCACAGATTCTGTCCTCTTCAGTTTAATAAGAATCCCAGGTTTTGAGAAGCAATGGACTGTGAATCTCTTTAAGTTCATTCTTACCTTATGAATGTAGTAACCCAGCTCAGGCTAATACAGTTTTTCTCTGGACATTTGCACACCTTTAGGGGCTTCATGAAAGCTTGCCAATTGGGAAAACTTTCGTTCTGTAGCTGTGGTATTGATTTCCACCCAATATATACTTTTCTTTTCTTTTCTTTTCTTTTTTTTTTTTTTTTTTAGTATGAGAGGCAAGAACGTAGAGGCACCAAGATGTAAAGTCCATTTGATACCTAGAAAGGTGTGTTTCTATAAAAGATCACTGCAAGTGGTGATTAAATTGAAGAACAGTCAGCTCTTTTAAGCAGACTGGTAGTTTTTAAAATTTTGTTTCTGGATATTGATCTATTAAAATTGCCAAAGTGGAAGTCAGACCTTAAATACTGAGTAATAGTCATCCCGACTTCTTTCCCAGTTACCAATTATGAAACTAAATGTCTTGTTCCTCGTATTATAAGCCCATCTGTCCATTCATTCTGTAAACACTATTGAATGTTTATTATGGGCAGCTGTGATTTTCAGTTTTTGAGGCTGAAAATCTCTGCTCTAGAGTGTGGAGTTGTAGGACTGGGATTCTGAGGGTAGCATACAAATGGAGAAAGAGAAAAAAGAGCCTAACTCTAGTCAGGCAAAGTGTGTATGTTAGTAGAGATGAAACAGTCAAAAGTCAGAGCAGGTTACACCTGAAGGGAATAGAGAGGGTAAAGAGAAATCTATTAAACAGGGCAAGGAAAAGAAGATACTCAAAAATATTAAATGGAAGCTTGGGAGATGGTACAGTAGGTAAATTACTTGCTGAACCAGTATGAGAATGAGAACATGAGTTCAGATGCCAATACTCACATAAAATGCTGGGCGTGGGAGCATAGAACTGTAACCCTAGTATTGCAGTGGGGGCAGGGCAGAGTGGGGATAGGCTGATCCTGGGGATTCCCTTCTTGCCACAACAGTGCACATTAGATGCATAAGGAGACACTGTCTCAAAACGAAAGGTGTGAAGAGATTGAGGAAACCACCCTAATGTCAATTTCTAGATTCCACAAGCACCCACATTGATGAAAGGATCACACACACACACACACACACACACACACACACACACACACACACTGAGAAGGGACTGGTTTGATTGGAACAGACTACAAACGGAGATGTGGGATATCATAGGAAGTAAGAGAGACATTCTATGGAAGATGTTACAGAATTGCTGAGGATGCTTGACTTTGAGTGTCAGTGTGGTAAAAAGTCCTTATCTTTACATGCTTTTAACAGGAGAAACGGCGTGAGTGAGTTTATGTGTAACAGAGAATAGCAACTTGAGAATTCCTGAAGTCACGCTTAAACAAGGCTGAAAATCTCATGTGAAGATGGGTAAGTCGCAGTATGCCACACAGCGTTGAACATCTTGCTGCAGTTCTAAAACATTCATGCTTTATATAATCCATTTGCTCTGAGGACTTCCCAAGCAGCATGAAGAGAAAAAAAAAAGTAAGGCAAAGAAGGATAATGACTGAATTAATTCAAAACTGTCATCCCCCAAGGGATTGAGAAATTTTTTTTTTTATAGGTTTGAACGTGAGATGTACTAGAAGAAAATGAAAGATTGGAGAAGAGTCAAATTTTGGGTAGAGTAGTATGTGCTGCCCTGCACCTGAGAAGCAGAAGCAAGAGAACCATGACTTGAGATCAGCCTGGGATAGATAGTTCAATTTCAGTGCAGTGGTTTGAGTGACAGTTCCCGCCCCCCCATAGGCTCAAGTATTTGGACACTTGATCCCCATGTGGTAGTACTGTTTGGGGAGGTATAGGTGGTACAGCCTTGCTGGTGGGCTTTGATATTCTATAGCCTCACTCTATTTCCAGTTCACTGTCTCTTCTTTGAGCTTGCATTTAAAGAAATAAAGCTCTTACCTTATTGCTCCTGTCATCACTTATACTGCTTATTGTTGTACCCCTGACCGTGATGGACTCTATCCCTCTGCTACTGTTAGCCAAAATAAACTCTTTTATAATTTGGTTTGGTCATGGTATTTTATCTCAGCAACAAAAAGGTAACTGATAGATTCAACTTGGGCCACAGAGAGAGACTCTGCTTTAGAAAAAATAGCCTGATCTGATCTTCTGTGATATATTTCTTTGGGAAGAAATTAAATCCCCACTCCTAAATTAAATATGTCAAGTGTCAACACTATTCATTTACTAGATTGGCTAAAATATCCCTTTTCAGTAATAGTTCCCATGAAGAGGTGAGAAAAACATACATTCATTAGGAATAGAAATGTATGGTGCCATCTATTTAAGAGCAATTCGTCAAATAGTTATAAGCATGTCACAGGTGTGTTCCACTTGGACACAGAGTGCATGTTGTATACTCTAAAAAGTAAGCATAATTTTCTGTGTATATTATTCTACTGTAATATTGACTATGATATCAAGACACAAAGCAACATGACAAATCTACACACATGCATCACTGGTTCACTACCTTATAATGTTCATATATGACACCTGCACATATTACACAGTCATAGAAGGAAATGAAATCTGTTTGAAAATATAAACTTTTTAAAAAGTATGTATAAGTGTACTCTGGTTTTAATTTTATATATATTAAAAGCATATGCTTGTATATGAAGGAGTGCTCATGATTTTTTATAACCAGCTATAGAACAAAAGGCTTACAACAGTTAATTTGGGGACTTGAATGGAATATAAAATGTGGAAAAGAGACTTTTTTTCTTTTCATTCTATGCCTCTTTCCTGTACTATTGTTGTTGTTTATTTAGCAAGCCCATATGTTACTTTGGCTTATGGAATAAAATAAACTTGCTTTCAGGAATAGTTCTAACATGTGTCATTTATATCAGAGTTATTTGAGGACCTGGTCCATGGTTAACTGAATTACATGTGTCAGAATACAAATCAGCACACTGGTTTCTTCATCAGAGAGTCTCCCCTTAAACATATCATATCAGCTGAACTAGACTGCACTTAGTGGAAAAGTTGATTTACTTTCTAGGGAAAGCTCCTTATTCCTCACCATTTTAGATCACACTCTGTAAAAATGCGGATTTATGATTTAATATGATAAATTATTTCTTTTCCCAAGTGTACTTTGGCTAAGTCTTCTTTTTTTGTTTGTTCTTACTTTGAAGAATAACACTCATTTCAGTGATATAGAGGAGCTACTTTCTTGGGTAGAATTTTATTTTATATCCATGGTCCCTTGGGCTTTCAGGGACACAATTTGCCACAGGTTATGCCATCTTTAGCAGAAAGGGTTAAATGTGTCACTGTTTCTCAGCACCAATAAGCAGAAGAACACAGCTCCATCTATGGAAAGTAGATCCTCAGTTTCTTGTGCAAGTTTTTTTCCCACCTTATAAACTTCTCACTATGGAAAGGAAGATGATCGTTTGTCCATCTCTGTCAGAGAAGTACATATATTTACTGAGTGGTGACCTATAAATCAAAGGAAACTAAATGTCTTCTCAAATGAGACCTCTGTCATACTAATCCTACTCATCTTATACATTAACATAGTTTTAACCCTATCTATATTAATCCTATACATTAACTATCATGTCATATATACACATCATAAATACACATCTTCTTAACCATCTATGAGTGTCAACTGAATAATGACATTTTCTACACTATGAGTAACTTGGGAAATAAGGGCAATGTTATCAGAGTTCATGTGATAAGTAAGCTAGCCTGCTCTCACAGTAAACACACTTTTAAATTACTGCTCTGACCTACTGTGGGAAAAGTTCATTCACCAAGTGAATGAACTCTGAAATATTTGTTTAAATTCTATAATCTAAACTTTTGCCCATTGTCAAAATAAACCTGAAAAACCTAAAAAACTCAAGACAGTGGTTCTCAAACTTCTAATGCTATGACCCTTTAATACAATTCCTCATGTTGTGTGATGACTCCCAACCACAAAATTATTTTTGTTGCTACTGTTATGAATCATAACATAAATATCTGATATGCAGCTGGTCTTAGGTAACCCCTGTAAAAGGGTTATTCCAACCCCAAAAGGGTTGAGACCCACAGGTTGAGAAGCACTGTTATAAAGTTGGTCAAGGAAGACCATATTAATCGTGTGCACATAGAAAAGAAAAGGCAATGGACAGATGAAAGAATGTAGGTGACCCGCAGAGAGAAGTAGAAATGAGCACTCATGTGCACACAGAGTGAGATTCATCTTGGACATGCTTTTGCATTCCTTAGATTTCCTGTTCTTAGTATTATTCTCCCTGCCCACAAAGATCTCTTCTCCTTAGGTCTGAAGGATTGCCTATTCCTGTTTTGCTGAAGTTTACTCCAGCACCTTTCTGTTATTTCCAAGTAGTCTTGGGACACCTGTGTGTCATTCTATCCACACTAATTTCCAGTGTCCATCAACCAGGACAATTATCATTAGGCCCATGAGATCCAGATGCTTATCTAAACTTTGTTAAGTTAGTGCCTCCAAATATAACCTGGAGCAATTAGTCCATAGGGATCTCATTCTTAATATTTCTCCTGTAGACTTTTCTTTTGTAATAAAAGACGTTAGATACAAAAAATTATAATCCCGATTTAAAAATTCATCTCTATATGTTTTCATCTTTGAGGACACTAGGGGCCTTGTCATGTATCCGGAACCTGACTCTGTTTAAAACATGTTGGATCTTAAAATGCATGAGCTTGGACTTTAACTTGGACTCAGATTCCCAACTGTGGCTCTTCACTACTTGTCCCTGCACAATAAACACTCCTCCTGCCTTTTTCTTCAGTAATGATCAAACTCAAATGGCCAGGTTAAATTAGAAAGCTACAACAATAAAGTCATTTGCTTCTTAGGAATCTTATTTAATGGAAAAAAGAACATTGGTGACAGCAATAAATTTAAATAAACTATTATCCAGAGTCTACTGTTTTATTGGTTTTAATAGTTTATTCATTTTATTTTTATAGATGTTTTGCCATTGCATGTACCTCTGCACATGTGTGCCTGGTGCCTGTGGAGGAAAGAGGATCCTCTGGAGTTACAAAAGGTTGTGAGCAGCGTGTGGGTGCTGGTAATGGAACTCTGGTCCTCTGGAAGAGCAGCCAGTCCTCTTAACTGTTTAGTCATCCAGCCCTGAGCTTACTGTTTTATACAAATTGAAAGTACTTAGAATACTTTCCTCTAACTGCCTCATCCAGTCAGGAGAATATTGTCTTAAGAGTTTCATAGAAAACATATTCTCATTTCAAAGAGGTAGCCAATGATGGAGATCACCAGTCTCATGACTTAGTAGCACAAACAGACTCTGTTTCCACACAGCAGAGCTCCTTGGCCTCCGTTTGGCTGAGGAACCCCAAGAAAAGTGTTTTGAGCTGACTTCACTAGCTGAAAGAAAGTCTAAGCAACTGGCTACACCTGGAACTTCAGCCACTTTCTCTGCAGGTTCTCAATCTGAATTTAAACATTAAGGCTTGAGTTTGGGGCTAATGCTTAGTTATGAAATAGTAATAGTTTAGAAGCAATAGTTTCGAATCAGCATTAACCATTTTCCATATCTCCTCATTCGTGAAAATTGCAGTGTCTTCCTAACTGTGTTAAGACATGGAAGAGAGCTGAAGCTTCTGCCTATGTCCAGATCCGCAAAAGGCAGCCAGCCACCTTGCAGCCAATGGATGGTTAGTTTTCTTGGTGCAGTCAGACCATCTTATGTGTCAGTGTTTTCAATTTTTTAAGGGCATATGATACTCAGTGGCCCACCATGGTATCCATAACAGATGGCTTGCATTTATGCCTTCCATCTTGCTCTCATCTCTCACTTCTCTCTCCATCTTTTTTCTTGCTCTTGCCACTGCATGTCCTCATTTAAAAGATTACATTTCAATGATCCCTTCTTTCTCAGTCTTTTGTGACTTTTCTTCAATATTCTGTAAATCTGCAGAACCATGGAGCACATCATGTGAATATCAAATTCATTTATTCTGATGAAGTCTTTATTTAAATTCTTATTGTCTCTCAATTTCATTCCTGGTGACAAGAATTTCTATTTTTAAATGTTCTTTCCTCCAAAGGTGGCCTTCCCAGATCTATGGTATTGCCCTGTATGATAATTATTTTAAAAAATTCATATTCATAGCAAGCCTTTTGTTGACAATTTAAATGTGTTGGTAATGTGCTTTCTAGTTATTTGTTCTTTTATATTAAAGTTCCCTCTCCCAGATGTATGTTAAACAACATAGCCATGTTTTCATTCCTACTGTCTTATTAATTTCTCGAAATAGGATTGCTGTCATTTTAAATTTGAGGAATGAAGCTCTTTGACTATCTTGGTGATATTATCTATTCTAGTTCAATTTTTTTAACCTTGTGAGTGAATACTTTGTTCTTGCTAAAAGAATCTTTCTAAGACACTGAAATATGCACAAAGATTTTCAACTATTGCCAATAAATTGGCCTAACCATCAACTTTCACATAGATAGAATCAGGCTTTTACGGACCACTTCAGACCTATAGTAAGTACCACTATACATAGGATAGATCACTGTTGCTTATCAATTTATCTATAAAAATATTTATATAATCCTCAAGCTCTAGAACCCCAGTACCTTTTCTGACTGTAGGAAGTTCTTATAGTGAAATTCATTGTCTGAGTGTTATGGCGTATCAAATGCCATGGCTAAGGAAGCCGTCTGTTTCTCTTCACATGATTTTTGCTGCTGCCTATCTTCACATGCCTTATTTGAGAGTTTTAATTTGTAGGTGTGAGCAGAATGCAAGATTCCAATTCAATTCATAGTGCAGTCTTGAATGTTGAGCTGATAAAATTTTAGATTCTCTATTACAAATTATTCTGCTCACTCACAATTGTTCGCCTTCCAGCCTGTTGGCAGGAACTCCAAGGGAAGATTTATTCTCCACTGTTGACATTTTTTCAAAGACTAGGGAGTGATTCCGAGGTATTGAAATTGGAAACATGGCCCCATAGAGACTCTTCGGAGGGAAGCCAAAGTGAACCAGCCATGCAGAGACTAACAGTTAATGAAGAAATTCCCTGCTCACCTGTGCTTAAATGGAACTACTTTGCAGGAACAGGCTCTGTAGCCTCCCAAGGTGTGCAGAAATCCCAGCCTTCTATGTTCAAGGAACTATCTCCATCACTGGGAAATATGTCCTTAGGCTGACAAGTACAGATACTTGGTTCTTTTCTACCTCCACTACTTTTGGATAGACCAAAGACATCTGATGAAACCAAGCAACCTTTTCCATTTTGATTAATGAAAAACAAGGCACAACATGTGTAACTGTACACATCTGCCTGCGGAGTGCTTTTTTGTAAAATGATGCAAAAGAACTCTTGTTAGCCTCCATTTGTCATTTTGGTCAGTTCCAGGATTACTTGAAGGCTAATACATGTTCAGCACCTCAATTCTAAAACAAAAAACCAAAAACAAGCAAACAAACAAAAATCTCCCCATATCTTCGAAATCACTGAAAAGAATAGGACCTGGAAATTGAAATCACCTCCTTTCTGAACTACACTGTCTTTTATAAAAATTCATCTAAGAGGCCAATGGGCAGAAAACAACTAATGATGATTTTGGAGAAGATGCAATATGCCTGTAGAGATCAAATTAATTTTGAAAATTAGTATTATTTTAGTCAATTAGTATTATTTTAAAAACTTTGTTTTCTAAAACAAGTCTTCATCATTAAGTACTAAAACGTGTGGATCTGATTCCAGGTTTAAATTTCATCTTAAAGAATTTAAATTAGCTTACACTTCCCATCAAGCTGCAGATTCTCAAGGAAGGGAAAGGGAAGCAAATGAAATTTAAGCTTTTAAATGTACACATGCCTTTCCTCCAGTAGCACATCAGGGAGTCAGCGTTAGGCTGTAAGCTATCATTGCTCAATTGGACTTTGAAACTGTACCCTTTCTGTCAGCTTGTCAAAGCTGGCCATTGTAGCTCATATCTGTAATTACAGAATTTCAGAAGCTGAGGAAGGAGGATTGTCAGGAACTTGAGACCATCATGGCATAGCGAGTTCCATACCACCCTGGGTCACAGAGTGAAAAATGGTTTAAACAAACAAGCAGAAAAACAAAGGAAGCAGATGAAAGTTTTGAAAATGTCTATATTGTTTTTATTTATTTTTTATTTCTATATTACAGTTTTTTAGGGGGAAAGTTCATTATGAAAGAAATCCTACGGATGTCTTTCAAAGGGAGCTTTGAGTGGCATACACTGAGAGATGATATTCCATCAGGAAAATGTAGCAATCACTGAATGATGCTTCAGAAATGATGTTCCAGCATATGAAGGCCTCAGATACTTTTCTAGTTAGAAAGAAGAAAAGTGCATACCTAAGAAAGAATCTCAGTAGAGAGTGTTATTAAAAACAAGTTTCTAAGTGTGTAAAAATAATAAAAAAGTGACTTTGAGAAGGTGTAAGGAAGGTGTGGGAGGGGCTGAAGGGAGGAAAGGGAATGGGGGAAATGATATAATTATACTTTTTTAAATTATAAAAAGTATTTTTCCATGTGTGGATTGGTAGCCATTTTAAACTTGAATGATTGCCGTGTCTTCTATCTGCAAATTAACTCAAGTCCACCTGCCTTTGAAGGAATTTCGTGCACGCACTTGGCACACCAGAAGACTGACCACTGGAGACCAGCACTCCACCCCACCTGACTTTGTAATCCCTGCCTGCTCTCCCTTCTGTCTTTTACCATCATAGCAGCCGCCACTCTTGTATAGCATGTCTACTGTTCATTGCCTCTCTTCTAAACGAGCGCAGACATGTAAGAAAGGGATGCATTTTCTCTATTCTTTCTCTCTTTCCACCTCTCGGGTTTTAACCATTTCATCCATTCCTTTAACTCCATCATCTAGAAGAGGAAAAGATGCACAGAAGAAGTCACTCACACACACTTTAAGTAAATGAGCCCTGTGTTTCCATGATTTCTACCAGTGAGGAGTCTTTCATTCAACTTTTCTTATTTACTTTTGAGACAGGATCTCTCTGTATGCAGCCCTGGCTGGTCTGGAACTCACTATGTTGACTAGGTAGGCCTCAAACACATAGAGATCCAACTGCTTCTGCCTTCCAAGTGCAAGCACTAAGGGTGTGTGCCATTACACTGTTTCATTCAACGTTATTATACATCCAGGAAGAATTAGAATGTAGTCGAAGAGATTCATATTTTACATGATTTTGAATTATTTAGCAAATTAATAAATATTTAGAAATTATCTTTATTATTTAAAATGTCTTCTGTTTTATTGAGTATTGAATAGTGTACTGCTTTTCATTATTTTTCCCCTTTATTATTTGTCTAAGCTGTAAGTAAAGGAACTTAATCCTGAACATCACATCAGAATTTGAGTTCCTTTAAAAAGAATTTTGCTCTATTCACTTGTTTTGCAGAGGTAATCCATTATGAAGGTAGAGACCCTCCAGCAATGCTGATCAAATACATTAATTTTTGCCCATAAGAAACCAAGAAGTATTTCTTAATGTGCAAAGTCTTATTAAAAATTCACACAGAGAAACCTCTCTCTTCCATTTTACCTGGCATCCTTCCCTTAATCAGCATTTATTTACTTGTGATTAAGTTTAATTTTACTAATCATGTATTAAAAAATAAATTTTATGGAGAAACAGTAAACATAATTAAGAATACTTAAGTAGATTAGCAACACAAATATCTATTATATCAAAAATATGATATTATCAGTATTCTAGAAATTCCTCAGTGTCTTTCCTCTTTTCTCTCCAACCCCAGTAAGAAACATCATCATCATCATCATTATTAGAATTCCACATGAACTTGATGGTAAGATTCGATTGCTGAAGACATCACACACTTTGGTCATAAGACATGGAGAAATCAAGGAGGTCCTTGCTGGTTGACTTTCATAGAAGTGGAAAATGCTATGCAGAGCAGTCCTTCCTAACTCTGAAACTTGTGAGCTCCTAATGACTAACAAGGCAAGAAAGGCACATGGCCGAAATAGTGGCATGGCTGTTATAGTGGGGACTGAACACTTTCTGATTATATTTAAGGCCTGATCCACAAGGGGATCTATTCTTGTGCATGCCAGATACTGAAAATCTGTCAAGAACCAATAGTTGGGGAGCCCATAGACACCAGAGGTTAACCTAGCTGAGGTTATTTTGCTAAACAAACATGTGCTAAATAAGCCAGACTACTCTCTAAACTTGTATTTATATGCTAATAGATTAATGCTCCTCTCAGACTTCATCGGGAAAGGTTGTTTGCATAGTACACAATGCTTAATGCGGAATTCACAACTGGTCAATGCGTAGAGAATAAATGTCTATGGTGCATTCAGCCATAAATAGGACATCTCTCTGTCCTCTCTGTCTCTTTGTCTCTGTCTCTCTCTGTCTCTCTCTCTCTCTCTCTCACACACACACACACACACACACACACACAGGAGGGCGGGGGATCAGATACCAGCTAGGAAGCAAAAATTGCATTTATGCATTCTGTATGCCTGCCCCATGCACACGTGTGTATAGTGGGGGGTATATGCATGCTATGATACATGTATAGACATCAGAAGACAACGTGCTGTTCTCATTTCTCTCCACCACGTATGGCCTGGAGACTGAACTCAGGTCATCACAGGCTCAGCAACAAGTACCTTATCCATGGAGCCCTCTCACACACAGCTCTATTTTTTTCTACATACCGATTTCATTTTCTTTGAATATAGACCCAATTCTAGGATTGTTAGATCATATGGTGGGTCTATTTTTAAGTTTTTGAGGAATCTCCATATGGGTTTCCATATTGCAATGCTAGTTTGCATTCCTACCAACTTCTACCAACATTGGGAATGTATTCCTAATCTCTGCAATCTCAGAAACCCTCAGGAGTATGAGCCTTCCTAAATTTTGTCAATATGCTAAGTGTGAATGGTACCTCACCAAAAAAAGGACATTTCCTTTTTATGTCCCTCATGACTAATACTATTGTTGTATTTAAAACCATTCTCAACTGTAAAGTTATAAAATTATTCTGTTATGAATGAAATCTTTAGTATTGACTTTTCACATCTTAATCTATTGTGTACATATTTATTATACTTAAATGGTGTGAGATAACGAAAAGTAAAATTAAATCTTTCCAATAGAAACAATTGTGTATTTAGAAAGGAATTGCTTAGGTTTTCTAGTTATCATTGCTAAGAATGTGAATAATTTGGTATGCCTATCAAATTTTTTTAAAAAAATCCAAGTAACCTTTTTATAAGTGAGGTATTGATATACACACCATTTATATATTGCTACAAATCTATGCTTTGGAAACATAAGAATTCTAATAATTTCCTCTTTGTATATTCCCTATTAAAATTAAATAATGATCATATTGTTAATATTGTATTGCTAAGCATCTTTCCTTCTTTCTTTTTCCCCCTATATTGAAAATAGATTCTTTTCTCATATAATACATCCTGATTAGAATTTCTCCTCCCTCTACTCCTCCCAGTTCCTCCTCACACCTCTCCCATCTGGATCCACCCCTTTCTGTCTCTCATTAGAAAAGATCAGGCATCGCTAAGATAACAATGCAACATAACAAAATTTAAAAGCTAAAAACCATAACATCAAAGTCAGACAAGGTGAACCAACAGAAGAGAAAAAGCCCAAGAGAAGGCACAGGAGTCAGAGAACCCCTCACTTATACACTTAGGATCTAGTGCAGACCATGTAGTCACTGTGCTTTCTGCTTTAGACTTTGTGAGTTCATATAAGATTTGCTCAGTTGACTTAGATGGACTTGTCTTCCATCTCCTCTGGCTCTTGGATTCTTTCTGGCTCCTCTTCCATGGGGTTCCTTATTTCTGAAAGATGAAGGACTATATCTATTTTACTTGAGCATCAGGAGAAATACACACTTTCCTTGATATTTTACATGTGTGATGATTGGAAAGCTTCCACAGATCATTTTTAAAATATAACGTTTATTTAAAAGAAGAGGAAACCCAGAAATAGACTCTTTTCATCAAGAATGAAATTATTTCATGGATTTCCTGAGATTATACTACAATTATATCATTACTCTCTTTCCTGCCTCCAAATACTCGATATATTCCTCGTTCTCTTTCAAATTTATGGCCTTTTTCATTAATTGCTGTTACAAACTCACGACTCTGTGTGTGTGTCCATGGATAATTAATTGCCATTGCACACACATACTGTGCAATATTTAAATAATAAAACATATAAATACATATGTATATATATATAAATGTAAGTATAATATGTTACTTGTATGTATGATTTCAGGGTTGATCACTTGGTATTGAATGACCAATTAGTGCGCTCATTCCTGGAAAAGACTATTTCTCCTGCTTCCCAGAGTCAATTTTGTGATCTCTTTTCACACCTTTTTTTCCTTCACCATCCACCCCTCTCTGTTGCCAGGTATCAATGTAACCTCTGTTGGCATGTACTCAGGCCACAGCATTGAGTAAGTCAGCACAATGGACTTAGAAGTATTCCTGGAAGCCACTCTTACAACTGAAGGCTAGCAGTAACTAAAAATAAAAATGACTAGGATCCATATGTGTGCAACCAGGAGCTAACAAAAAAATGTCACCTCAACTCAACTTCTCCTCACCCAAAATCCCTCAAATGCCCACAGATCTTCCAACATCTGCCAGTATAGTGGTTAGTTAAATGATGGAAGTAAATTTAGCAACACATGAGTCTTAACTGACTATGACTAAATGTTCTTACTTAACACACTCTGCAAGCACATAAAATGATAGAAACACAGTATTATGAGACCTTCAAGGGTCTCATGGTAAATCTGCTTCATAGTTTTTATATGCTAAAAATCTGCTGTATTTTTATACGATTGTCTCTCCTCACACTTTGTTGTTCTTCAGTGGCTATTTTACTGCTCACAGCCTACATTTCGGTATAAACTTAGATTCCTTTAGCTTTTTCCACGTATATATGTGAAGGGTTTTGAACTGAGAGTATATTGAGTCTATGAGGCAACGTTGGGAGAACTAGCCCCTTTACAATATTAAGTCTTGCACTTCACGTACTCATTTACATCTCCATACACCAAACATTTTAAAAATTCTTCCGCTAAATGTATGTGAACTCCTATCAAAAAGTGTTGGGCATCTCTTTTTTAAAGATCTACTTATTTTTTATGTGTATGAGTGTTTTACTTGCATGTATACGTATGTACCATGTGCATACCTGGTGCCTACACCGGCCAGAAAAAGGTGCTGTATTTCCTGAAACCTGAGTTACAGTCATAAGTAGTTTGATATGGCTTTGGGGAACTGAATCTGGGTCCTCTGTAAGAGCAGCAAGTGCTCTTAAGTCACTGAATTCTCTATCCTGATCCATGGTAACTATTCTTAATTTCTTTAGTAGTTCTGGATATTTTCATTATTATACAATATATTTTAGAACTTTAATTCCACAAAACTGGTTGTTAGTATATAAATATTAAACAATGTTCATTTAGTAACTTTGCAAAACTGTGCTGAAATTGAGAATGCATCCATAAATGCAATTAAAGTTTTTCTTTTAAAATCTTATATTTACTTAAAAATGGACTTTGCATTCTGATTCTGATAGGTGTATATATGGGCTTATTTGTTGATTTGGTTTTGGTTTTGCATTTATGTGTTTCTTTTTTAACTTCATCCTTATTTCCAAGGTAAAAAGAATTGATGAGAGTGGTATTTTCATTTTTATCTCAAAATATGCCACTGATGTTCCCAGTTTAGTCCTTTGATAGATACTTCTACTCCAAACTGAAGAACATTTGGCAGTTATTTCTAAAGCTATGATTGTGAACTATTGGCTGCTGAATGTTGACAGATATTTTCCTATATCTGTTGCCATTATATAATTTCCATCCTCTGATATTTTAATATGGAACTCTATACTGATTGAGTTTCATCAGTTCTTGGATTAACACAATTTAATCATATATATATATATATATATATATATATATATATATATATATATATATATATAACTTTTTTAGATAGTCATAACTCTTTGCTGGTTTTTAAAGGACTGTTGCTATCTAATATTGGTTTATAAAATTTATTGTGCTTTAGAATTGATGTGCTGTTATTTTCAAAAACTGACTTTGTAAATTGAAACTTTAAAAAGTCTACTGAAAAAAAATATATATATATATTTGTTTCTTTCTTTAGTAATTGGGAAAAGTTACTGATAAAACCATTTTGTTTTGGAGATTTAGTTGAGAGGAGTTTCTTTTCTTGCTGATTTAAAAATAGTTGAGAAGGAATTATTTAGGTTATGTTTTCTTGTGCCACTTTTTGCAAGTTATAGCAAACTTTTAACAGGATCAAGCTTGGGATCTTTCTGTCTACATGAGAGAAGGGACAGTTAACACCACAATCATGTACTGTTTTGTATTAGTTGTGTTTCTTATTCTCTAGCAAAATACCTGAAAAGGAACAATTTAAGGAAGGAACAATTTATTATTGCTTTTAATTTGCAAGGATATATCCCATCAGCCTAGCTAAGGCTTGATGGCAGGGATAGGAGGCAGATGATCATGTTGCACTTGCAGAAAGTGGAAGGGAATGAGTGCTTTTCCAGCATCCCACTTTTAATACAGTCTGAGACTCCAGTCCATGGGATGTGCCGCCAACAATTAAGCTGGATTTTCCTACCTCAGTTAACTTAGCCTAGATAATCCCTCATTCCTACCCAGAGGCCTATACCATATGTGGTTCTACATCCTGTCATGTTGGCAATCAATATTGACTATCACACAATACATGACTGATGGAATGGTTATTGTAAAAAAAAAATAAGAGAAAACAAATGCTTGCAAAGATGTGGAGAAATGGAGACTCTTACAAGGTGATAAAAATGTAAGCATTCATTACAAGAAAGCACATGGAGATCCCTTACAAAGTTCAAGACAATATTACCAAATAATTCAGAAATCCTACCACTGGGTATTCAACAAAGGACAATGATATTAACATATTGAAGAGAGATAGATGTACTCTCAAGTTAGAGACAGCAATATAATAAGACATAGAAGACATAGAATCAACATATACATGTCACTAGATGAATAGATCAATATCTACCTACATATATAGAGTAGAATCCTGTTTTGTTTTGAAAGGTAATCTTTGTTTGAAGGTAATCCTAGTTATGACAATGTAGGTGAAGTAAAGCTAGACACTAAAAGACAAATCCTACTTGATTTAACTCATACGTAAAAGCTGTTCAATGAAAAAAAGAAGAGAAGAATGAAGGAGGAAGTTTATTGGACAAGCAATCTATTTTACTATTGAAAGTTACCAAGAGGGTTATCTTAAATGTTCTCAATGCAAAAAGGATGAATATGTCAGTTAGTACATACAATGATTAATTTTACTTAGCTATTACACTATGACTGCATATTTCAAGAGTTTATATTATACATGATAATAAATACATGTTAAAACAATGTTAAATCCCTCCAAAAATATATTGATACAGTAGTGAATTACATGTATATTTTTTATAATTCAATTTAAAATATTGTGTAATCTATTATGTTTTTCTTTGAACCATATAGTTAGGTGATAATTCTTAATTTCCAAACATATGCATATTCCTTAGTTTTGTGGATCATTTTCAATTTCTATCATACTTGCTTTATGATCAGAAAATCATGTGATATTTTAATTATTCAAATGCCTCCTCAAATCATGCTTTATAACAAATATATGGGAATTTGACTTGAAAATTCATTACATGCATGCGTAAAAAGACTGAATCTTGCAGTGGCTTTTATAAATGAAAATGCCTTGACTAGCAAATATATCCTAAGACATTGACAAGAAATTGGTGATGCTCATTTTGCATAGATATACACAGAAGACAGACTGTGATCAAGAAGATGGGTCTTCTCAGGGAAGGGCTCATCCATTACATTCTAGATGTACTGACACCTGCAATTTCCCCAAATGCAAGAAACTCGACTACATAATTTGTGGGAGTTGGGAATGTCATTCTGGCTCTCATTAAAAGAAAGGAAAAGAAAAAGAAAAGAAAAGAAAAGAGAAATTGATGCATCATTTTTTACATATTGACAAAAACATCAAAATAGTGAAAATCCTCTGGTTTTCACTGTTCAGCAGACCCTATATAATGAAAATAACCTTGCTGTCAACAGAGATCTACACATGTAATACAATCTCCCTCAAAACCATTTATTTCTTTATGCAACTAGAAAAAAAATTCTTTCTAGACCCCATATAAGAACACAAAGATCCTGAATAGCTAAAAGAATACTAAACAAGAGTAATGCTGGAGTTATCAGAAAATATGGTTTCAAGTTGTACTATGGAATTATAGCAAGAAGTCAGCATGTGAATGCCACAGAAATAGACATGTACATCAGTGGAATAGAACAGAGACCAAGAACTAAAATCACACTGCCACTTGACTAGGGTGGCCCAAAAATACTAGCTTCTATAGCCAGAGGTGCTAGGAAAACTGGTTATTTACATGTAGAAGAATGAAACATCCACTTTGTACAAAATTTAATTCGACTGGATGAAGGATTTTAATGCAAGATCTGAAACTGATAAGTGAAAAGTAAGGTAAAGGTACTTCAAGTATAGGCATAGGAAAGGTCTCTCTAAACTGGACTCCAGTAGTTAAAGAAATTATGACAAGTGTGACAACTGGTACTGTAGAAAAGGAAAATACCATCAGAAGAGAAACGCCATCCTACGGAATGGTAGAAGATCTTTGTTAGCTATACATTTGATAGTGGGTTCATGTTTAGAATCTACAAAAGAATTCATAAATTGAACATCAAAGATAGAAGTTATTCAATCAAAAAAAAGTGAAAGAAAGTGAATTGAAAGAGAGTTCACAAAAGAAGAAACT
Source organism: Cricetomys ansorgei (assembly GCA_026225945.1). Taxonomy (NCBI): domain Eukaryota; kingdom Metazoa; phylum Chordata; class Mammalia; order Rodentia; family Nesomyidae; genus Cricetomys; species Cricetomys ansorgei. Next base: position 20,579,516 of record JAMJFZ010001815.1, read on the forward strand.
GCGAATTAAGTCCTTCTTTGAGATTTCATTGCAAAGACTACATGTCATCAGGAAAACAAATGACAACCCATTCTGGTGAGGATGTAGAGAAAGAGAAACTTAGACACACAAACTGATGGAACCACTGTAGGAGTGAATATGGAGGCTCCTCAAAACATTAACCATAAACCACTATATGATGCACTTCTACTATTGCTGGAAATGAATATATGCTCATATATATTACACACACACACACACACACACACACACACACACATATAGGGATCTACATCAATATGCCACAGTTCACAATAGTCAAGCTGAAGAACCAGCCTAGCTTTTATTGAAAAACAAATAGTTAAAGAAAAGGTGGTGCATATACACAACTGGACTCAGTTGCAAAGAATGAAGCCCTGTCATTTGCAGGAGAATGAGGAGAAATGCAGATTGGACTGTCATGCTAAGTAAATTGTGTCTGACTCAGGAAGAGGAATATCACACAGTTTCTCCCATTTGTCAAATCTAGATTTTTTTTTTCCCCAAAAAGACAAGAGAACCCAAGAGGAACTATTCGGCAAGAAAAAGTGAGGTGTAGATGAGAAAGAAGGGGAAAGCATTGTTAGTATGATCAGAGAATGTGACAATATGTACACAGGGAAAACCCATTATTTATCCAATTACTAGACGCTAACAAAAAAGAAAATTACAGAAAAATCAAATATGTACTTATGTCATGTAACACTGTCAAAGCTGAAAACTCTGAATTACTCCAACTTTGGAAATCTTTTTTTTTAATGGAATTTTATTCAAAGTAGGTACTGATAAGTTGGGGAGAAAAGAGCTAAATGTTTCTTTATATCACATTTTCAACTGTGCCCTGCATAGAGACTCAAAACTATGTAGCTATTCCATTTCAAAATAGTTTCCCACAGTTCGATCGAGTATATTTTTATAATTCCAAACATCAGTAAATAAACAATATGTCTAGGAACAAAATTTTCTCATTAGCATCATTCACCAATTCAGTTATAATGAATTACTATAAATTTCCTGCTGTTTCTCAGAAAGGCTTATATCCATGATCACTTTCGTGCTTTGTCCCAGGATATTAACTTTCTCTTTAACACTATTGCAAATAGCATTGGCTTTACTTGTCATATAATGTTTTCAGAATCTTTCACAGGGAAGGCATTTCATTTTATATTAATAATACACCAAGAACACAGTGATGTTAAAATAGAGGGAACACCACATCAAAGGAAAGCCAAGAGAACAGGACATCTCACACAAAACACTGAGTTCCCAACGATATTGTAGAACTAGAAATGCATAAAACACAAGGCACAGATTGAATCCAGGCATCTGAGTGTATGCTAACAAAATTATTCTTCTTTGCTCTTGTTTTGAGTTGTTCACGTACAAGTAGGAATTCCCAAGGGCTCTGATTATGTTTTTACTAAGTTTTCTATTATTTTGGACAAAAGATCTTGAAGGATCTTCACTAAGGGTAGAGATTTGGATGGAGAGGTACAAATGAAAAAGCTTAGTGTAATGTGTATTTCTATTTCTTCCTTTAGTGTCTGTGAAACTTGGAACAAGGAATTTGACCCCTGTAAGCTTAGGCTTTTTTTTAAGTCTGTGAAATTAGGGAACCCTATCACATTTAACTTGTATGTTATCAGGTTATAGATGAGTATTCCTCCTCACATATCATTGAATATGTAACTATTCAATATGGTTGCTATGTTGTATGCCTATAACACCTTGAAGATTTAGTAGTTTTGATTACTACTAGGTTTAAACAGAATTCTGGGGGAAGGCAGGCTTGTGAGTTGGGGTCGGGGACTTACAAGTATTAGGTAATAAATTAGTCAAGGCTTTGAAACACAGCCAACTCTCCCTATGACTATTTCCCAAAAGCAACAATTTCCATTTTAATCTTTGGAAATATAAGATGGAGAGTTTTTCAAATGACAGGGTCCACTTCAAGACACTAGTGGCTTTTACACAGAGAACTGGGAAATCAAAGCAGTATCCCCAGCTTCCTGTCAGGCATTGTCCTTCTTTCCCTGTGATTTATTCTACTTCTGATACAGACATAATGCTGTCATTGTGTGGTCTGGAACTTTTTAGGTGTCCTTTTAGACGGGAAGGAAAATTCTATTTCAGGAATCTCAGATAGGAAAAGCAGAATGCAGCTAATTTATTTATGATTCTGTTCTGTCCAATTCAGCAAGTGTATGTTTTAGCTTTCTATTAGGAAAAAAAAAAAAACAAAAAAAAAACTACAGCCTTCTTTACCAGGAAGACCTAAGAAGAGAGTAGTTTGAGTGGCATCAAATAATAGAAGATGTCACTTAGAACAAGCCACTGATATCTCTCTCTCTGTCTCTCCTTTTCTCTCCCTCTCTTTGACTTTCAAACATAGAAAAAGACAATAGCAACAACCAAGCTGTCTTCAGTCAGGAGGGTTAGCAAAGACAAAGTCAATATAATAACAGTGGCTGATGGTAATGAACAAGTCCCATACTGTCACTTCACATGTTTTTAAGAGTGTTCAACCCTCATAACAATCCTATATATGAAATCTTCTAGAATTACCCCCCTTTTCAGAGAAGAAACGGAGGCATAGAACCCTTAAATAACATACCTGAAGTCACTTCAAGCAGTCTGTACTCACACCTACAACTCAATTCTTGTAATTTGGGAGGTGAAAGCTCTGATTGACAACACACTTTACTTAGTGGGCCAGCAGAGCAGGCTAATCTCCCATGTGGGAGTCCACTAAGTTTTTGCCTGCTTATATCATTCTTGTCTCAGGCAAAGTCAGATGTGTGGCTAAATGTTGTAAGACATTTTTCCCCCTGGGGGATGTGACATAAATGTCTATTCGTGTCACATAGGGAACCTATGACAGATCAAAGTGACAAATCTACTACTACGTTACAACTTGGTGAACCAAAGACTCTATCAAGTTGCAACAGGGGTGATAAAGGCTTACTTAGAGGATCAGGGATGTGTCAGAAGCAGTTGCCTCACTGTAAAGATGACCGCATGCTGGGCTGAAGACTGGAACTCCACCCCACAGAGCTCTGCAAAACAGCTGCAGGTGACTTGACAGATAAGAGAGGGTCTTTCCCCAGCAGTTGTTTGCAGTTTTTATAACCTTGGGGAGGGTCCCCATGGATCTTGTTAATTTCAGGAACTTCCTGGGTTTCATGAGTCTCTCCCCTCCCTCCTGAACTCATAGGAAATTGTTATACAACACCTTCATTATCTCTTGGCAAGAAAACCCATTTCTTGTTATCATGACCTAAAGAGACAATAACGTATTTCAGTATGATCCATTCTTTGAGTCTAATGGGGTTGTATTTTCTAATCTTCTAGTGAACTTTCTTCCCCTAAAGTCTTGCTTCAAGCAGAACAGTACCTATCTCAGCCTTCATCACCCACATAGACTCTCCACCATGCTAGCTCCAGCTGTGTGTCCTAATATTCCCATTCCTATAACACATTTCTTTCTTGAGGTTGTTTTACTGAGCTGCATGCGAAGTAATGACATTCAAACAGAATCCTGCTCAGGCAGAGAGGAATTGAAGTGGAGGCTCCCTCCTTTGACTTCATTTCTGTTCCATCTCACATTCTGCGGTCAGAGCAATCTCCCTTGAGTACCAGCTAGCTTTATTGATTTCCATTTTTGTACCACAGAAGATGAATGGCTCACTTTCCCTCCAGGCCTTTTTGATCTGGTTACTCTGACATCCAACCTGACCCTCCTACCTCCAGATGGGTTCACTATTCTCTATCATGGTTTTCAGCTCCCCGCCCCCTGCCCTGCCACCCAAGTAAACTACTTTGCTAAGATTCTCTAACTATTCCTGAATGTTCACTGTACATCAGGGTGGAAGAAAAGGCTGGTCAAATATGACTTCCTCTTAGTTCAGTTCTTACCAGTATTTCAAATCTATCACTAATTGCATTATTCCCTTTGTCACTTCCTGGACTTTTCCAAGATTCAATAATTTGGTTAATTTTCTGTCTCCCTATCAATGTTTAAAAAAATCTTGTCTGTCTCCTCAATTGGGTAACAGACATTTGTAGGCTTTAGATCTCTGTACCTTCATTATAAGTGAACAACAACAACAAAATCATAGAACTTCTGCAAATGCTTCCACTCACTGAATCTCCAATCCATCGAAAGTCGTCAGCTCCTACTTAGAAAGTGATGATAAATTAGTGCTGCCATCTGTGCAGATGCACGTGAGGATGTAGAGTCACTTCCACTATTTCAAAACGGATGGTGTTGATGCTTCTGGTCCTAGGACAGCGGGGGTGGGACGCATCAAGAGGGAACAATGTACTTTCAGCTTACAGAAACCCTGTCCAAATCCCTTGCTTTTTCTACCTTAGTATCTTTCCACTGATGCAAAACTTTGTGACATATTGCTGTTTCCGAGTTTTCTGCATTTCTAAACATTGACTTACTATTCTTTATGTTAGTAATCAGAAAATAAGACAGTTGTCTGACCTCTGCCATATACAAAAAGAGAGAGAGAGAGAGAGAGAAAAGAAAGAAAGAAAGAAAGAAAGAAAGAAAGAAAGAAAGAAAAGAAAAGAAAAGAAAAGAAAAGAAAAGAAAAGAAAAGAAAAGAAAAGAAAAGAAAAGAAAAGAAAAGAAAAGAAAAGAAAAGAAAAGAAAGAAATCATACTTTCTGGAAGTCTTCCTGTATGCTGGCTTCAGCCTAGACTTCCACACACAGTATTTTCTTCATTTATTTTATGCTATCCTAGCCATTTCCAACATATTTCCATACTGTAAATACTCTGGCTTATTCATTTAATCAAAAGCCCACTTTGTTCATTTTACTTTGTAATTCAGTTTCAACACATCTTTTACAGCACAATTGTTATGAATTTTCAATTTATTTTTACATCTATTTTTATAGCTGCCACTTCTGCGGCATGCAAGATTTTTTTTTCTTAACTTTAAAAACATTGTTTCCGAAAAAAAAAAAAAAGCTGTTCTAAAAACTGGCTTTTGCAGCAAACTGAACACCCACACAAAGAAGACAGTATAACAGAAGCTAAAGGTAGAAATGATACCCAAGGTCATCTTGCCTATTTTTTAAGCAACTTCAAAGATGTGTGTCCAACGATATCTAAATAACATAATTTCCCATTTTTATCTTAGAAAACATTGTTGACTTTCATTTTATACTCTTGTTTTTGGGTTTTGCTCAAAATTATGAGCTCTGTTAATAGTTAATATTTTCTTTAAAGTCAGCTTGTGTTGGTATGGTAGAATTGTGAATCTGCTACAAAAATTATTCCTTTAAAAGATAATATTAACTTTTGGCTGTTTTCAGGAATAGTTTTCTAGTTACCTATTGCTTCATAATAACCTTACTCAAATCTTATTTAAAACAACTCTGATCCTTTGGTTTCATCTAGGTTGGCAGAGAAGCTAGGCTCAGTGTAGAAGTCTTATCCCGGGTTTGCATGCAGCTTCCACAGATGGAGGTGACTACTGAATCATCGTAAAGCTTTTCACTAACACACAGCTCTTCAACACGAAGTGGAACCTCAGTGAAGACTGCCAGATGGAACACCTGTATGTGGCTTCTCTGGATGCCTTGGGCTTTTTCCCATTGTGGTGACTTTTCCCCAGGCAATTGTCTCAAAATAAAGGTGGAATCAAAATTGTCCAGTATGATCTAACTTCAGAAAATTCATTTTCATCCTAAAGCCATGATGGGCCACTCAGGGAGAAATGAGACAGTGCTCCAGTTGAGGACAATTGTAAGGGAGGTAGAAATATAGCTCTCAATTCACAAGGTAACATTATAAGATAAGTAAGGTGAGTGATTTGTTAATCATTTTTTGAAAAATTAACCTACCACAACTAGTTACATAATTAACCAATTACTATCTTCAAATTAACTAAAAAATAAAATTTTTAATTTAGGTACCACTTTCCAGCTCTTTTTACATCAAACCATACATGGTGTCACTAAAGAGATCTAGGAAAATACATAGCTCTTTATATTAGCTATTTTATCTTAATGCTTTCTATTTATCACTTCTAAGCTTGATGCAACCATTGGAAAGGAAGAGAAATAAGAGACAATCTAATCTATAATCTGTGCACCCTAACTTGGGTCTAACTGTATCCTACAGTGAGTCTATACCATTTCTCTATTAACTTGCTCAACTTGAATGTCAGACAATATCCTTGGGCTTCAGTGCACTAAAATTATGTTCACCTTCTCTTAAAGAACTAATGTTCTCAGGCCAGTGAGCTGGCTCAACAAGTAGGAACTCTCACCCTTGAGCCTGATGACTAGAGTTCTATAGACTGTATCTACATAGTGAAAGGAGCGATCTTCCTTCCACAAATTGACCTCAGATTTCTATATGCACAAAGTGTTAAACACACACACACACACACAAAATAAATAAATAAACGTAATGACATTATTTTGTTGTTGTTTTTGAGACAGAGTTTTCTCTGTTGTAACTCTGGCTGTCCTGGATGGAACTCACTCTGTAGACTAGGCTGGCCTCGAACTCACAGAGATCCACTTGCTTCTTCCTCCTGAGTGTTGTGATTAAAGGTGTGCACCACCACCACCTGGCATGAAGTATTTTTAAAATAACTATTATCCTTAAATTCTGACTCTTATATTTTCATGCCTGAAACTGAATTACCATCTGTTAATAAATATCATCATCAGTACTAACAGATAATGACCCTGCAGAACATGCATGTTCATTTTACTGTTCTGAACCCCACGAAAAATCATAAAACCAATTCCTATCCCATGCTTCCTTTTCATAAGACAAAAAGCATTATGTTTCCACTTGAAGTTGACTTTATCCAAACGACATATGTTTTTTTTTTCCTCTCCCTTTTATCCTAGAATAGTGTCTGCTACCTCAGAAGTTTTCCCCTGAAAACAATAATACTATTCTGCCAATGTGTGCTTAATAAACTAGTTGATAACATCTTCCTACCAGTCATGATCTATAGTAACAGGAGGCAATGAAAAGGCTGAGTTCTATCAGAAGCATGAAACATACTTGGGAAAGTCACTGTTAATGACTAGAACATTCACAACATAACACAAGCTGGTGAATTTAAATGAACATAAGACTCAATCTCCAGAACATCTACTTGGACTTTCTAAGATGATATCCAGTGAATGTTGACTAAGAAGTGGTCAGCATTTGTCATGAATGTTGCTCAGTAATAGATTTTTGGTGTTGTTCAGTCCCTGAATCAAACTCTTTGTGAAATTGGCAGAGTTCTGTATCCCTTTAACTTATGATGCTGACAACATAAGTCATATTTTCCTGCATCTTCAAAGAGCTTTGCTCTGTCCTTCAATTCAAATTTTTCCTTCTACCTCGTCATTTTCAATGCAATGGCTTTTCTATACTCTCACATTTCAACTTGACTCTTTTCAATTTCTGGCTTTGAAACCAGTATGAACTTCCTCTGTCTTTTGCATGATAAAAACTTCTTTTCCTTCCTTTATTTCCATATCTCATCCAAAATTTTAATCCTAGGCCAAATTATTTGGGAATGCCTCTGCTTACATGTATATCTCTGGTAACCTGTATGTGTACTGACACATATTACACAAACACTGGAGAACTATCATGTACCTTTCCTATCATTCATTACTCATTGTCTTTTGGGAGATCAACACCAATCCTGAGTGTACCTTCAGACTGACTTGTGGGAGCTAAGCCAATAGTGGCTGAGAAATATTCCAGACCTGGGGCTTTGGAAGCTGCTGATCAAGGCCAAGCCTACCACTGGAGCATCAGAAGAAGACAATGAGAGTGTCTCCCTCAAAACCACCGTGATGCAAGATCCTGAGAGGGAAAGGCTATGTTGGCATTTCTCTCAGTCTCTTATGTGTCACCACTCCTTGTAGCACAATGTTTCCAAAGGCAGCTTGTGATTTAGGGGACAAAAGTGACCCACACTGGAAATGCCACTGTGCTCATCACAGCCTGTCTTCCAGATTAGCATTTGGAAAGTGTTTGGACCCTGTTGATGTTCCCTAATCCTGTTTACTGAATGATCTCATCCAGCAATATGTGGCCAAGGACAGGAGGAGAAGGAATGCAGCTGCCTGATTCCAGCAATATGCCATGGGCAGTACGGCAAAACCCCAGCAGCCAGGCGTTGAGTAGCATCCCTGCTGTAGAAGGGAATTCAGATGCCTTTAAGCACTACTGTCCTAATGAAGCTGATTCCCTTTACTGGAAAAGAGCAGTTATTGAACAGCCCACCATGGAAAAGAGCTCCCTCATAGCTTTGCCTTTTAAACCAAACTACTACTTTAAATCTATAAAACAAAACCTGAAAAATTATAAAAGTCAGCATTGCTATTTTTGTGTGTTTTTCACCTACCCCTGAAAACCATTCTTCTTTAATGTCCAATGAGAATACATAGACGTAAGTGGATTAAAAAAATTACCCTTCAAAGTGAGAGAGCTAATGTGAGAATATTCTGTCAAAAAGAAAAGGAGCATATGATTTGCCTAAGCATGGTTGAGATAAAAATGGGAAAGCAAAACAGAGAGAAAGGCGTATCACAGCACACACTTGCTCTAATTAAAACTCAAATCAAAGCATACTGGAAAATGCTAATAGATCTGGCTGATAGGTTTTTTAGCTTATCTTTTGATGTCTAGTGGCAAGGAAGGAGGCATTTTAAAAGGCAATTAGAAACCTTGAGATGTAGCAACATTTCAGACATCTCTTCTCTTACAAAACAATACGCTACATTGTCAACAGGTTTGCGTCGGTGGGAGGTGTTGGGGAAAACTTTAAAATAATCAAAATTGAATTGAAACTCTAATGTATCTGATGGGACCAGAACTTCAGAAAACAAATATGGAATTGAACTGCTGGCAACCTTTTGACAACTTGGCAGTGTGTCTGTGGTTAAAGGATCTACTCTGCAGCCCACCCTGCCTGGGCAATGCTGTCCACTAAATAGAAGCTTTGTTTCTCAGAACCATGGACCTAGACTTGAGGTAGCAGATGAGGGTCTGCTTTATGGATGGCTAAACACACACTCACAGACTCAAGCACACATGCAGCCTTTCTATGTACAAGTGCTGTGGGGTAGAGTACAAATTTATACGTCTCAAGTAGTCATCACAGCACGTCTCTTCCTAGCTCTGAGAACACTTTGGACAAACTTGACAATTAAGAAGGATGTAATATTTACTTTTCAAATGTCAAATTTATCAGTTTGGAGTCTTGGATAGGTTTCTGTACTTCTGCTTTTAAGCTTAAAAGGGGGCAAAAAAGGAAAGTAAGACTTAAAACTGTCTCAATAGTCTGCTTTAGTATGATAGACAGAACTTACTTACATGAGGAAGGTACACTGAAGTAAGAATCCTGGTCACTCATAATTAAAATTAAATCTGACAAAATTTTTAAAAAGGAATAACTGTTGGCAAAGGAAAGCACATTCCAGCCTATGTCTGCAAGATGATTTCAGAGCAGCTTTTAAGACCTGAATATCTTCTTTAATTGCAGCACACACACAGGAAAACTCTTCAGAGTGGCCAATATTTAATGACTAAGACCTGCAAATGGAAGCCAGCGTTAAACTGCCCTTAACACAGTCCTTACTCAAGGCTTGCATCTTCTTCTCCAGCCTCAACTCTTTCTTGTCCTCTTGGGCTGTGACCCTCCATACAGACTCATAGACACTATTGACTGACCACTGTGACACCAGCCTGGTTAACACAAAATGGTATCTCTCAGGATTCCCAACTGCCAGTCTTTGTGGTGTCACTGCAGGCTGGGTTCTCTGAAGAGTTGTGGAGAACTAAATTCCCCCCCTCCACGGTCTAGTCTTTTTTTTTCCTCATCCACTCCAAATTAGTTCCCCCCAAAACAGTTTCTCCCCAGTTGAATTACTTTCTCTGGAATAAAAATAATTTTTGCCTTTTTCCCCCTCAAAGTCAGAAAGACATTATAATCATCCTTTCAATGGTGAACTTTCCTAATCAAAACAATGCAACTCTATCCTCCACCCACTGCATAAAACTGCAAAAGATTTCCATCATTTATTTAAAGGGAGATACCCCAAACAAAAGAGACGTCAAGACATAGCATGGCATGAACTCACACAGCAGTAGACCAAGCATACGACCAAGCCAGTTAAATTCTAACACAGATAGAAGCCGGACCACTGGAGGCACCACCAATAGAGGAGGAGCTATGGAGAGTTGATGACTGCAGTAGGAGGGAGAGTCACTTTTCTTCGGGGTCTGGTCACTGGTAGGTTGCTCATGCCCCAACTCATGTGAATACTAGCAGAACTAACTGTACTGGGTAGGTTATTTTTAAAAGACAGGGAGGAAATGAAGTTGGGAGGGAGATACATTGGGGCACAAAGAAGTTGGAGGTGGGCAGTGAGTGTTTAAGATACGTTGCATCCATGTATTAAATTTTCGAAGAATTAAAAAAAAAAAAGACCGAGGCTATGAACATTCACTCATAAATGGAACATGGGCTCTTGGAAACTTACCAGTGCCTAGTGAAGTGTTAGTTGTCAATGAACACTGGAGGCTCATTGTTATCATTGATGTAGCCACTGGTAAATCACCATGCTCCCAAGTATAAAGTCTATACCCAGGTTTACATAGACAAACTTTGTTAAATTCAGTGGGTCACAAAACAAAACAAAACAAAACAAAAAGACAAGAAATTGGAAGGGAAACCGGTGGCTTGATAGGACGGGAACAGGATGTGGGAATAAGTGTGATCGGGATGCATAACACACATGTATGAAGCTGTAAAAGAACACACATAATAAAAATTGCGAAAACCAAGTATAATCACATAAGTGAATAAAATAATAATGAAAAGGAAAACAACTAGGAAATTTGAAATTATACATTGCCCCAGTTTCTACCACAAATCTCATAAAGCTTTCTGATTTAATTAAAAGATATTAATGTACCTTACACATACCTCTATTTAGTTTAAGTGAGGGCCACAATATTCAGAGATGGTAGGTTTTCTGAAATGATGGATCCTTGTACACTTTGGAAATAAATGTTTGTGAAGCAGCATAATATGGAGACAGATATCCTACATGAGCTTATAGCATAGAAGACAGAGACGCATATATAAATAATTCAGATACAAGGTACTCTGTAACCATGGTTATCTGAAGGGAGACAAAAATAATGGAGTTCTCGAAGAGCATTCTTGGATAAGTTGAATTTTTCTTGGGGCTTGAATGATGAATAATGTGTTTTCAGGCAGCTCTGAAGGGAAGGGCCAGCAGGCATACCTGAGAGTTAATTTAGTGGGTCTAATGCATGGAGAGACAGTGGGCTGGACAGTGGATGAATGACTGAAATAGTATGGTGAGGAAAGAATATTATGAAAATTAAAATTTACTTATTGGAAAATTAAATTGCTGAGACACCAAGCAACTCAATATCATTTTAAAACTTTTGTCTTCATTGAAGCTATTGATTATTGAATTTTAGGGCAGATGATCAAACTTAGGTTAGAAGAGAAGCTACTAGCTTCAGAATAGAACATACAATTAAAGTAGAGAAAGAAAGGGAGGGATGTTTAATAGTTTGTCAAATACTAAAAGCAAGTGGCATATAATCCAATCACATACCCCAACTGGGTTTGCCACATGTATCCAATAATGAAGGCACTTACTTGAAAATATGTATATATCCTTGCTTAGCTCAAATTCAAGCATCAGTGTTTTTGTTTCTTGAGCATAGGGCAAAGATGAATATTGTACTGTTTGAATTACATAAGATTAAATAAATCTCACTTAGAAATGAACGGGAGTTTGAGGGAGTCTGTTTTCATCAAATGGTCACATTGTGGTATAATAACAGTCATGGGTTTTGCTTGCTTGATTCAAGCCGAAGATGTTTTTAGACATACTATCTTTTACCATATTTCAACAGCCTGGGAATATTTTCAAAGATGCTTTCTTTTGAAATTGATAAGTATGCCACTTGGCCATGAGCTGTACGATGAGCTGAAAAATTACAAATAAAATGATCAAGTTCCATTCTCATATTGAGCAACTTACTCCCCCAATGATGTTATGGTATGGCTAAGCCAAAAGAAGTTGTCATCAGTAAAATCAAGAATCCTTGCTCCAAGGATTGGAGAGATGGCTCAGTGTATGAAATGTTTGATGGGCAATCATGAAGACCTCAGTTTGGATCCCTTCTAGAAAGCCAAGCGCAGTAGCAGCATCCATCTGTTACCCAAAACTTGATGAGTAGTGATGGGGGCTTGCTAGTCAGACAGCCTAGCTAACCAATGAAAGATGGTGTTCAAGTATTAAATATTAAATTAGATAATATTAAATATTAAATGGTAGAGTGTAATAGAGGAAGATACCCATGCTGACCTCTGAACTCCACATGTGCATATATGTGCACCATACTCAGCCATGCATGTTCACACACACACAAACATACATGCATACACACACGCGTATACATGTGTATATATGTATGTGTATACATATGTATATATATGTATGTATATGCATGTATAGTATATGCTCATGTATACACACACTTACATTTATATCACATACATACACACACACACACACACACACCAAAAATAAAACATCAAATGGCTCCTCGTTCCAAACATCAAAACAAATGTAGATGGGGATTTTTATAGGTGGGAGTAGCAGATTTATTCACAGACATGTTCCCATCCTTACTCAATTGACAGAGTACAACTTCAAAGAATTTTCCGGATCACAAACCCCCTCATCGTTATAAAGTCAGGGATCATAACACACAGCTGCTTGTTGCCTTGTGGCTAAGTCAAGCAAGGTACTCTCAGCTTTCAAGTAGCTCAAGCAGTTGAAACTATCCAAAGCAGTTCCTTAATAACCTGCTGTCCTTAGGAATTCACTGGTGACCTCACAGCGCTCATATATTGAACAGTCTGTATTACATTTCTAGTGCCTTTGCACAGCACAGGCTTTTTCTGGTTGATGTTACTTAACCTCATAGTAGCGGCAAGAAAACTCCAAGCCCATGAACCAAATCTGGCCTGCCGCATATTCATGGAGGGATTAAGGGGTAACAAAAGAGCTTTTAGACATTTTTAATGATAGAAAAAAATATCAGAATAGTAACAAGTGAAGACAGCATGGGAGTCACATATTTGTGACAAGTGAAAATAATCTGAAAGTCACATGCCAGAGTCTATATTAAGCTGTCATTGGAAAATAGCCAATCCCATTCATTCGTGTGACATTTGTTTTTAGCTGTAAGAATAGAGGAATAGACGGAACAAAGACCCAGTGACCCACAGAGACAAGCATATTTACTTTGGATTTTTTTTTAAAAAAAAATCTGAGCACTGATTTACAACTCTGCTGGAAACTAGAAATCAAGAGTCAATATTGTTAAGCCAAAATATTTTAGAATTTATACTTGTCTAACTAGTGAGCACAAAACCCAAGTTTTCTTTAGCAAGATTCTGGGTGGTACAACAGTAATGCCAAGATTCTCACGTTGATACCTGAAAGTGTTTGATTTTTGAATTATGCTGAAAATATGGGTAAGCAAAATAATACGTGAAAGGATGTAGTGTGGGCCTGAGATCCCTGCCAGGCTTGAGGAAACATACCAAGTTGCAGAATTCATGCCTGTTTGCATTTCTTCCTGGCAGACATATAAAACTCTACTATTTATAGTGAGTTGGGCAATGGATGGATGCATGTATGTTAGCCAAGAAACACCTTAGAGAATATTGGGAACTGTTCTCTGTAGGGTCAGGGGCAGAAAAGGCTAGCTTAAATGAACCAGAAAATAATCCAAGAAAAAGAACATGAAGCATATTTAAAAACATGGAAAGGCATGGTAGTGTCCCAAGTTACAAAAGTTTGGATTTAAGTCATTATAGTGACTTTCATGTCCCTCTTGGAGGACAAAGAGCACAGCAACTAAATGTTTACTGTTTCATTCTGAAACAAGTACTCGTATCCAAGTGTATATGGACAGTACTGTTTGGACCCAGTGGATTACAATTTTATAAAAGGCATAAAGCTGTGAGGGGCATTTGTATTAGTTACTTTTCTACTGCTGTGATAAAAACCATGACCATGGCAAATTGTAAAAGAAAGCATTCTATTTTGCTTGGGATTTCAGAGAGTTAGTTTATGATGGCAGAGCAATGGCATGGTGGCAAGAACATATAGAAGTTCATATGTCAAACCGCAAGCAGGAACAGAGAACACACTGGGAGTAGTGAAAGTCTTTTAAAACCTCAAAGCTTGCCCCCAGTGACACACCTCCTCCAAACAGGCCACACCTCTAATCCTTCCCAAATATGCTAACTGGGACCAAGTATTCAAAGATATTAGTCTATGGAGGCCATTCTCATTCAAACCACCACAGTGTTGAAAGAGATCCCTGAGGAGTTGGAGGCAGATAACTGCGGGTGAATAGGATTAAAATATACTGTATACATGTATGAAATTCACAAAGAATGATTTTAAAATCTTATATTAAACAAGAACTACCTTGATTCTATTTCGTTTTGAGGCATTTCTCTGACAGATCTCAGACACTTATATGATGACCAATTAATAATTCAATCCTACTTTATGGACCTCCCCTGGTATAAACAGAAGAGGAGAAAGAAGCAACTCTCCAAAGGTGTCTGGTTTCATTTGCTGTTCCCTGCTGATCCAAAAAGCTGAGCCAATCTAAATGGCTTTAGGTTCCATGAAAGCTTGCAGTCTTTATTGACATCACAGTGCAAATCAAATGAGCAAATGAAACCACTGCTCCTGTGGAAAGAGCCATAAGAGCTCAGAGGGAGACATTCATTTGCTGTCCTGAAGCATGACTAATTATACCTTAGGCTTCTGGAACTCTGAAGATGTGCCAACGTTCATCGTCTCCTCTTTAAGTCAAAGGACTACTTAAGTACAAGGACTTGGACCACCAGATGTCTCAACAACAACTCCATAACAGCACCAGAACATGCTGCTTAGAGGAAAGATAGTTTCCCTAGCCCAGCCATGGACCAATTAACTGTCATAGCTTTGTGGTTCCTCCAGGTTTTGATTGTCCTAATGTATTTCTTTAGTTCACAGCATATGATCAACTTCAAGATATATTAAGGTTATTTTAATATCTCCCACCCTTACAAATTGACTCTTACTTACTGAATTTTGAAAAATGAAAAAAAAAATCTTTTTGATAAATACAACAATTGCCTTCAATTATCAGTATAGGCTTAGTTGGATGACCTGAGCTGCATCAGGTATCACTCTGATGTCTTGCTCTAGTTTACCTAGTCGTTTCTAGTAACTGAACAACCTGTATACTGTAATTTAGCAATTCACTTTGAGCTGTTGGTTAACTTTTCCTCCAGTGCAACCTTTTAAAAGCTTCATTTTTCACTCTAGTGCCCAGTTAGAGCCTCCACTTAAAGCTCCTATTTCACCGTGTGAACCACTCCCATTCTTTTGAAATGTCAGGAAATTGACAATCACCACCCTAAACTGTAATGAAGCTAAGAAGAGAGGTAATAATTGGGGGACAAAATAAGTGCTGAAAGTCAGCAATCAATGAAAAGTACCCAGATCATTATTTGTTGCTAACAATGATGCTCAGTTGTAAGCCCAGTATACAGAGAACAAACATTAACCTTCATTCTAGTACACTGTAAACTCTCAAATAACAATTTACGTAGAATCTGGTGTTTTCGTGAGCTGTTCAATACTGTGTTGATGGATTAAAAAAAATAAATGATCCCTGTGGAGAGACAAAATACAAGCTACCAAAAGAAGATTATGAGAAAATACCTTTAAAAAAACTACTGAAATGTGGCAGCAGTGTGAATGGTTGACTGGTAACTGTTATGCAATAAAAAGAGCAACATAGTCAGTAGCCAATTGAAAACTGTCACAGACAACTTGAGAGCAAGAACAGTTAGAATTAGGAATATATTATAATCAGGTTTACTATTGTTGGGATGGAATACCATGTCCAAAGCAACATGCGGAGAAAAATGGTTAATTTGGCTTATACATATACATCACAGTTCATCATCAGAGGAAGTCAGGGCAGAAACTCAAGCAAAGAAGAAACCTGGAGGCAGGAGCTGGTGGAGAGGTAGGTCATGGAGGAGTGGTGCTTACTGCCCTACTCCCTATGGCTTACTCAGCCTGCTTTATTATACCACCAGCCCTGGGTGGTGGTACCACCACAATAACTGACGCCCTCCCCAACCAATAATTAATTAAGAAAATGTCCTACATGCCGATCCTAGGAAGGCATTTTCTCAACTGAGACTCCCTCCTCTCTGATGACTCCAGCTGTGGCAAGTTGACATAAAACTAGCCAGCACAGAATGACAGGGTCCGTATGACTTTGGACAAGTCACTTAAATTTCCATAATCTTGTTTTTTCTCTTTAATCTTCAAATCTTCTCTTTACTATTTACATATATATATATATATATATATATATATATATATATATATATATATATATAGAGAGAGAGAGAGAGAGAGAGAGAGAGACTGGGCTTCAAGAGTATGAAGACATGATACACAAAGCTTGTATATATATATATATATATATATATATATATATAGAGAGAGAGAGAGAGAGAGAGAGAGAGAGAAAGAGAGAGAGATCAATATGTAAATGAGATGACTGTGGAATGTGGTTTGGGTTAGATTTCAGTGGAAACATTGCGGACGATATTCACAGTTCTGAGAATCTGCTGTGTACCACTGCCTTTGTATAGGACTCCTTAGACATTCTCCCAGATTTATGTGATGATCTGAAAGGCTCACATGGTTACTACTACTCTGCCAACAGGGCACTTTACTAGCCTCTTACTTTCTGTTTAGTACACATGCACCAGTCCATCTGTTGTCTCATAGACACCAAAGTAAGCATTAAACTGTACATTAATTATCTTTCAGAAAATATCTTGAAATCTAGCATGGCGGCATGCCCGTGTCGTATCAGTAATTTGGGAGTTGAGATAGGAAGTCCACTTGAGCCTACAAGTCTGAATAACAGTAGGATGAAGGATATTGCCAAACATCCTCAACAACAACAACAAACAAACAAACCAACACCCTCCTTTGCTTCCCATTTCTAACTCTATGATGAGGTCTTTCTAACCCTCTGTGCTGGCATCATTTGCAATTTACTGGTTTAGAGACAAATTTCACTTTCTGGATTATATCACAGATAAACAGTAGTATCCATCGGGTCTTATAGTGGGAAGCATGAAGAAAAATTCTTTACTTTATACAGATTTGGGGTTTTTTGTTGGTGTTTGTGTTTGTTTGTTTTTAACTAGACTTTATTTGAAGGAAATAAACTGGAAACTGGAATGTGGAATCTAATAACTCAGTAGGCCTCTTACTGACAAGGACCTGGCCTTGGTACTGGCACAAGCTCCAGGATGCTCACCCCAGTAACCCCCAGCTCTGAGGATGTTCTCATGAAGCCAAGCACATGAATGCTGTGCCTTTGGCTGACACCCTGGGGTTTTACAAACCAGAAATGCAGTATTGGAAGAGATGTGCTGAAATGTGTAGGGAAAACATAAAATTTGTGAGTGAGAAAAAAAAAAGAATCCCCAGACAGGTGTTCATATTCTTGCAAAAACTAATTACAGAAAAATTTCTCAGACACAGTTCTATTCAGTCTAAATATTACCACAAGTGTTGTCAACCTACTACTTAGGAATGTGGGATCAATGCACCTGACATTCACAGGCTTTAGCCACTTTTCCACTTAGGAGAAAAATATTAAAAATACATTTAATGACTGAATTGGTAGAAAGATGAATATAATAAAATATTTATTGTAAAATTTTATTTGCCCTAAAAGTTCATTCTGCTATTTTTGCGTGTATATGCTTATGTGAGTGTGTATGAGTGTGTGCAGGTATGCCAAAGGCTAACATCAAGAATGACTTCTGTGGCTTACCACCTTAGTATTTTTATTTTATTCGAGACAGATTCTCTCACTGAACTTGAAATTCACCAATCTGGCTAGGCAGACAGGCCAGTGAAGTCCAGGAATCTCTGTAATTCTTCAGTGTATGTCACCATGTCCAGCATGGGTGCTGGGATTAAGTTCAGCTCTTCATTGTTGCTTGGGGTGCACTTTATTTATTAAGTGATACACCCCACCCCTTTTCTTCTGATTATAAAGGAACACTATTTCAAGGGCTCTTGAAAACCTGATGTATGGTAAGTGCTGCAGGTAAGTCTGAATAGAGTATACATTTTAAACAATGGATCTCTATGAGTACATTTAACAATTAAAATATATTCTTCTCTGATCACATTTTAACATGAAGGTTTTACAACCTTAATAAAAAGCTTAGTAAACTTCCTCTCTATTTCTATTATAAATTCTATAAAAATAATTTTACTTTGAATCAAAACCAACCTGTAAAGTTTTGTTGGAACCTAACTGAGGAAGAAAAATTACAAGTTTTCCGTTCCTGTATTGGTCACTAGCCTAATCTATGCTAATTCCGCTATGGAAACAAATTTTCCTAGGAACGTTTTCTCTGTTATTAATGTCTTTATTTTTACTAGCCAGAATTTACATACTCCGTGCTCCTAAAATTTTTATCTGCATTTGATCTAGTTGGTTGTTTAATATTTCCCATTCTTCATGTTCAGATGGTTTTCTCCCTCCTACCCTCCACCTTCATATGCTATGCCAGAGAGCTTGCCATTTTAATCATACTTTCAAGTGAGCGCTTTGAGGTTTCTTGATCAATTCTATCATTATGCTTTTTAAACATTTTTTATTTCTGATTTATCTTTTTAAAGGAATCCTTTCTTTTATCTTGGATCAGATTATCTAAGAATGTGACTTAATGGTTCCTGCTTATATGAAAGCTTGATATAATGAGGCAAGTTTACCAAGAGAGTGTTATATAGGGGATAGAGAGAGAAAGAGCCCCAAAAGAGCTCCAGTTATGTTGTAATCACACAAGCCTTCAAATCCTTTTAGCTGAATACACAAATTTCTAATTTTTCTATTATAGGTACTTACCATAGTGCCTAACTTACAAATAATGATGCAGTAAATGTCAGCACAGTAGATGTTTGCAGCTTCTACACGGTAGTTACATACACCTTCCCTATTGCAAATCTCCAGCACACAATTGATCAATTTCATCCCATTTTCCCCAGACTTTCAAACCAGAATGTCTGTATCCAGTCCTGAAAGTGTGACTGAAGATCATAGCTCTGATAGTAATTTCACTACTATACAGCTTTATTAAGATTAAATTAGAAACAAAATATGCTTAAGACCATTTTTATACTAGTCACCTACTGTTGTCTAGTATCTAGTCTATTCTTTTTATACATTCACTGAGGAGCTCCTAACTTGAAATGAGTTTAAAATATTCTGTTATAAATAGCAGATACCTGTGAATACCTCTGATGGTATAACTCCTGCCACAGACCTTGGAGTTCCAGAAGATGCATAGGTAGGTGTCACACCCAAGGCAAACGCTATTTTATATTTAACTTGTAGAGTGACTTACACCCTGTATTTGGTTCATGTGAATAATTTTCTTTAATTTAAGAACTAATGTTTCTCAGATGATTTCTAATATTTATACAACTTTTTGGTATGGTGTAATTTGATGAATCTTTAGCAAAATATGTTACCAAAATGAATTTGGTTGTGTGATAGTTACAATATTGATTTGTAATGCTCAAAATTTTTATTATTTTTATAATTACACAAAATTGTGGCATATTCACAATCCTTATAATGTACGTTGATAATATATTCAACCCCATAATTACCATCCATTGGTCTCTCTTTTCCTCTAATTTTTTAAAAAAATAGTTTCTCCTACAGTTATTTATTTTTATATGGATTCTGTGTATGGAGGAAAATACGTAATGCTTCTCTGTTTGAGTCTTGGGTTATTTCATTTAACATGATAATCTTCAGTTTATTCCATTACAATATTATTTTCTTTTTCTTGTGGGCTCATTATTACTCCATTATGTATACACACTATGTTTTCTTTATCCATTCATCTGCTGGTAACCACATACTAATTCTATAATGTAGCTATTGTGAAGCATGCCATGATAAACACCGGTACCAGGTACCTTTACTGTATACTGGCAATGATTCCTTTGGGTGTATGAAAAGCAAAGATAGATCAAACAGTAATTCTATACAGTCTAATCTCTGTAAATCTCCTACCCTGGGAAGGACTATAATTCATGTGCTTTAAATAAGAAACATTAGCAGACATAAATATGAATATTTACACATAGATGAAATACTTCTGTTGTGATCTAGCCTTAGATTCTGTGTTAAAACTCAAAATATTTATGTAACTTTGAATGATTTGTACACTGATGCTCCATTTCCTATAGAAGTTGGAATTAAAATACTTTTGTAAAAAGTATCAACAAAAATAAATTGGCAGGAATACTTTCTGCACATCAGAGCCTAAATGGCATGAGGCACATAGTAGTTATAATACCATGAATATCTCATTGTGCTTTATAAATTTCAAGTGTCTCTTTTCAGTGATAATAGCACATCTATGCTCTTAAAATGTCTCTCATCTCTAGATATGGAAAAATTTTCCCCTTATTTTGATTATAATTGCATGGATATTTGTGTAGTTACAATAGAAAGCTAAGAAAACATTGGAACTTGCATAATGTTCCAGTAAATTTTATCAACTCTCTTATTTAATTTCCATATAATCTATTGATGTATATTATTCTATAATGAAGAACTGAAGCTCATAAAAGTTAGTAAGCTAATAAATACTAGAGCAATAATTGAAATATACATATACCTGACTTTATTATCTATCTTATGTGAAAACATTCTAGGAGGAAAAGTTAAAAAGGCCTTTCCTTGTATTTGGGAAAGGTGACTAGTTCATTATTTGTTCTATGAATATATTAGAACTAATATCACTAAGTGCACACACAAACACATCACATTCAACTATTTGTGTGTACAATTAATGTATGGTAATTTCTTTACAGAAAAATTGACATGGAAAGGTGAGGAGAGTAAATGGAAAATGCAGAAGGTAAGTTAGGAAGGCAGGTTGTGGATGTTTCCTCTGGATAATTTAACTGTGTTCTTTGGATCACCCAATTGATTGGAGGGTTGGTATGAGGATGATGGTGTTACAAGTTGTTACTAAGTCTACAAGAAGTCAAGGAAAGGGTGATGGGAGATCTCTGTGAGTGTACTGTCAGAGGCAGTTCTCCTTGTGATGTGCAAGAAAGTTGTCAGAGAAGGATCAAACTTGGTCCCCTGTGTCCTCACTCTGATCTTGGTTCTAGGAGCAATAACCTCATAGCTCTTGTGAACACCCCATCAATATTATGTATACCATGGAGTGTTATAGCTAAAAGGCAGTATTCATAGAGTCTACTCTATACCATTTGACAGTCAGTCCAAAACTATGTACTAAATAAACATCTTTTCTTTTCTTCATTAGTAGTCTGGAACAGATCTTTTGTTATAGTGACAAAATCTGAGCAGTATAGATGGGTATATGTTTTATTCTTTTATATCTATACTTATTTTATATTTTTACTAATTTATATTTGTATCTTTTTACTTATATTGTTTATATATTATTTATTTTATTTTATTAATTATATGTCAGTTATATATATATAATTTTTTATTATTTTATATTACATTTAAATTCCTATATATTCCTTTCTAATAGTTAAACACTTGTGTTATGTCAGCCATTGAAGGATGACCAGCCTTACATGAGTTCTAAATCAGTGAAGGTAAAATTACAATTCAGGAACACTAACGTGAAAATCTGTATTAATTTTTTTCACCATTGCTTCTCCCCTGTGCCTCATCCCCACTCCGACCCTACCTCCCTATCCCTGTCTGTTCCAATTTAGTCATTTGTAGTTCAAAGAATAACTCTCTACTCAGGTCCATGATGAAACTTCATGAGAGCCACGATATAAAGAGAAAAGATACCTAGATTTTCTAGGAACCTGACAGCCTGAGGGATATGTTCATAGAAATATAAAACACAACAAAGAGTTCACACTTATTTTTATGAATTTATATGTCTTGCCTATGAATATCTTGATTGAGATTCATTCTAAATTATATGCAAGAGGATTACATAAGTGTCCCATTTTAGTAAGTGTCCCTTGTCTGTAGCTGATTGTTCTTAGTGGGTTTTAAGAGCAACTTTTTATTTGCAAACAAATAATAGCTTCACATTGCTTCTTACGCAACACCTACACATTTGTTTTCATATACAATGCTGAAATGAGCAATATAAAAATGTTTTTTAGTGCCATGAATGACTCCTTAGTGTCCTTTTTGTTATCATAATCAATGAATATGTAGACATCAGTTACACCAAAGAAGGAATAAGAGAGAAAATGTTTGATTTTAAACATGATTTGTGTGCTAAAAATATAAGGACCATGCTAGTGTAACATGCACCTCTCCTTTTAACTACCACATATCAATAAGTCAGTATATGAGGTCAAGGAGCCAGTGAATGTTATATAGGCATATATATATATATATATATATATATATATATATATATACATATATATACACACACACACATGCATGCATATATAAATATATATATATGTGTACATCTATATGTGTGTGTATATATATTTTATTAATGTGATATATGATATATATGATTAGTTATATATGACTACATATATCTTTCTAGATATACTTTATCTCCACCACAAGATGGATGAATAGATACTACCATTTTTCTCTAGAGATGTGCCTTCCAGCTCTTTCGGGGACAGAGTTTTGAATTATTAAACAGCACACTTCTCATTCATATTTGAATATCTTATCTGCAAATAGAGAAACTGGACACCACCATTATTCCACAGGATTTCTCACATCACAAATGGAAGCTAAGTTTCCTCCTCAGCTGCGTCTTTGTTAGCACTACTTATAAAACATTAAGCATATAATAGAAAGCTTCAGCTGATTAAATATGAATAGGAAAATTAGATGGAGCATAAATTTAATAGTGATAAGCATTTCTTCCTGATTATCTACAGTTTGCAAAAAATTAAAGTTACCCTTCAAAATTTTAACAATTAAGTTTTACAGCTCAATATATGCATTTTTGTGGTCCAAAAAGTCATTATCAGCCAGTCTGAATATAGATATGAGTATACTTATTTTTTCTTTATTTGAACAAAACTTCCTAGAGTAAAAGAGACTTTTTAAAATGTATACATCTGGATTTTTCAAATTGAAATTAAGCAAAAGAGTTATTCCTCACATGGCCAAGGCTTAGGGTAAGGATTTCTCATCATCCCTCTTAGAGAGCTGCTGTGGAAAATGACTGAATGGGATTCTGTCAGAATTTTCATATTCAAAACAAAAATATAAATGACAGTATTTTCATTACTGCTAATATTGAAAATATTGGTGTCAAAATATTTATACTCTGGAGAAAGATGAAATTAAAGTTTGACTGAATTAGGAGGGGACAAAATATAAAACATGTGCTAATCACAAAAATAGATTTTTAAATTTATGAATCAATCAGCATTTAATATCTTGGTAGAGTTTCATCTTTTTTCCCCACTGACATTTAGGAAGAAAGTTAAATTGAGAATAAACAAAGTGAAACAAATATATACCAAGGAAAACGATCAATTTAATAAAAGTCTTAATTAGATGATTCATGAGGTCTCTACTTGCTCCCTCCCATGGTTCTGTCGAAAAATAACGTACTTGAGAGACCTTGTGTAAATACTGTGTTGGCATCAGGGGAAGGGGAGATTAACACTAACTCCTGGGCTAGGTCTTGGCAGCTGCGCTCCAGTGAGGCTGTGAGTTGGTGGAGTTGATGCAAAAGTGATTCTGTGCAGGACAGTTTGTCCTTTGAGTCTGCTGTGCTCGCAGATGTGAAAATATTGATGTTGCCGTGAACACAAGGAAGACTACCGCTTGAAAGCAGTAAACAGTTTAAACACTTAGAGTTATTCCTTGCTTTCGCCCTTCAGTGGAAACTCTTACCATATGGAAACAAAATATTGCAAGGCAAGGACAAGCTAATGAGAATTAGTGTTTGCCTCTTGACTGTTTTGAGAATGAGCGCAGCCGCAGTCGACATGTTTGGAGTTGTTGGCAAGCCTTACCAGCTAATAAACAGTGGACGTCTACAAGGTCAGACTCCCTGTAGGAGACTAGACTTAAATCTTAGGGAGAATTACTCCGAAGGAGTTTGTCTACTTAGAAAGACGTAATTTCCTTCAGAGAAATCCATTTCCAAAGCATTAGTCATTATTTCTCATTTGGAAAGGACAATTGAAATCCATCTTTCCCTTCTAACATTTGCACATTGCTTCAACATTGCAACAGGATCCCATTAGCTGTTGACACCTACAGAGATAAACTAATTTCAGCACTTTACCTTCTAAATTAAGCAGGAAGATGGAGCCCACCGCACTTCTAAATTATGCTTATGCTTGAAGCGTATATCATCAATTTACTATGTATGTGACTACATGTACTGGACCCCAAGACTGGACATGTTTATGTATCTGTCTGAGAGTATAAACAAGTAAGAATAAAACTATTTCTAATTCTCTGAAGCATTAAAGGTACCAGGGTTTTAGTTTTGATGCTTTCAAACAACCATTAACATTCATGACATTCAAATGTAGAATTGAACTGTATTGTGTCTGTCTACCTTCAGGGAACAACTAACTTTGTCCAGTTGAATGCACTTAGACAGAGATTCCTTCTAATGAAAAGTGACTTATGTTGTATAACCCAGAAATTCTGATGGAGTGATTAAAAGTTTGCTGTTTGGGAAGGGAAAAAAAAAAATGATCATCAAAGAATTAATCTTTAAACTTCTGGAGGTCTTCCAAGGGAATAAGGAAGGTAGAACATAAAAATAGTTAGTCTCCTTGAACTGAAAAGTTTCGTGTACTTATGGAAACATTTGCATTAGGATTCTGAGCTCATGGTGACAATTCAACACTTCTAAAAAAACAAAAAGTGAAAAAAGAACACAGTGGTTCACATGATCGAAAGTAAAGGAAATGGTTTCAAAAACGGGTTGGTGAAGAGGACTCTAGGAATCTCTAAGACCCTTTCTTTGGGTTCATGCTTCATGTGGGTCCTTTGATGAAAGCAAGTTACCTATATCGCCTATATCTTCTTCCTTTCTTTTCTTCATTTTTTTAAATTCAGCATTCTTTTCTTTATTGGAAATAAATTCTTCTCCCACACAATGCATCCAGACCACAGTCTCCCTTCTTCCGACTTTTCACAGCTTATGATCAGCACTTCATATAGAACCTCATCTTGTATACATGTCAAAGATATTTAAAGATTGTGCATGTATGTACATGTAGTAGATATGATAAACCACACTCTTGAACACAATAAACTATTAGTAAGATCGTTGACTACATTCAATTGATTATTAGCATTTCTTAGGCATATTCATCTATATAGATAAATATAAAAACCCCTCTCCCCAAATCTATTCTCCCTTCATTTCCCTTCAGAAAAAAAAAGAAAGAAAGAAAGGAAGGAAGGAAGGAAGGAAGAAAGAAAGAAAGAAAGAAAGAAAGAAAGAAAGAAAGAAAGAAAGAAAGAAAGAAAGAAAGGAAGGAAGGAAGAAAGAAAGAAAAAGAGCAGGCATCCAAAAGATATCAGCCAAATAGGATACAAGATACAATAAGACATGGCACAAAACCGCGTTTCAAGGCTAGACGAGGCAACCCAGTAGGAAGAAAAATGTTGCAAGAGCAGGCAAAAGAGTCTGAGACACCCCCACTTCCATTGTTAAGTCTCCAATGAAATTACCAAGCTACCAGCCCTAACATATAGGCAGACTCATTTGGTGCAGACTCATGCAAGCTCAGGGTTTGCTGCTTCGGTCTCTGTGAGCCCATCTGAGCCCTGCTTAGTTGATTCAATAGGCTGTGTGCTCCTGATTTCTGGGATCATTTCTGGCTCCAACAATCTTCTTTTCTATTTTCTGCAAGACTCTCCAAGCTCTGAGGGGAAGAACCACCCAGAGACCTCCAGTTTCTACTCTCTTTTTGCATAATGTCTGGCTGTGGGTCTCTGCACCTGCTCCCATTTGGTGCAAGAGGAAGGCTCTCTGATGATGATTCTGTGTAGCACCAATTTATGAGTATAGCAGAATATCATTAGAAATCATTTCATTGATTTTTTTTTCCCCCAATAGTGGTTGGTTCTACCTTAGGTCTCTGAGTTAGCTAGTCTCTGGTTCCTGCAGCCATACTTTTTATCCTTTCCAAATCAACATAACCATCTGAGAGATTCACCATCTCTGAACAGTTCTGATGGTATTATTTGTCCAGCCTAGGCTCATTCACTGTAATTAGATGGATACAAGACGACAACACCTCTTAGGTCTAGGTCTTAGTAATATATTCCACCTTGAAAGCTCAGGATGTATGGAGTTGTTCTAGAGCTAAGAGTGAGTTGAAGCATGCCTTGAACTCCAGATTTTCTCATTCTGAGAGTGGTAGGAGTTTGGTTGCTCCCACTTTCCTTAGCTCTGGTCAGAACCCAGCTAAATATTAAATACTGTCTGCTTCACAGAAGGTCATTAGCAAAGGAATGTGGCTTGGTTGGTGCTTATCTGTGTTGTGGCTGAAAGCCTAGGGCTAAGCCCATTTACTGATAAGGTGTCTTCCTCTCTTCCCTGTGGGACCACACCTCATGCAGAAGATGCCCTTGCAAGACCTTGACCTGGACACTTAGACTTGAGCTCTACATGCAAATGAGGCTATTGCAATATCCTTGTCCTAACCAATGGCTCCCATCTCTGAGTACCAAGGATCCTCCCCTGCCTGTACCCTATAAATGTAGCCACTTTTACTTTAATAAATGAGAGATATGCTCCTCTGACAGCCTCTGCCCAGAGTCTGATTTGCTCTAGCCGGCTCTTAGTTCTCTGATCTGGGACCCATATGGATACATTGACCCATGCCCTGTGCTTTTCTTCCCAGGGGCTAAGCTAGGCAGTTGATGACTTGGCCATGTGCCAGGGAGGGAAGTGAGATCCCACAGGCAGAGGGAGAGAGAGAAAACAACAAAGATACAACCTCACCCAGACTGGAGAAAAGGAAAAGTGAAACAGTCAGCTTAGACTGCATCTTTTTCCAGTTTCTAGGAACAGAAACCATTCTGCCATCTGGGGAGTCTAACCATCAGACCATCATGCAGAACCTCATCTTGTATAGTCTCTTACATGTCAAAGATACTTAAAGATCATGCACTAGGTACATGTTATAGATGTGATAAGCCACACTCTTGAACACAATAAACTATTAGTAAGTTTGTTGATTACACTGGATTGATTATTTCTTAAGCACTTTGTCCATATAGATGAATACAAATACTTGTAACTTGAATTCAGAAATCAATCTTTTTATTTAATTTATGCAGATGCTTATATCAGGATAGTTTATAATTGCATTTGTATAAAACCATGACACTTCCTCCCTTCAATGAAAGCAATGTATAATGCTGCTTTTGATTTCTTTTATTGAAGGTAAAATATTGATTTAAAAATACTAGATGAGGGGACAGAAGCATATTGCTAGATATAAACATTTCAAGTAATGCATAAAATATCACATACAATAAATACTGAATTTTTATGGCTTTAAAAGGTCTTTAGAGATCATTTAATCCTGGAATTATCAACACACTGTCACTATTTCTCCATCAAACAAGCAGCCAGGAAGACATATTCACATTAGTATATTTCTATGAAAAACAAACTTAGGGACTCTCTGCTCACCTAAACACACACACCTGCTTCTCACTTCAGGTAGTTTTTCATGGGACCTTTATTTATCCTAAGGACCATTGAACCTCTCTGTGCTTCTGGCACTGTGCTAAGTGATAAGGTGCAATAATGAGCAAGATGTAAGTTACTGTGACTTCATAGTGCTTTCAGAGCAGTGAGGAAAACAGGCATTGACCTTGTTATTATACTTACTGTAATGAAGTATTGCCTCAGTACAGTCCAAAATTAAATAGTTTAAAGGAAATTTCCAACGTTTCTGTTACATTGTCTTAGAGCCTTTTCTTACATGCTCCATAAGTTTTGGGAAGTCGTCTTTGAGCTGAACATAAAAGAATGAAAGGGTGAGCTGCATCATATGCTTCAGGATCACTCACATGAAGCAGAAAGAACTCAACGAAGAGGCTAGCATGAATCATGCAGGGAGTGTTAGGCTGCAAGAAATTCTGTCTCTATCTTAAAGTTCATTCCAAAATTTATTGTAGAATAGACTTCAGTAAAGTTTGGAGAAGGGTGAAATGCTGATCCATGCATTAACTGGGCATAGAGACTTACATTAAAGTCGTGAGAATGGGTTAGGCTGATAGAGTGTGCACCAGAGAGTTGATGGTATAGTAATGGGTTCTCTCAGAGAGACACTATTGGGAAAAAAAAAAAAAAGAAAAGAAAAGGCAATGTATTTGAGTGAAAGTAAAAAATTAAGTTAAAAAAAAAAAAAAGAAAGATATACTACAGACAGGTATATAGATGATAGGTGGACCGTAAGAACTCTGAGAAGGAAGAAAAAGAATCTCCGCAAACAAAATAGTTTTTAAGTATTGTTTGTTTTTCTTGACCAAAAGTAAGAAGATATTTTATGAAACATCCCTACATCACCAAATCCCATAGAGTGTAAATAAAAGTTTCTAGGGTGAATTTTTTATTTTTAATTTTATTTTTTAGTTTTTTAAGTATTGGCTTTTGTTAGTAATTTTTTGTCAGCCTGACACTAACTAGAATTTCCTGGGAAGAGAGAACCTCAGCTGAGGAATTGTAATCATCACGTTGGCTTATGGGCATGTCTGTGGATTAATGATTCATATGGGAGGTCCCAGCCCACTGTGGGAGATGCCACCTCTGAGGAAGTGGTTCTAGGGCTATGTAGCAAAGCAGGCTGACCAACCCATATGGAACAAGCCTGTGAGCAGATTTCCTCCGTGGTTCCTGCCTCTGCTCCTACTAGACGGAGGTCCTGTCCTGACTTCCCTCAGGGGTGGATTGTGATCAGAACGTGTAAATCAAATAAGTCCTTTTCTCTCAGTGTTGGTTTTTGTCAGTGTTTTATCATGCTACATAAAAATGTAACTAGGACATTGCTGAAAACTACTGACTGACTTTATAATTCTTTGGGGGATAATTCTTTTGGGGAACCCCTTCTTTGGTATTTTTGGCATGTTTGTTTTATATGTTTTGAGATAACTACATTTGATAAATAATGAAGTATACTTTAAAGTAAATAAGCATTTTGCATAATGTTAGGGCTGCTTGAAACACATTGATCTCCTAAATATGTGACCAACAGCACTGTATTTTATCAATGGTAAATAGTTTATTATGATCCATTCATACTGAAAATCTTTAGAGCAGCTGAGTGACGTGAAGCAGGTCAGTGAATGGGTGATTCTCAATGCAGTCTCCCATGTCGTTTAAATGCTGAAGCCAGCCTGTATTATCTGTTGTAAAGAAGTCAGATATGTGATGGAGCTTCATGTCTGTCAGTTGCAGTTTCTTTATTTACTTTCCAATAAAAGTACCAAATTCAATTATGAGGGTAATTTTGGATGTTTTTGACAATTTTTTTTACATGTTTATTTATTCTGTAGGCAAGTACATGTGTGTATGTACACATGCATGCATGCCATAGCATGAATATGGAGATCAAAGCACAACTTGCAGGATGTTGTTACCATGTAGGTCTTGGGGTTCAAATTCAGGCCATCAGGTTGGGCACCAAATATCTTCACCTGCTGAGTCATCTCATTGGCCCTGGGAATGATTTTCTTAAAACAAAACTAGTAATAGAAATCAATCTGAAACACACACATACAGAGAATCATTCTAGAACATTAATTCTTTTTTTTTTTTCCTGCTTCTAGAAAATTCTATTATTGTGGGTAAATTGCAAATATTTGACCAACATCCATGATGTCTAGGAAGGAAATTAGAGAGACCAGCGAGTACATATCTATCAACTTCTGTGTTCTTTCATGAAAAATAACATTAAAATTCATGTGTCAACAATACAGTGACCCATAAACGAAAGATTGTCTTTTTTTTTTCTAAGTGAAAGATAATTTTAAACTTCAAAAAAGATTCAGAAACATGAAGAGCTTTGTCAGTGTTCTGCTCTAAAAACGTTAAATCCTCTCATAAAAACATGTTATAGGAAGTACATCCAAAACAGACATATTTATGATGATATAAGTCTTCATAATTAAGGTTGCCAATACCTTAGATCATGATTTTTTTTTAAAAGTACCCTTATGTAAATAAATGTTTTGCACTAAAATTATTCATTTTTCGAAATAAGATTTAGCTGTGTCGAGATATTTGTCAAAATTAAATTTCTATCTCTATCCTTCCTGCTAAGTTTAGTGGCACAGCTGCTGTGGAGCCTAAATCTGAATGCACAACTTTTATAAGTGGGACATAGAATGCCACTCCATAAGTAGAATATGGGGTCTTCTTGACATGTTTTAAGGCCATAAATTCCCTCCCCGCATTTGGTAATTCTACCAAAACTGAAAACTTGAGAATGGTGTGTGGATAGAGGATGCTATGAGATATGTATACCCACGTCGGCATTTTTCTAAAAGCATCTGATGAATCAAGAAATACTTATTGTCGGTTTTCCGTGGTTTGATGGAGGCAGAGATATTTTTGCATAAGAAGACCGTTCTACACGAGTGACAAGGACATGCAGGATGAAGAGAGTGTTCTCACAGGAAAAGCAGGGCAGGAATCTTGAATGTTACTGCCCAAGGCTGGATGTGGGTGCCTGAAATAAGAGGCACGGAAGATGTTAGCTACAGTGGGAAGGTCAGGGACTGTGTTGGAAGTGGGAGGAGAATGACCTCACAAGGACTGGCAGAGTATGAATAGGGTCAGGAGGGCATCAATGAAGTATGGCAGAGACATGATTGGTTAGGTAGAAGGAGCCTGAGAAGATTTTTTTAAAGTGAATAATGGATGATAGGAGTCATGTTTTTCATTGTCAGAGAAAGGAAGAATGGGCAGGGAAAGACAGAAATCCAGAATGAATCCTGTGATGATTCAGAGACTAGGGATATGATTCTGAGCTGTGAAGACTTAGGTACGTGCATATCAAAGCATTCTCCACAGACACAAAACCAGTAAGAGTGTCACAAGGTAATCTTCTTTGCTCATGAGATTATGGGGAGCTCTATGGTGCAGTTTCAGTATGGAGGTCAGAAGCTGGCAACACAAGCAGCACCCACAGTTTGGTTACAATTTGAAGGCTGGAAAACATAAAACATAAGGAGCTTACAGATCTAAACTTAAAGACAAGCAGGAGGAGATCCCTCCCTCGTGTTTATGGGAGGGCCAACCAATTTTGTTCTATTGAAGTTTTTAACTGATTGGTTGAAGCTTACCTATATTAAATAGCACTTTCTGCTTTCTTCATTCTCACTGTCAATGCTTGCTTTCATCAGGAAGTACCCTGATGGACCCTCCTAGATGTTCAAGCAAATATCAGAGAACTCCTGTCCTCATTAAATGGATATGAAATTAACAATCACAATGTTAGCACTTGAGTATTCATGTCAAAAACACCTAAGGCCAAGATCTTGATCACTAAATATTATTGTACCTTAAAACTAGGAGTCCTTAGAGAAATGGCTTAATTTAGGGTAGGCTGAGAGAGTGTCAGATGAGCCAGTTTACTGAGGATCAGGAAGATGTCAAAAGGACACAAAACAAGATCGAAGAAGATCCCATTGGCCAATAAATCTAATAATAACAGTAACAGATTATAACACAAAATAAAATAAAAACTTATGAATCTATGAAATCTACTCATGAAAGTTAATTAATCCATTGAAAGCTCAATGAGAGAATAGACATTTATGTGATCACTGAACGTGATTTTCTCACTGAACGTTCCAGAAGGAAGAGTTACAGCATCTAATGGACAATTCTGGCAGACACTGATGTAAACAAGTGGTAACCATTCACAATAATACAACAAATGGGATCATGTACTGGCTAATAAGAAGCAATGGGATGAAAGCAGCATCAGTTTCATAGCGCCCCAAAAGGAAATCAATAGCATCATGCGGGAAGACAAGGCATCCTCATACCGAGGGACACTCTAAAAAATGATCTTCAACAGTGTCAGCAAGATGGAAAACTTGAAAACTTACTATTTCACATCAAAGGAGAATAAACAGATGCAGCACCTTACTGAAATATTTGATTTAGAACTGGATCCATCTGCTGTAAGGTCATTATTTGAGTAACTGATACACAAATGATCTGTACAGGATATGAAAATTGTACATTTATATTCATTTTCAGACATTGATGGCTTGTGTCAATACAAGGTAATGTCTTCCCTTTAAGAAATATTCATTTGCGGACTTGCAGTAATCATTTCATTCTTATATATAGGAGGAAAAGATCTTTATTTTGTTTTTTACAACTTTCGTGTATAATTGAAATTGTATAAATATATTTAATTTTTCAATGGACTTGCAATTAGAAATATCAGTCTCATAGTCTCATATCTATTCACAAAAATGTGAAATGTAAGTGGTTATAGCAACCTCTATGTTATAAAGTGGAGTGGAGCTTTAAATCTTTATTACTCAAAAATCCTAACCAAGTAGTAGGACTTGAATATACGTAGTCACAGGGAGAACAGTCCCATATTTCATCCTTGGACAAGTATCCCTTTTTTTAGGGACTATCCCTATATGGTAAACACTCGCTCTCCAGCATCCATAAAACTGCCTTAGCGACTGTTCTCACCTCTCCGGTTTATAGCTGTTAACATAAAGTACACTCAGTCCTTAGTTGCTATCTCTGAAACTTATATACTGTCGGGCTTTGCTGCCTGGGAACTCACATCTTACTTGAGTCCATATCAAGATTTCCTTACTCTCCTCCTACCTCTCTAGGACTCTTGTCTTAATGGTTTTCTTAAACTCTTTCCCTTCTGATAGCCCTTAAGATAGTGATGGCTCTCTTGTCTTCAATCTCAAGTCCCCATTACACACTTAAACAGAGTCACCTCTTTAAAATTTCGACCGCCACCCATGTATGGATGGCTGTACATCTGTCTTTCAGACAGTTGTCTTTCTTGTGAACAGACCTAAAGAACCCTAAAGATCTAAACCTAAAGAACAGACCTAAAGAACTGCCTTGTAAACATAAAAACCAAAACACATGATTTGTAACTGTCCTGGTTGCTAGGTTTTTGTTTGTTGACTTGTTTCTGCCAAGTTGGCACAAGCTAGAGTTATATGGGAAGAGGAACCCCAGTTAAGAAAATGCTTCCATCCCATTGCCCCCAGCAAGGCTGTGGGGAAATTTTCTTGACTAAAGATTGATGCAGGTAGGCTCTTCCCAGGGGGCAGTGTCTATCTGAGCAGCTGGTCCCTGAGCTGTATAAAGAAGCAGTCGGAGTAAGCCAATAAGAAGAGGTCTTAACATGGCTTCTTCATTTCCTGTCTTGAGTTTCTGCCCTGTCTTCCCTTAGTAATGTAGTGTGACTTCAGAGTTATAAGATGAAATAAATCTTTTCCTTCTCAAGTTGCTTCTAGTCATAGTGGGTTGGGTTTTTTTTTTTGTTTGTTTGTTTGTTTGTTTGTTTGTTTTTTTCCCCTTCCCAGCAATAGAAAACCTAACTAAGACAGAAATTGGTGCTAAGTTCATAGGATATTGCTGTAACAGACCTAACCATGCTTTTGGGAGAATCATGAAAGGAATTTGAAACTAGGAGCTAGAAAATAAAATCCATTGAGTGGTCAGAGGTTAATGAGCTGTTGTGGGAACTTGGAAGAAAATGGTGATAGCAGTGCTGATGATGGAGGCCTGGCTTGTGAAGTTTCACACAGATGTGTGAGAATCCCTTAAAAATTCCATTGAGTTCATTCAATATTTTGTATTAATAATACATGGTTCTGGTTAGCCGTGGCTGAAAAGTCAAATGTGATTAAAAAGAGAGCAGAACCACTAAAGTGAAATCTTTTCTTTGCTTGAACAATTGATACTGGAAAGCTGTGGGTAAAGAATTAGCTGTGATTGGAAAGAGATCAGTGTCATAGAGGTAAAATCTTCCGAGAAGTGTTCAGGGTCAACACACAGAAGCTCTGGTCCAGAGGACAACAAGGCTGTACCTTATGCTAGCACTGAAATTTGGTAGTATGTAAGTCTCCTAGGTCATACTGATTTTGAAGGAATGAAGGGGTCATGGAGAGCAGGTGAGGTTTAGCACTATAAGAAGCCAGACCAGGCTATGGGTGAAGGTACAGCTTCAGTTGTAGTAGAATCCCCAGTCTTGTAGGAGTCATAGAGATAATTTGAGGCTTGGCATCACTTGTCAGGCTCAGAGTTCCAGAAGAGACCCCAAGGGAGAATATTGGTGAGGGTTAGAGCAATTGTAATAGAGAGCTCAGTATTTTGAAGATGCAAGTACCAGGGCACAAACATCAAGGAAAGCTGAAGGTATGAAGTGGAGCTGGAATCAGCCTATAACACAACCATGTGCGCTGTACTATGGAAGGCAAATCAGAGACATAGAGCTATCTAGGCTTTTTGGAGCCCAGAAGATTATGAGTGAATCCCACATGTCTAAACACTAAGCTTTGTATACTATTGAACTTTTGTTTTGCTTTGATCTTATTATGTTTGCCCAGACTCTTACTTTTAGAAATAAAAAGAATTTAACATTTTATTTATTTGTTTGTTCGTTTGTTTATTTATTTTAATGAAGTCCATAACTAAGAGACTTTGGAATTTTAAGGAGACTTTCAAAATTTAGAGAGACTTTGGATATCTTGTAGAATTTTAACATTGAAAGAGACTTTGGATGTTTTAAAGAGATTTAACTTTATAAGTGTTTGAATTTTTAAAGACTTTGGGACTGCTTACAGTCAGGATATGTTTTATATTGAAAGAGTGATATTAATATGAAATATTGGGGCCAAACTAGAAAGGAAAGTGTTTGATTTAATGCTGCTGTGTTTGTGTGTCAGGTTGATAAGTTGTAAATTGTCCTAGTTAGTTTTTTTGTCAACTTGATACAAGCTAGAGCCATTTGGAAAGAAGGAACCTCAGTTAAGAAAATACTTCTACAAGATCCATCAGTAGGCAAATATGTGAGGGGCATTTTCTTGATTAATAATTGATAAGGGAGGGCCCAGTCTACTGCAGGTGGTATCACCTGTGGGCAGATGGTCTCAGTTGTGTAAGAAAGCAGGCTGAGCAATCCATGAGCAGCAAGCCAATAAGTAGTATTTTTCCAGTTCCTATCAGTTCCTATCAACAAGTTCTTGTCATGAGTTCTTGTCCTAACTTCCCTTGGTGATGAAGATCTGAGAGCTGTAAGAAGAAATAAACCCTTTCCTGCCCAAATCGATTTCGGTCATGGTGTTTTATCACAGCAACAGAATACACTAAGGCAATAACTACTCCAGCACCACTCACCTTTACTTTATCTCACTCACATTTCATTCCCATCTTGTTTACTCTTAGAACCAAATGGCTTGAAGCTCCATGACAATGCCATGCCTTCTCAAGGCTGGAAAATATTTCCAGCCCCATTCTTTCTCTTTCTTCACTTACTGTTGTTCTCTCAGATGTCTGTGGATGATTATCATTTCCAGAAGAGCAAATTTTATTTATTTTATTTTATTTTATTGGTTTTTAGAGACAGGGCTTCTCTGTCATAACTCTGGCTGTCTTGGAACTCACTCTTTAAACCAGGCTGGCCTCAAACCCACAGAGATCTGCCTGCCTCTGTCTCCTAAGTGCTGGGATTAAAGGCGTGCACCACCACCGCCTGGCGAGAGTGAGTTTTATACTGTATTGCTTTATGCCTCCATTATTGTGATTGCAATTAAACTTAAAAGTTTAAGTTTTGTCCAATTCTCATGATGAAATTCATTTCCTAACTCTAACTCATAAAACTCTAGGTTAAGTTTAACCATCTCCAGGTCTCCCGTCTCATCTAGGACCACTTTTCACTCCACCAAGCTTTCTAACTCTAGCAAGCTTTGCTGATCATTAGACACACTGTGTTCGACTTGTGGATCAACTGCCAAGCCTGGCTAAGTGGCTGGAGCCTCCTTGTCATTCATATATACTATTAAATAACATCCAATCAGAAAGGCTTTTGTAATCATTCACTGTACTGTAGTTCTTCTAGCTTTTGGTCATTTCACACATTGGTGGTCATCACTGTTGGATAGTTCTCTTAAATTAATTTATCATTTTGATCCAGTCAGAAGATGATATTCTTATCTGCTTTTTCTTTATTTGGTCCAAGTTTAAGGAAAAGCAACTCAATAAGTGTTTGTTGAATAAATAAAATTGAACATAAGTTTGCCACCTTTAGAATGATGGGCACCATCTTATTTTTCTGTTTGTCTTGTGTCACCTTTGACATAGTAAAGGTTTTAACTTTACTAATCCAAAAAGATAGTTATATGATTATTTATATATCTGAATCACTGTGAAATGGGTTTGAATAAAAAAGGCACAGATCAGTTAAAAAAAAAAAAACAAAAAACTTGCATTCTACTCAAAATATCCCAAAGATAAAATTCCAATCAATTTTTTATCAGTTGTCAAATTACAAATGATATCTACCATTCTTGTTGATATCCATAAGACTTCTCAAGACACTTGTTCCAGTTCTCACAGTAAGCTCCATTCCTGATCCCATCCTGTTGTCTTTCTTTGCTGCTGCTCTCTTTGCCCCAACAAAATATTTTTACTTCTGTGTTCTAACAAATTAACTTTGTTACAGGTGACTGACCTGTTATGAAGAGCTGGGATTTGAAATAAATTGTACTTTAAAACAGAAAATTATTCAGTATTTTTAAAAACTCTGAAGCCCACAGATTTTTCCTTAGCCATAAAGCTTCTATTGTAGTCATTTATTTTTGTAGACCCCAACCTAACACTAATCATCTAAACCAGAAAACGGTATAGGATAATCTCCCCACATAAGTGCACACATCTTTCTCACAAGGGAAACTCTAATAGATTAAAATAGTTATCCACTTCCTTGGCTGAGAAAAGACTCTGTTTGTGTAGAAGACAGCTGTCTCTTCCCTCATTTTACAAGATTCTGTCAACAACGCCCCAGACTCTTTTTAGCTACATGAAACACCCTACACAATTAACTCATTGAAACTATTTAGACTGAAGCTTTTAAGGATTTCACAAAATTTGCCTTTCAACTGCATCCCCAAGTCTGATTTATTTAGTTGGAATTTTGTCCAAAGTGCAGGGATTTATCACTGTTAAGTTCCAACTTAGTATATTTGGCTCATCATTTCAGCCTGTCAAGATCTTTTAGAATCTTGGTGTTGCCATGTAGGGTGTCGCTATCCCTGCCAACATCATGTCAAGTGCATCTTGCTTGAGTATGTTCTCTATCCTCACCCAAGCCACCAAAAATGGCTATTGGGCATGTGCTGTTTTTCTACAGAATTCAAAGAGTAAAAAGGAAGAAAAAATCACCATGGGAGACACGTAAAGACAAGTAACTTTGGATTCTGAGCAAAGGTCTCATTTGCGGGTGTGTGTCTCCTGTTGCTCTAGGCAGTTGCTACACTACTGATTTTGAGGTATGGGTTGATACGGTGAGAGAATAAACCCAGGAGTAAGTAGGATCCTTAAAGGTATTTGAATGCACTGAAAGTTAGGATACAGAAAGTGAGAAGCCAAAGGCAAAAGTGTTAGAGGAGGTACTCAATCTCAGGGTCTTGCAATAGGACAAGGGCATTTGCAGACTTTGTGAATTTTGTGTTCCATTTTTATTCCCTTGCCTTAAACCTTATATTGAACTTACAGGTGCTTTTTTTGTTATGATTTGTTCTTTCAATCAGAGAGTAAGCTGTGATGTTAGCACCTTCTCCCCTACTCACAGAAACTCCAGTGAATATACCTAGCAAACATAAGTGGTGCTTACATTTACTGTAATCACAGAGCATTTCTCTGGTGAATTGGGCACAAAACTACTGAAGGGATTCCAAACAGCATAAATAATAAGTAGATGTAGTTGCATTTAGGAAGAGTTCATCTCTCCTCAACTGTTTTAATAAACATAGATTACTTTCTCATACAATATAATCTGAATAAATACGGTTTTCTCTCCCTCTATTCCTCCCAGTTTCTCCCCTTGTCCTCTTTCTTCCATATGGATCCACTCTCTTTCTGCCTCTCAGTAAAAAAGAACAGGCTTCTAAGAGATAACAAAACATAAAATAAAAGATAAAATAAAATAAAACAAAAATCATTATATCGAAGTTGGACAAGACAAGCAATCAGAAAAAAATTTAAAGCCCTAAGAACAGGCACAAGAACCAGAAATCCATTCGATCATATATTCAGGAGTCCCATAAAAGTGCTAACCTGAAAGCTGTAGTATGTATGCAGAGGACCTGGTGCCGACCTGTGAAGGCCCTGGGCTCGCTGCTTCAGTCTCTGTGCGTTCATAGGACCTCTGCTCCGTTGTTTTAGAGGGCCTTGTTCTCCTGGGTCCTCCATCCCTTTTGTCTGCGCTACTCCTTCTGCCTCCTCTTCTCTGTGGTTTCTAGAGATTTGATGGCAACATCTCCTTCAGAGTTGTATGTTCAAAGGACTCTCTCTCTGCTCAATGTCTGGCTGGTCTCTATTTGTTCCCATCTACTGCAGAAGGAAATCTCTTCAATAGTGGCTGAATAAAGCATCTATCTATCTATGAGCATAGCAGTAATCATTAGGAGTTCTTTTATTATTACTTTTCATTGCTCTAGGTTTGCTTACTGTCCCTCAAATGCTCTTCAGTTTTAATTGTCTCTCCCCTCATCCTTTCTGTCAGTCCCATTTCCTCTTCCCCTTCATACTCCATTCTCCTGTTCTTGCCCCCTGTGCTCCATTCCACCCATAAAATCTATTCTATTTCCCCCTCCCAGAGAGATCCACGTATAACCCTAGTTTCTTCCTCTATGCCTATCCTCTCGGGCTCTACATATTGGAGCTTGATTATCATTCATGTAATGGCCAATACCCAGCTATACATGAATACATACCATATTTATCCTTTCAGGTCTGGATTACCTCACTCAGGATGATGTTTTCCTAGTTCCATCCATTTTCCTGAAAAATTCATGATGCCATTCTTTTAACAGCTGCGTAATACTCCATTGGGTAAATGTATCCAAACATTTTCTTTATTAATTCTTCTGCTGAAGGACATCTAGGTTGCTTCCAATTTCTGGCTATTATCAATAGAGTGGCAGCGAGCATAATTGAGCAAGTTTCTTGTGATAAGATGAAGCATCCTTTGGGTATATGCCCAGGAGTGGTACAGATCTTGAGGTAGATTGATTCCAACTTTCTATAGTATCTGTACAAGTTTGTACTCCCACCAGCAATGGATGAGTGTTCTGCTTGCTCCACATCCTCCCCAGCATGAGCTATAACTTGTATTATTGATCTTAACCATTCTGACAAGTATCTGAAAGTTTGATTTGCATTTCCCTGATGGCTAAAGATGTTGTACATTTTTGAAGGTTTTTCTCACCATTTGAGTTTACTCTACTTAAAATTCTCTGTTTGGATCTGTACCCCCATTTTAAAATCATAAGTTAATTTACAATTTTTTGACTTCAAGATTCTTGATTTGTATATTTTGGGTATTGTATATATTTGGGTATATATTAGTTCTTTATATATTTTGTGTATTCATGTATCCTACATGAAGTTGGTATAAAAATTTTTTTTCCTATCCCATTCTGTAGGCTGCTGCTTTGTCCAAATGACAGTGTCCTTTGCCTTACAGAAGCCTCTCAGTTTCATGAGGTCAACTTATTAATTGTTAATCATAGTACCTCCACTATCTGTATTCTGTTCAGAAAGTCTTTTCCCGTGCAAATGAATTCAAGGCTATTCCCCATTTTTCTTCTATTAGGTTCATTGTACCTGATTTTATGTTGAGGTCTTTGATACATTTGGAGTTGAGTTCCATGCAGGATGATAGGTATGAATCTATTTGCATTCTTCTACATGCAGCTATCCACTTTGACCGGCACCGTTTGGTGCCAATGCTGTCTTTTGTTCCATTGTGCATTTCTGGCTTCTTTACCAAAACTCAAGTGTGTGAATTTAAGTCCAAATCTTCAATTTGATTGCATTGGTCGTGTTTGCTTTTATACCAATGATGTTTTCATTATAGATCTGTAGTACAACTTGAAATCAAGAATGGTGAGACCTCCTGCAATTCTCTTATTGTTCAAGATTGTTTTAGCTATCCTTTATTTTTTAAAGAAAGGACATAGAATACATTCTTATATTTGATCCTCACTTCATCTTGTAGATTTTTCTGCCAATCACTACATTATTTTCTTCACTGTGCTTTTTCCAGTGCCTTGTAGTTCATCTCACCAATACTATCACCTCCATGAAAGCTAAGTTCAAGTAGAATTCTTCCTCAGTTAAAAGTCTCATTGTTATCCTGGGGCAGCACTGTGGTGGTAGCTACAATTGACTGTTCCTGCTTTGGAGACTTACTTGGTTCTGTATTTTTATTTTTATTTAAGGTTTGTTTAGTTTTAAGACTACTGTATTAATTATAAAATTTCCACTTCCTTTTCTTCTTTACAAACCCACTTACATATCCCTTAATAGTCTCTTTCAAATTCATGGCTCTCTTTCAAACTCATCTCCTACTCAGTCTGTATAATGCTACCTCTATGTATGTTTTCAGGGCTGACCATTTGGTATTAGACAAGCAATTGGTATCTCTTCCCCAAAGAGGACTACTTCTTCTTGGGAATCATAACTGTGACTCCTCAGTCTTGACCTCCAAGACAGACGTCTAAGATCATGAGGCCATGAAACTTCTTACTTTTCTCTCCTTGGGTTCTCCATTTATTTTTTTCTAGCACTAGAATTTCTGTGCATGCTATGTTCATGATGAAGTTACATGCTGCTTTGATTACATGCTTTTTATACAGCAGTTTACTTGGTTATTAGGCCCAAATCCCACATCATTTACTTTGTAAATGTGAACTGTCTCATAGATATTTAATAAATGATGAATGGACTAATGAGAATGAGCAGTAGGAACGAGGTATCCAGCATTCCAGGAGCCTTGTTTTAATTGCTTGAATTGCTAATACACTTTGCCTTATGTTAATACTTGTTGGTCAGGCATAGGGCAACAGTGAGGGCTGGGCAATCCTCAGATAACCCCTTACCAGTTTTAAGCATAAATTCACTTAGTTCACTTACATATTCTAGTTGGCAAAATCATACATAATAAGTTCAAAGCCTAGTAGACAGATGAAATTAGAACAGATGGTATTTCTTGTAAAATAACAGTGGCATGTTACTATTTCATGGACATATGTATACATACAAGCAGTAATAAAGGCACAGCTAGTTCCTCAATGGGCAATGCTATTTGTCATCTTCTGTTACTTCAGCATCACCCTTATGGTTGCTCAAAAACAGTAAACTATGATAGAGCTAAGATCAATTATGTTAACTTATATAAGGCAGATCACACATCTATTTAATGTTTCGAAGCTTGATCCAAATGGATTAAAATTTAATGGTTTTTATTTGTATTTTAATATTTCCTTGTGATGTTTTCAGATTCGTATTTCTCCTTCAAGGACTATACCGCAAGATATTACAGAAATATACTCTAGTTTGAAATAGTCACAATCCATACATTTATGGAGTTTTTAGACACAAGAGACTGTATTATACTTACGGAAACATTTGGCCAATGGTACATCATTATGCCTATTTAACAAAAAAGTTCCATTAAAATTGTATAAGCTCACTATTTAGAAAAATAAAAATTCATCAACAATTGAGAGATTTTTAGTAAGCTTGTGAGATGCATTAAAGATATGAGTAAGTGATATCTGCTGAGGTTCTTTAGAAGAAATCTGCAGCCTACAATGCACGCAGAGTCATATGTCTAAACGCTGCCATGAATTTAGTACTTAGGGCTGAAAAATACTGCATTCAATTGAGGGCAGTTAGACATGGGATTAAGAAAAGAGAAGAAAATAAAATGCCTGTATTTGGACTTACCCTTTGCATGTATATCTTCTTCACCCCAAAAAAAGTATCTTTAAAGACATGTTGTGTGTACGAGACATGATGAGATTTCTTTAAGGAACTTGAAAATTCCTAGAGTACATAACTTATTTAAAATTTCTCCAGAAAAAGATTCTTGAAAGTATAATGCCCTCAGTCTCTCTGCTACTAGTTACTCAAAGTAGAGTATTGAGTAATTGCCCACATATATAGAAATACATCCCAGTTCCTACAAGATTATTTGTAAACATAAACACATTCAGAACTAAAAGAGATCAAAAATCTCAAAATTTAAAAAGTTACTGATTATCCAGAACAATGAATAATGATAGATCTTATCCGGATTCTTTAGTTACAAAATGTTGGTATGTACATCTGTAGAAAAGGTTATAAAACCTTATTCCAGAGAGGAATAATCATGACAGACGAATATACTAAGTGCAAGTACTTTTCTTTTGCAATTTATTTTTATTTACAATGATAGGTCCTAGAAGATGAAGGAGTCATGGCATGTCTTGGATATCACGGCAGCTACAAGGAGTATTATTTCAATCATGTAGCTCTTTATACAAAGTTCTATAACATGAGTCAATAAATCATTAAAAAAAAAAGCATAAGAGGAATGGGGAATAATGACAAATCAACAGGTGAAGAGAAGTTTCTAGATACTAGATACATACCAGATTCAGAGAAGAACAGGGTACTAAGAGCAGAAATACAGAAGGAGGATACATCCAACTATATAACTTGCTTCAATAAAACATAGCTCATTAATAGAGGCTAATAAATGTCATCCATGGTCATTTTTCACAATCATAGTATCTTAGGTTTAAAATAAAATGAGGACTGCAATAACATTTGTTCATAACAATGAGGCCTGCATCTATTTATCTCATGCATAAAATTCTGAAAGATGGAATTCTAAAATTTAAATATCATTAATTTTTTTTTTCTCGAGACCAGTGCTATACCTTGGTGGTAGAACACTTACCTACTCTGTTTGAAGCTCTGAGTTTAGCCACTAGTACTGAAATCAAACTCAAACATATTTTTCACTAAGATGACAGATGTTTTCTGTTTTCTTACTCATTTCCCAATGAGTTACCTATCAATTTATGCTCAAGCTACAAGTATTTTGTGGTTGTTTGGTTTGATCCTCCGAAGCCTTCATGTGTTACCTACATCTTGTCATTCTTCTCGTGCACCCAGAGCCTTCTGAAGGATTCATTCTATCTCATGTTCTTCACAAAATTTGCTATTCACCCAATGACTTTCTGGTAGAAAAAGTCAGCAGATACATCATTATTACTCGCTCTTCTCATGTCATTTAATATTTAATAATAACTAATTATTAGCTATTCCCCTAGTTTATAAATCCTCTCTCCTTTGACTTCTCTAATACCTAATGCTTCCTACCTACCATTCTGTAGCTGGCTTTGTTTCTAGTGGTGCTACTGTTATTAACACCATATTGAATTGAGAGCAAGGTGAGTTCGGGTAACTCTATACACTCGTTTCCTGGAAGATGCCATACATTCTTATAAACTGAATGTTCACCTTTATCTGCCCTTGAATGTAATAACTATACTTTTGCTCAGATTTCTCTTTTTGTTTCACAATCTTTGACACAATGATTTGCAAATGATCTCCCAGTACCCATTCCTCATGTACTTCCCATGAAATCATAATATTCATGAGTGCTATCATGACCTTCCTAAAATGTATACCTCCCTTTTCATACATATTTAACATGTCTTATATTGGTTACTTTTCTGTTGGTGTGATAAAATATATCAAGAGCAAAAGCAACTTATAGAGCAAAGAATTAATTTGGGGTTGCTAACCCAGAGAGATATGAGTCATTCTTCCATCATAGATGGCAAGCTACAGTAGCTGGAACAAGATACTGAGATCTCACATCCAGAACTGCAGGTACCAAGCAGACAAGGTAACCTAGAAGTAGATCAAAAACCTGCCCCCAGTAACATACTTCCTCCAACTTGGCTGAATCATCTAAACATCCTCAAATAATGCCACCAACTGAGAATCAAGTATTCAAATACTGTAACTCATAGGAGACATTTCCCATTCAAATCATCACATCTCACAATAGCCCTCAGTGAAAATCTCATTAAATAGAGGCTTTGTGCTTTTATCCTTCTCTATAGTGAAAACTCACCATTTTCCTAATGAATCCTAGATCCTATATCATTCATATGATTTTCTATAGACGCCAGAAGAAGGCAGCTTTCCAAAGTGTCTCTTATATCTTCCACTTGCACTGGGCCCTCTTT
This sequence comes from Cricetomys ansorgei, assembly GCA_026225945.1. Lineage (NCBI taxonomy): Eukaryota > Metazoa > Chordata > Mammalia > Rodentia > Nesomyidae > Cricetomys > Cricetomys ansorgei. The sequence continues at coordinate 20,624,027 of JAMJFZ010001815.1, forward strand.
CACATCTTTCTGATGTCAGCTTAATCACTTCCAAGAATCTTCCATTCTTTCTCATTGTTCTGATAACATAGCAGACAAAAGCAAATTAAGGGAGAAAGAGTTTATTGGGGTTCAGCTTTTCAGGGTATTTCAGTCTGCCACGATGGGACAGGCACAATAGCAAAGTGGCCCAACACATGTTTGCAAGAGTGTAAGGTAGCCCATGAGACAGCAACAGCTCACCTGGAAGCAGAGAGAGGACTCTACTGGGTCACAGCCATCAAAAGCCTTCCCTTACTAACTTACATCTTTCAACCAGGCATCATATCACCAAAGCTACATGAGCTGTATAAACACCAATGCCTCAGTATGTCAAGTGCGCAAAAACACAAGCCTGGTGGAACACATCAGGTTCAAACTATAATAGCTTGGCAATCAAATGTATACTTTTATCATTAAGTTTCTTCTATTACATTTTCTTGGGAGGACCTGCATTTCTCACTCCTATTGGATAGAACATGCATGTTGATTTAGTGTGAAAAGAAATACTGAGGTCATATGCTAACAATATAATACAACGTGATATATAGCTTAGTATTTAACATAATATTTAGCTGGATAATAACAAAGTTAAGAGAATGAATAGATGTTTACCAAAAATGAAGAGGAGAGTTACTCTTGATATCTGAGTTTGTGATTTATATACAAAATTTAGGAGTAAAAACTCAAGACTTCATCATAAGATTTTTAAAAATTAGCATTCTAATGCTAGAAAGTAAAATGTTAAATTTGATTTAATTAATCAAATTGTTAATTACACAGTACTACTGATTATTAAAAGTTCAATCACACAATTACTAATCCAAGAAGATAATGATTGCCTGGAACATATGACATGTTAAAAATCAAATGAAAACACACTTCAGTTCTCAATATATAAATTACAGGGTACTTTGTGTTGATATGATCTATTTAGAGAACTTTTCATATGAGAGAGAGAAATGAATTTGCTATTGAATCTTCTTACTTTTGCGTCCCTGTGGTTAATTTTCACCTAGCAGTATGTGGTAAAATCAAATGCAGTTTTTAGTCATTCTTGGCTGACAAGGCTGTTTAAAAGAAGACTACCCACTGAATTGGGAATGAAAAAAGTATTGATTAAATGCAGCAAAATCAATAGGACCTTTTAATGTTTTACATCTGTTTATTTCTTACTATGTTTCTAATGGGTTGACTGATTTTGCTCAAATTTCCTGCACTTCAATTTTAAGCATCAAGATAAAGGCCAATTACAGGAGAAAATTTCCAGTATGCAAGGTTTGTCCTCAGGAAACTCTTCATCTTTACATGAGATGGGAATATTTCTTTGAACAAAATTATAAAATAGATTCAATATGCGTGTTCCTAATGACAACATTTTTTCTCCCCAATATCCCATCTAAATGGGGTCTGCTCCCTTCAGTCATGTGATCAGACACATACCTAATCAGAACTTGAAGGTCTATCCTGCCACTGCTATCAAAAGGGTAAGCAACAATGATAAGAGAAAGATGCATTTAGGGAGGGCAGTAGGCCTCTTGCTACCTATGAAGCACCTCAAGTCCCTTGTCTTTGTGTAGGCCATTCATGTTAAATTATTCATGAAACCATGGGAAATGAGTTTAGTATATTATCTACTTTTCCATCCCAAAATGAACTTAAAAAAAATTGTACTTACCTTGTTAGTTTGAAAATTATGTAAGAATTCACAATTTCAGAATAAGGCTCCTGACAAGTAGCTTGGCTATTGCTACTTAACACTGGGCCCCAAAAGATGTTGTATCACAAATCACTTAAAACAAGAAGCAGGGCCTCCATACTTTTATTTCATTAATTCCTTTAAAGTTACACTATTATTATTATTATTATTATTATTATTATTATTATTATTATACAGGACATGTTCAGGATTTCAATGGGCTTTTGCCTTGAGTTCTGAAAAGGCTGATTCTGTAATTGCACATTTGTTCTATGGCTACTGGGGAGATACCTTTGCAAAGTAAAACTGATAGTGCCTGCGTATATTTCCACTAAGATGAAACTTGTTTTGTTTGTTTGCTTTGCCAAATATGACACAAAACATACAGGCATGCCATACAATCCAACAGGGTCAAGTAGTTATAGAAAGATCTAATCATACCTTAAAGAAGATACTTAATAAACAGAAAGAGGGAATAAGAATAAGGACTCCTAGAGACAGACTGCAAAATGTTTTATTGACTTTAAATTTTTTGAATGCCAATGAGGCAGGAACAACAACTGCTGAAAGACACTGAACAGTAGGAAAAAAAGACTGTTGAATTAAATCAGCCTGTATACTATGAGGATGTGATAACATCAGAATGGAAGTTAGGGAATGTGTTTCATTGGGAAGAAGATTTGCTTTTATTTCCACAGAAGATGAAAAGCTGTGGGTTCTATCAAAATTGATAAAGATTAGATCCAAGTAAGAAGCTTCCTAGCAGAAAGAAAGCTCAAGAAGCTGGATAAAAAAAGAGAGATTATAGTCCATAAGATTGGAAAACCTTGAAACTGAAATGGACATTTGCTGAAAAGAACTTGGAATATAACCAGGACTGATGGTTGTTGCAGTTATGGAATATCATCTCAAGGACAGCTGAAGTGGATCTTTAAAAGGACATTCAGACTGTTAATTTTATGGTATTGATAATTGTTTCTATTGTAATAGTTAAACTATGTAAAAGCTGCTTTCAAAGCACAATTTATGTCAAACAGAAAAGGGGAATATTATAATAATAATTATTATTATTAATTATTATTATTATTTGCTTTTTTGTGAGAGAATGTATCAGAGGAATTAACAAACATGAAGAAAATCTTTAACAGTTATATTTCAAACAAAGGGAAAATTAAATACAGAAACCCATCTTCTGCTCAATAAATGGACAAATGAATGGAAAGGTCTCAAAAGAACAAGTCTAAGTGGTTAGTAAATATTCTCTGTAGTGTCTAACATTTGCATTCATCAGGGAAATGCAAATGAAAACTACTACATCTGATCCCAGTCAGAATGACTATCATCAAGAATAGAAATGACAAGTACTGGTGACGAGGTAGAAAAAGGGAAACCCTATTCACTATTGGTAGGAGTATAACCTGGTGCAGTTACTATGGAGATGAGTAAGGAAGTTTGTAAAGAAAACTAAAACTGAATGACCATATGATCTAACTGTACCACTCATCGGCCAAGGAGTCTCTATTTCCTACAGATAGTTGTGCATCAATGTTTATTTCTGTGCTTCACAACAGTAAAGAAACAGAGTAAGTCTAAGTGCCTTTCAACAGATGACTTAAAAATAAAAACGTGGTTCATATATACAATGGAATTTTATTCAGCCATAAAAAATGAAATTATGAAATGTACAGGAAAATAAATGAAGCTGGAAAATATTACATGCAGATACTAGTTTTTAATTTTTAAATGATTGTAATTATGGAGAACTGAGTGTGATAAAGTACAGGAAATTAAAAGGGGGTCCGTGAGAGGTGAAGGAGGCTTAATGGGATGGGTGAGGGGGTAGAAATGGAACAGATGTGACATGAAAGAAGAGAGGGGACACTGGAGGCAGACAGGCGCCAGCAAGGAGGAGAGCCAAGGAGATGAAGAGGAGCAGGCATCAGGGAAAGGTCAACCAAAACCAAGTACGTATGAAACCGCCACAGGAAACCTATTCTGGGTGCTACTTAAACACTAAAATAAAATTGAGTAAAATGGAAACCATAAAATCATTAATCCTTAACCAATAAAGAATATTACACAAGTTAGAATGAAATGTTATTCGTTTAATTTTCTTTCTTCAATTGAAAGTGGATTTTCCCCTACAAATTATTCTCGTTATGCCCGCCACTCACTCCTCCCAGATCCTTTCCACCTCCTTACCTACACAAATCCAAAATGTTCCTCGCTCTCTAAGAAAACAAACAGGCATGTAAAAAATGATAATAAAATTGATAAAATAAAAACAAACAAATCTGAATAGGACAAAACAAACAAATGAACAAACAAGCAAACAAAATACAGCCAAAGAAAAAGCACAAGAAACACATAGAGACAACACAGAGGCACTCATACTGGCAAATACAGAATCCCAGAAAAACAAAAAAAATCAGAAACCATAACATATAAGCAAAAGACATAAAGTGTAAGAAGAGGGAAAAAAAGCCCAAAAATAATTAAAAATAGGTCTTAAAAAAAAAAAAAGTTCTCCAACACAAACAAATGATATATATTTATTGAAAGAAAAAGAATGCTTACCCTAATTTCATATTAAAATTTTATCAGGCTCACCTGTCAGTGGTAGTGCATACCTTTAATCCCAGCACTGAGGAGGCAGAGGCAGGCGGTTCTCTGTGAGTTTGAGGCCAACCTGGTCTACAGAGTGAGTTCCAGGACAGCCAGAGTTACAACAGAGAAACCCTGTCTCAAAAAACCAAAATAAAATAATATATCTGTTCTCTTTTATCCCTATCGTTAAGTGTGGAGGGAAATCTTAGTAGTTACATTTTCAATTTGTATAGATTTAATCTGATGTGGTGTGAGATATTACAAATTAATATTCTTCCTGATTAAATAGGCAATTGCTCACAAATTACTTAGAAAACAAAGCCTTTATTTCCTGTTAATTTAGAATTTTTAAAAATTTTTAAATTTAAATAATTTTTTCTAGGATTATTTTTGCTCAAATGCTGCTGTTTTGATTATTGTAAACTATATTTAAGTTACTATTAATGCATTATTAATTGATTTTTTAACCACCTTTCCTATTATGTTTTTTCAGAGAACACTAACAATATTTACTCAACTGAGAGAACTAATTGTTGTTAAATTATATTCAATCGCTTGATAAGAGTCCATCGTTGAATTTTCCAATGCTCTTTATTAATTACAAGCCATGTCAAATCTCAGGGAATTCAATACCGGGGCTGCTAGGCAGAGACTTCATTCCATTATCCTCTCTTGCTTCTTTCCTTTCTATCCTCCTCCTGCCTGCTTCTGCCTTAGACTCTTTAAACTTTTCCCCCCAGCCCCCTCTCCACATCCAGGCCTTCATTACAACACAATAGTACTCGGCTGGGGGTGATCAGAGATTCTGATCACCCAGCCACAGACCTTTGATCTTGATCGGTCACCTTCAACTGTAAACAGTTCTATCAGTGGAGATCTCAGCAGGGCTAGCACAAGGCTATGAATAGGTAGGAAGCAAGGCCTGCACCTGCTGCAAGGCATCCGGCTTCACAGCTACAAGGCATCAAAGCCCTTTTACAAACCAAAACAGCACACAGGAGTAAAATATCCCACAACAAATTGTAATTTAAAGATACAAATTAATTCAGTGTGTTTCTCTTTTGAAGATATTTCACACATCTTGCCCGGACTAGGTAGGCTAGTCCACTGGTTCAACTTTCTTTTATATATTTTCAGCAATGTATTATGCTTTTCTTAATACATGTCCAATCTATTTTCCATTAAACCTAAATCTAGAGATTTTCTATTTTTTAAGTTGTCCCACGAATGAGACATTTCTCAAAAGGCTAATAACCAGTTCCCATTTACGAGTGACACTGCTGTGTAAAATGAGCCTCCAGAGGCAGAGTTCCTGGAAAACAGGGGCCACTGACTTTTTATGGATCAGGGGTCTCTGGAGTGCAGCGTTTCTGAGCCTCCTTTGGGCATAGCTCTCTGACAAGATATTTGAGCCCCTCTGAGGCAGAGCTCTTTGAATTGGGCTGAGAAAAAAAAAAAAAGTCTCTTGAGGTTAAGGGTGAGAGAATCTCTGAGCCCTTCTTGGGCAAGGCTCTGAGAGGATTGTTTCTTTGTGATGCTTTGACAATTTTCAGAGCACAATTTAGTATTCTGCCAGTCTATCAGTTTGCTTCTCTATTGCCTTGATTAAACATCAAGAACACAAGCAACTTGGGGACGAGAAGGTGTATTTGTCTAATACAAACCTATTTAATATATCCCAACACTGAGGCAAGTCATTATAGGGACTCAGGGCAGGAACCTAGAAGTACGAAATGAAACAGAGGCCGTGGAGAAATGCTGCTTTCTGATTTCATCCCCATGGCTTTTTCAATGTGCTTTCTTATACCACCCAGGACCACATGCCCAGGTTTGGTATCACCCAGAGTTGACTGAATCATTCCACATCAGTCATTACTAAATAACTTAAAAAAATGTCTTACAGACCTGTCTACAGGCCAATATGATACAGATATTTTCTTAATTGAGCTTCCCTTTTCCCAGATGACTCTAGTTTGTATCAAATTAACAAAACTAAGGAGCAAAAGCAGAGACTAGCATTTGTAAGATGTCATAAACTTTTTCTGTGGTTCCCTTAAACATCTTACTGAAACAGCTGATCATATAAATATCTAATTATCTGATGCGTTTCACTGCCTGGGACTATGCCTGACCATTACTGCATAGTTTATGATAGAGTATTGGGTACTCATTTAACTATCGGATAGTTAATAATTAAATATGGTTCTTTTCAACTACTAAATTGAATAGCAAATGAATAAACAATACAGAATACCTACTCGCTCATGGAGGAGTTTGATTATGGAATAACAAACTTCTCACAGGTATCTTTAAAAGTAGAAAAAAAATCAGGTAACATTAATTTATAAGTTATGCTTTTAAACACAAATTGTGGACTACAGGAGAGAGAATCAGGTGTTTCTCATCTTTCCCCGTTTAAAGAGAGCTTTCATTCCTGGCAATAGAGCTGACAGCTGTTTATCTGCAAAGGGTTAATACCCAGGCCAGCAGCCCCCTTTCCAATCCAGTTTTGTCAGATGCTGGGGAGAGAACTTATTTGCAGGATGATGACACTGCCTGATATAAGAATCATATTTTTTTCTTTTGATTTCAATCTAGTAATAATTTTCCCTGGGATGAACCTAAGCTCAGATAAAGGGAAATACATACATATGAATAGCTGCTGTTTGTCCAATTCAGAGTTCTCTTTCCCAAGTGGTTCTCGCAGAATGTGTTGTCTGTCCTGTCATTCTCTTAACTACATTTTAGTAACATAGTGGATCAGTAAAGGAAACACTAATAGATTTGAATTTCAAGCAAGTATCTATGCTCTACTAATGGTTGCTTCTTATGAGAACTCAAAGAAACGATTGTCAGGACCAATTACCCTTTTGTTATTAGCTACATTCTTGTACGATGCTGCTCTGCTGGTGAACCCCAGCATCTCTCTGCATCCCAAAGCTGAACACTAGTCCAACATCTGCAAGTAAGAGTCTCAAGAAATAAATTTGCCATTGATGCCCAGGCCAACCTGTTCATTGGAAGTGTCACTTTATAACGTTTCAAGTTTTGCTTCAAAACTTAATTTAGAATTGTCCTTGCTAGTGTTTTATCAACTTGGAGGAAACCTCAATTGAGAAAATGCCTCTAAAAGACTCACGTATAGGCAAGCCTGTGATTTCTTGATAAATAATTGGTGAGGGAGGGCCCAGCCCATTACGGGGAGTACTACCCCTGGGTAGCTGATCCTGGGTGTATAAGAAAGCAGGCTTAGAAAGCCATGGGGAATAAGCTAGTAAAAGAATTCTTTTATGGCTTCTGTTTCAATTCTTGCTGCCAGGTTCCTGGCTCTAGGTTCCTGTCCTTGTTCCTTTAACGATGGACTGTGGTGTGGAACCTCTAAGCTGAAATAAACCCATTTCTCCCCAAATTGCTCTTTATCACAGTAATAGCAACCCTGAGACAATAACAAAACAATTTTATTTGCTGAAAGTGTTTTTTTTTTCTTTAATATTTTAGCTTACCTTATCCTTACCCCATAATTTGACCAAGAACTACAAAGCACATAGATGTATATAACAGTTTGTGTTGTTATTGCTCTCAGGTTTCTATTTACATTGATTTTTTTTTCCTCTTTAATGAGGTTCACAGAAAAGGATTTTCAGGTAACTAAGTCTTACACAAAGCCCTGTGAGAATGATAAGCTGATTAAGATGGTTATAAGTGCTATTTAATATTTATTGTAAAATGGATTTTGTTATAAGGAATAATAGAATAATAAAAAAGCTATACAATGTTACAAGTCTCTAAGTGACAAGGTAAAAATATTAATAAATTGCTCTTGTAAAGGCCAAAGTAAGGTAAATGTGACCTTTCAAGTGTCTCATAATGTGTAATTAGAAACTAAAACAGTGAAATGATTACAATGTTCTCTTTTCTAGGGAAAAATTAATGAAGATATACTGGAGTCAGGCAGCAAACAGGAAAGAATGTGAAGTTTTCTTTCCCTGCTTGTACCCTAGGGCTCTGAGGAATGCCTGCCAAGATCCTACCCATTAGCCAGGACACAGACCGATTCATAGCATGGGCTAGAGCACCCGGGAAGAAAAAATCACAGACCTAACCATTCTAGATATCATATGCATATTACAAAAGTTGCTGGTCTACAATCCCAGTTGCACACAGACCCTCAGTAACCATTTTTTTCTTACTTCCGGCATCTCCATTGTCATCAGAATTTCAAGAAAGCTGCCTTATTCTTTCTATTAATAAATGTGCACCCTTAAACATACATGAACATACACATATCGAACTGGATATTAATCCAAATCACACTACCTTGCAGAGATCTGGTTTTTCGTTTCCTCATCCCTAATCCCAATTACAGATCTGTGTTACACATCAATTCAATTAGAAATTTTCAGTTTTGAACATTCCCTGGAATTTCTCTGTGCTCTCAAGTATAAAAACACTAGTCAGTCCAATGCTTGTACTGGCACCTGACTTTTGGTCACCTGTGAAGCTCAGATCTTGGCCACCTCTCCTTTTTCTTGGTGTAAAACACATCAATAAAGAGAATGAAGAGTCCCTTTAGTCATCATGGTGCTACTGAAAATGGATGAGAATACCAGAATGTAACAGTCAGGAGTGCTAGAGTATAATTCAGTCACCAGAAGCATACTCTGTTCTCTCTACAAGCTGTCCTCAAGGATACCTGTGTGTGGAGTCCAGATGAAAAAGTCTACCTGAACAGGAAATCACTGAAACAAATCTGAGTCCACCTCACCAAAATTAATATGGACCAAATGGAAATACATAATTAGGCCTGGGTATGTATGTATTTATTCATTTTCCCAATATACTCTTTCCTACTGCCTTCCCTCAAATCCCTCCCACCACTAACACTGGATATCACAATGATACACTGTGTATAATCCTCAGTCTCGTGAGCTAACAAAGACATATCATTATGAACAAATTTGATAGTTCATATCAGAATTCACTTTCAATGCTATGCTTCCTATACACTTTCATAAGTATATAGTGGATATACTTCATAGTTTTAATGTTTTTAAAGATTTTAAATATTCTTTTTATTTTATTTTATTTCATTTTGGTGGATCAAAATATAATTACAATATTTCTCCTTTCCCTTCCTCCTTCCAAACCCTTCCATATACCCATAAAAGGTCTTAATACATTAGTAAGACCTACTCAGTCTATATAATGTACTTATATTTATGTTCTCAGGGATTACCTTATTATTGGATGACCAATTATTATACTCTTCCTTGGGGAGACAATTTCTCCCACTCTCTGTATTCCTTTGTTACCTGTAGTTCTTTTTGTGAGGCTGAGGCTCCCCGGGCTTTTCCAGCCCACATTAGGGTGTCTATTATTGTTGTCCTTGTCTGGTTCATGTTTATGCAGTCATATTGGTAAGAATTTTGGGTTTAGCTTCTGACATTCATAAGAGACACAATCTTATAGCCAACTCCTTGTTCCTCTGGCTCTTGCAATCTTTCCAAAACCTCTTCTGCAATGATTCCCTCAGCCTTAGGTGTGGGAATTGTATTATAGATGTATCCTTTGAGACTGGGCTCCACTAATCAACATTTTGACTAGTTATGTTTGGTGTAATGGTCTCCTTCTATTGAAAAGGGTAATTTCCTTGATGAAGAGTGAGGACTACACGTATCTGTGGGTTTAAGGACAATGCTTAGATTAGATAAATATTTAGAACATAGTTGGAGATTGTTTCTGGCTCAGTAAAGTGGATGTATTGTGGGTTCTCCTCTAAGATTCATGTATTCACTATCTCTAGGTACTTTGCTGGGCTTCCGGTAGTGGACATGATTTCCCATTTGTTGAACTGATATTAAGCTCAATTAGAGAGCTGTTGTTTACTGCCAAGCGTATGTCGTGATAAAACACCACAAGGGTTTACTTCATATATGCTTCCATATCACCATTCATCACTGAAAAAAGTCAGAGTAGGAACTCAAGCCAGCTAGGAAGCTTGAAACAGAAACCTATACAGCAGCCATAGAGGAATGCTGCTTACTGGCTTGCTCCTCATGGCTTGCTCAGTCTGCTTATTATAGCACCCAGGGCTACCAGTCCAGTAGTGGCACTGCCTACAGAGAACTGGGCCCTCAAACATCTATCATCAATCAAGAAAATACCCCCACAGGCTTAATCACAAGCCACTCTGGTGGGGACATTTTCTTAATTGAGGTTCTCTCTTCCAAAATGACTCTAACTTGTGGCAAGTTGACATAAAACTAGCCAGTGTATGGAGATGAGGCGTCCTACACTGGCCAGGATTATCCTATCTTGGACATGCATTAAAAAGTCTAGAAAGATCCAAAGGTATATCCTTGTGATGCTCAAAGGCTCAGTATCTTTGGCAGGTATCCTGAAAATGCATGGGGTAAAAAAGAGGTTACTAAAGAGTTATAAATTTCAAGACCTTTAAAAACTACATAGTAATTACTCTTCACCACATGTGCTGTCTGCCAGAGAGCAGTCAATATTTTTTTCTGAACACTGATTTTTATTGCACACAGGAAATATGCGCAGAGTTAAGAAGATCCAAAGTATTTGGTATGCTGGTCTTCTTACATGGTTTTATTAACTATAAAGTAAATGTACAACAGCTTAATTGTCCTCCTGCTGAATTCTAAAGGAGGCCAGTATCTCCCCTATTTGAGCAAGTAGCTTCTACTCTTAAAACTCATCCCTAGACCCTAAAAGAAGTTTTTCCAATGACCTTCTAATTCTCACTGAAGAGGATGAGAGGCTATAAGCTTTCTCATTCACCCACGCCTGGCACTGGATATGGTAACAAAGCTCCAAACCCAAAGAAACCTTTTCCTCTCCCTCTGCTTTCTTTCCCTCCACTGAATTTGCCTGTCTCTAAGGAGACATATTCAGTTCCACCTGGGTTAAGAAAAGAAACCCATACAGCAAAATAAAATGGTGTACTTTATATGCAACGTTTACTATATTTATTTCCTCTGATGAGCTGAATCATCAAAAAGAAACAAAAACAAAGATACTTTGTATTAAGGCAAGAATGATGATTGTGGACAGGTTGCCTCAAAAATAGGAGTTTATCTTCCTACGAATCAGGCACCAAAACTTCATTGTGGGTGTCATCTGGCAAGAACTGGTCTAGAGTTTGTTTGAGTAGACGATGTGACAGTGATTGATAGTAGCTAGGAAGTATTTATGAAGAAGAATCACGAGTTTCCACATAACTTTTTCCTTGCATTTCCCTGAGCCTCTTGAGAAAGATATAATGGTGATTATGAAGAGGAAGCTATTAGCAGACAGGATATTTAAGAGAACAGAGTGAAGTATGGCTTCTTAGAAGAATTGATCACTAATAGCCTTAAAGTTAAAGTGACATTCAGTGTGTTTCAGATATGGCTTCTAAAGGGAAGCCTCTCTTCCATTTTACATATAAGAGATCTTATGGTCACTTTGTTCGTGTAAGCAATCCTACTTCAAAAGAATCAGACAGGCTTAGGACTCAAAGTATTTTCCTCTTGCAACACAAACATGAAAGGTTAGCAGGAGAAAGCTGTCTCTTGGTCTAAGTGTTTTTCAAGTCTTAGAACAATTTATTATTTCATTTTGTTCTTCACTGAGCAGTTCTCACTTACCCTATTTCTTAATTCCCAAGGTGCTTTTTTTTTTTTTTTTTTCTCTTCAGTTTCCAGTTCTTAGGTCCTTGTCAGGCAGAAGTTTCCTTCCCACAGTTCTTGCTTTCTTTTCTGCAAGGGTAGAGAATTCTAAAGTCAGCTCATTGCAAACTTCATTTCAAACTTAGTGAACTGCTGTTCATAGAAGTTAGGCCTCTAAGTTGGGGGTCAGACCTCAGTTGGTAGAGCACTTGTCTACACTGAAGGGAGCTCTCAGTTTTATCCCCATCACTGCTTAAACCATCTTCAGCAATGCACACCTCTACTCCCATCACTTAGGAGTAGAAGAAGGAGGATCAGGAGTACAATGTCAGCCTCAACCACATAGCATGGCATGTTTAAGTCCAAGCTGGCTACATAGACTTTATTATAAAAAAAGGATAAAAAGAGAAAGAAATTAAGCCATTGTTAGAAAATGTATCCTATTTAGCTTTTCTTCGTATGCAATGCCAATGTTATTCTTTTTTCCAGTTTTTGTGCAGAGTATATGTGTGTATTCACACTTCCATGTATATAAACAAGTGCGTGCGCGCGCGCACGCGTGCGTGTGTGTGTGTGTGTGTGTGTGTGTGTGTGTGTGTGTGCTGTTGCTGTGTATGGATGTGTGTAAGTACATGCTTGCACATAAGTGCACTTGTACGTGGAAGCTATAGGATGAATTTGGGAATCACTCTTGATCTTTCTTCCTCTTATTCACTGAGGCAGATCTCCCAATCAAATCCAGAGCTCATCAATATGACAAGTCTAGAGTACCAGCTTGTTCTGGGGGTCCTTTCTCCAGCTTCCAAGGCTGGAATTACAGGTGGGGGCAGCCACATATACCTGTTATTCACATGGCTTTCAGGAATCCAGAACTGATTCTCATCCTCACAAGCCATCTCCCCACTCTGCAAAGCTGACTTTATTCTTATAATATACTTTTCAAAAACTTGATTCCTTGTTGAGCTTAGTTACACAAAGTCTCATAATGTTTAGATAGCAAATACTATTTCCCACAAATTACCCTCTTCCTTGGATTCCTGCCTTCTCTTTAGTTATAACTATGTAAAATAGCCATGGCCCTCATCAGGAATGTCTGTACCTTTCCAGTAACCATTCCTCAAAGAGAGTCAGGATGATTCCTCTGAAAAAGGGAACAGGAGTCCCAGCTTCATCTATTCAAACTGTGCAGAGGAAAACTGATCTACCTTTTGTGTGAAAACAGCACCCAGACCTGCCACTCACCATGGTGCCCTCTAGGTCTTCACTCTGATATTTAAATATTCCATTTCCCTTTCTCTCTCACTGGTTATTTCAAATACCTACCATGAAACCTTCCAGAATCCCTTTAAATACCATAAAACAAAAGGTTCCTGGTGAATTCTAACCAACACAAAATTCCACTTGACTTCTTGGACTCTCTCTGTAAACCTAGCTTTAGTCACTGGAGTTATCTTGGCAGACATGCCTTGGCTCCTTGCTCATTGAACTCATAATCAACTTAACCAAATAACTGCACCCAAGAGTTGTACAATTTAACTCCTGAACTCAAACACGCAACTTTGAATTCAGATCTCTTACATTTTTTCATATCTTTATCCCAACATTCTGACGTGTTTCTGTTTTATTTCGTTTTGGATCAGTGTCTCATTATGTTTCCCAGAATGGTCTTGAGCGACTAGGCTAATGCTCTTGCCTCCAGCCATTAGTTTATTTGAGAATGTAGTTGTGTACCACAGCACACAGCTGTGATTTCCACTTTGTTATCTAACATATTAATCATCTACTGATTTTAAAAGAAATCACTACATTTGACTGATATACCATTGATACTTTTCTATTTACTTGAACTGTGGGTAGGATAGTCATTTGGCACGTCTCTACACAAATCCATTCATCCTGACCTCAATGCAACAGGCCTTCCTATTCTTCTCTGAGACCTACCACTGTAGCCCAATTGCTACAGCCTGGACTGCATAAATAACTACTCATTTCAGCTCTTTCCTTTAACTTGGGAGGAAATGGGAAAAATCTGTCAGTGTTTTACCAAGTTTTAAACAGACACATAATCATGTCTCCCAGGTACTCAAAACCATGCAGATTAACAACACAATGATAGTGTTGTACCAGTGAGGTAGCTCAGTGGGTAAAAGCTTTGCATAACAAGCCTTGAAATCTGAGTTTGGTTGCTAGAGTCCAAATGAAGGTTAAAAGAGAAAACTGACTCCACAAAACTTGTCCTCTGATGTCCACACACAAGCAATGGCATATGCACGTCTCATACCCTTCAAACACACACATCTATACTAAATAGATTTAGTAAAAACAAAGTTAATACTCTTTTATGCATGGCAGCATGATTGCACTTAGGAATCATGTTTTAATCCAAGAGATATTTTTGTTTGTTTGTTTTGTTTTGCATAGTCTATTATGTACGTATACCTTTCTTGCTTCCCTCTAATCTTATATGGAAGAAAATAATAGTGTTAGATCATGAGACAAAATCTGTGTGACATAAGGGAATCAATAAGCCAGAATCAATGAATTCAAGTTATAAGGGGAAAGATGCTGGATCATTCTGAGGAGTGATCCCAGATAACCCAAGGGCAATATCCTGAGTGGAGTTGAGATTCATAAAACATATTAAGGGCACTAGGAAGCTAGATATGTAGCCTTATGGTTGGACACTTATCTAGCATGCCCAAAGCACTGGATTCAACCTATCAACACCAAAATGAATGAATGAATGAATGAATGAAGAAATAATATATTGCTGATGTTGTAGTGATCCAAGCTGTCAGTGTGTGGTACTTATGCTTAAGGCAGAATGTCAGAATGAGCAGCATGATGCATAGCTGTATTCCCAGCACTTGGGCAGAAGACTGAAGCAGGATCATGAGTTTGAGGCCAGTCTGGGTTACAGAATAAGACACAATTTCAAAAACCATCACCAAGCTATTTGTGGGGGCAAAAGATGAAATGTAGTCATAATATCACTGCTAAAATCTACTCCATGTCTGAGAAAGTGAAAGGTTATTCTCATTCTAGCCATTATCTATCTGCTCCCATCTCCAAGCCTAACGTCTTTACCCAACTACTGTCTCATACTCCTCATTTTTCTTAACTATAAACACATTGACGCCACAAGCACATGGTTCAGGTTTAATACTCTTAAATGATGAGCATTTTAGCAGTACATAGTGGCTCAGTGGAGAGGCTCACCGGGAGGTTGAGGTAGGAGAAACAACCTGAACTGGAAGCCAGCCTTGGTTACAGGCAGAGTCGCAAACCTGTCTGGGCTGCAAAATGAGATCTTATCCAACAACAGCAACAACAACAGCAGCAATAGCATCATTAACAACAACAAAAACAATGCTACCACATGCTCAAACATTTTAGTAAATTAATTACATAGTCAATTCAATTAGGATACCAGCGTTGCTAATTAAAGTGCTGACATACCAACTAAACACTTCATGTTAACAAAAGCTGTTCACACCCTAAGCCAAAGTAATAAACATTGATGTTTAATATTTCAATACCCTTTACATCTCATCAAGGAAATAGTCAATACTTGTACTGACATGTACAACCCACACAGAAATCAGAGCCACCTCAGTGATCCTGGATATCTGACCTCTGTGAAAAGAAGTCCTCCACCGTGAAATTAACTATCATCCTGACTTATTTTGATGTCCCAACAATACATGCTCTTAGTCTTCTCTAGTAGAACTTTAAAAGACAATTTTTGTTTTAAATCTGCCTGTTTCAGTAAAGAACTTTTGTTCACAGAGCTTGGCTCCCATTTATATTTAAAACATGCTCATTGAAAACAAAATGCCACAAAGTATTCAAAAGCAAAACTCAAGATGTAATTATCTACAGGAATAATAGTAACAGCACCAATATAACCGAGGCATTGTAGCGACAAGTCATGAATGTCAGCTCTCATTATAGGCTCACTGCCACTGTCTGCATCTTGCCATCAAATTAAAATGTAATCAAGTTTTTTAAAACTGTCCTGGCAACATCTGTTCCCACGTAATAATTTATCAGAGCTGAGACATTTATGATTCTTTCCACCCAATTTAATTTAAATTAAAACATGGCCATATACATATATAAACATGTGTATATTTTGGGAGTTGCTTACAAGAAATCTTAATAGGAAACTTTATTAATTATAGAACCATAGGACAATCCCAGAATATTTAACAACGAAAGGTTCAAGGTTTTGCATCAAATTATTTGTTTAAAAAAATCATTCAAACCGGATGGTGGCGCACACCTTTAATCCCAGCACTTGGGAGGCAGAGGCAGGCTGATCTCTGTGAGTTTGAGGCCAGCCTGGTCTACAGAGTGAGTTCCAGGACAGCCAGGGGTACTCAGAGAAAGCTTTTCTCAAACAAACAAACAAACAAACAAACAAATCATTCAAACGTATAGTGTCACAGTGTGATAGGGGTTTAGCAGGAATTTTAAAAACCATCTTAGACTCAACTTTATACACTGAAAATAGTGGTAAACTCAAATGTAGAAGTCATTCTTTGTAATGGAGACTTGAAGAAAAATTCACAATCAAGAGACTCCAAATGTACCAATAGCCTAGTTTTTTAAAAAAAGTCTCTTATCGGTGCTAGCAAGATGGTTCAGTGGTTTAAAGCACTTATTGCTCTTCCAGAGGATCTTTGTTTGATTCCCAATACTCATACTAGACATCTCACAGGCACTTATAACTCCAGTTCCAGAGGATCTGATGCTCTCTTCCGGCTTCCATGAGCAACCACAGTCATGTGCACATATGCCCACACAGACACACACATACACATAACCAGTAATGAAAATAAATTTAAAACTCATTACTAAATGACCAGGAACTGCAGTTCAGTGAAATTGTTCCTGTGTTGATCCTAGAGTCCATGGGAAGAAGAACATCATCCGTTTATCTTAATGTACAATGATGTACTTGGAAGGACCTTAGGACACTATGACCTATCATTTCCTTAACCTTACATAACACTTATTTACTTATATAGGGGAACATGCATGCTGCAGCACATGTATACAGGTCAAAGGGCATCTTGCTGACACAGCTTGCATGAAGAGGTCAGAGGTCAAAGGATGACCTATGGGAGTCAGTTGTCTCTTACTATGTAGGTTCTCATGAAGAAACTTAGATTGTCAGGATTGCAGCAGGTGCCTTTATGCAGTGAACCATTCATTTCTCAGTGTTTACAACTTTTATTTCCAGGGTTTATTTGTACTGGTTAAGACTCTCTGTGGAAGAGCTAGGTCTGTTTCACAATGGCATCGTTGACTTTCACCTTACCAGTTGCTGTAAGTTGGATACACTTTTGTGTGGGTGGTCACATATAAACAGACTAAGAGGATAGCTCGGTTGGTCAGAGCACTTGCTGCACAAACATGAGTCCCTATCACACATGTAAGAAGCTGGACCTGTCTGCACATGTCTGTAAACCTAGCATTATGGGAAGAGAAGATAGGATGGTTGCTGGAGTTTGTGGCCATCTGCTTAGTGCCAGGTTTAGTGAGAGACCCTGTGTGGGAGGAATAAGGAAGAGAGTGTTAGAGTGGAATGTGCTGTACCCAGTGTCCTCTGTTTCCCTCTGCAAAGAGCACATAGGTCCACAAACCTACACAGAGATGAGGGCATATACATATAGGCCACATATACATGGGGCTAGGACTTCTGGAGAATATGGTGTCAATTCAAATTAAGTCATAAGTGGTTTAGAATATTGTTTGACTTCCCAATTCATTTAAATTTTTAGGTTTCTGTCTCCTCGTTAGCTAAATGAGGATGATTGTAAGGCTGGTTTGAACAGGTCATAATACGATGAGAGAGACTTAGCCAATCCTGACTATATATAAGCTCTGCAGAGTTTATTATTAATCCTCGTCAGTGCTGTTATCTTCAGTGCTTAGTTAAATAATGTGGTTTATGGGGTCCTAGATCAAGGAATCTAACTTCATGCCTTTTTATGTAATATGATGTTTCCATGATATATAACATACAAGTGAAGAAGTATGTGATATAAAATAAGCTAAACATTACTGAAGCTAAACTAAACCCTTAAGCTAAAAAGTAAAAAGAGCATCATTGATCAAGAGCCATCATGGCCTAGTTAATTGATTCTAGGGGTATGCAGCCAGTTTATCAACCACATGGGAAACAAACGACCATCTTCCAAAATGTGTTCTCTTACTGTTCTTCACTGCCATGTGTGTCCTAGATCAATCTGAGCACACTTTCTCTGAATGTGGGGTTGAAAAGTGAACTGTCTACCCTGATCACTAAGCAAAAAAATATGAATCTGTGGTCTCCAAATACTGTCTCCAGCATCGAAGTTTGAATCTTCATTTCTTATTACACCTTACTTGCTTGAAGACTGACTGGTTTCACAGTGTTTTGCAGTGAGCAGACATTTTTCAGTGAAAGGAGCTTATTACATTTCTCAGAGAAATCCAGTATGCACATAGAAACAAATTTTAGTTTTCAGATGAGTGTTAACAATTAATTTACATTAAAATTATTTGTGTGTGTGTGTGTGTGTGTGTGTGTCTGTGTGTTGTATGAGTGCGCATGTGTTCACATGTATACAAGTAGGTCTGTGGGTACACATACAATTAACACATCAGAAGAGGTCAGTTTGGGTGTTTTCTATTGTTCTCCACATTATCTTTTGAGACAGGGTCTCTTGCTGAACCTGGAGCTCATCAATCCTGTGAGACTGGGTAGCCAGTAAATCCAGGGATCCTCTTGTATGTAGGGATCCTCTACTATGTAGAAATATGATTATAGGTACAGGTGGCTACACCTGATGGTTTTCTTTTTCTTTTTTACTTTTTTTTCCATGAGTGCTATGAATCAAAACTTAGGTCCTCATACTTCTACAGCAAACACAGTGCCAACCGAACCATTTCCCCAAGCCGTAAATTTGGATTTTAAAATTGATTTTCTTTGAAAATGTTTAATAGTTAGAAATCATCTCAACACCCTAAAAGAAGGAATGGGTTTGATTTTTATGCTAGCCATGAACTTTTAGCAGGTCCTAAATTGCTTCTAATAAAATTTCCCTTACTGTTGATCACTTGGATGAGGCTGACAATTTACCAATTATACAGACACAACATTGCTTTAGTCAGCATCCTATATTACTATAATCTTGGCCAAGACTGTGAATTTCCTAAAGGGCCATTACTGGCAGTATGCCTTTCAATTGCTTGATTGAATCCAAATCTTGACAATCAATTGCTTTTTGCTCTGGAACCTTCATCAATCTATGCTTATAGTGCTGTGTCAGTCTCAGAAAATTTTGACGACAGAATACTTGTCTATGTAAAGCCTCTGTGACCAAGTAAAGACGGTTTAGTACAAAGTCAGATTATCTTAGAGACATACATAAGGAGTGTTGACAAGCGCATTTATTAATATTTGGCGCACTTACAAAACAGAGTGAGGGGAAGTGTCTCTGGTGAGATGATCACATATAGCAACTTTGCTCATCAGTTACTTACGTGTGTGTGTGTGTGTGTGTGTGTGTGGTGATTACTCAACTTGTAAGTGCTGAATCTGAGGAATCGGCTCAGGAAAGAGACATAGTAAAGCAGAGTTAGCATCCAATAACAGACTATTAAAGCTATAAAGATAGTCTTCTTCAACCGTGGAATAAACTATAAATATTTTGTTATACCTTAAGAAAGGCAGGCAGGGTAAGTGATGCTATCCAGCCTGGAATGAACGAATCCCTCCTGTTAGACCCTGGTGCTAGTTCCCAAATACTATCTACATTGCGAGCACTTTTGCAAAATAGCAGAAAGTGCCGTGAGGAAGTTGTATCAGTTTCAGAAGAGCAAGATGCAGAAGCAAATGTTTGTGAGTCATATGGGCCTTGTATTGGGACAGGGAAAGTAGGCCTGTGTTTACTGAATATCACCTTTGTGTTGCAGAACACTTGCAGGACTGGCATGGGAATATGCCTCTCTTAAAATTTTTCACTCTGACTACAAGCTCGCCACAGGTTTGGTTTTCAAATTTGAGCATAAACACACACCATCAGCAATTCCATCTCCCAGATGTATTACCGTATTAAAAGTGGCTTTATGTCTAGATGTTTTTAGAGATACTTCATTCTTTGGCAGCACTCTATGGAATGCCTCTTACTTGATTTTAAGCACTATGTATTTTCCCAGATTGTGGCCCTTAATCAAATGTACTGTAATTATTTTGATAGGATATATGGTTACTTTTCAAGCTGCTGCATTAAACTCATTAAAACCTTTTTGAATCTTCACTTTTCACAAGTGGGAAACTGCTAGAAATCTGTTATTACAAGATGGAGAGGGGGAGGGCAAATGTCCAGGTTGCGGAATGCCACTGTGATATCAGTGGATAGAAGGTTTCAGAAGATGGACCGGGAAGTGGTCAGTTGGTAAATGCTTGCCATACAATTATGGGAACCTGGACTGCTAGAGACATGTGGCAGCAGGCCTGTAATTCCAGCCTCAGAAAATGGAGACAGGGGATACCTGTGCAAGCTGGTTAACAAGGCTAGAAGATGAGCCATATTGACTTGATTTATGCACACGTTTCCATACACATCAAATCATGAAAACACACGCATGCACAAATTTTGAAGGAAAGAGAAAGAAAGAAGTTTCCAGAAGACTTGGTGGTGAAAAGTGTTCATTCTCCATTTACCCCGACTTGTCATTCGGACATGCATAAGCAGTGTTGCCCAGATGACCATCACAGAACCAGAAGTGGCAGTGCCAACTGTACCAACAGTCCACAACAGTGTGTCATTTCTCCCTCAGGTGAAGAGTGCATGTTGGCTGGCAATGGAACCCCACTTTCCTGTTGATCCTGCTAACCTCTGCTCCTATAATCATAACCTAGCAAAGTTCCTCTCCTTTGCTCTTCACCTTATAGCTTCTTCCAGGGCTATGTGGGCCTCTCGCAATTGCCAAAATTAGAGAGCCATCTTGTATCTCCAGACTGTCAGTCTTCTGTGGCTCTCCCTCTCCCATTTCCACAAAGTGCATTACTGGCTTCTGGTTGCATGAATGGCAGCCTTCATGGGCTTCATAAAGTCAGCTCATTCTATGCTCACCGCTAAGACCAATAGTCTAGGCTAAGATCTGACCCCTCCCCTGAGGCCTCCTCATCAAAAAAGTGTTTCTTCACTTTGATCCAAGGAGAATTTACAAACTTCAAATTTTACACTTCCCACTCCCATTTTTACAGATCTTCTCTATTAAAGACAACTGGAGGTCGGGGAGGCTTTCCAAAATTGACCTCAGAGCCTGAAATGTCTGGCTTTCCTCTTGATTCCTGCTTTTTGGTTATTTGCCATTACTTTCTGGCCCCCTGCAGCTCATCAGCATCACAATTCTAACTGTCCTTTGTGTCTTTTGAGCTTTTCTTTTCTTGAAATCCTCCTTCAAAAACATGAAGGGAAGTGAAACCAATTCAGCCCTCCAGGGATACAACATTACCTAGTAAGCAGAACAAAGAGAAACAGGTAAGAGGTAGGCAAAGAGAAT
This sequence comes from Cricetomys ansorgei, assembly GCA_026225945.1. Taxonomy (NCBI): domain Eukaryota; kingdom Metazoa; phylum Chordata; class Mammalia; order Rodentia; family Nesomyidae; genus Cricetomys; species Cricetomys ansorgei. The sequence continues at coordinate 20,645,585 of JAMJFZ010001815.1, forward strand.
TAACTATGAAGATCCACAGTCAAATACTATCAGTGCTGATGCATGTCTGTGTGGGCTTCAGACCATGCTCATGTCTCTCTTCTGTCTCAAAATTTCCCCAAAGTGGTATTTGCAGCACCTTCTCTTTTGCATCTTAAAAGGGAATGCAACTACTCTTTTCATAGTGCAAAAGGCTCCAAATCGCATCTGGTTAATTATTCCTGGTCCACATATATGTTTGCTTCGCCAGTACTGTATTTAAAACTCCAAGCATGGAGAACTTTAGATAGAGAAAGTGATGTCAGGCTTAACAAACCTTTAGCATTGTACCACACTATTGTATCACGCTTTGCAGACTATTTATTGACATGTTTTGAATCACTGCAGACTGTATATCCTTTGAAAAACACAATTTTTTCTTCCTCTACAGAATTAGGATAGCACCCAACAACAAATATCTAGTTAAAAAAATGTTATTTGAAATAAAAAAAACCATTGGAGCAAAGAGATATGAAAATACAACATTAAATTGACCATAATAGTAAAGTATGTTAAGATATGACTACAAAGCCATATGCACAGCAAATGCTTGATTCGATTACCATGCTATTCTTGGCCTGAATGCCTCCCAGGAACATTCTTTACTTCTGAGGTTTAGACTCACTAAACACACCATCATGGAACAATCATATTGCTTGTGGTTAGTCTTCTCAGTGTTCTAATCTTAAGGCTTACAGTACACCGTGCATAATACAACATCTTACTATTTATCAGACAATGTCACGACCTATGTATTCTTTGAAGACAGGTACTATGTCATATTCATCGCTGCATCTGTAATATCCAAAAGAAAGACCTATTGTCTCTCACCTTGTATTCTCTCAACATCTGTCAAATGGTAAATAAGTAAGCAATTTAAGGCTTTTCAGTATGTTAGCCTTTTTATTTCTTGCTCTATACATTTTACATTGAGAAAGATCTGTAAAAATTACTTCCCAACAAACATACTTGAGGATACATGTTTATCTTTCTTTTCTTGTTTGAAAGTCTCATTATGAACTCTAGATAAGTAAAGCTTCATATGTGTGCTTGTGTGTGGAGAGAGAAGGCAGGGCCCTAGCTTGAGCTCTAGATGAAGTTTCTCCCAAGAGAGCTGCAGAGGCAGGCATAACTAGTGCAGGGAATCAGCTGAAATACAGCTCACACCTCATCCGCAAGTTCACTGATATGCCAAATAAGAGGTCTAGACACCAAGTTGTAAAGCCAAGGACAGATTGCAATGGGCCAATTGACAAAAATATAAATAAATGGAGGATTTTTCAACATAAAATGGAGGCTATGAAAAAAAAAAATACTGAGGAAACATCTGGATCTGAGACTAAGGTACAGTGAGTGATCAGTGGACCAGAAACCAAATACAAATTTAGGTCTTTGTTATCTGACTGAGATCAAAGATTTCTCAAAACAGTGAACAAGGATTTCTTTAATTTTCACATAAGGTCTCAATTTATTTATTTGTTTGTTTGGTGTGTGTACGCATACATTATGTGAGGCCACACGAGGATATCTAGGTGATCATGAGACACCCGAGTGTTGAAACCAAATCCCTGTCCTCTGTAAGATTAACAAATGCTCTTAACTGCTAAGGTGTCTCCCCAACTTCTACTGAAGGTTTGACTCACAATTTTCTATAAGCAGGAAGAAGATGGAGACCATATATACTCTCATATCTCTTGCTGTGCTCCCTCACTCCTGGCTGCATTATTACTGTCTCTTTCCAGATTCTGCACATCTTGTGTTATACCCAATCTCCCGGCCTTAACCTGCCCCCTAACCATTGCAATCCAGCTCTATCTCACTTTCCCTAATCTCTTTTGCTTTTAAATCACATGGTTTCTAAAAGCTAGTAAGGTATCTTTTGGTCCCTCTCAGAGTATTCAGGAAAGGGAGTATGTACTGGATAAAATGCAAACCCATATTTGGAGGGAAATAAAAACTAAGCTGGATTGAGAATTTTTGTCCCAATAAGATAACCAATATCCCTGTCCTCAGTATCTTCAGGATTTGTTGGTACAGAATGGGAAAAAGTGGGAGAAAGGAGGTGAACTGAATTGTCAGATGGCCAGTGTTTCTATGTGGATGATGATTATTACTAATCTTTATTATTATAATATATAATAATAATAACAATAATACAGATTATTAAAATAATAATATGAATTATTATTATTTAAAATGGAATGCATATCACCAGTGCCCATCTGGAAGTGTAAGCAAAGCTTCTGGATCTTTTACTCTTGGCTTTTAACCCAAATTCTACTCGGGCTACCCACTGAAGATTTTTCCACATCTAAATGAACTTGCAGCCTGTCCACAGTATTCTAATATTTCTTCCATTGGGACTATATAGACACTTAATATGACTTTCAATCTCAGCATGCAACTTTACCATGGCATTACATTTTTACTGATAGGGGTTCAGTAAGAGTGTAATCTGGTGCATGATCTTGGGTTGTGCCTTCTATCTCCTGACTTAAATTTGGATAGTAGTATAATTATTTACCCCTCTAAATGTACATCTGTGTCCATGTAATCAGCCAAGAGACTTGAAAATATTTGCCTCAGGGAACACTTTTGAATTGATCATTTCTCTTTTAAGACCTACACATTTGAACAACATTGAACTGGGACCAAGTGTTGTCCTTCAGCGTGGCATATTTGATGCATCTTCCTCATTTCCAATGTCCAATTAAATTGCGTGCACATGCACTTTGAGAACAACTCTGCTTCTGAGGACGTTATTAGGTTTTCCAAAGGCTGCACAAAGATTGTCCTTGAGAGTGATATTTTATCACTGCCAGTGTGTTTATAAATAGGACACTGATTTCAATAATTTATATTTTCAGAATTAGGTTCTTTCTATGAATGAAGCATCTTTGCTGAGTGACAAGGTCAGATATGTATGCTGATTGCAGCACATTTCAGGGCTCTATATGGAGGCAGTTCGGGCACCATGATCATTTTGACACTTAAGTCCTATCATTTTTATGCGGACCTCTCATCTTGGCTAATTACCAGTCTTGATCAACTTCTACTTGTGGTTTCTTTGTGACATAATCATCTCAAATCAAAATTTTAGTATTCACAGATTTCAGTGAAGACCGGTATTCCTAAAGGCAATTCTTAAGAACCACAAATACTACAATAATAACATGACATACCAGGATGCTCGGAGGTGTATTCACTTATTAACTTATTGAACTTCCACATTAACTCTAGATGATAAAGGCATGTATCTACAGTACATGTTCTAGAAAGCCTGTGCAGATTTACGTACTTGTAAACAAGGCTAATTGGAGAAACAGCCTTATTGCTTGATGCTTTTGTATTCTTCAACTTTCAACTCATTTTGTATGCTTGATTGTGATGTATCTCAGTATGTTTATAGCACATAGTTAAATCACATCTTGAGATAGGGGAGCTGATTTTATGCATATATTCTACCATATTCTTACACCTCAAACCTGAATTTTTATAAAAACCATTTGATGAGTTTCTTCCTTTTAATTAGAGTTTTTACATTTCATATGTTTCTTTTCTATGTGCCTTGTGTCTTTTATATTCTACCAGTCCTCTGGGGGGAAAAAGTCATTCATTATTAGGGAACTGCTAATTAAAACAGCAGGAAGGCACTTCTGCATTCCTGTTAGAGTAGCTGAAACCCTGGAAAGCCTGACAATAACATTTGCTAGTGAGGAAACAAAATGGTAGCGCTCTCATGCATTGCTAGTGATATTGCAGCATATAGAGCCACTGTGCAAAACAATTTGGAGATTTGTTGCAAAGCTAAAGAGTTTTACAAAATAATGTTGCAATCACGCTCCTTGGTGTTCACCTAATTGTCTACAAACCTGTGCCACACAAAACTGTCAGCGAAGGAATTGGTAGTAGTAGCAACTAAGGAACAAATCAACTCAGAGATAAGAAGGAAGTCCAAACAAGCAGGAGGCAAAATAAACTTCCTCTGAAATAGCCTTTTGTATCTGGGCTCCCACCAGAAGGTACAAGCTATAACTTGGGCTGGGCCTTCCCAAATCAATCAAGAAGACCAGGACAATCCTCAGGTTAGGGTCCTTTCTCAGGTGCTTGTAATTTGTGACAAGTTACATTAAAACTAATCACAACGTGGTTATGAACAGAAATATAAAAATCTATATAAAATATATAAAGTGTGTATATAAATATAAATACAGACAAAGCTAGAATTTAAGATCCTAGAAAATACCACCCTGGTATACTTTATTGGGGACTGATAATCTTAGATTCAGTTACCAGCTGCTAATAAAGTAACCTCACTTTCTGTTTCCTGAAGGTCAAATCTAGGTCTGACACAGTAGATATAAAAGATGATACTAGAGTATTGGAAGAATGTTCCAAAAGTGTTAGATGTGTTGGCAAACAGTTGTAACCCTAAAACTCGAGAAAGCCTGAGGCAGAAGGCTGTGAGTTCACAACCAACCTAGGCTGTATACTGAGTCGGAGAGCATCTTTGAAAGAAAGAATACGCTTGGGAAAGTGATATATTTAACAGTGACTCCCACTGACTTAACACCCAATAGGCATCCCAATATCTTATGTTATCTTGTTTTGAGATTTGGAAATAATTAAATTGGTATCATATCAGAACATACATGCTGAGGTTAAAATGGGTAGTATAATGGGTAGTTATAATAGGAGAAAAAAATGACACACAGAGAGGAAAATAACGTATGAAATTACAGATGGAAATGGGTGATATGCTACAATTTGAGGCAAACACCAAAAACTGGAAGAGACAATAAAGGTTCTTTCCAAAAACCTTCAGAAGAGCAAGACTGTCAACACCTTCACTTCAGACTGATTCAGAAGCCCCAGGAAACTCACACAGAGAGTATGTCAAGGGGGGCACTTATTTGATAGACTTATTTAAAGAGATCCCAGTGGCCAAACCTGAAAACTTCTAAATAAGAAAATAAATAAATTAGCATTAAAGCATAAACCAAAGTGTAAATTAAATGTGTGATATAACACACATTAATAATATAAATTAATGGCTAAATAAACCATGTGAGGAAAAGATGCAAAACTAAGCCTGTTCATATGAATAGTCCATTTTCATGAGCTGAACACAGCTGCCTACCCCTTAAATGTGGGACACACATAGTGATTTTATTACTAAAAGTACGCTGTGTAAGTCTCTATGTTATTCTACAGCAGGGACGCTTAAAAAACAAATTAAAACTAAAAATAATAGGTGATCATGTTTAGCATCAACAATGATAAATGTTGTGTGACACTATTCTTGAAAAGACAGAAACAAATGTCTATTCACTCCAGATAGGGAACTGATAACAGACCACACTGAGGATGCTACCAAAGTATAACTTGGTGAACCAATGAGTTTCATTTAAATGTATGTGGATGAGGGGTAGCTTACAGAAGCAGAAATGTCTGAAATGCATCACCCAAAGCCCACTCCAAAGCATGTGACAGCTCATGAAAGCTGGAAACCTGGGAGGCACTCCACTAACTTGCAGATAGCTCAATAGATCGGGGAGTGTCTTTGTCAGGTGCTCCATTGGTCTGAGTCTCTTGCAGGCATCCTGGCTGGCAACTACTTCTTCCAGGCAGCTCACCTGAGTTTTTTAGACAATCTCAATTGTCTAAGGACAATCTAGGCAGCTCGGCTGGGCTGAGAATATATACTCCGGGAGGGAGGAGCTGTTGGAATCCCTGCTGCAATGTGTCACCTGCCTTTTGCGTATCCTGGTTTAATGAGCTTCCTCTCATACAAGGGGTGATGTGGGAGAAATGATGACCAAATGCATATGATATCTTGCTTAACAACAATTTTAGGTACCAAGTAAGAAGATATGAATCAAGTATGAATGTTAGGTAATAATAATGTATCAGTATTAACAAAGTATTATAATAAATACTGAATCTCTGTGTAAGATATCAATAAAAGAAACAGGATGAAGCTATATGGAAACTGTGGATTACCTTTGAGATTATCTGAATTTATGGGGTGGGAGCAGAGAAATGGTTCACTGGTTTAAGAATGTACTGCTTTTGTAGATGACCTGAGTTTGATTATTTTTTTATATTTTTTTACATTTTTGATTCTGTCATACAACTTATATAATACATCCCCACCCCCCTCCTCCATTCCCTTCTCCCCCCCAACTCCCTCACTCCCATCTCCCCCAGATCCAAACCCCCATCACCACCTACAAACATCCCCCACCTTCTCTCCAGAAAAGTCCTCCCAGGGTTACGATACAATCAGGGCATGACATATAGCAAGGCAGAACAAGGCCAAGTACCAATCCCTACATAAAGGGTGGGTCAGGCAACTCAGCAGGAGCAAAAGGGTCTCAAGGGCAGGTAAAAGGGTCAGAGACACCCTGAGTCCAGCCTGTAGGAGTTTTTTAAGAACACCAATCCAGACAGTCATAAGATGTTCTGTGTCTAGAACCCCACCTCAAAGAAGGGAAGCCCTACCTAAAAACTGCAGAACAGGCCAGGAACTAGAGATTGGCTAACCCTGAGATGATTTCTAATGATGTCATGCTCTGCTTGTAGATCTGTACCTAGCCCAGTCCTCACCAGAAAGGACCCCTCCAGCAGCTGATTGGAGCATATGGACAGGCCCAGGGCCAAACATCATGGGAGATTCTCCAAGGAAGAGGGAAAGGAGGGATGGCAGAGACCAGAGGGGTCAAGGACATGAGGAGAACAAGCCCCATGGAGTCAATTGACCATCACTTTTAGGGGCCCACAGAGACTGAGCTTGATTCTTAGAACATGATCCCCCCAAGGTGTGTGTGTGTGTGTGTGTGTGTATGTATGTGTGTGTGTGTGTATGTGTGTGTGTGTGTCATGAATTCATGATGATCACTGTCGTTTTAATCTACTTATCTGATACCTTATAGTGATTTGTTTTCTGTATTTATAAAATAGTGTCTAGTACTGCTAAATAAAGTTCACATTATCCAAAAAATATTTACGATTTTATGATCAAAGAATACAAAGGAAGCTCAGAATTGTTCATGTTGAGAATTGTTTCCTTTGCAAAGAAGGAAGTCATTAATAAAAGGTCAGTTATCTAAAATACATTTAGATTGTCTCATTACTAGGGACATTTTTTGCTGAGTATAGAAATATATTTTGACATTTTAAAAGATATGTCTGCTTCTCTTTAGCATGAAACTGTTTCTGATTATACTCTCATTATGTAATCTCTGCTCCATTGTGTGCTATATGTTACTAATTGTGGAGTATCTTACATCTTTAACTTTGTTTTTCTGTCATGTATAAGAACCATTTTTGTCGCATTTATAATTCTTGAGGTTTATTGAACTTTTACGGTATGCTAATTTATATTTTCAAAGAGCTGGATAGTTTAGCCATTTTCTTTTCAAGTAAATTTTCTGTTGTACTATTTCCTTCTTCTTTTGAGTCTCCAATATTCAGCCTAAACAGTCCAAATGAAGCCAGTTCACTGTTGCTTACTTTTTTCACCATTTTTCCTTTCCTGTCAGGTATCAATTGCAAGAAGCTTATTGGTTAGGAGTATGACTTTGTGTCTACTCCCCTTTTCAGTGTTGGGATTTTGTCTGGTTCTATCCTGTGCAGGTTTGTAAGTGCTGTCACAGTCTCTTGAGTTCATGTGCGTACCAGTCCTGGTTGGAAAGACACTGTTTCCTTGGCATCATCTAGCATCTCTGCCTCTTACAATCTTTCTGCATCCTTTTCCTCATAGATCCCGGAGTCTTGAGGAAATCAATTTAATAAAGACATCCCATTTAGAGATGAATGCTCCAACGTCTCTCATTCTTTGCATATTGTCCAATTATGGGTCTCTGAGTTAGATCCAGTCTATTTCAAGAAGAAGCTTCTCTGATGAGGGTTGGATGGCATTCTTTTCTATGAATAAAGCAACAAGTCATTATGTGCCATTTTATTACTATATTATTTAGCAGACTAATTAATAATAGTAGGGTTATCCATCGGCCCGTGACCTTGTAGTCTGAGGTTCTTGGTCACTTTACCAGTATCATGTATGTCAATATTTTTTAGTATTTTGGCATTTCTCTGCATTCTAACTTTTTTTTTCAACTTTGAGGATGTTTTGTCAAACAAGAAAGGGATCTTCCCACTCGTGTTTGCTTTAAATTAAACCCTCATTTTTCTGGGAGAACTATGTAGTGAGAGTTCTAACCAGCTAGGTAGGTTTTACCCTCCATGTAGAGCAAAATCTGTACAAGGAAAATGTTCACTATTTCCCCGCATGTGTATTGCCTCGGGGGTCCTGCTTCTACAATAGGGAGTCTAGAAAGCATTCCTTTCAAATAAGAACGCTGTATAGTGTGTCCTGAAATTATTCGTTTCCCACTTCTAGCACTATGTGTGAAATTCATTACTAAGAAATTAAATATTGAGAGGTTTCCGGAGCAGTTCTGCCTTCAGCAATTTCTTACTTCACTACTATTTTAAGGTTAAAAAAGGTTACTATTGCTGTGGTGAAACCTTATGACTAAGGCAACTTGGGGAAAAAGGGTCCGTTTGACATATGTACCCTGAACAACAGCCTGTTGAGGATTTCAAACCAGGCAGGAACCTGAAGGCAGTAGCATAGACAGGTGTCGCTCACTGGCTTGCTCTTTCTGTTCTTTCTCAGCCTGCTTTTTTATAGCACACAGAGACCCCAGTTCATGGGTATCCCCACCCACAGTAGGTTGGATGATTCTACATCAATCACTAATTATGAAAATACCCCACAGGCGTGTTTGCCTACAGCCTGAACTGATGGAGGCCTTTCCTCATTTGGGGTTTCCTCCTTTCATATGACTCTAGCTTGTGTCCAGTTGACATACAACTTGCCAGAACAACCACATTTCTACTTTACAATCTTGTAAAAGTTTCTCTTATGTCCTGCTCATGCATTTGCTTAAGAAGATACATTTTCATCCCATGCTTTAAGTGTTGATCTGAAAACTCTTCTGGGGCACTAATGTCTAATGTTGTTAGAGAGAGAATTTCTGTGAGATTTTAAGAACTGTTGTTTTTGATTTTTTTATATTTACATTTAATCTAGGTGTTAACTGAGTTATAGGACAGAGTAATTTATTGTACTAGGCCAAAAGGATCTTTGGATTTTCAAAGTCTACTGACTTTATATGACAGTTATTTAGTAGCACTGGAAATCTATTTCAACCATTTCTCAGGCTGAGACTGGATTTCACATTCTTATCTGAAGTGATCAAATGAATTCATCATCTATTATAGTGTTATCAATTTCCACTGAATGATGGAATAGTACCACCTATGTATAAAAAAAGTTAAATTAAATAAGGGTATTAAAGGATTAAATTATATCTATTTCAGGAGAACTTCTACTTCTGGGAATTTGTGGATTTAGGGAGCTAAGACCAGAAGAAAATGATTCAAGCACTTCACAAAAATGAAACCAGCCTCAAGTACCCATCAAATACTGTCACTTGTCTCAAATGAAATAAACCCCCAAATCACTTCTATACAGGAGAATGTGATCAATATAAAAGTTCCCAAAGAGAATCATACTCTAAAAAATATGGCTGTAAAACTGATCACCTCTGGTGGTTTTCTGAGATAGCCTGAGTCTCTCTGACATATTCTTATTTATGGTCTCTTAGTCTCCTCAGCTGTGATTTCAGCCACAGAGAGCTGGTAAGCATATATTAGACACTGATAATAATTATATCCATAGCCATAAAAATATTGCTACTTTAAGAGATAACAATGGCCTGGTTCTTTTGCTTTTTGCTGCAGTCACTATGGTAAACCATCACACTATCATATCTGAACTAAAGTAGTTTACTGAACTGTGACTAAGGGAGAAAAATTTCAAGATATTATAAGAATACAGCATTTTCTCTAGCCTCTTAAACACCCCAGCTTTCTTTTACTTTCTCATGTTATTGCATTCAATGCAACACTTAATGCCGGGTGTTAAATCAATGTAGTTTATTCTCTAAGAGGCAACTTGGTTCTTTTCACATCTTGTCACAAATACGTTTTTTTTTCTAACTTTTTATTGTTTGATAATTTCATCCATGTCCATAATGCGCTTTCATCAAGTCTACCCCCATTCCCACCCCTCTAATTTCTCCCCTATTTCCCCTCCACTGTTCTCTCCCAACGTCATGTGAGTGCTGCCAGTATGTACATGGGTGTGTGAGGTTATCTACTGGCTCACGAGTGACTTCTCGAGGGGCAGCATCCTTGAGATGCTCTGGCTTTCCTCCTAGAAACCATCGCTCGCCAATAGTTCCTCTTCCCAATTTTTTACTCTGTGAATGCCAGTGGTCTTTCTCTGAAAACTGTATGTGTATGATCTGAAAACTGAGAAGTGTATGATCCTTTCACAATGAGCCATCATCAACATCCCACTCAGTCTCAGGAAACATATTTATATTTACTAATTTCAAGTTCAGTGGTATCCTAGTTTGCACTGTTATTGCTGTAGATTTTCGTTCTTGACTCCCTATAGATTTATAAACATTCCTAAGTGTTGACAACCAAGTAAGAGCTTCTAATATGGCCTCAGAGTCAAGAACAATAGAGTCAGAAGTTAGGTTGTAGAACCTTAGAGTTTATAGGCATGCATTTATGCAGGTTTTTAAAATCACGTCATCTTCATTTTTGTTAGTACAGTACACAAAATGTGCTTTACCATTTTAAGGGTATATTGTTCTAGCATTTACAATATTTTGCAACCATCAGCATTATATACCAATATATATCCAAAACCAATTTTTACTGATTTTTGTCTCTTTCTATGAGGGGTTAGTTTAGTGTATGTGCAAGAGTGCGTACAGGTGTGCCCATCCATGTGCTTATGCAGAAGCCAGAGCAAGGGACTTGGGTATCCTGCTCTATGATTCTCTCTCTTATTCATTTGAGACAAGATCTCTCACCGATGCTGGAGCTAGGCAAGCAGCCAATAAGCCCCACTGACTCTCCTGTCCCTTACCATGCAACTTCTTAGTTGCAGAAATGTATAGCCACAGGGGGATTTTATGGAGGTGCTGGGATTTGAACTCATCCTCAGGCATGCAAAGAAAGTGCCCTTACCCAGCAGACCATCACTCAGCACTACAGAACGTTTCCTATCATGCTCAAAGCAAACCTGTTAACCTGCCTTTCTCCATCTTTTCATTTCCCAGTTATCATTTATTTGCTTGATTTCTCTATGAATATATTTTTCCTGAGTATTTCATAGGAATACGGTATTACATTTTTGAATCTTTTGTGTCTGACTTTTTCTAGTGTACATCTTCAAGGTTCACTTATGTCAAGGATATATATATATGAGTACTTGGCTTTTTTGTGACTTATTAATATTCCATAATAGGAATATATCATATTTTTACCAGTTCATTATCTAATGGAAATTTAGACTAAATCCATTTTTAGCTATTGTGCATAAAAATTATTTAAAAAATATTTTTGCTTTCCTGCGTGGTCACATTTTTTTTTTCTGAATGTAACCTAGGAATGAAATTAGTGGGCCATGAGGAAATTGCTATTTAATTTAACTTTTTGAAGACTTACCAATCTTTTTCACTACAGCTATATCATTTACAAGGTCAGTGGCAATCTACATAGTGTCTAATACCTTTATATAACTCATCAACAGTTATTTTCCTTAAAAATACAGTCATCTTGGTGGCTATAAAGTGATATACAATTGTGGCTTGCATTTATGTCCCTCTAGTGACAAATATCACTCACAAGACATCTTTCCTTGTCTATTGACTACTTGTATATGTTTCTGGGGGAAATAATGTCCCTGAAACTGTGATGAAAAACATTGCATGAAAGTTACACCAACTCCATCCATCCCAAACAATAGAAATGTTTCACTGAGTCAAGGGGGATGGTAGTGAATAAAATAATTGGATTTAAGATTATAATCTATTAATACCATTTGCTCAATGCCTCTGTATGTCAGTTACTTTTTCAATGTTGTGACCAAATTACCAGACAACTTGAAATAAAGTTTTATTTTGCAAAAAAATAAAAAATAAAAAAATAGTTGTAATGAGGGGGGTCTTTTGTTTGTTTTTGTTGTCTTTGTTTTTACAAAGGGTTGATAACTTGTAAGATTTTATGTGGACACCAGGCTTTTACCAGATACATGATTTGCACATATTTTATTCCTAACTGTATCTTGCCTTTTGAGAGTCTCACGTGATGCTCAAAATATTTAAATTTTATTGAATTCTAATTTATCCTTTTTTTTTTCCTCATGCTTTTGCATTATGATGAGCATATTCAAGTTCAATGTTATTGTGAAGACTTGCCTTTTGGTTTTTGTCTATGGATTCTGTAGTTTTACATTCGTTTGTCTTCCTTTCCTTCCAGGCTTTTCCCAGACATTGGTGCAAATGTGATCTCTACTAACAACATCATGTGGGTTATTGCCTTTGGGTATTCTGGCCACTGCTGTATGTATAATCAGAGCACTGCTTTGTCACCCTGAAAGATGTCTGTATTAAATAAATAATGATGAGTCCTCTGTAATAGGTTTCAGGGAGCAGCCAAACAGGTCAAAACAGATATCCATAATACTTAAAGACAATTATCTGCTCAGCTCTTTCTAACCCACAAACTCACACTTGGTTTGAAAGTTGCCACCTTCAAGACTACTGAGTCAGAGGAAGTGAAGCTAGGTCAATGGAGAAGAAAAATTCCCAGACGACCTCATTTTACCAGTTTCCTGTTGCATTTTTCTTAATTTAAATTTAAATTAAATAAAAAATCAACATTCCAGTAATGTCGATTTATATAGTTTCCCCTGCATTTTCCAGCATTTCTCGGACATCATATGCTTCTGAAGCTCCCTCCTCCATAATTTAGGCAGTAGCTAAACCATTGTTGGTGAACACTTCTAACTTTTCCTTGAGTATGAAATTCATATGATTAAAAATATAAAAAATATTGCTGGATGCTTAAATACAAACACTCAAGAGGCAGATGCAGATGAATCTCTGTGAGTTTGAGGTCTATACAGTGTGTTCCAAGACAGCAGGACTACATAGAGAGACGACCTTGTCTCAAAAAATTATTTATTATATTTTAATTGTGTACTACTATACTAGAAAAACTGTCCCAAATATAAATAAAAGCCATGAATAGTGCCTCAAACATGGCCTTAGTTTATAAGGCTTTTGAAAATATGTCAAATACCAAGGGACTAGGTTAGTTAACAAGGGCCTGAGAATCAATATCTGCTTTTGCTAACAAAGATTTATTGCAACACAGCTATACCCATTCTTTTAAGTATTGTCAGTGGCTGCCTCTGAATTACCAAAGCAGAGCTGAGGAATTCCAACAAAGCTGAAAATATTTCTTATCTTGGGCCTTTATAGAAAATGTCTTCGGAATCCCCCAAATTAAGGTATTGATGTTAAATTTTCCAAAGAGATGGAATTGAGACCCTGCTACATATAGAAGTATATTCATATTCTGAGCATCTTGTACTTTAACAAAATAAATATTATAAAGTCTTATTTAGTCTCAATAATATGTCAACAAGATCTATTAATACCATGTGGAAAATATTGATAAATTCACTTTTCAATTGACTCTGTCTGCAGTTAATCTTAGTGTATGATTGTGAGATTCTTAATATTGTTTGTACGACACATTCTTATACTTTACATATAATTTTGTACTGAAAAATATCACCTGATTATTGAGAAAAGAGTGGTCCCTAGTTTATACAGCCTCAAAGATGACATACTCCAAATTTACAAGGTAAATTTAACATAAGTGAAGAGAATTATAAGTGAAAATGGTTATATTGCTTCATGAAAATTATCAAAGAAACAGCCTCATAAGAGTCGACTGTGTAGACCGATGTTCTTTCTGTTGAAACACAAAAAGCACGTGTGTTTCGGGAGCCCTCCCTGGATGATCACTCGTAAGAAGGTATCTCACACCTGGCACTGGAGTTGTTCCTGTAGTAACCCTATCAGCAGGAACAGCAGCATTTAGACATGCAGCCTACCTCCCTTCTAACTGCCTCTTTCTCTTAAGCATGTGTATTTTAATTAACTTGCAAAGCACTCAGAACCCACACATCTTGCTCGTGCATCCTTAGTTATGGTTAATCCTTCCTCCTGCTCCATCTTTCCCCATCCCTACCTAAATCTCAGCTTAAACTTTCTGTATCCCAAGTTTCCCCTCTCTGTTCCCATTTTACCTATGTTCTGCTCTCACACCTCTCTTAAGGAATCCCTTACTCCAATGGCCCCTTTCTAGCCTCCTTAGTTTTATAAATACTCTACATTGAACACATAAATCTAAAGATTTTATGATAGGGTGCACGTATGAGGGAGAACACGTGGTATGTATTTTTTTTTTTTTTGAGCCCGAGTTACCTTGCTCAGTATATTTTTTTTCTATTTTCATACATTTACTTGCAAATTTTATGGTTTCATTTTTCTTTAAAGCCAAAAAAATGCCATAGTATATATGTAGCACATTTTCATTATTTATTTTTCAGTCGATGAAGATTTGAGCTGATTACATTTGCCAGCTGTTGTGACTAGAGCAGTAAAGAACATCATTGATTCAGTATCTTTGCCATAAGTCTTTTATGTGTTTGCCTATGAACAATATCTCTGGGTCAAATAGTCGTTCTATTTCCAGCTTTTTGAGCACCATGGAGGAGGGGGCATAGGAAATGTAAGAACCAGAACATAAAGAAAACTGTTAAGTGATGTCTTCTGGGCATAGCACAGCCAATGTAATCAGGACCTCAAGGCAGCTCTGGCTACCTATAATAGGCTTGCATGGACTGACCCTAAACATCAACAGTGAATCAGGGAGGGGCTTGCATGTCCCTATCTCTTTCTGCTGAACTATTGGCTACTGATAGATTCTAGGAGTAAGGAAGTCATGTCTTCTTATCATGTAGCCACCTGATTCCAATGAATAGTCCCAAATCCCAGGTCAAGCAGATGAGCCTGGTTAAACTCAGTGGGTTTCAGGGTGAAAAAAACAAAATGAAAAATAAAAAGACATGATGGTAGAAATGAAACTTGTAGGTAGGGTGGGATGATAATGGATGTGAGAGAGAGATTAGAGAGGACAAAGGGTTACAGATACCAGAATGTACTTTATACATGCATGAGACTCTCAATGAAGAAATTCAATAAAAGGTTGCAAAAAATCTTTTTATTATTTAGTAATGACATGTGCTTCAGGGAATATGCAACGTTATTTATTGAAAGGAAAATAATATTAAAACATTACTGGTGAAAATGTAGAAACTAAACGAGAATTGTGCTAGCAAAGTCATTGTAGTGGCAGCTCTCTTCAACACATTTCTAAATTGTAGAAATTTTTATGTCTTGGCACAGAAATTGTAGGTAAACATGATTTCATATCACCCCAGAGAACTAAGACCAGCACTAGATAGTGCTCTAGAAAATGCTTGAACTCACCCAACTAAAATCTGAAGGTAATTATCATACAAATAAAACTGAGCCATATATTGTCACAAAGCTCTAGAGCATCACTGGTTCATAAAACAAGTGTAAACTAACAAGCTGTGAAGGAACTGTGATTTAATGAAAACAAAACTTTTTACAGTAAGTCTCAAAAATCACCTTCATATAAAGCAATGTGTTTTTACAACTCATGAGGATACCACAATAAAGTTGTCTTTTAACACATCATAATCAAAAACGTAAGCCTTTCGTTATCAAATTAAATCCAAGATGGACGAGTTAAACTCCTGTTGGGTTGAAACACTGTGTCCAATGTCTTTAAGCATGTCCCTTCTAGAGATCTTCCTGGTAATTATTAAGGATGCTCTGTCTCTGTAGGTGCATCTTTCCCTCGAATGTCTGTATCACTTTCCAATCATCTCAGATGATAGAAGTTTTAACTGGAAATTGCAGGTGGTGATACTGGTGGGAAAGAGAAGATAGCTGAAGCAGATAATGTGCAGACACATGAAAAATTAGAAACAAGAGACTTTAACCAAGTGACAGCCGACAGTAGGGACATGCAGATGTTATTTTTGTGGTTACCATTGTTCAGATGTATTTTGAAAACCTCTGGATAATTGGCAATTTATCTGCTCGAATTCACGAATAATAACAGAAAACATACAGTTAGAAAGGATAATTTCCACTGGGATTAGAAATGTATATTTTTCATAAAGTTTACTTCGGCTTTCTATGCACTTGAAAACACAATAGGAACACAAAGGGCATGGTTCTCTCCTCTACATTGTCAATCTTTTGCTCCTGCTGACTTCTTGTCTTCACTAGGCCTCTTCTGATGTGCAAAATAATAGCCAATCTGGCTGAGAAGGGAGACTTAGAGGCAACAAGAAAATTTCAGCAGCAATAGATATCTAATATCATTGGTGCAGGGTCAGAATGGAGAGCTAAGAAATATATGGCTTGTTCAAGTAATATGATCATGTACTCAATAGAGAAGTAAAATAGAGGGAAATAGAAACTAATTAAAGCTCACCTTCACATAAAAATCGAAATCACGGACTTTAAAGACAAAGCAGAACCTACCGAGTGATGGGTTATAAGGGGCAGTAATTTGGGATACACAGAGAAAGTGATGTTAGGGATAATAGAAGCTAATCTTAATTTGAGGTATAGCCTAGCTAAACAAATACATCGTCCAGTTAAAATCAGTGTTTTAGTCGATGGATAAGTCAATGCTCATATCTGTACATGGCCTTTTGTATTTCTCAAGTACATTCAAGTGTATTAAGAGGAAGAGTATGATATTATCATCTTCTAAAGCTTTCAGTATCATCTCAAGATGCAGCCAGGTGCATTTTTGTGATGAAGCCCAGTAAGGATGCGATCTTTGACATCCCCAAATTTTAGACAACTGTGTCTATTTTTCTGTATCACCACATTACAAAAGACAGGATTACCTTATATGGTATCTACTATCAAACCAGGCATCCTATAGCGGAACAATTACTATCAATTAAAATTTTATCTTAAAGATTTCAAAAGAATCAGAAAACTAAAATTTTTGTGAAGAAACAAGATACACTATCAGATATACAAATATTTCACAAATACGCTAGAAGGAGACAAAATCGAGAATATCAAAGCAGTGTTCCATTTGATTTAATTGGATCTGTGGTAACTTGACAGGACCCAGCTTCTACTTACTATGTTGACTGCTGTAGTTACCAAATGTAGTGCATTTTTATATCTGATAATTTCAATATTACTACTACAGAACTTTGAAAAAGGATTAAGAGCAGAAAATCTTATTAATATAATTCTCTCACTATATACTTTAACAGAGCGCATTTAATAGTCATGGGTCTCACAAATTTAAAATGCATAGACAAGTTGTAAGCGTAGAGTTTGAGAACCATGAAGAATGTTTTTAGATATTCAAATTTTGTTTTCTTTAGATGAGATTTCCAGAATCACAACAGGATCTTATTGATTCAAAGCCATTCAGCAATTTTGTAATGATTTCAACTGGAACAAATGTGCTAATTAACCTATATATAAACATGCATTCTTATATGCAATCAAAATAGAACAGTAAAATGCATGTTAGAGAAGAAGTAGCCATCCCAGGAGTTCATGAAATATTTAAGACACACCTAAGCAAGGATCTGTGTGTAATATAGAAATGTTACAGTTTATTCCTCTGCTTACAAAATCTTGCTTTCTCTTAACCACCAGCATCACCCAGTGCTTCCTAATTACAATTAAATTCTTCATGCTACTCCTTATAGGTAGGGCAACATTACCACAAATGGCTTTTGCCAGTTCCCCAATCACTCATTTGTAAACTTTCTGTTTTCTGCCCTCCTCCTGTGACTAAATCAAACCTGTGAAGTCCTGCCGTGCAATTCTCCTTCATCTTGTATTGAAAAGTGCTCTCTCTCCATGCAATTAAAAATCCAAATTGCTAATAAACAGCATGGAACCCTAGGCTGGAAAAGCAGACCATCTGCGCAGCAAACACCTGGGTGTGAAGAGTGAAACCTTCTATTATTGATTCAAAAGCTGAATATAAATGGGAAGCCTGTGGAATATCACCTCTCCCAATACACTCTGAGATGCTAATAAACCCCAGCCCCAGTCACTGCTCTACAGATGATACTTCAGCTTCTCTTCAACTGTTCTTCTCTTTAGTCCTTATAAGTTAGGGCTTCCAGAATTGGCAAACAGAAGTACAGAATGTCCCATGATACAAACACACTTAAGCTAAAAATTCTTTGTTTTCCTGAAATTTAGCCAGGCATCTTGCCTTTTGATATGCCAGACCTACTATATGTCAACGCCTATAAGCTCTTTCTGAAAATAATCTGGTTTTTCCTATTAGTTAATATGAAAGTTTTATACCATTGAAGAGAGATAACCAATGACTGAACATCCTGTGAACATTACTTTAAGAACTGACATGGCGATTTGCCAGATTAGGTGTCCTGGGTAGGCAGGCCACCAGTAAGCAAGCATTTTCAAAAGGCCTGCTAGCAAACACTTTACACTTTCTAACTCATACACCCCCTGTCAAACTCTTCTACTCTTCCTTTGGAGCATGAAATGGATGTGTTCTAATAATGAATCAATTATAGAAACAAGCGTCAGGCTAGTTTTGGTCCACAACTTACAGTCTCTGACCAGTGCTACAGTCTAAAATCATGGTCCTATGACTTTAAATTTACTTTACCGGCAAAAGAGTCCAATTCATAGGATATACCTAAACTCCCCTAATTTATCAAAATTACAAGATTGTTATAGGGAATGGAAAGCAAACCTTTTAGCATTGATGTTGAAGAGAGATGAGACTTTAACATACGATCGGTCATTACCATGTGAAACAATTTGAACTAATAAAATTATAGCATATGATTCTATTACAAAATTCATACTACAGAGACATGCTGTCATCTAGCCAAATTATAACTTTTAATAAGCAAAGGAAATATTTAAAAGTAAATATGGCAATCGGGGTTGGCAACTCAAAGATGGAAAATTTAAACAAGAAAAATAACATTGACAAGGCAAGGGGAAAGCATCTTGTTTTACAAGGGCAGCTGAAAGGCAGACTGATAACAGGATACGGCTAGACGGACCAATACTGAAAAGGCAAGTCTGGTCCATGACTCACTGCTGAGCGGCGGGAGGGGATCAGGGCTGTTTCAAAATGGATACAGGGAAAGTGAATATGGCACAGGGGAAGAGGGACAAATAGAGCCAAGGACCAAGAAATAAACAAATGGAGTGGTGTCTAGATCCCTGGCAAGATGGGTGGAAAAAGAAGCAGAGAGATTAGTTCTGTTTATGATCACTAGCCAGCAACCACTGGTTTACAATAAGAGGGTTAAGTCCAAGATGATGGGTGTACCTGATAATGACAGGCAAGGCTTTTTTACTGTAAGTGTGGTTTGCTGTCCTCGGGGTTTAGTTTGGTGTGAAGGATGTGGGCATACATTAAAAAATCAATCATGCATGTGACAGCCAAAGAGGTTTTTTCATGATTGAAACGAACGGTACATTTGAGACAGATAAAGAGAGGCAAAGGCAAATTGAGTGGGAAAATTACATTACTAAGTACGTTTATTCCCGCTTTTCATCAGTATTAAAGCCAGAAATAAACCCAATACAACAGTAACTGTGGAATTAACTGAAATGAAATAAAGCATTTACTGTCATTAGATATCTCCATGGCAATAGGAATAGGCCACATATACCAAAGACTGGAAGGAAAGAATGATTAGTAAATCGCAGCAAACTCTATTCTGAGAGCTCAGAATCATGAGGATCTGCTTGAGGAGAAACTCACGTTTCAGACTCTGGAAATGATTAGTAGTCTCATTGAGGTCCAATTTAAATATTTGTGAGATAAAATTCTCGGCAATACGAGTTTAGAAGCTGTGATTATGGGGTTGAGGTTGGCCCCCATAGGCTTATATGTCTGAACACTTGGTACCCATTTGATGGAACTATCTGAGAAGGATTAAGCAGCATGTGTTTGTTGTAAAAGGTGTGTCACAGAGCAGGGGTGAAGTTTCCGAAGCTCATGCCTTTCCCAGTTAGCTGTCTCTGTCTTCGTCCAACTGACTGATCAAGATATAAGCTCTCAAATGCCCTTCAGCCATTCCTTTGTTTTGACATTATGGGATCTAGCCCTCTGCAACTGTGAGTCCCCAGTTCAATTCTTTCCTTTATAAGTTGCCATGGCCATGGTGTTTGATCACAGCAATAGAAAAGCAATTAAGACTGGAGCAATAATCCAAGATAGCTTAGCTACCGTCTGGTTATCATCATGAAAATGGTAACTGAACTCTCTCCCAGCGGAATTAGTACACTGTGATCAAAATAACTTAAAAACATCTCTAACTCCTGTGTAATTTATTTTGGCATTTGTCACACTGAAATATATTAGAATGTTTCTATTCTAATGAAGCTACTGCATATCCTCAAAGGAATTCCCCCCCCCCTTTGGAGGCATAATCACTAACCTTTGGAGTGCTTTGATATAAATTTTAAAACAATCTGGGGAAAACACTACTATTAATATCTTCAATTTTATACGGAAGAACATAGGGCCTGGGAAGGTTAAGTAACTTGCTAATGAGCACAGTGAAGAAGAAGTGGTAGTGTAGATATTCTACTGCAAGTTGTCTCCTGAGGAAGCCTGAGACTTGTTCTCATCTATATGCTAAAGGATTGTCTCTGTGTTCTGACTTAAATATTGGTCACTAACCACTCAAGACAATAAGGCGGCTGTCTTCAACTCACGTTTGCACATGAATTCTGTAGATGAACTGCCCTGTTCTGTGTGGCAAGTATCTCCTCCCTCCCTTGCTCCCTCTATGTCTTCTGTCTCTCGTGTGAGGAGACTTCTGGAAGACCTTCTTTAGTCATGGCCCTCAAAATTATCCGGCTGTCATATCTGAGCTCTTGGGAGAAAGACAGGTTCTCCACCCCTAAATTTAGATTTACTACCGCAGTATCTCTTGAAATTGCATCTTAGCAAGATGAACGTAAACAAGCAAGAATGCAAACACATAAAGCTGAAAGAAACACTAACTAAATTTTCTAAGACCATCCGTTTCCTCACATTGGAAGATTCTTTGTCCTGTCTCTGAGGAGTCCCTCAATGCCTACAAGCATTTTTCTCTAGGGAGCCCACTCTAGGCAGTCACTGACAATCTCATCTTACTAGAGAAAGCACATGTTTGTTGTAACCACATTTTGAAAATATTTCTTTTACATGGAATTATGAATTCCCCGGGAGCCCCAGTTCTTTTCAAATCCCTAAAGAAATCAGTGGCATGGAACATTTCACCTGGAACCAGACAAGTTGGGATACCCAGAAACTGCTGATCTTGCAGTGTGCTTTAGTGCATAGCAAAGCTCATAGTAGAGACAAACATAAAACAAAGCAAAAATCCAACCTAGAACTCGGTTCATTATGAAATACTGAAAACCATGCAAACAGAAATTGACAATTCCGAGTGAACCACTCTTTCACTTAGCTCTGAGCTGTCTCAATAATCTCCGTTCCCTGGGTGCTTACTGAATATCCAAGGGATTAAATTGAAGTACTAATTGGTGTCAGAATCCTAACCTGCCAAATAATTTTAATTAAAACATAATTATATCACTTTCCCTTCTTCCCATTCCTCTTTCTAATCCCCTCCCATATCCTTCCCTTCAACCTCTCTCAAATTGATAATCTCTTTTTTAATTGTTTTACACACACACACACACACACACACACACACACCTATCTAT
The DNA here is from genome assembly GCA_026225945.1 of Cricetomys ansorgei. Classification (NCBI taxonomy): domain Eukaryota; kingdom Metazoa; phylum Chordata; class Mammalia; order Rodentia; family Nesomyidae; genus Cricetomys; species Cricetomys ansorgei. The sequence goes on from JAMJFZ010001815.1 coordinate 20,667,415, forward strand.
CTATATATGAGTGTGTATGTGTGTAAAATAAATATATAAATATAAACTACTGAGTCAATTTTTTTTGTTGTGTGTATATAGTTTCAATATATACACTATATAGTATATATAATATAATACTTGATAACCAATTAGAGAGGTCCCATCCTTGGGGGAGGATAATTCTATCTCAATAGTCATTAGTTGGTAGTAGTTGTTTGTCTAAGGGTGGAACCTGATGAGAATTTACCCATCCACATTATCATATTTATTGATATCTTGATGGAGTCTTTTTTTTAAAGCAGCCATTTCTAAGAGACAGGGTCTTATAGCAGATTTTTTGGTCTGCTTGCTGGCTCTTACAGTTATTCTGCCTCCTGTTCTCTGATGTTCCCTGAGCCCTATGTACAGAAGCTGTGTTGTAGATGCATCCATTGGGGACAACATCTCCACACACATACATCCCTGGTCAGTTGATCTCTGCATTGTGACCAGTTGTGGTGTGTGTGTGTGTGTGTGTGTGTGAGAGAGAGAGAGAGAGAGAGAGAGAGAGAGAGAGAGAGAGATGTTCTCCATTTTCTGCAAAGACATATTTTTATTGTTGTTGTCATTATTTTTAATGAGGAGAGATAAACTTATCTGGAGGAAAAAGGATAAGTTTTAGAATGTAGTTAGGGATTCTGGTGTTTAGTAAAGTGGTGGCCGGAGGTTCTTCTCTAGGATACATGACCTCACTAGTTTCAGATAGTAGAGTTCCAGGCATGTTTTCCCTCCTGTTGAATGGATCTTACATCCAATTAGACAGCTGTTGCTCACTGCCAACGTATGAGTGCAACAATGACTTTTTTTTTTTTGGATATTGTGTCATGCTGGTTCATTGTTGTTGTTCACAGGCATCACAACCAGGTAGGACCATTGATTGCTTTTATCCCTTGGCAGTTTTCCCAGTATTTTCTGGTACTATGGAAGCTAGAGGAAAGAATCTTTCAGGTTAAATCTAACTTGAATCTTCTGAGTCCTGTTTCCTAAGAATGTGTTGTCTTCAACAATAAGGACTTACCTTCAGCTTCTGAGAGACAACCAAGGACAATGGTAATATCCCACTTTACTTTGAGTCTCTTGGACTACCCTGATCAATGACTCAGACAGAGGTTTCTTATGCCCAACCCTGGAGTTTTCATTAGATAGGCTATGGTTCTTGCAGCGAGCATTGTTCCCACAAGTACCAGTGCACATAACTAGAGCCATCTGATATTTGACAAAGTGAGCAAAAACACACACTGGAGAAAAAAAAAAAACAGCATCTTCAACAAATGTTGCTGGGAAACTGGATACTGACATGCAGAACAATGAAATTAGAATCTATTTCTATCACCCTGAAGAAAAGTTAACTCCAAGTGGATCAAAGACTTCAATTTGAAACCCAAAATGCCAAAAATTTCAGAATACATAGTCAGTACCCTACAAGATATAGGTGTGGAAAAGTACTTTCTGAGCAGAACTCCACTAATCTAGGAATAAAGGGCTACAATTGAGAAGTAGAGCCTCATAAAACAAAACAAAAAAAAGTTTCTGTAGAGATAAGTAGACAATCAATAGGGTGAAGAAGAAACACTCAGAATGTGTGTGTGGGGAGATCCTTCTCAGCCATACATCTGACAAAGGATTAATATCCTGAATATACAAAGGACTTGAAAAACAGTCTAGAAAACAGTCTAAGGATCCAATTAAAAAATGGGATAGGAATCTGAACAGAGAGTTCTCAATAGAAGAAATAAAAACAGCTAAAAAACATTTCAAAACTTGTTCACCATCCTTAGCTATTAGGCAAAGGTACATTAAAACAACTTTGAGGTTTGATCTCAACTCAGTCAGAAGGATAAAGATAAACAAATCTGAAAGCAAATGCTAGTGAAGATGTAGAGAAAGAGAAACCCTTATTCACTGTTGTTGAGAATACAAACCATTGCAGCTACTCTGGTAATCAGTACAGAGAATCCCCAAGAAACTAAAAAGAAATCTACTGTATGACCCACGTACACCACTCCTTGGCATATGCTCAAAAGACTTGACGTCGTCCTCTGCAGATACTTGCTGAGCCATATTAATTGCTGCTTTATTCACAACAGTTGAGAATTGGAACAACAACAAAAAACCTCAAATGTCCTTCAATAAGTAAAAAGTTAGGAAAAAGCTGTAAAGAAAAATGAAATCATAAAGGTAAATGGATATACCTAGAAAAGATAACACTGAATGAGGTAACTCGCACCCAGAAAGACAAACGTGGTATAACCTCTCATTTGTGATTCCTAGCTCCAAATCCTCAGATGTGAGTATATAATATTGAGTAACCACAGAAACTAGGAAAGCATAAAGAGACTGGGGCAGGGCACTTGAAAGGGAGATACTAGGATATAGGTGACAATAAGGGGGAAATGAGGAAAGTGAAGAGGCTCTCATTTGGAAGAGATGAAGGAGGTCAATACAGACATAGAAGGAGAAACAAATGACATCAATGTTGTCTGGTACAGCCTCAAAGAATTATTTCATATTTACCTAAAATTATACACATTGCAAATTTTATAATGTGAAATATATACACTGCTTAAAAAGATGTCACAAGAAAATAAATTATACAAAGCATATAAATATAAATAAGTAAGATACTAAAAAATATCACTAATTATTTATGTCTTAAGTTGCATGGAAGCTCTGCCCAAACAGAAGCTTGTGATCAAGTGTCAGAACACAGTCCAAGAATGGAGTCCTGTGAGAATTCTGAGTGCTTGTGAGAAAACTCTTAGCAAACAAGACAAGAGTCTTGTGATGTCAGTTTCTTCAAAACACAGAAGTGGTCTTGGAATGTGTTTTTCTGCTTCTCCCAGGTGTGGCAAATATGAGCGAGTTTACTTCACTTGTAAACTCATATTATTCATATGCTTCTGTGGAAAAGCATGCTTTTGCCATGTGTGGCTTGTCCGTGTGATTGACCAACTTACGGATGTGATTCTTAACTCCAGGGTTCATGTTGTCTGATGCTTCGAATAAAGTTAGCTATTGCATGAGACTTTAGTTTGCCTCATTTTTAGGCCCTGCTCTCCCAGGTTCATACAGCCAACTAGAGCAGCAAACAATATAGTCAAGAACAAGCCTTGGTAAATAATCCAAGATTAATGTAAGCAAGTTAAGTTTCAGTTCCAGTCACTCAGAACCAGGACTTTCTGAGATCATAAGCAAATGAAATGGCTAAACTCCATTTCTCAAAAGTGCTAAGTGTTGATTGATTTTTATTGTGAAATTGATTTTCTTCCTACCCATTCATGCTGCACTGAAAATTTGTTCCACCTCTCTGCATGTCTCTCTTCCTCTGTGCCTAGCTCAGTGTTCATCACTCTCTTCTTGGAATTTTATATCTCTCCCCTTCAGACCACACAACTTATTTTAGATCTGGCCAGAGTTACTTCAGAAGGCATCAGTCTGGACAGCTCAGATTCAGAATTTAAGTTCATTTTATATCCTTGATACAGAAGCAATGAACACTTTTTATTGACAGATATAAAAGGAAAGCCAAACACTAATGGCCGTAAGAGTATTGGTGTCAAGAAGAGACAAAATTCAGATGAGGACATAGTTAATAAATATAAGCAGAAAGCTAGTTGATCACAGTGAATAGGGATCCCATCCAAAGAGTCACAGGACTTTTCAAGATCTACAAAGTATTAGATTCTATCAATTATGATCTGATTATCTAAAATCTGTTACCTAAAATTTAGAATCAACTTTATCACTAATAAATAAATAACATAATTATTCTTCAAATAGGAATGCACATGTACACATTTTAGGCAGAATGGTTTAAATGTTCTTATATCAATGTTTAAGTCATTTGATCTAAAAATTATTTTATCTTTAATATTCAGTTATCATCAGAAAAAATTTTACAGACGTTTTGTGTAACTTTTCAAGAAGCAAAAATAAATAATTTGACAAGAGATCAGTACGGGATACATGGTCCTTAATGTATTTTTCAAAGTTATTTCTACACTACACGTTTGATCCAAACAGAAGCTAATTGCTATGTGTGAAGCTGGCTGCTCTTCTAAGTAAAATTAGTCACATAAACCTTCATTTTTTTCCCTCATGGGTATCTATTATCATTACAAAAATAATTACAATTACTTATTCTTTTCTCTGTGTTCAGATATTTGTTTTTGTGTGTGTATGCACACATGTGTATATGCCATAGCATATGTTTAGAGGTCAGAAGACAATTTACAGGAGTGGTTCTCCCCCAACCATGTGGGTTTTGGAGATTAAACTCAGGTCATCAGGATTGGAAGTGGTTGTCGCTACTCTCTCAGGCACCTCACTTGCCCTCTATTATTATCTGAGTACTAGCTAAACATGATGGCTATGTCACATTAAAAAAATGGGTTGATCAGGGAGCTCAACTTACACAACTTAGTGTAATGTTTAGGGATACTGACATATGTGAAAATATTTTTTAAAGAAGTTATTAGCATAAAAATCAGGATGATGTTACTTCTTAAAATAAAGGCAGTAGAATGAAGTAAGGAAAGCAGAATGGGACTTGTGATATCCTAGTTCTGAAACTGGGCAATTGATGCATATTTTATTATTAATTATCACTTATGTTGCAGCTATTTCCTCTGACTTGAAGCATTTCCTCCTAGAGGGAAAGAATTAGGAAGTTAAAGAAACTTAAAAGCTACAGAAAACTCAGAACACTCATAAGACTCAAGAATACCAGAAAGTTACAAGACCCAAGACTTGAATCCATATTGAATGTTATGTAAGTGGCTAACAATCCCTGCAGAAGAGGAAGGAATCTGTTCAATGTAGTTGTCTGTAAGTTGAGCAGGGAGCTCCAGGTGTGCAGATTTCAAGAGTCATCATTTCATGCTGGGGTACCCATTTTCATGATGCTGCTTTTGAGTCATCCGCTTTCCTGTAAAGAACTCCTTACAGGCGTTCCACTGGTTGTTACAGTACAATCAGCAGTTCACTAAGCTGCTCTTGGGGGGTAACACTTCTTCCATCTGCCATCTGGGGAATACATATCTGTTCATGTCTCACCAGAAGAAGTTATATAACATATATCTTTCATGATGCATATGTTTAACATTTAAATATAAAAAGTTGACATCATCCAAATTTTTATTTTTCTATCCAAACCCAGTAGAATGCAAAAATTCAGAATCTATCCTAGAATCACAAAAATTAAAATTTGAATAGAAGCTATATGAAGGGAGCAAGTGTGTGCCCTGAAATAATGTTTCTGTTGATTTAAAGAAAAAAAGGATGCCAATTGTTTAATCCCAGTATTCGGGAGGCAAAGGCAGGCAGATCTCTGTGGGTTTGAGACCAGCCTGGTCTATAGACTGAGTTCCAGGACAGCCAGAGGTACAACAGAGAAACCCTGTCTCAAAAACTGAAAGAAAAAAAAATGGAAGAAAGACATCAATTTGCCAAAGAAGTCAAAGAACATTAAGAATTTCTACTTCACTGTAGTTTATGAATGAATGTATGAAAATTTTACTTTTTTTGAAAATAATACATACCTTAATTTTCTTCAGAAAAACTATATATCTTACTTATTAGATGGGATATATTTTTATTTTTTTCTTAAATACTTCCATAGCTTCAGTTCACAAAATTCTATCAAACATGGAAGAGGTGAATTAAATGAAGTCTTTTGATTGCTTTTTAAGTTAAGATTGTGAAAATAGTAGAAATAGAGAAGACTTTTGAATCAATACCTTATGATGATGCCTTAACAGTGGTTCTCAATCTGTGGGTTGTGACCCCTTTGGGGGTTGAATGACCCTTTCACAGTGGTCACTTAACACCATCTGAACATCAGATATTTCCATTACAATTCATAACAGTAGCAAAATTACAATTATGAAGTAGCAGCAAATATAATTTATGGCTGGGAGTCACCACAACATGAGAATCTGTATTAAAGGGTCACATCATTAGGAAGGTTGAGAACGACTGATCTAGAAGAAAGAAGCTTAAGTTAACCAAATATAATGAAACAATAATGTGGAAATGCTGATTACCTTGATTTGATCAGAATATATTATATGTGTGAGTGTGTGTGTGTGTGTGTGTGTGTGTGTGTGAGTAGCTATCACTCTGAGCTAATAAACCTATACAATTATTGAATGTTAACTAAAATCTTTTGAAACCATTATGATTGGAGCCAAGCGTGATGGTGTATACCTTTAATCCCAACAATTTGGAGACAGAGGTGGGTGGATCTCTGGGATTTTGAGAATAGCCTGGTCTAGATAGTGACTTTCAGGATGGCAAGGGCTATGCAAAGGGACCTTGTCTCAGAATGAATGATTGAATGAATGAATGAATTAATGAATTCTTGAAAATAATATTATTATGATGATTAGTGTCAATTTGTCAGGTTCTAGAACCATTTGGAAGAAAGACCCTTAAGCATTTCTGTGAAGAAGTTTATTTTAAGAATCAATTAAATTTTTCATGTGAATGCATGTGTGTATGCAGTTGTATATAGTACCAAAAGAAGCCAGAACATGGTGTGGGATCCCCTAAAGGTAGAAAGGCATCTGATTTGGGTGCTGGGAACTGAACTCATGTCCTCTGAAAGAGCATTAGGTTCAACTGTGGTGGAAAAACTCATCCTAATGTAGACAGCAGCACTATTGTGTGGGTTGTGTTTCTGAACTAAATACAAGAGAAAAGTGGTTAAGCATCACCATTCATTTTTCCCCACTTCCCGATTGCAGACCCAGTGTGACCAGCCATCCCAGTTTCCTGCCTCCATGCTTTCTCTTCATGATGAGTTTACCCCCAAGTGTGGCCAAATGGAACCCTGGCTTCTTTAAGCTTCTTTTGGTAGATACAGCATCAAAGCAATGAGAAATAACCAAAACAATGCCATGTAATGACAGACTAGTTCACATACAATTTCCCAGCAAAATAGTTTTTAGGAAATCCTATGAATAATACTATGTACGTTAAATGTTTAGTATATGGAGAATCATAAAAAATTAAAATAGTTAATTCCACAGGAAGACAGAAATATTAGTTAAAATATTTCCCCTGAAAATTTAGGATTCTTCTTTTAACTACAGGTATTTAAGGCTGCTGGGAAAAGCTGTGGCTTGAATATTGATTGTACTTTGATCATTTACCCAATATGAATACATTACATGTAGTATAGTTGTTCTCAGAGAATAAGAATTTTGTAAACAAAATGTGGTGCCCAAGGTTCAGCAACTAATTAATACCAATTATGGTTTGCAGGTTTCTTGAAGAAAGGAATTTAGTCAATAGACAAAGCGAGTTTAAGCAGAAGTTTATTTAGCAATGCTAAGCAAAGGAAACCCTCCACTGGAATGGGCTACTCTAAGGTGGACAGCAGCTCAATGGGTTCTGTCATGTAGATTTTTAAAGTCTTCATGAATATTTATAAAGTTGGTTGAATTTATTTCTGTAGTAATCTGTTTTCTCTCTCAAATCATGGTGGACCAAAGGGCTCTCCCTTTTAGGGTACTTTTTCCCATGTACCTCCAGCAAAGACCAAAAAAAAAAAAAAAGGTGGCAGACAAAATCAAAGCCACAATGCAGGTAATTATGTCAGTTCTGTTGAGGACACTTTGCTAGTACATACCTGGGAAATATGCCTTAATTTCTAGTATAACCTAATTATAGCTTCAAGGAAATATAATCGCAAAGGTCCTTCTTGCCACAAAGAGACATAGCTATCAAAATACAACTGCAGATTTTTTTCATTTATCTCATATCTGGCTCCTTGTTTATCATTTAGAAAAGAAACACAGAGAGATAGAATCTAGAGGAAATGACACTTAGGCACAGACCAAACCATGTTGTTGACTAAGATGACCCTCAAATGCCCCTCAAATTGACAGCATTTGAGACAAGTTTCCTCTTGACTGTAGGCCCTCATCTCTAGTTTGTTGATAGTATCGCCTTGAAGAAATTTTCATTTGTAAATTCTCCCCTTGACCCTTGAAAAACCCTGGATAGAGTCTCACAGTCTTTTCCTCTCTAATGTCTTTCTCAAGGACTTAGAAAGGATCTTCTGAAAAGTAAGCATCAGAAAAGGAATCTCAGTCTTGGAAAGAGAAAGGAGCCTATCTTACTTAGGGGCAGCAGTAGCAAACACAGACAATTCAGACATCAAAAGGGCATTTTCAACTTAAAGATAAATAACTCATGTGCTCAGCTCAGGTCATTGATCAACCTCCCCACTTGCATTCTCCAGCACTTTTCCACCATTTCTTCAGTCCTAAACTCTCCTTTCCTTTTGTTTTAGTAGAATTTAATTCAGAGAAAGGCTATTCTTGATATTGCAATAGCTTTAAAGGAAACCTTTCTTACCCATTTGATTTCTGTAGTGCAATTTTTACTTAGACAATGACGCCACAATGAGGGCAAAGAGCTGGAAACTGCAAGAAACAAAGGCATGTGTCAATAATGTCATCAAACCAATGTTTCTAAGTGCCCATTAGCAAGTGGCATCGCAGTTACAATCTCACTGTACCATAAGGCCTGGCCACAATTGCAGAGTTAAAAATGAGCCGTGGCTTGGGAGAATTCAGAGTTCAGTGCAAAACTCCTAAGTTTCTGTAGGTCTTGCAAACCAGTGGTCCAAGAAGCATATGTAAAACTCCAGTAGTCACAAGAATCACAGAAAGCTGTTGACAGAGCTGACACAGTGACAAGATCCAGTTATCAGAGAGAGTGTCACAGCAGAAATAGTTGCGTATGAACAGAGATGTCAAGTAGGTGGCATGGATTGTAAGTGACGGAAAGAATCATGGACCTTGACTATGCTTACCTCTTGATTAGGATGCTGTTACCATGGGGTGGGGCATAGAGGCTGGCATGCTCTTTGTCTCACATGCTTTGCACCACTTGGTGCTTCTAAAAATGGTGATATTATTATCTCCATTTGCCTGATAAGGAAATTTGGCTTCAAAGAGACCACACAGTCAGCAGAATGTGAATCTGACATTTACACTAAAGCTGTTTTTGAAAAGCCATATGCTTGTCTGATTAACCTTAGTGGTCTTCAGTTCTAGCTCGACATTAGAATTGCTTGGAGAGCTATTTAAAACATCAGTATCTGTATCCTGCTCCTAGAAACTCGGGTTTAAATGGTTTAGAGAAGGCTCATATTAGCATTTTTAAAAAGTAAAAATTCAAGTCAATCCTACTCAAGATGATTGTTCTATGGAGCCAATCTGGTGAACTGCTCCAGGATGATATTCTGTTTCCTTTCCTATATTTTCTGTGGCTGCAATAATAGCATAAATCAATATGGGAAGACAAAGGTGGCTCTTCACCACTTCCTAACCGCTAATTCACCTAAAAAAACATAGCATTCTGACTTCAGAATTTCCCATCCATTGAAACTGCAATAGGGTAACTCTATTAGCTTCTATCTGATACATCCAGTTTTTAAATACTCTACCATCCTGCATCATTAGGCACTGGAAAAAGAATTCCATTCGCACCTATACCCCTGCCTTTTTATAGGATATGTTACCTATTGACTTTCTCTGCTTATTGCATTGGATTTTCTTCCTTGATTCATTTGTGTTACTTCAGCCTTCTGTTCAGAGTTCTATCTGAAGATAGGACTCTACTTTTCCTACTAAATAGAGCTGTTGCACTCATGTATTCATCTAAGCCCATTCTCACATTATCATCTCCCTCCCTAAGAAAAAATTAACACCACTCTGACACCATCAATCCAATTGCTCTCTGTGTCCTCAATTTCAATATGTAGATGCCTTATGTGGAACACAGCCATCCGTTTTGTTGCAGACCAAGGATGACTGGACCTTCGATGTGTTGTTGCCCAGGATCCAGGGTTACTTTAGATACAGGACTTTCTCTATGCAATATGTAGGAGGCAGAACTAAGAGTAGTCACCTCCTTAGCTCCTGAGGGTGATGAGAACCTGCCATGCCTTTGAAGTTTATCTCCTAAGGCCCAGAGCATCAAGTCAAACAGGTTTCTAAGAATACTATTTTAATGGAATGTTAGGAAAATAGAAATTAGAGGAGCTATGTTCTCAAGGTCTTTTGCCTGCTTTCAGTTCCTGCATATACTTATTTTGTAAAATACAAACCGAATGTAAAATTGTTATAGCTATGGCTGTTGGGTTGTAGACCTTAACTGCATTTATTGTACTGCTACTAAATGTTGTATACAAAGTCTTTTTTTCTACTTTAAATATTTATGTAAAACTAATAGAGTGGCTCAGCAAGTGGATGTGCTTGCTGCCAATGCTGGCAACCTGAATTTTCTCGCAGGAATCCACACAGTAGAAGGAAGGAACTGACTTTTGCAAGGTGTCCTCTGATGTCCACATGTATACTGTGGTATTCACATGTACATATCATCTTTTTTCTCTTTCATTAAATAAATGAGTGAAAATGTGAAACAAATGAATATTTATGTTAAGAAGTATGTTGGGTTTTTTTTCCCAATTAGTGTACAGTATTTCTCCACTGTTTTCTCATTTTGAGATCACTCTAGTTAAATAAACCATACCAGTCTTAACAATGGCTATTCATTATGTGTATGTTCTGGGTTTATGGCAAATAAACTTTTCATTAAATTTCCTAGGCAAGATGCCTTAATCGCCGTTCCATGGCTGCGAAGATATACCAGGATCAAGGCAACTCTCATAAAAGAAACACTTAACTTTTAGGGATTTAGTCCATTTTCATCATGGCTGGAACATGGTGGTATACAGGCAGGCTCTGAAGTTTACTTGCTGATCCAGAGGTTGGAGTGGGGGGAGAAAGAGAGAGAGAGAGAGAGAGAGAGAGAGAGAGAGAGAGAGAGAGAGAGACTGGGCCTAGCTTGGGCTTTTAAAACTTCAAAGCCCATCCCAGGTGACACACTCTCTCCAACAAGCTCACACCTCCTAATCCTTCTAGTCCTTGCAGAGAGTACCATTGCCTGGTGACTAAACATTTAGCTATATGAGCCTATGGGGGCCATTCCTATCCAAACCACCGCACGAGGTAAAATACTTTGAAAGTCATAATTTTATTAGTTATTTAGATTTTTAATTTTTGTTTTGCTTTTGCTTTTTTTGAGACAATGTGTCCTTGCTGTCCTAGAACTCACTCTGTAGACCAGGCTGGGCTGCCTCTGCCTCTCAAGTACTGGGACTAAATCCATATGCCACCACCACCTGGCTCTATTTTTCTCTCTAATCCCTCCCCTCTGACATCTCCCATGTCCCCTAATATATTTTCTTTCATATTGATGCCTCCTTTTCTTATTATTATCACTATTGTTACACACACACACACACACACACACACGCACACGTCATGAATAACTAATAATTTGAAGATATATAAAGTTCATCAGCTGTTTCTGTAACTGAAGCCCAAATTTATATATGTGTTACAAGCACAGGAGGTATTTTCTCATTATTAAGTAAAAATTATGTGAATGGATGCACCATTTCATTTATAATAAACAGCAAATTCTTTGCAATTTATATTAAGTCAAAAATCCTATTAGTAAGTAATCATTCTATTACTGAATATATTAATATTAACTTTGGCATATTAAAATCATCTCCCCAGTGTTATATTTTTAAATCAATTCCTGTCATTTATTTCTTTGTTTACAAATTAATATTCATACTGTGCATACTGGGTATTGTGGATGCAATAGTGCTCAATAGATTTCCCTCTTTACTTCATGAATTCAATACAAAACATCATTTTCTCTGTGTGCCATGTAAGGCTTACACAAACGTGCCTGTGAACTACAGAATTCTCCAGTATCTTATAATTTTTTTTTTCTATTTCCCATCCCAAGCTAAGCTCTAAACTGAAAGCTTCAGGTAAGATGATTTGTGACCTAATTTATGATTGAAAATCTTGGTCAAGAATTGAAATACATTACCTGTCTCAATATTAATCTTATTTACTGGTAGTTCATGAGACCCAGGACTTTTCAAGGACAATTCATAGGTAGAGATAGTCCTGTATCCAAGTGGATATGACATTGTTGAGTTAAGAATGGATTGTCCTTGTCCTTACCAAGAGGAAACACAGTCTAGTCTATAAAGTGAAAAGTCTCAAGATCAATGTCATTCACTGGTGCTCTTCAGTTGTATTTGTGCAAAACAGTATAATAAAACATTAAAAGTATCTATCACAGACTAGTTCTGGCTATTATCACAAGTTGGGCACTTAGCTAGTGCCTCTCAAGACTTCTATTTATTTTTACAGACTTTACCCAGACTACTACAATGCGATGTCCGTTTATCCCCAAGAGTCTATGAGCTGCAGAAATGCCAATAGAAATAGAAAGGCCTGTAGCTATCATCACAAATTTTTGCCTTGCTTATCTAGGAATGGGATTCAGTTGAAATTTATAGTCTTCTATGTCCATTCCTCTTTTAATATTTCCTCACTGGTAATATATATCAGTTGTTAATATTGAAAAAATTGTAGTTTGATATCAGACCAAACATTAGCAGTAGAGTAAATTAAGTCAATGTGTTTTAGGAGTACAGAGATTGCATGCTGTTCCCATGTATTTATAGCAAGAATTTTATAGTTGTGTGTTAAGTGAATAAAATGGCAGCTCGTTCAATGGCTCAAACAAAAGAGACACGAGAAGTTCTATGCTCCTAGTTTACTAGACAGAATGCTTCCATGGCTAAGGTCATGATTGTTGGAGAAGTTTATTTCTAGTTACATTTATAACAGTTTTGTTCATTGTTGGGGGAAGGACTGCCTAAGCCTTGGAAGTGTGCATAATCTGCAAATGTTGGCTTTATGTAAATCTGTGAATAAGATGTTACCTTCTCCTGATCTGTACCTGCTCACTGCTCTCTGGCAGAGCCATTGTGGAAGAGGGCAGTTGCTGTGGAGGAATTCTTATAGTCCTCCTCTTCCATAGTCTCCAACAAGAAGAGAACACTTCCCTTAGGCCTTGAGTTCCCCCAGCATAAAGGTGACATAGCTAGGTTGTTAAAGGGTTGTGGGATCCTCTTGGGTTCCCTACCCCCACTGTAAAGGTGACATAATTTGCCTGCTGCAGGATTGTGAGATGAGACTAGGCTACAGGTTTCCTTCATTATGAAAATAGGTCTTTGGATGAGGAGGCAGAGTTTTTGTATCAGTGGAACACCTGAGGAGCTTCTGTATAATAAAAACATCTGAGATCAGGCAATTGGGGTTCCACTGTCCGGAGTAGCACCTGCCATGACAGATGGTTCCCTCTGATGAGATCTGTCAGGGATTTCATCTATGAAAGCTCACATAGTAGCTAAATGCATGGTGTTCTCTGGGAGAAGATGCATATTTAGAGACCACTATCTACAGAAAAAGCAACAACAAGTATTTGTACTTCTTATCTATCAACATACTGCCTCTCCTAAACGAGCACCCTGAACAATGCAGAAGTGAGAGACCAGTGCCTCTTGGTTTCTTGATGTTCTTCACAGAATATTTCTTGAGCAATGTAGATATGTGATGGGGTAGCTAAGAGCATTGGACAACATAGAATCTTTTTTGTGTTTCCTATCAGCCAAGAAATCTCCAGGAATTCATTTTACCTTTCGTATTCTTGTTTCCCCCCCCCTTTAAGCTATAAAGTAAAAATAGTAATATCAAGCCATAAAAGCTGACAGAATTTATTGAGCTGTCATATGCAAAGAAGTGAGCTCTATATCTTATATACAATAAATATTCTCCTAGTAGTTAAATTGCAAGCATTTTTATACTCTTTACTGATTTTATTTTCTTTAGAAAGTAATATTGTTTGGAGAGCAGAGAATGAGTCACTTTATCTTAATATCCTAAATTATAGCTTCCTTTCTGTCAGTACTATATTCTTCATTTCTAATAACCTTATTAAAATGTTTCTCTCATTCGAAGTACATGATTTTGTAAGTTCAAAGGTTCGCATGAAGTTGCTTCTTTGATATCTGTTCATTTCCCTCTGGCATTTCTGTTGTGGAATATATTCAATGGTCAAAGGAAAACTTTAACCACACTTCATCTGCAATTTTTTTCCTCTTTCAGAATTGCTAGCTTTCTCCCTGGTGTTCTTGCAAACAACCTACTGTATCTTTTATGATATTTTATGATATTTGGTCATTTGTATGCAAATCTCTCTCCTTTGATCCCATGTGAGCTCCTCCTTGAGGGAGGAGAGCATGGCTTATTTGTTCATATTAGGTGTAACAAGGAGAGAGAAAGCTTTAAAACATAGGCTTTGGGAAAAAAATACCGGGAATCGTTCTGGCCCAGTGATGTCAGTTGTATTAGGAGAAGCAATGAAGACAGAAAAAAAAAAAAATGGATGGAGATGATATTTTGATTTTCTGAGGAAACACAACAATAAAAAATTAATGACATTTGAAAGTCCCCTCTTAGTATCATAGTTTCTAGCACCAGTTTTTGACAGCTGTGTTAGGACACATATTTGATACAGATATTTTCCCAAAGTCTGTCCATGTCAAATTATGAAAGTCAGTAAGTGGTCCTCTTAATTCCTATCATTTCTTATCGTCTTATCATAAGAGAAAGATACTTATAGTCACTAAAGAGCATTCACTAATCAAGATGCTAATGATTATGTTGTATTTTGATCGCACTTTTAAATTCTCAGGATATAACAATAAGTTCACTTAAAATGTAAGTTATATTTCTAAAATACAAGAAAGATAAACAGTTGTAATTACCACAAAAATGTCACAATCACAGTCTGGTTAATGTTATCCATGACAGATGCTTAAATATATTTAATTCATTATGGCTAATACATACACACACAAATTTTATCGTTCTAGAAACTTAGTTTTAAAACAATTACTTGTGTTATTGCCAGTTATACATGTACTTTGCTTAGGTAAGTGTGATCTTTTGGGGGAAATATTAAGGGAAATATTGACTTTAGAGAAAGTCAAGCAGCCATTCCAAGAAGCCCATCCCTTCAGATTCTGAGAAAACAGAGCATATGATTTTTAAATGCAGCTCTGTATTAGTGCAGCCATCCTTCTAGAACAGAGTGATAGCCGAATAGGAAGTAGGGAAGTGACTAATTCTCTATTTCTTCTAAAAACAATATTTAGACCACAGTTTACATAAACATGCAAAGATAACTATAAATAAAACTGTCTCTTAATTTTAAGGAAAATAAGCCCTCACCCCAAGTCCATAGCAGGGGTGGAACAAAATGAACCACACATCATTCGGAAAATTAGTGACTTACAGTAGATGATTGTTTCTGATAAATTTTAATGGGAATAAAATTTCTGTGATTAAATTACCATAAATTTTTTTTTGTGCTTAGAAAGAACTTTTCATGCCTCATATTCAAAGCACATCACTGCATTTCACTTCTGAAGCTTAAGGCAGTGGTTCTCAACCTTTCTAACGCTGCAGCCTTTTAATACAGTTCCTCCTGTTGTGGCGACCTACAACCATAACTTTTGTTTCTAATTCATAACTGTAATTTTGCTATTGTGTTGAATCATAATGTAAGTATCTGATATGCAAATGATGTGACACAACCCCTGTGAGAATGTTGTTTGACCCACAAAGGGGTCAAAACCTACAGGTTGAGAACTGCTACATTAAGGGCATCTATTAAGATATGGAACTTATAAGGTAACTATTTTTATTTCAAGAGAATTCAGAATATTTTACTTATTGAAATATTTAGAAAGAAAATTGGTTTCATTTCAGACCGTTATTCTTAACTTCAATTACTGTATCTCTGGTTATTTTTAAATTATTATAATGAGTAAATGTTTATGAATTTTCTATAAACAAATGTTGGTTTTAGAATGTTTAAATAAACTATCGATTCTACATTTTTCCGTAGCATCTAAATTTTTTAAAGTAATACTGCAAAAATAACCCCTTATTACTATTATTTTCCAACAATACTCAAGAAACATAACACTTATAGCAAAAGGGGATAATTGACAATATAATTCTTTTTCAGTTTGAGAACAAAGAATAAAGGAAATAAAAAATGTCAAGCCCAAATGTGATCAATATAAAACTATCTATATGAGTAATTATTTCAAATGTCAATGGTCTAAATACACCAACTACAGGACAGAATTTGCCAGCATATACCACAAAAGAAGACCCAACTAAATGTTCAAAGCAAAAAAACCCACCTTCCATACAAAAGCACATATAAACAAAAACAAAAGCAGAGGCAGTTATTTGATGCTAACACTAGTCAGATGTGGTGAGCCCTTCAGACTCTGGACCTAGACCCTGCTGTGAGCCTCTGGCTAAAATTGCTTAGTTCCTTTATTGGGAGATCTTTTGAGCATAACTGAGTCCCAAAATATTATAACTGCCCGCGAGAGGCTGGTTTCGGGGAAGTCAAGGTTATCTGAAGGAGTGTCCTTTCTCCAGCTGAACATTCAGCCTTATCATGTGAGACTATTGTCCTAGATGAGCATCTAACCCCACCTAGAGAAGCTACTTCTCTGGGTAAACAATTAGCTTCCCTGAGACAGGTTACCTCCCAGGATAAACATCTTGCTCCAGCAGAGAAAAGGAAAGTCTCAACGTTTAGGACTAACTAGAGAACGAAATGTTTTACTCACGTGACTGATATGCTGTGTTCTTTGTGATCCTTATCTTTGTAACTGCTGTAGCCCCTTGAGGGAAGGGGTATAAAAACTGAGAGAAAAATTAAACGTTAGCTCCATTCCATCTGAGCTCAATGATGCTGTGTGTGTCTGGTCTATTCCCTTCCCTTCTTGTCTCTTCTTCCCTCTCCTCATAAGGCCCTTCAGTCCCACTCTCCATCCAGGTACTTACCGACTTGCCAGGCCGGCCCTGGCAGTCAGAAAAAAATAAACTATATTAATGTCAGATAGAACAGATTCCATAGCATGAAAGTTACTAGGAATAAGGAACACTATGCAAGATAAACAATCAATACTTCAAAAAATATATATAACAGTCTGTAATGTCTGTGCACCTAAAAACAGAACACCAAAATATAAGTAAAACCCTTTAAAATGATAGTTACAGCTATCTCAAAACTTCGTTATTTGAAGTCAAAATAAAGTAAAAAACAATCCGGTTGAAAGCAAAATTTCCAGCAATCAAGTGGATAAAACTGACAGCTACTGACTATTGCATCCAAATTACATATTCTTCTCAAGTTCGCATAGAAAATTTCACTAAGAAATCTCAAACCAAAGGTTCTAAAGCAACCCAAACACATTTTAGATTACTGAAACCATTCTATTTGTGCTCTACAAAGCACAGTGGAATTTAACAATAAATCTATAATAGAAAAAAATGTCCCCCCAAAGTGTACTTCCAAATAACATATGGACTAAAGAAGAAATCTTAGGAGAAGCTTATAAATATTTTGAACTCTATGAAGATGAAAACACAATACAGCAAATTGTGTGGGATGCAATTATGACAATGCTTAGGCAGATATTACCAGCTTTGAACTTGTACTTCAGAATGGACAAAGGGGCTAAAGTCAATTATCTAATCTTCTTCCCTCTAAGGAAACTAAGAAAAGAATAGTAAATTTAACCCACATAGGCAGAAGAAAGGAAATAATAAAAATTACACCAGAAATAAGTGAAATGGAAACTGGGAAACAAAAAGAGAAAATAAATTAAACCAAAGACCAGTTGTTTTTTAAAGATCTATAAAGTGAACAAGTCTCTAGCAAGTCAGAGATACAAGACAGTAATACATTAGAAATACATAGAAATAAAAGGGGGGGGCACAACTAATGATCTTAAACTAAAATGTTAATAAAAGAATGCTATTCATGTATCTATGCTCACAATTTTACAACCTAGATTAAACTGAACATCTTTTTATCAAACTCAGACAAGAAAAAATACACTATACAAATAGGGCTGTACCTAGTAAATAAATAAAAGTAATGAACAACAACCTTACAAAACGTAAAGCATTGTACCCACATGAGTTTACCAGTAAATTCTGATAAAAATCTAAAGAAGAAATTGTATCAATTTTCCACAATCTCTTGCAGAAGAATGAACTGGAGAGAAATCTTCCCAGCTCCTTCCTCTAGGCTAGCCCTAGACCAAATACTAATCTTTATAAGAAAACTATAGACCTATACTTCTGATTGGCATCTATGAAAAATCCTCAAAAATTAGCAAACCACACCCCAAATCCATTAAAATAATTATACAGCATAACTAAATGGCACTGTGAGGACCAGTGCCCCCTAACCATGATGGGACTGACCTCAGCTCTCCACTTACCCCTAATGTCCTCACTCTTCCAGAAGCTCCTTGTTTCCCCACAAGATTTAATGAGCCATCCAGTGTTCAGATACTGGCCAATCAGAGATCCCCTAGCCACTCTGTTTCCTTTAAAAGGCCCATGCACCTGCATTTGGTTGTTGCCATTTTGAAAAGTGGATGACCTCCCCCACATGCTGGTTCATTCTGCAGAATAAACACGCTCTTGGGCTTCACATACGTGGTCTCTGTGGTCTTTTGGAATGATTCTCAGATCCATGAGGACTTATCTGAAGTAAGTAAGTTTTGTTTTTGTTTTTGTTTTGTTTTTATATTAGTCAGTCAGATTTTGTGACCTATGCCATTGAAGGGCAAACCCAAAAAATCATACCCTTTAGTTCCTATTCAACAAATCAAAAACATATTTCCACACCACCTAATCATGCTGTTTATAGTGATTTTTTGCATCCTTATTTTCCAAGTGTGAAAGTGCCTGGTATGTCCATCAAAAGGTGAGTGATATATCAACTGTGCTACCCCCAAAGGAATATTATACACCAATAAGAAAAAAAAAAGGTGCTTGAAATCTAAATGAATACCATTAAGGGAAAATAGTCCCATCTAAAAGGGCCACATACTCCATTACCCAGTTAGATAATATTCTAGGAAGGGTAAAATAATGGAGAAAAATTCATAGTTACTGAAGGTTAGTTTGAGGCATGTTTAAAAGGAAGGAATTTACAAAGTTATTAAGACTTTAAAACAGTTATGTATGATACTAAAATGGTGGCTATATCATTACACACATTTTCCCTAACACTTGAAATGTAGAATACCAACAGTGAACTCTAGCACATGTGATGGACTTTGGGCCTATGTAGGGTCACTGAATGCTGTGAGGAGGCCCACTGTGGAGGACCTTGTATGTGTATGCAGACAGCTTCTACACAACATTTTCTGTAGTTTCTCTTATTTGCTTGTGAGCCTCAATATGCTCTAAGAAATAAAAATTAATGTTCATTAATAAGTACTTTTTATTTTCTATATAGGCTTGTACCATTGAATCAGAAATGTTATTAAAATAAATGCAAGAAAATTGAAAACAGTGGCTTTAATTTACACATACAAATATTCTACTGATAAGCCCAGCGCCCTAGTGGTAAAGGCACTGACCTCTCCTCTGTTTAATGTTAAGTACTCATTTTCCCAGAAACCTCTGTTTAATGTCAAGTACTTATTTTCCCAGAAACCTCTGTTTACCCCAAAACCCATGTTTCCTTGAAACATTTAGCATGCCAATCCAGTGCCTGGGTTCTGACCAATCAGAGAGATCCCCTGCTCCCTTTAAAATCTCATGCACACTTTCTCAGTCCTGGGCCATCTTGCATGGTGCCAGACCTAAGCATGGTGGTTTGCTCTGCAGAATAAAAGTCCCTTTGCTTTTTACATACGATTGTGGACTCCTGGTATTTTGGGGACCTAGATATCTGGGCATGCCACTACTTACCAGGTAAGATATAAAAAAAGATGTGTATTCACGTTATTATTCTCTAAGTAGTTTGCAGACATTTTATTCATAGGACATTAACAACTGTAAAACTGATGTCTCAAGTTGTATATACTTAATGTATTTGACACCAAAAATTTAAAAGTATTATAAATTAGCGGAGTCCAAAAAAAAAACCCCTTAGTTTGCCAACGTTTAATATGCTTTAAATGTTGAAGATATCATTGCTGTGTGCTGAAGACAAAATCAGTGGATGTATCATGAGCCAATGGTCAATGCTATCTTCACAACACTGATGTTGGAAACCTGTGTCTTGCTTTTGCACACTGTTAATGGCAAAGGGAAAGTACTTTTTTCTTGTTATGTTCTTAATTTATTATGTTATGTTGTTAGGGCAAGCCGGGCGGGTTTCTAAGGAACCACGAGACACGAATCGCTGCAACATACATGAGGCATTTATTGATTACCGTGCGCGTCCGGGTCCCACCTATCCCACGCAGGAGATGAGCATGGCGGGCTCCGATCCCTTCCCCCCCAGCCCTTTTATGGGGTTCAGAGGAAAGGGGTCTGGGGATGGGAGCTCGTGCAGCTTTGATTGGCTCAGAGCTCTCTGTTAAACTCATTGGTTGGGAGTTTTGCGCGTGGGATCCAGGGGGGGCGTGGTCAACCTGTGCCCTTGGACTAGCCGTCCTGGAGACAGGGTGGCTCCTGGTATGCTGGGGAAGGATGAATCCTGCTGATAAGCTTAATGGTCATTTCCCTGTGGGTGGGGAGGAGACTGGAGAGTACTGTTAATGGCTGTACTTGGGAAGGCATTTCTCAATAGGAGGCATTTCCCCCTATACGTGGCTCTTAAATCCTTTCAATGTTATTAATTTATTATTATGTTCTTAATTATGTTATGTTCTTAATTAATTCTTAAGAAAATTCTAGGGATTTTTCTCATTTTTGAGATTTATTTATCTTAATGTCCTGTGTATGAGTGTTTTGCCTACATGTATGTGTTTACCACCTGTGTGTAGTGCCTACAGAAATGAGAAGAGGAAGATAGATAACCTGGAACTGGAGTCTAGTTGTTAGCTGCCACGTGGGCACTGGGAATTGGACCCAGGTTGGTTCTTTGCAAGAGTAGCAAGTGCTTTTAGTCCCAGGCCAGTGCTCCAGCTCCAGGATCTTGTCTTAACATTATATTTTCATAAACTTAGATTCTAGCATAATTAATACATATTATATAAATATTTATGCATATATATATTCTATAGAACAAGATTTGGAAAGCCGTGCATTAGAATAAAAATTCTTCTGAATAACAGAATGTTCTACTAACAGACCCTAAGTGAAACAAAAATATCTTCCTTTAAAATCGCAAACATTGACAAAAATGTCTTTTTTTCTCCTAAAAATCACTTGAAATAATATATACTTGTTGGAGTCCTTGCAAATGAACTGCGAGGGGCAAGATGGAAACCCATTTCAGAATGACTAGTTAGCCAGGCTGTTTGAAACTTCTGGAGTCTAACCCCCAAGCAGTTTGTTTTCGACATATTTCAATACAGTGCAGCTTTTGGGAAAGGTTTTCTGGTGATAATTTTCACAATAAAGCTTAGGGCGTGACTGTATAAAAACTCCTTTGCAAAACACATTCTTTTGCAAAGGACCTCTTCCACAAGAATGGGTTCTATTGACTGAGAAACAATACTCAGGATCTAAGGGTCTATGGGGAAAGGGTTGGTGATAAGCATAATAGTAGAGCTCTTTTGCAAAGTACACAGGCCTCTTTCATAAAGATGGCTTTTATTGACCCAGAACCAATGCTCAGGAGTCTAGGAGATCTGGTTGAAACCTGACTCTATGGAACAGCAAAGACACCAGGTTATTAACACAGTCATTCTCAGCTTTCTGGATGGAAAATAGGTATGGACATCCCTTCCATTGAAGACAAAAGTCTGTGTGAATAACATTCCTGGTTTCTCTAATGTTTATCTGTGAGCAAGTGGACCTCAGGCCTTCTACACATGCTATACACTATACTATACGAGATGGCTCCATAGTTAAGAATATACACTGCTCTTGCAGAGGACTTAGGTTCAGTGGATCATAATCACCAGTAACTCCATCATTAAAGAATCTGAGGTCCTCTCCTGTCCTCCTTGGGCAACTGCACACACAGCATACACTAACACAGATATGCAAGCATACACATACATTAAAACTTATATTAAATAATACATGCTATATTGATTCAAAACTGTTCATCTCATATATTATATATATACATGTATATGTATATATAAAAGAAATGTTATAATCGGAATAAATTATTTCTAGCTCACTCTGTTGGGTTTGAGAAATAACTCAAGTAGACACTGGGATATACATATGGCCATTTAAAGCAGTGTATTTCTGCAGAACACATACTAACATATTAGGATCAACCAATTAAAAAACAAAAACAAAAACAAACATGGTGACACCAAATGTGGGGGCAGGTGCTAGGGGTAAGTGAAACAGCAGTTGCTAGGAGGATTGGTCAGGACTTGAGTACTGGATTGGCTATCATATCTCAGGAGGAAGCAAGGGCTTCTGAGAAAGTATGTACTTGACAGTAAGCAGAGAGGCAAGGCCAGTGCCACCCACCACTAGGGGTGCGGATCCTCTCAACTCCATTTGGGTTTCAGATTGGTGGTTTGAGCTTCCAAAATCTCTAACATGATATATCATGATACCCCTCTCTCTATAAAATTATCCTGGACAGAATATTTTCTCCAAAAAGAAAAGAATCGTGAATTATGACCTATATTTACAGCAACACTCAGATTTATTTTCATTTGGATTATTTTTAAAGTTAATTTCTTTAAAATGCTCAAGTCATAGGGCTGGAGAAATGGTTTAAAGGTAAGTGTGAAAACTGTTCTTCCAGAGGACTCAGGTTTGGTTCCCAGCATCCACTGCTCACAACCACCTGCAAGTCCAGCTCCAGGGAATCTGATACTATTGGTTTCCATGAATACCTGCACTCAGTGCATGTATGAACACCCACAGGCACACATACATACACATAATTAAAAATGAATTTAAAGTATTCAAACTGTGACAGCAGAAAATTACAATACTGATTCAATATGAATTAGTTTTAGAACTTACAGACAGCATCCTTCAAGGAAAAGGTAGAGCAGGAAAGAGGAGTGTGGCCACAAGTCCAAACAGATTGAAGATTACTGTGAAATCTTCAGAGGCTACAACATGAATCTATGGCCAATGTCTGAATTTATTGGACACAGTCATCAAAACATGCCATGCTCTGTACCTTCCAATGCTGCAATAAATAGACTTCTTCACTATTATAAAATTTCAATTACTGAAACAAAAACTCCAATTTTATAATAAAGGTATGTCAATACTTGTTAGAGTGTGGTTTCATATAAATGTTGGTTATTGATATGAGTATATAAAAAGCTAGCTATGGACAAAAAAATCAATATAAAATTGCACTGTATAAAGAGGAGCAGTAACTTAGAAATATGGTTGATTTTTATTTTCTACATCATTTGCTTTGCCTTTTTCTGTGGTTTAGGTTCTTTTTTTTTTGTATTATGGTTACTTAAAGATATCATAATTTAAATAATCCAGTGCTGCAACAGATAGCACCTTGTAAAAGGAAATCAACAGGTAGGCACTAACAGCTTAGCTGTCTGAATTTTCTCTAGAAGAACTTCAAGGAATCAGAAAAGGTAGTTAACAGAGGAAACATGGATGACACAGAATAGGGAAGGAGCAGGCATGAACTTGGTTTCTTTCCCTTAAAGTAAACTGTAAATCCCAAATCCTGTGAGAATAAAACCACCACAATTTGAACCAAATTTGAAGCAAGCGAGCTTTAATTAAATACTTGCTAGGGAGAAGGGATCTAACCAGGACCATTCTGAAGTACCCATGGAGTGAACCTACCACCTCCAGACCTCTCACAGAATGGTGCAGAATCACATGGCACACGTGCTTAAAAAGACAACTCATAAGGCTACACACTTCCCACCAGGTCCAATCAGTGGCAAGCATCTATCCTGATGTACTTCCTGTCTGGGTTCTCTCCCACTTACAAATGACCAGGCACATCCTGTGTATTTGGAGCATATCTGGTGCAGGGGAGTCAATTAGAGATCTAGACACTCCCTACCCAACAATCTGAGAGGTTGTGTCTTTGGACAAGGGAGATTCAAGACTATCTCACCTGAACAGCCTCACCTAGCATTCCAGGAGGTTGTCTGCTTTTCTTTTAAAGATATCTTAGGCACAGTAGCTAAAATTTAAAATATAACTTTTGCTCTTACAAAATGGCACTCATTGGGTTGAATGCTCTGAACTTAAAATGACTGCACAAATTTACTGGAAGCATGAAAACAATGGGGCTCTAACAGCTTGTGTGTCAGAGTCTTTCACAACACCCTGATTCCTGGAAAAGGCACAACATGGAGCCATCTACAAGGCTTGCTCGACGTAGAGTGACCTATATGTTTTCTTAGAAGCTTGTAAATTATTCTGAGTGGAAAGTACAGGGTATGGAACTTGCAATTTGGATCGTCTTGAGGAAGCTCTATTTTGGTCAGTGTGTCTTATTTTTCAGGTAGCTTTCAGAAAGACCTTCCTGTAGGCTGCTTTGCTAAATGTTCTTAATGCCATCTGCTGCAGGCTTCCGGCTACTGTAGTAAGTACTCCAGTTTTATCAGTGTTTATGAAGGTTGGAACTGACCTCATAGCTGTTCCACAACTTACATGTGGAAAATCACCACACGGTAATAGATTCTGACAAAAAAAAGTCCTGAATGTATTGTAGAAATGGTGAGCAATCACCATTCGCTCAGTGATTTTTTTTTTTTTTACATTAAACTGTACCTTTAATGAATTCCATTCTCTCTGCATTCAGAATGTGTGTGTGTAAGCAATTTATCTAGTAGGTGATTTCACATTACCTTCATCGCTTCTACAGTGAAGGTAATGTCTTTCAGCTTGTTTAAACAAGTAATTAACCTCTTGTATTTGGCAGCAGCAAAAATAACTCACTGGAACTGGTAACGAATCTTATGGAGGGATAATCACATAGCTTAATTAATTAAAGGGCTCTTTTTCACTTAAGAAAAAGAAATGGGACAGATATAGAAAGACATTAAAAAGCAGATGAACCCATTACTCAGAAAAGAATTTCCCAAGATTTGAGAAACAGCTTATTGCTTAAAAACTCCTGCCACCAAGCCTAACAATCTGATTTGGATCATCAAGATCCACATGGTGAAAGGAGAGAACCAAGTTCTTCAAGTAGTTGACCTACAACCCCTTATTCTTGCCATAGCACCCACCCACATATATACATATACACACATGCACAATATATAAAATATATATAAAATGTAATTTTAAAATGAAATAAAAGTATCTGTGTATCAGATAACTGAAGAGGATTGCCCCTATCTGTATCTCTTAAATGAGCAAGAAACATTGCTATAAGCACTTTATCTGGCTTTTCTCCATAATCATTGCCTTTCCTTCACCCTCACCAGAGACCACTCTCATCTGCCAGATAACTGGAATATTCAAGAATTCTGTTCCCTAGAGTGTCATAAAAACTTAGCCCTCTAAAAAGTACAGAAGCCATTTGCTTAATATTGGAAATGAAGCAGACTGTATAATAATACAAAAGGTGTTTAATTATGTATAAAACAAATCACAGTTGCAAAATCAAAAGAAATTAGCAGCATTCAAGTGAGAGACTTCCAGGTCTAATATGATCAAAAGCAGGCAGTACATTGTAAAAATATTTAGTATAAAAGACTCTTAAAAACCAGTCATTTCTAAAATAATCACAATGCAAATAATGTTTAGATTCATCTTTTTTCTAAATTTCATTTTATTCAGTTATTTATTAGTGTGCAATGCGTGTGCATGTGTGCGCGTGTGCACAAACATGTGAGTGTCATTCACCAGACAACTCACAGAAGTCAGTTCTCTCCTTCCACCATGTGAAACCAGAATTGAATACACGGCATCACTCTTGGCAACACGCAACTTGCCTCCTGTGGCATCTGGCTAGCCTTTGACTTTTCTTTTATATACACTAAAAATATGTATTAATATATATACAACACAGAAACCCACAGTGTGTCATTCAACTATTAAGTACATTTCTTCCTAAGGATTCTTGTCATCTACTGTAAGGCTATTAGGAAAAGAGCATTTCTCCCAGAATGTTCTGAAACCCACTTTGTTTCTTTTTAAGACCCCATATTTAGGAATACTAAAATAAAACTATTAAGAATAGGCTACAGAAAGGGCTCAGCAGTTAAGAATAGCTGCTCTTGTAGAAAACTCAAGATTGGCTTAGGCAGCTAACAACCTCTTGTAACTTCAGTTCCAGGGGATCTGACATCTTCTTCTGGCCCCCATGGGGACACACACACACACACACACACACACACACACACACACATTCACACATGCATACACACATACACAGACTCATGCACACAGTCACACACACATAAAAATACATATTTAAAAGAAACAATTAGAAAATTACTGTACACTGTTCTAAATATCCTTTCTTTCAAGTTCCTTGAAGTGTCCAAGGCTTCATCTTCTTCTTGCCACTCTTATGTATCCAAATAATCTGATAAATTTGCATTTTATCTCATGTAAATCTATATAGTAAGATTTAGCCATATGGATGGAGTAATGTCTTCAGACCATCCATATTCAGAGGACAAACAGCCACATCTGTGCAATTGGCCAGTCAGCTCATTCTTACTTACATGTCTTGAAACTATTACTTATTCAGATGTGTCCACTTGATGTTATTTAAGCTACCATTGTTCTTGAGAAAGAGATAGTGAAACTGATGAAGAATTCAATCCACTGTACTCCATAACTCATGCCTTTAAAGAATATATGTCAGCTACTTTATAAATCAGTAGTATCAGACCAGAACATCACAAGGGTTCCCGAGAAGTCCTTTTCCTACTATGATCAAAGTCACAGTTGAGAGTAAACAATTTTTAATTGTTTAGTTTAGTTTCCTTTCTGAGCTTTACCTTAATACTGAGACTCTCCTCAACTGCCTCTGTCACGACATACTTACTATCTTGTCTAAAACTTATGTATATTACCCAAAAGCATTTTTGTTATTTTTTATAGGATCTATCTTACCATTCACTCTTTCTTTCCTTCCTCACTGGTCTCCATATGCCTCGCCTTTCAAACACCCTCCACCTACACAGCCTGCCAATGCCCTTCTCAAAATCCTCTTTCACCTTTCAGAAATAGGAGCAGGGTATCCCAGAAGTCTTCCAAACAGAAAAGAAAGAAGGTCAAGAAATAAATTTATTCTGGTGAATGCAGGTAAAATTTTGAGGAGTAAGTTAGGATGAAGTAGAAATAAGTTTGGGATTTTGCTGTGATTGAAGGATCCATTGACTGTTTTCATGCTGATAATGGTCCAACAAAGCCAAAGGACCTTAGAGAAACCAGAGTGATCACAGGAACAAACTGCTTCTCAGAGTCTTTTTAGTGTTTTAACTAACATAAAATATAAACATCTATCAGGATAAATGTGAAAATGCAGTCCCAGGGCTGTATTAGAGCTGATCTTTATTCATCTCTTACAATTTAAACTGGAGTTTGATCTTGCAAAAGCACACACTCGGTTCTACCCTCAAGGTTTCACAAGTCTGAATCTCTAACCCTTGGATAGAAGGTGGGCTTCTCAAAAAAGATGTAAGTCTGTGGCAAGATAAGCATTCTCTATGTATTAAACCAAGGATGCCCACCACTTTACACATCAAGAGTGAGACAGATCATTTGTTGTAGTTAGCTGCTGTGGCTCCTCACCAAGGAGACAAGGAGGCATTCTCATACTTGAGACCCTGCCAGACTTCAGCAGAAGTAACCACTATCCTGGCCAGCACCATACTGGACAGCGGAACCCTGAGCATCCCAGCTCAGGTGTTTTTATTGATACAGAACTCCTCAGGTGTTCTATTGATAACACATGCATATCCTTAGCAATCAAACACCCCTCACATAAATCTAACACCTGCAAACAATAAAAATTCCAAGGTCTAGGCAGCCCTTCACCCAACAGTATACAATCATTTTATACATAACTAAAACAAACAAACAAAAACCTTCTACAACAATTCCCCTTTTCTGTATAAGCCAATCAAGAAAATTGCTTTATCTCTACAACACAATTTAACACTACACCAGCAAAACCATTTACAAGAGGAACAATCACAGAGACAGGACCAAATGAAACTGATCATCTATCAAGTGTTTCACAATGTATTTGGATAGCAGAAAAACATTATCAATGTCCGATTATTTACTCATGATCTGGACTCCTCCAAAGGGCTTAGGTCACTTCTCTGTCTCTGCCTTCTGCAGAACACATAGGTTATCCTCCAGGTTCTGACTGGCTCACTTTCCTGGTGCTGCTGTTCTTGGTGGTCATACCATGGTACTGGCATCTCAAAAACTGCTGGAAGCCCTTGCTGCAACTGGGATGCACTTTCACCAATAGCCTCTCCTGGGCTCTCTTCATGTGCCAAGCCTCAAATTCTTTATATGAACCCTTCAATCTACTGGTAGGCTGCACCTTCACCAATGGCCTCTCATAGCCTCTCACAGTGCCAAGCTTCAGCAGCTCTCCATGACCTCTTCATGCCTTCCAAACCAGCAACACCTGGTTGACTCCTAGTACGGCTACTAGCATGAGATACAACTTTGGTCAGTTCTGGAAGATAGCTTCTGTGTGCTGAATCTCAAGAGAACACTTTCCAGATTTTAATATAGAGCCTGGTTTGCAGGGAAAATAACTGGTCAGTTTGTCTGCAGGAGGGATTCCCTCATGAATAGAGTTCTCATCTCCATCACCAGTATCTGGACTGCTCGTAAACAGTTTTCAACAACAACAACAACAACAAAAACTGATCAGTGGGTTTTGTTTTGTTTTGTTTAGTTTTGTTTTCTCCAAGCTGTGGCTTCTAAAACAGCAGGGCATCCTGGGCCCATGGGAAGAAGATTCTCTGGTTGAGGTGTTCTGGCAGTTTGGCATTCTTTCTCACCACCATTGTGGGGAAACATATACCCTTCTTCATAGACCTCAAATATAAGATCAACTTGGGCTTCATACACAAATACGAAAAATAAATAAATAAAATAAATAAACTCAGTTTATAGAACAGTGTGCTCTGGTTTCCATTTCTGTGCCCTGGCTGCCATGATCAGGAAAAGTGGATGAAACCTTGCTTCATCCCTGCTCCCAGCTGAACTCTCTGTTTTCTCCATGAAAATTCAACCCAAACATTTGTCTGAAACATGGCTCTTACCTCAGAGCTTCTTTCTCATTTATAAATTTCTCTTATAGAGCTTTCTTTTTATTAATACCTTAATCTCTGTCCTCTGGGAACTGCTTGTAATATACTTTACTTGACTCTGTGAGGTCTGGAGTTTCTTTCTCTTCTTCTTTGACTTCATGTTGGAAGTGGTTATCATGATTTCTGGTCCCACATTGGTACACCATTTATAGTTGTATGCCTACAGGATGGCTCACCAAGGAAGACATGGAGGTGCTTTCATAAGTGCAAATGCTTCCAGACCTCAGCAGTGGGAACCACCGTATTGGCAAGCTCCATGGACAGTGGCACCCAAGCGTCTGAGCTCAGGTGTTTTTATTGATTCAGAATTCCTCAGATGTTCTACAGATAGCATATGCAGATCATGAGCAATCAAACATCCCTCACATTAATACAACACCTGCAGACAATACTATATACCAAGACTTAGGCAGTCCTTCACCCAACAGTGCACAAAACAATATTTTAAACACAACTTAAAATAAACTTCTACAGCAATCATTTGCATCTTTTACTCAAAAAAGTTTATTTATTTTTATTTTATACAAATAAGTACTTTTGCCTGTATGTATGTGTGTGTGCTGTTTGTATGTCTGGTGACCATGGAAGCCAGAAGATGGCTCTAAATCCCATGAAACTATAGTTATAGATGTTTGTGAGCTCTCATGTGGGTGCTGCGAATTAAACCCAGGTCTTCTGAAAGAGCAACCAGTGCTTTTAACCACTATGCCATCTCTTCAAATCCTACTTGCATATTTCTTGATCTAGTCATTATAAAGAATATTATTGAGAATAGCATAGCTACTTTGATTTTCTTTATGATCTATTAATCTGATTGTAGTATTGATTAATGTCTATCCAAGTAATTCTCATAGAGAAAGAGGTGACTGTATTAAATAATACACCTCAATTTTGCTGCATCCTAGCATCATGTAATACATTGTAACTACTTTAGGTTTAGTATTTAAAAGTCACCTTTAATCACCTCTTGAAACTACTGTCTGATATGCCAAAAAATGGAAGAAAGAGCTAGAGAAATGGCTCACTAGTTAAGAGCTCTTACAGAGGACACAGATTCTATTCCTGGTACCAACATTCATGGTTCATGATAATTTGTAACTCCAGATCCAGGGGGTCCCACACTTCTGTCGTCTGTCTTGTCGAAACATATTGTCTCCCACATAATCAAAAGTAATAAAAATTAATCATTAAGATCTATAAGAAAGGAATAATTGGGGATCATGAAACTAGCTTTCTTTTCCAAAGGAAAATATAGAAAAAAACAGTAAGAAGAATGAAAACAAACACCTAAAGTCTACATATTTAGTGAAATTAATAGTCAGATACAGTTCAAATTCAAAACACATGTAAGGCTATCTAAAACTTAAAAAATAAATATTTCAGACTCTTTCCAGTAGCATATAATAATTCTAGTTCTTCTGTAACTCACCAATACTGGCTCTTTTTAATTTGACTCATTAAAAAATGTCTTCAATACCAGCAGTTGGGTGCCAGATCCAGGAGGATTTCTGTGAATTTAAGGCCAGTCTGGTCTACATAGTGACCTCCAGGGATACACAGCCGGGGATACATAATAAGACCCTGTCTCAAAAAAATAAAAATAGATCTATAATGTGTATGGATTTTGTTTATGATACCTTAATGTATCATTTTGTGTCATTGTACCCTTCCCTGTTTGTATTTCCGATGCATTTTGCGTCTCCTTTAAAATCAAGGTTTATTTTTCTTATCATTGTGTTTTGTAAATTACTGCAGCTGGTGATAGACAATGACTAAATAAATTATATCATTAATACTTTCACTACCAAACA
The DNA here is from genome assembly GCA_026225945.1 of Cricetomys ansorgei. NCBI lineage: Eukaryota > Metazoa > Chordata > Mammalia > Rodentia > Nesomyidae > Cricetomys > Cricetomys ansorgei. The sequence goes on from JAMJFZ010001815.1 coordinate 20,698,432, forward strand.
AACAAACAATCCACCAACCTTTAATAGTGTGTACTTATTAGTGCAGTCAAAAAAAAAAAAAAAAAAAAGAATACTGTCAGCACTCTAAAGACAATGCTTCCCCTTTACACACGCCTCACTCTTCTGCAATCTTCTTGATTTACCAGGACAGATACAAAACCTAATCTTTTCCAATATTAGTTTAGGACATATCCCACAGGCTAGAGGCTTCTCCATCTTTTTTGTCATCTTACGCTATTCTGAAACTTTTATTTTAACCTAGTGCTTTACAGCTCACACATTTTCTTCTTAGCTATTTTTTTTTTGCTGTTTTTAAATCTTGCCAGTGAGTTCTTAATATTATAGTTTTATGACAAAAAAAGATAGTTTCTATTTTTAAAACAAGTACATTTTTATAAGTTCCTAAATCTTGAGCTTGCTTTTAAAATTCATTTAGCTTCTAAGTATACATTGCAGTATTCAAATTATTTCAAATAATTTTATTATTTGAAATCCTTATGGATTTCAGCTATTAATTATTTTTTAGCATTGGTTCTTTTATACCCGGGTCATCTCTCCAGTCAGAGTTTAACTCTGGCCAGGCTACAGTGAGATAGAAGTCATTGGTTTTACTACTTTTTTCAAGGCTAGGGATGCACTCCAGAGCCTTGCATAAGATAAGCATTAGTTCTTTCACTAATATACATCCTTAGCTTCAAAAGCTATTTTCAAAATTCATCTCCTTGGCTCAGGAGAATACCACAACCACAGTTCAGTTCCCTTAGATGGTTCCTCTAGGCAAACTGGCCTGAACCTTCTGAATGTTCAGTTTATCTTATGTTTTGAACAGACAAACATTCACTATCTGGTTAATTCCCTTGTGTATTTCAGAAAATTTTAAAACATTTTATTTTTCCATTTTCCTTGCCCTTTGAAGATGTTGAAGATCTACTAAGTAGCATTTAAGATCTTTGAGAATATGAGGCAGGCAAAATAACAAAATAGAAATTGTGTGCATGCACATAGACATACACACACACACACACACACACACACACACACACACACACACACACACACTGAATGACTGAATAAATTATATCATTAATATTTTAGCTACCAACCAACCAAACAATCCCACCAACCTTTGCATACTGTTTCTCTGATTATGAATGAGATCAAACTCATTTTTAATTGTGTATTCCATTTTTATCATAATGTCTACTTGTATATTTTGTCATTTTTCCTCTTGGGTTGTATCTTTTTTATTAATTTGTATTAATTAATTAATTATTTAATTATACCTTGTGGGATGCTTCCAAAGACTCACTTATAAATGAGTAGGAAAATTTGGGAGAACATTATCAAATCAATTCAGGCTCTAACAGTCTGTAAAGTCAAACATATGACTAGAGAGTCTGTGTTTTGTTATTTACTTTCAAGATTAAAAAAAAAAAAAAAAAGATGCAAAGATTGCCAAAACCTCTTGGCCCAAATACAACTAAAACACAGAATGGAACATGAGGGTGAAGGCATACAGATTTATTTTCTATATTAAGCCCATAAGTTCATTTACCACTGAAAGTCTAAGGCAATAGAATTTAGAATAATTTAACAGCTGGGTTTTTCCCCTCTTAGTTTTAAAATCCATGCCTTTGAATTACCTATGAGAGGAGAAAATAACTAGGGCTACTCCATTTGATGCATCAGCAGTAGCATGCTGCATTTTGGAAAAGTTATGAAATGGAGCTTGGGAAGACAAGATAGCAAGAGGGCAAACCTGCCCAGGAAAGCTCATACCTTGGTCTACTGCTAATTTAAGACAGATATCTACAAGGCAACAGAAACTTCCTCCAAAGACAGCAGATAAATGGACCACGATGACTCCGTGATTAGCCCTGAGGAAGAGTTACAGGTTCTAAGTTCTATGAAGAGAACAGTTAGCATGATATTAGTAAGGAAAGGCATCAGGGTCCACATAAACTAAATAGGGAAAACTGAAGCATTTGTATTTGACAGTGACACTCAAGTGTAGACTCTGTAAAGTAAAATAGCCATGTTAGGTGGTTTATAATGCTGACTGAAAACCATTAAGGTGTTTATTCAATGAAAGAAATATAATATAAATTAAGACATAGGGTCATGTGAGATGTCCAGAAGTAAGTTGTATTTAGTATCTCGCCAGACAAGAAACCCACTCACAAAGCTGTACTGCATTTTAAAGACACTTAACCAATTACAGACATTGAAGACGAAGAAGACTCTGGAGAGAAAGAATTTGTACATACATGTGAGCAGCATTATCTCATTCTTCTTTTCTTCACACCTACAGAGAAAGGTACACGAAGGCTAGAAGCTCTCTACAACACATACTTTCAAAATAAGATGAAACATTAGGGTTGACTCCATCAAAATCAGGTCTACACTGATTGCCCTAAGATGCTACATAGGTTAGGAATTACCTAGTTTCTCAGGATACTGTATTATTTATTTCAGTTTTCCCTATAGCACTTATTAAAGATTTATTCTCAATTATTTTCATTAAGTACAGAATCTATTTTAAAAATTCACATGAAAATACATAGAGTATAGAAATACCAAGGCAACGAACGGTTCACCAAACACATTTACCTGCACCCTGGATTAAGAAGTGCTACATCATCCTCATTTTATAGCCTAATAAACACAAACTTTCTACCTCACCACATTTCCTGGCCATCCTGAGGATACCAAATAAACATCATGTTTTACATATTATTCTTTGTCACTAACGTTTTCAAATATAGTTAGCAAAACTATTTACACAGACTGTATTATTGAATTTTGCATGTTTAGTACTGTATATCAATAATATTCTCAAACATACCTAAATCTTTTTATTTTTATTTTTTGCTTCTGGGATTCATTAGTATTGCATGGGGCAGTGATTTGTTCATTTTACTGGATTTACTGTTGACTAGTAATGTTCCTCAGTATTTTTACTTAGGCTATTATTGAGTTGTATCAGTTTTGGTTGCTGTTTTCCCTGCTAGCAAACAGAGCTTCTAAGAACACTTTTGATATTTCCAGGTATCCACATGCATGCAGTTCTGGATAATACAGGCAGTAATGGAACTGCTAGATCATAAGGATTCTGGATATGTTGTTCAATTAGAAAATACCAAATTCTCTTAAATGAGGGTTTCGGCTTATATACAAGTATCCCGAGACGTAATGGCTTTGTAGACAAAGCAGATTGTGAAGCTCTCTGATTTTTAAGACAACAATTTCTGGTGCGTATAGCTGAGCTTCTCTTCATGGTTTTAATTTTCATTCTCCTTGTTCCTAATGAGATTTAACATGCTGTACATTTACCAGCTTTCTTTTTTTTTTTCTCAAGAAAAATGACTCCAGGTGTCTTTTTCTTGTAAACATTTGAATAATTTAATATATTCTATAGTCCAAATATTCATCATATATATATATATATATATATATGTATATATATATATATATAAATAAATTGATTGAGTAAATACCTTTTTCTAAAGATTTTTATTTAGTTTATCAATAATTTTAGCAGATCTTTATTTAGCACTCAGTGCATCTCGGTGCCTTGTTTCAGAAACGTTTCTTTATGCCATGAACGGAGAGATACTCTCTGCCTTCACACTAAAACAAGAAGCAACTTTGGGCATCGTTTTCCCATAGTTGTCTCAGTATTTTTTCTCACAACTTTTTTTTTTTTTTTTTTTTATCAGCACTAATAAAAAAGTCTCAACTCCCTATCAACCGAGTGTGTACACGTTCGTTTTATTTCAGAGTATTTTCCTGGTTTGTTGACTAACCTAATTGCTGCAGTTTTCCAATAGTTCCTTGTGGTTGACCAGGTCAAGTCTATTCTTTTCAGAATGTCTTGGCCATTTGGGGATTTCCTATTTTCAATGTAGTAATGTTTAAATTATGCACTTTGTCATATCCAGGAACTGAATTAAAAACAAACAAGAAAGTTTGCAGGGACTGCCTTTCACTAGAATTATATTGCAATTACCAATTAATTAAAGTGAAAACATTCTCTCTTCTTTTCTATTCTAATACATAAACACTGTGGTGTGTCAACTCACTTAGTTAGATCTTAATTACCAGTGATGTTTATGCCTTCTCCCATTCATATCTTGAAGACTGTGGAATTCATGCCATGATAAAACTCCTATTTGTTTGATTCCATTTGAGAACTCTCTGAATCAAATTCTAAAACTAAGATTGAAGTTTTGAGTTGATCCATATGTCTAGCAGTTTTGATAATTTAGTCAATTGTTCTTTAGCAGTGTTTACAATTTTAAAGAAATCATATCATCTGTGAAAAATACTAGTTTTGGACTCTGGCCAGAGAAGCAGATAGGGTAACCACAGATCTTCACCTCTCTCAGCTTGTCCAAATCAAGCCTCATCTCCAGCTCTGCAGGAGACTACCTGCAGTGCCCTCTCCCTGTGACATAACCAGTGGATCACACAGATCATCCCTTCCTAACCTCTCTTCCCAGATCCATTGCTTTATCCTAGGCCCCAACCCCAACAGGCATTCTCTGGAATCCCACAGGCCACTCCAGCCAGAGAAGCATGTTTGCTAGCTGCAGATCTTCACCTCTCCCTTCATATTTTCAAGTCCAATACCCTATTCTTATCTCCAGATCTTTGGGAAATCTTCTGCTGTGGCTTCTCCTCATTCTCTGTCCCCATTTCCAGGGTACTAAGCAAATCTTGGTGGAACACTCTGATTTCCTCCCTCCTGTGTAGGGTTAAGCAGCTTCGTAAACCATCCCCATTCTTACATGACAGTTCCCAACCTAGAAGCACATTAAACTAGGACCCCCAGTGGCCCCGCCTATCAGGATCTCAGAAGAAGTATGTACACAGCCACCACACTCTCCTATGAACCAGAAGGGTCAACAGAAACCAAGGAACAAAGCAACCACCCAGTAAAGACAAGACTTTAGATATCAGTGCCTAGAATTACAATCTTCCCAAATCATGATGCCGAGACACTAGTGTAAAAACACAGCCGATAACAGCCAGTACAATATATTTCCACTAGAGCCCAGCAACCCTACTAGAGCAGGCCCTGAATATTGCGACACAGCTGAAGTACAAGAAAAAGACCTTAAAAGACCTTAGCCTTTTGTGAATATGATTGAGGTCCTTAAAGAAGAAATGACAAAATAATCTCTTAAAGATATTTATGAAACACAAGTTAACAGTGGAAAACATTGAAGCAAACAGTTTTGAAAACAAAACCTAAAAGTAGAAATAGAATCAATAAAGAAAATTCAAACTGAGGGATCCTGGTTATGAAAATTTTAGGAACTAGAATGGGAGTCTCAGAGGCAAATCTTAAAACAAAATACAAGAAATGGAAGAGAGAATCTCAGATATTGAAGACATACTAGAAGAAATGGGTACCTTGGTCAAAGAAAGTATTGAATCTAAAAAAACTCCTGGAATAAAACATCCAGAAAATCTAGAAAACTATGAAAAGACTAAATATAAGAGTAATAGAATTACAAGGAGAAGAAACCAAGGTCAAAAGCACAGAAAATATTCTCAACATAATCATAGAAGAAAATTTCCACAACCTAAAGAAGGAGATGCCCATCAAGGTACAAGAAACATACAGAACACCAAATAGGCTGGGCCAGGAAAGAAATTTCGCTTTGCACATAATAATCAAAACAATAAATTACAGAACAAAGAATATTAAAAGTTATAAAGGAAAAAGGCAAAGTAACATATAAAGGCATACTAATTAGAATAACTCCTGACTTCTCAATGGGTACCCTATAAGCCTGGACAAATCTTTTACAGACTCTAAGAGAGCACAGATGGCATCCCAGACAACTATACCCAATAAAACTTTCAATTATAATATATTGAGAAAATAGGACTTTCCATGATAATACCAAAGTTAAGCAATATTTATCTACAAATCCAGCCTCATAGAAGGTGCTAGTAGGAAAAAATCCAATCTAAAGAGGTTAACCACATGCAAGAAAACATACACATACCACCACCACCACCACCATCACAACAATAAAATAATAGAAATCAACAAATACTGCTATTGATATCTCTCACCATCCACAGCTTCAATTCCCCAATTAAAAACTTCTGTGTGCGCATGCACACACACACACACACACACACACACACACACACACACACGCACGCACGCACCGGGAAAGGGATGAGACAGAGACTAGCAGAATGAATGCAAAAAACAGGATACATCCTTCTGCTGTATCCAAGAAACATACCATAACATCAAAGAGAGTAAAAGGGTAGAAAATATATTCCCAGCATATGGTCCCAGGATGCAAGCTGGTGTAGCCATTTAATATCTGTTAAAATAGACTTCAAACCAAAGCTTATCATAAATACAGGGAAGAACATTACATACTCATCAAACCAAATTCACAAGGGGACACTGCAATATTGAACATCTATCTACTCACCAAAACACAAGGTTCGTAAAGAAACACTACTATAGCTTAAATCACATATTGTCCCTCATACTGATACTGAGAGACTTCAATACCACACTTTCACCAATTAGACAGGTCATCCAGACAAAAAATAAGCAGAGAAAGACTGGAACTAACTGACCTTATAAGTCAAATGGATCTCATAGATATTTACAGATATTTCACCCAAACACATGAAAAAATATATTTCTTTTTGATACCTCATGGAACTTTCTCCAAAATTGATCACATACTTGAACACAAAGCAAGTCTCAACAGAACAAGGAAAGTATGCATGTATCCACGGAAGAAAGAAAGGAGCACTGGCTCCCCTGGTACTGGAGCTCTGGATGGTCATGCACCCCTGATGTGGGTTCTGGGAACTGAACACGTGTTCTCTGCCACAGCAGCTGCTGAGTATTCTCTCCAGCCCAGTCTTAAAATGTTTAATGTCTATCTTTACAGGCTTACTTGCTTGGGTGAAAATTGTATTATATTGTCCTTTAAGATAAGATAGACTCCATAATGCCTGACGTGTATAGGGATTTTTTTTTCCTTCTATATTTTATTTTGCCTGGAATCAGAATTAATTCATATACTGAATATTTTGTAGAATTTACATGTAAAGTATTTGAGTCATTTTGGGAGACTGTGTAGGAGGGAATGTTTAAAGACTCATTTAACAGCGAGATACCTGCTCAGGTATTTTTCATATTTCCAATAATTGTTATTTTACATTTTATAACTGTTATTATTGTTGTTATTAGTGTGCCTGTGTGTGTATGACAGAAAGAGAGAGACAGAGAGCCAGAGACAAGGGGAGGGAAGAGAATAGAAAAGAGGACCATATCATGTGTATGGAGGTCAGGGGACAATCTTCAGTAGTTGTTGGTTCCAGTATTTGAAAAGCCGGTTACCAGGCTTGTGTGGCAAATATCATGTCCACTTTGTCCCCGGGGTCATCTCACTAGCCTTCTCATTATTATTTTCCTTCATATTTTTATAATTTTTCATCTTAGCTAACCTTTTGCAGGTATTTGTCTCTAAGTTTTACTAACAACATGTTCTATAAACTACCCAGAATGCTTAGTTACACCCCTTTCTTTTCCCTGCTAAGATAATTTTTTATCCTTTTGTCAAAGTTAGAATGGATTGAAATAACTTGTGACACTGTCAACTCTCTACTTCATGTCTTACTTGCTTTTCTTTATTTTATTTGTATATGGAATTATGCCTAGTGTGCTAACTTACCTAGTTAGGCCTTGATTACTGTATGTGAAATTATGCTCTTTCATTTTGAGTTTTTAAAATTCTAAGGTAATAATGTAAGTTGATTTCTTTTTATGAATCTCTTTCCCCTATCAGATGTTTGCTATGCAGCTTTTATTTTCATTTAGTTCTCAACCACTAATTTTCATTATGATTTCTTCTTTAACCTCTGCCGTCTTTTGTTGTTGTTTCAAATAAACATTTAGTATTTTATTTTGCTTTGTTTCAGTTCCACAAATAGAACATAAAACCCCTCTGGGTATTTTTGATGATTACTTTCCCTTTTAGAATGCCCTCATTGGAAATGTTTCATGACAGGAAAATTGTTTTGAAGTGACAGTTTTTACCCTTGAAGTAAGCATATAACAGAAAAAAATAAACTGTATGAGAACTAATGAGAATCTTAGTCACTGTGACAGTACACGAGGATATGTAGAAGCATACAAATGGTTGAAGGATTGCTTGTAAGAAATATTTACTTTTGAAATGGGATTTTGGTCTAGCTTTTTGTAATTACACCCTATTATCTCACTGTGGTCAGAGAATATGTCTTATTGGACATCACTGCTTTATGACACAATATGAGGTTAATTGGGGGAACATCTACAAAGGTTGTGTAAGTGGAAAGGCGATTTGTAGTTTATCCATTTTGGTAAACCTGTGAATTGCATCACGCAAGTCTAGTATTCCCTCACTGGTCTGATATACCTGATCTCTGAGTTAACTACACAATTGTGCTAAAAACCTCCCAATCTGATAGTGTCTGTCACTTTTGACTTTTTTGTTTCGTTTACACATACATATATACACATGTATATGTTCATGAACCTCTACGTATGTACACATATGGATACATATATGCTTATTAAACAGAATTTTGCCAGTTAGTCTTCCTAGTAATTGAAACTTTTTTTCCACTTTGTGCTCATATTTATTTATTTATTTATGGTTTTTCGATACGAGGGTTCTCTGTTCTAACTCTGGGTGTCCTGGAATTCACTCTGAAGACCAGGCCGGCCTCAAACTCACAGAGATCTGCCTGCCTCTGCCTCCTAAGTGCTGGGATTAACGATGTGTGCTGACATGTCTTTTATATCTTTTATCTCTAATGTTTTTAATCTAAGATAAATTCTGTCTAATGCTTATGTAATTACACTATTTTTTATGTAATTACACTATTTCTATTTTTTCTTCTCTCGTGCAATACATTTGGACCCCAGCCTCTCTTCCTTCCACTCCTTCCAGCTCCCTCCTACTTCCCCTCTTCCTTAGACCCACCTGCACCCCACCCCCACTGCTTCCCCTCAGAATAGAGCAGGCCTCCTCAGTTACCAACCAAACAGGCCTAAGAGAGCAGGCAAAGGGACTTGTGACTTCAGTCTCTGTGAGCCCCAATGAGTCTTGATCAGTTGACTTCCTGTTCCTCGGTTGGGGGTGGGGTCTTCTCTGGTCCCGTGGGGTTTCCCTAGCTCTGCCCAGTGGTTGGCCTTGGGCCTCAGTGCTGCAAGAAGGAGCCTCTGTGATGACTTTGGGTCAGGTACCCATCCTAGGTCTCTAGGTTATCCAGTCCCTGGTGCTTGGTCATCCTTGCAGAGTCAGGCTGGGTTCCCTCTTTGGATATGGGGTTCTGCCCTTCTACTGCCCCAGATCATTCTGCAGGCACAACAGATGATTGGTTGAAGGTTTTGTGACTGGGTTGGTATCCGGGTCCCACCACTGGAAGCCTTCCCTGGTTACAGAAGATGGCCAGTTCAGGCTCTCCATATTCCCATTACTGGGAGTCCTAGATATGGTCACCCTCACGGATTCTAGGGGATTGCCACTTCACCATGTTTCCAGATCCCCCTCCCAAGTGACCCCCAATTTTGGTAATCTCTCCCCATTTTCTTTCTCTCATATTTCTCCCCCAACAAGGTTCCTTCTGTTCCCATTCCCATCCTTCCTCAATCTACCTGCCAAGTATGTTCTACTTCCCAGGGAGATCTGTGTGTCCCTATTGGGGCCCTCCTTGTTACATAGTCTCAAACATGCTATGTACTCAACTTATAAGTGGGTATTGGCTGTTAAGTAAAGGATAATTATAATAAAATTCTCAGACCAGGAGAGACTATGTAACATTTATTTATTTTTTACTGTAATTTGTCCATTATATTTATGTTCTATTTTTTACTTTCACACTGTATGCTTAAGTTTGAGGTAATTTTTCTTTTCCTTCCTTCCTCCTTCCTTCTTTCCTCCCTTCCTTCCTTCCTTCCTTCCTTCCTTCCTTCCCTCCTTCCTTCCTTCCTTCTTTCCTTCTTCCTTCTCTCCCTCCCCCCTCTTCCTTCCTTCCTTCCTTCCTTCCTTCCTTCCTTCCTTCCTTCCTTCCTTCCTTCCTTCCTTTCTTCCTCCCTCCCTCCCTCCCTCCCTGCCTCCCCCTTTCTTTTTCTTTCTTTCTTTCTTCCTTCCTTCCTTCCCTCCTTCCTTCCTTCCTTCTTTCCTTCTTCCTTCTCTCCCTCCCCCCTCTTCCTTCCTTCCTTCCTTCCTTCCTTCCTTTCTTCCTCCCTCCCTCCCTCCCTGCCTCCCCCTTTCTTTTTCTTTCTTTTTCTTTCTTTCTTCCTTCCTTCCTTCCTTCCTTCCTTCCTTCCTTCCTTCCTTTCTTCCTCCCTCCCTCCCTCCCTGCCTCCCCCTTTCTTTTTCTTTCTTTTTCTTTCTTTCTTCCTTCCTTCCTTCCTTCCTTCCTTCCTTCCTTCCTTCCTTCCTTTCTTTCTTTCTTTCTTTCTTTCTTTCTTTCTTTCTTTCTTTCTTTCTTTCTTTCTTTCTTTCTTTCTCTTTTTTGATACTGGATGGAGATTGGACCTAGAGTCTCACACATGCTAGCTTCTTAAATAGCTAGGATTACAAGCCTATGCCAGCAGTCATGACAGGGTTGTTTTTGTTGTTTCTCAATTGAAGCTTAAAAGCCCTATCTTTTAAATGGATTACTAATTGCAGTTTATGTTGTTGCAAATCAAGTCAGAAAATGCAATAAAAATCATGAAAAACTCAGATCAATTTTACCAAATAATACTAAAAACGGTCTGAAACTCACATAACAAGCCACCAAAGACTTCAGCATTATATAAACCCAACTTAACATGTTCTTAATAGTTTATTTAATGAACTCAGTATTGAGATTGTTGGGTCTAGTGTATGTTCTGTAAGTATTTGTATACAACTTACCCTGATCTATATTTATAACAAAAATAGCTACATTTGTGTAGCAGCAAAAGAACATGAGTATTAAATATGGTAGGGATATGGTCAATCATACTCTGAAGTAATTGGTTCTCCTCTATATCCATGCACTCATAATTTCCATCGGGCCTCAATTTTTCACTTAAAAACTTTGACCGCTAACAGTTGGGAAAACCTGTCTTCTCTTACTTTTCTGGTACAGGGGTCAAATGTCTTGACCTGTCTGATCTAAGAGGGACATGAGAAGATCCAAGATCAGAAATTCATGATTTGATGGGAATGTCGAACCAGAGGTTCAAACCACAAAAGAGTAGATCGTTATGACTAGGCTTATGACTCTCCCCCTCTGCAAATTATAAAAGCCATTCTATCATGAGGTACCCAGTAACCATGATGTGAGTAAAACCTTAAAGAATAAGATAGTTTAGCATGTAAGAATCCTAGAGGACTAGGGATACTTTGTTGTTAGGTATGTATACAGTGCTATCATATTTATACCTATATGCATAGAATAATGTACTCTAATATGTCCCAGAGCAGGAACAAGCCAAAGCAAAGAGTGAGGTTATAACTGAAGATAGTTAGAAATGCAAATTCCCTTAGTATTTAAGGAGAATGCCCCATCTTGCTGTTTTCATTTAAATCAACTTAGAAAACAAAACAAAACAGTTAACAGGTTTAACCAAGCTTATCCTCCGGTTGTCTTGAGTCTGTAGAGACTAAGAGGGGTTATATTGTCTTGTAGAGACGACTTCTTGAGTTTTTATGACCTGGATATGGCGGGCTTCTATCCATTCTGAGGACATTTCAGTAGACATAAGATGGTACTTTTGTACTTGATAAGGGAGGATTTGAGTAAAATCTGTCAATTTTTTTCTTGAAGAAAAATGTGTCTGTTCTTTGTACTTGGTTAAGAGAAGGCAATGGCTCACTTTACTTCTTCTGTTATTACAGAGACATATCAGCTAGGTTGTTAATAATTTTTGCATTGCAGACTTTATAGTCCTTTTTATCCCCAAAGGCACAAGTGACTGGAATAGTTACTACTTCTCTTTCCAGGGGATTTGAGTCATTAAGTCCCTCAATAATTTTTTTATCTGTTTAGAAAAACAAAATCTTATTCAATTAGCCATATAGTCAGAGTGCTCCATTTCTTCTCTGCATCTGTTTAAGTTGGGCTTGGCTTTTATTTCAGAAAGGAGGTTTTAGAATGGAATCAGTAGCCCAAGCATCACTGAAGCTCTTATAGCCTGTGCATCCTGGCTTCAAGAGTCTGGCTGGGACTTCTGATGCTGTGCCTTGGCTTTCTCTCACTCATAAACCATAAGTGCTTTTTCCTAAATCAGGAGTTTACAAGCCTAAGATAGCAGTAACAAGTCTTTTGGATTTAGGTATACCATCAATACTGATTTTTACAAAATCGATTTTACAAAAGGGTTCTGGGTTATCAATTAAGGTAGAGACAAAATGCATATTGCCATTTTACCTGCTACATCAATAGTCAACCAACACACCTGGTAGTTCTTATAAGCCACACAAGTGGGGCTTCTACCAGAGACATTGGGCAACATCTTTAAAGGTAGCCATCATTCAAATGAAAGCTCATTCTTCCTTCTGAAGACAGGATGTCATCTCTATGGAAATGCCTATTTTGTTTTTGTTGTGTTGTTTTGTTTTGTTTCTTGAGACAGGGTTTCTCTGTGTAGCCTTGGCTGTCCTGGAACTCTCTCTGTAGACCAGGCTGGTCTCAAACCTCACAGAGATCCTACTGCCTCTGCCTCCTGAGTGCTAGGATTTAAGGCATGTGCCACCACTACCTGGCTAAGGAAGTGTTTTTCTTTGTGGACGAGATGAAGCTCTGTCTCCTAGAACCCTGCTGAGAGCAGTTATTTGTACAGACATGGTCACACATCTGTGGCAAACTTGACCTTTTAAAACAGTCTGGACTATCTCTGCGTAGGTAGGAAAGTCTAAAATTATCAATTAGGTTTGTTCTTGCATCAATTATTGCTTTCTCTGGACGTTTTGGACTGCTTCAGTTTAGTCTCTGTTATTGCGAATCCCACAAGGCAAATTTAAGTTATTGAGTAGTGTCAGGGGTCCTAATGTCTCTTTTTGCATCTTGCTCTTAATGTCTTGAGCTCATGAAATCAGAACCTAGCAGCAGCTGACTGGAGGTATTTTTAATAGTCATTAGTTATAGTAAACCTCATCTCATGCATGCCATCTTTCTTTGGGCATTATCTGTTGTAAATCATTTTCAGAACGCGTGTTGACTTTCATATTCTGAGACATTCTTAAGGTTTTGTTTTGTTTTGTTTTCTTTGAGTTTTGTGAAGTATTTTCAACCCTTCAACTGTCTTGAAAAAATCTTTAGGACAACATTATCATCCTTTAGTATCTAAAAATGCTTTCTCTTGTTTCATTTTCTTTGCCAAAAATCTGTCTCCTACCCTATGCATTTCTTTGTATTTTTTACTTGATGATTTCTTTCTGTCTTATTTTCTCTGCAATTTTTTTAAAAAAGCATAAAACCACTGTATATTTCAGTGAAATGCAAGAACATGTATCAGGAAAAAATGGGCTAACATGTTAACAGTCTTTGAGACATTTTCTTCGCTTACCAACAAATCCCAATTAACCAATTTGTTAGAGATTGAAGGTCTATTATGACAAGCATTCAGAAACTAATTGCCCTTTAAAAAAATCCATTTCTCATTCAACCTCAGCACATGGCAAGATGAAAGCCTGGCATCTCTATCTTTATTTGGTGTCTGTCTCCTTCCTTCTGAGTTCCCTGAAAACCTTTTAAGGTAAGCACATTAATTGCTCAAGGAAATCTGGAAGCACAGAAATAAGTCATCCTCCCAATCGCTGGATTTATGAACCAGCAATGCTTAGCAAGACCATCCCCAGAAGAAGCAATTATCATCTATGAGTGTGTTACTTCACTCCCCAGCAGGAACATCTTTCTGAGAACCATCAGGCAATGGAGCCTCCTTTGTAGAACAGTGAGAGAATGATTCAACAGATAGCATCTGATCAATACTGCCCAGTTATATATGCTTCTTCTTCTCTACTTTAATTTCTTTTTTCTATTCATATTCAAGCTTATGTCAGTACTACCACAGATGGGCATAGGACCATTATATCCCTTTATTTGTTCCTCCAAAATGACTACAGTGATTAAATCCCCTCTCTTTGACCTATGTCATCACTCTGTTGCTTTAACTGGCATTTAACAACAGGTAACCTAACCTAGCCTGATAAGGCATCTGGAGTTAAGGCTTTTCTTAAAACTCTAGTTGTCCTATGAACTAAAAGGAACCTGAAAAGATTGAATAGATTTTAATCTGTATGAGCACCCACTTATTTAGCCAATTTAGTACCATGCAAGCAATAAAAAAATAATATGTGTAGGCAATGCATACACACACATGCAAGCACATAGAAGCATAGACTAAAAAACAAGCTGAATTATGTCACTTTGTCAATTTTAAGTTAGGTTGTTAATCTGATTATTTTTCCTTAATACTAAGCAATCATTAATTCTAAATTTGTACTTCTAAAAATAGAGTTTATTCTTCTTAGAAATAAGGCAATAACTTTAACATCTCAAAGATATTGAACCTAATCTAATCATTGATAAGCATCAAGTAGATACTATTTAAAAATTTAAAAAGTTCCAAACAGGAGCTAGTTATGAAGACCTGGTTAAAACCCTTCCCTATCATAGGACCTAAACAGCAGAGAAGGAGATATTGTGCTCATAGATAGAAATCTCTGTCTCTCTCAATATCATTTTAGGCCAAAGAATTTTTACTTTATAATTTATAGGAGGCTCAGCTGTGTTTTCTGTACTGGCCTTTGTAACTAAAATAATAAGGAAAGGAAAGAATTCTATTCACCAAGAGATGATTCTTTTATCGAGAATCATTGAACAGATCCCTGATATTCACTATACAGCTGACTTACCTTCCTGAATCAGACACCATCAGTCCAACCAATATAACCTAGGATATTCATGCTGGGTTTCCAATCAGGATTAGACAACATCAGTCCACCCAATAAAGCCACTAAGCAAGCATTGCTCATACTCACAGTCCCCAAAGCTGTCTTTTACCCTGACATATTCTTAGACTCCTGAATATGCCTCATTGCATCTCTTGACAGTAGCTAAAAAACAGACATAAGAACAACTGGGTTTTAACTTCTCATGAAACCAGAACACATGAAATCTAAATTCATCATTTTGGGCTTTGGAAGTTATAGAGACCCAGTCCACAGGATATTATGTAATGACAAATAAAATGGAAAATTGGGCTGGAGAGAATTCAGTAGTTAAGAGCATTTACTGTTCTTTCAGAGGACCTGGGTTCATGGTGGTTCATAACCACCCATAAATCCAGTCCCAGGGCATCAGCATTCTCTTCTGGCCCTAAGGACATAGGCATACATGTGCTGTATTAGTCATACAAGCTGAAATGCATATAAAATAAAATTTTAAAAACAGGAAAGTTGTCTCCCAAGAATAAAAGCTTGATGCTGTAAAAGCAGTCTGGAAGGAACCCTGAGGAGGAACGACCAGTATGGATTCCCATTTGTCTAAGACAATGGCTTCATAGAAAGCAGTTATGGTAGAAGCAACAGCATGCACCTTTAGGCATGTGGGAAAAACAGGAGTTCCTTTAAGATTTCAGGATAAGGGAGGGTACCGAAACAAGCATTCCTAATTTGCTTCTTAATCCAGAATGAGCTACATTGGGAGCAGGTGCTTTTGTTCTCATCTCTGCCATTGTCTTGGGCTGCTCTGTTGGAGGCATGAGAGCACCTAAAGATCTTGGTGTATCAGTTTTTCTAGTGATATCCTCCCTCAGTTATGGATATCTTTAAAGGGATTTCTACTTTGGTGCCAGAGGCAATCCTTAATAAGATAATATGTAAGTCAAGAGTGAATAGAATGCTAAGTCAGACATAGTCATCAATAGTGCTTCTTATGGATCTTGGATAAGTCCCCAAAGTGAATGTTAACAATGGCAGAGACAGGCCACAGCATTCATGATAACCTGAAGAGTTCTTTTTCATGGACCTCTGCTCAGCTAAAACCAAATTCTATGACATGTCATGTAGAAAGAATGAACCAGTACAAAATAAAGCCAGAGTTAGTTCAAAATAGAAAGTTGCTTAGAGAAAGAAAAAAGCACACCCAAAAAATAGGTATAGGCTTCTCAGGAGTTACCCTTAAATGTCTCGGAGGTAGGCATATATCCTATTTTGTAAGTTGCATCTCAAAGACTTGCTAAAAAATCTCTGTATCGTCTTTTTGTATTCTACCATTTTCTTAATAAATGACTTTGTAGGATGACTATCTTGCTGCCTTGGATGAGATTATATTCTGTTAAAATAAAACCCGGAGCTACAAGGTTTGTGTAAAGTGGTTAGGGCATTTCTTTTTTCTGTGAATGAAATTTTTGTTGAGATCCCTACAAAAGCAGTTTTATAACTGGGAAGATAGAAAGGCCACAAACCAATGTTAACAGTACTGGAATATTTGATTCTCTGCTGGTTGGTGAGAGGCCTCAACTAGAATTGTGGAGCAAGAGCCTGGCTCCTCTCGCTTCCCTTATTCCCATAATTTCCCCTTTTTTCTGACATTAATTAATGATCTCACTAAAAATTTAAGTATGATCACTGATTTACACATAATTATTGGATATTATACTGCTATCCTTATTAATTCTTTGAGAATTTCATATACACATACAATGTATTAGTTCTTTGAGAATGTCATACGCACAATGTATTAATTCTCCAAGAATTGCATGCACACATACAATGTACTAATTCTTTGAGAATTTTATTCGTTCTTTGAGAATTATATACATCCATATAAAATATTTTCATCATATTTATCACCCATTCCTCCCCCAACTCCTCTTAGACCCATCTCCACCTTCTACCATACCTCCTAACTTTATATCTGCTTTTTCTTGGTAATAATTCCCTGAGTCTAATTTGTACTGTTCTTACATCCATGAATGGTAGGCGATTTACTGGAGTGTGGTTTACCTTTCAGGGATTGCTCTCTGAAAAAAATTGATTTTTTTTTCTCCCTAGTAGTCAAAACTGGTAAATGGCTCCTCAACTATTGACATTCCATGCTGTAATATTGATGGACTTGATCTTATTCAAGCACTGTGCATGCAAGCATAGCTTCTGTGAGCTCATGAGCGCAGTGGCCCCGTCATGTGTAGGAGACAATGTCTCCTTCTAGTGTTCTCCAGACCTCTGACCCCAACAGTCTTTCTATCCCCTCTGATTGTTCATGGTATGAAGTGTGAAAAAACAGATGTGTCATTTATGGCTGAACAATCCACAGACACTAATTTTCTGTCCTTTAAATATTTCTGAGTTTCTGTGTTAACCACTATTAACTGTAGAAACTTACCTGATGAGGTCAGAGAGCTGCACTAGTCTATAGGTAGAGAAATATAAATTTAGAGAGCCATTTGATCCTATGTCCATTTAGTAAAATAACAGGAGTAGGTTCACTCCTGGGGCCTGTAAGATCCCCAGCCATGTGTTCTTAGATAGATCAATCACACCAGGAATGTGTTCCCTCTTGTGGAATGGGCCTAAATCTAATCAGAGAGTGATTAGTTTTCCCCATAACTTCCATATCACTATTGCACCCATGGGCACATCTCGTCACAACAGGCATTATTATAGCATGCAAGGTTCACAATTGGGTAAGACTATTGACAGTTCGTCTCCCCCAGCAACTTATAAGGAACGCCTTGTGGTACTATGAAAGCTAGATGTCAGGAAGAAAGTTTCCCTTCTTGATTTCTACATGTCCTGTGAGCAAAGTGTGAAGGATCTTACCAAGAACAGTGTCAATAGCCTGTATTATTTTGTTGATCTCCTATGCACCCATGACCAACATCTCAAGGACGAGTATCCCATACCTGACACTGAGCTTTTTATTTGAAAACCTATGACTTCTGGTATAAGCATTTTTCCCTGGGTAGGTTAAATCCAACTGATCTAATTTGTATGGGTTTGTATATATGAAGGTCGTAAAAAATAGAAAGTTCCAATGGCTTTTACAAACATTTTTAGTATTAGTAATCCTTCCTCCACCATTTCCTCTGCCCTACCTATCTTGATTTAAACCCTACAAAAAATTGCTTTTTAAATTTGATGTTATGAATATTTACCCACAGATTTACCAGTTTTTATTCTTGTATCTTTTGTTTATCTTTCATGTGCAACTGGTTGTATGTTAGACATATTTTAAGGGAGTATCTTTTGGATATAACTGATTGCAACTCTATTTCCTCATCAAAACATGCTTTTCTTTTTTATTCTTCAAAGCTATTCTCAGCTATGTATGTGATTCTAGATTGACAGGTGTTTCCTCTCATCACAATAAAAACATTCCACCTCTTTTCTGGCTCTAATTGCTGTTGTTGAGAAATCAATACTCATTCTAAAGACAGTTGCTTTCTCTTGGGTAGTTTTCCTGCTTTGCTTTGTTTCCTCACTTTTGAATTTTAGTTCTTTACGAATTACATATAAATATATTTTAACCATATTCAACCTCAACTCCTCTCATATCGAGCATCTTTTTACCCACCCAACTTTGTGTCATCATTTTTTTTTAATTCATCAAATGCATTTTGTGTTGTCCATGTAGTTTTGGATGCATGGTCTTCACTGGAGCATGGTCAACCAACCAGAGGTGGCATCCTAAGGAAAACTGAATGTCCTCCTAGCAGCTATCAATTGCCAATAGCTCCTTTGTAGTGGAACACTTGGAAAAAGTTTTTGTTATTTTGGTTTCTTTAAAAACACAAAACGACATTTGGACTAGGTTTATGTTCCCAACCCAGCTGTGGTAGACGAGTTAGATTTGGAATCCCCGATGCCGATGGCTATAATTTGGTTAGATGCAGTTGTTTTGGCATGTGTAGCTTGTTCTTAGAATTGTGTGCCACTTGGATTTGTGGGAACTTTAGCTTAGGGTATATAAAAGATCTGAAGCTTGGAGAGCTGTGGTGGATGTTGGTTGGTGGTTTGTCGGTTGGTTTGTCCATAGTTAGTGTGTACTTAAAAGAACAAAGGTTGGAGAGATTGAGTTTGCAGATAGTGAGCTGAGACACTAATCTGACTCACTGCCAGCTAGTCCTCTCCAAGCTTAGGATAGCCTAAAAAAGACTGTGAAGATTTCTACCTTTCTCTCATTCTATGTCAAGGCTGCCTGCAAAAACAGTAAGAATTTCTTTCTATCCTTCCTTTCTCTTTCCCTAACTACAACTACACTCCTTAGCTAGGGGTGGTGCTTCATGCCTATGCTCCTTCTTCATGCTGCCATTTTGTCTAGCCTGAGATTGTTCAAGTCTTGTCTGTGCCTTAGGAGTTATAGCCACAGCAGACTGGAGTCCAGTCTCAATCCTCTCATCTTCTGCTTTCTCATCCTGAGACAGAAGAGTCCCAGTGACACGCTGGGACTCTATCATGACTTCCCAACCAGGGTAGACTGTACCTTGAAACCAGGAGTCACAGCTATAAGGAAGGAACTCTTCTCAAATGTGGCTCACTTGTTCTCTATCTCTAGAACTCTATTTCAATTGAGTCATGATCAGCTAGCTTACCTCTTTCCTGTCATATTTTCTCTTTTCCATATTGTACCATACTCTTGGTACACTTTACAGATCTTTCATTTAGTTCACCAAATGTTTTTCTAACCATCCTAGAAATTGTATCCTTTCTGTTTCTGTCTTTGCATGTGTGTATGTGTGTGTGTGTGTGTGTTGTACACACACACACACACACACACACACACTGACTTATTTGTTACTGACAACTGAGCAGACACACAATATACTACTGAGGCATGTATTGTTTTTTACAATTTGAGCCACAGTATCCCTAAGTTGCTTGAACTGACCTTTAACTCACTCTGTCTCCCAGTCAGTCCTTGCAGTTGTGATCCTCCTGCCTCATGCCCCTGAGTGGCCTATGCCTTGATACTTGTTGGAACCATTATTTTTACTTTAGTGTTTTCCTCACTCCCGATGTTTCTCTTTTATTGAATTTCAAGTTTACTTGTATAGTTTTAGCACCTTCACTAGATTATAATCCTTTCTTCGTAAAAAAGCAAGTATCTTAAAATACCGTGTACCCATTTTATATTCTAACAAATCTCATGTCTAACATTTTTGCCTTTGAAAAATCTTTGTTATCATATATTTGCCATGTGAAGTGATGATGGCACTTTAATTGGAGTAGATCATGCACGCACTTTGATCAGTTTTAGCCTGCTGCCTGAGTGTTTGTGATTTTGACAACGAGCTTCTGTTCATTAGAGTTTCCTCTGCCAGTATTCCTTGAAGGCTGATTCAGTATTGGATCGCTTGCTTATGTGTGTTTCTTCTGAGTTCTTGAGAACACAGCCAACACGGGACACCCCTAAACTAAAATACTACTAATAGCGCTTTTACAATTACCCAGATGGTATGAATTCAGTCTGCACATTCTTGTTTTCAGACCTATTAAGACTTGTTACTGCACCTACCCTCTCCCATAAATCTAGTACCGCATTATAAGGCAGGTAATTATTCCTCCAATCTTTTTCTTATTAGTGCTTTCATTGAGATTTCAGCCACCTGGGGTCTTAGGCAGGGACAATCACTTGTTAGATCCCACCTTGAGTAGTTTGTTTCCTCCTTTATAGGACTGTCTGTCCTATAAAAATTGAATTTTATGTTTGTCTCAACATTAGGAAATATTTTCCAAATGATAGTTCCACTTCCTTGTTGTAGGACTTTCAATAGGACTTTCCTTCTAAGTAGGCCAGATCATAGTATACTGGTTTCAAAGTGCCCGGAAAAGAATTCTGATTGTGTGTTAATGTTTCTTTGTTATGCTAATGGGTATTTGTGTCTGTAGTCACATGTGCATTCTGCAAATAAAAAACATATATAATCCCTTCTTTGTTAAAAATAAATATTTATATTATATTTAAAACATAATTAAAGATTTAATTTTGGCTTAGTCTAAAGAAGGCTGGCAGCTGAATTACTGAGAAAACTCTTGAATATCTGAGGTATCTTCAGTAGCTTGTGAATACCACGGTGTTTGAATATTGAATAGTGTTTGTAATAGCAACAATCTTAATCTGGCATTATCCACATATAGCTTCATTAATAAAATGTAATTTATTCATCTACCTGTTCATTTTTTTCTCTGATCAATTGAGCATGAATCCAAGAGACTATGTGATTGTGCATGGAGATGTGTGTATGTGTGTGTGTGTGTGTGCCACATGTGTGCCACATGTGTGTAGATGCCACAGAGACCAGAAGAGGGCAATAGATCTCCTGCCATGGATGGTCTGAGTCACCCAATAGGGGTTCTGGAAACCAAATTCAGGTCCTTTGAACTAATAGCAAGTACTCTGAACTGCTGAGTCATCTCTCCAGCTGATTCTACCTTGAAAGCTCAGAGTCCCCAATGTTCAGAGCTTGAAATCTTACAGTGTACTTATATTTGTAGAACATGGTGATGATGTGCCTTGATTTGTCAGTCTCTTTGGTGAGTTTATTTGATGGATTTCCTGCTGTAACACTGTGGGATTGCCCAGACAAAGGCATGGAGGAAAACACCAGAAAATTCCTGTTTAAGAGTGAGGCCCAATTCAGATCACACCTTGTCATGCTAGGTCTCAGGCTAGTGTGGGCCAGGTCATTGTCCATCATCAGAGCAGGCTGCTGCCTCCAGGAACCATGGGATACATGCTCCTGCCATCTAGCTGGACTTTCTTTCTTCATTTCTTCCTTCCTTTCTTTCTTTTTCTTTTTCTTTTTTTTTTTTTTTTTTTGAGGACACGGGGTGGGGGGGGGTAGAACAGGGAGGAATGGGAAGAAGGTGCTATTGAGTATGAAACTCAAATTATTAATAAAAATATTATAAAAAAGAATTAGGTTTGGAAATGAGAACTGGAAGAAGGCCAAACTTACTCTCTATTTTTCTGCTGAGCTGGTTGGCTTTGTAAAGTAGCATTACTTTTTGTTGTTGTTTTGTTTTGTTTTTCCAGACAAGGTTTTTCTCTGTCATAACTCTGGCTGTCCTGGAACTCTGTAGACCAGGCTGGCCTCGAACTCACAGGGATCTGCTGTCTCTGTCTCCAGAGTGCTGGGATCAAAGGTGTATGCTACCATTGCCTGGCAAGTAGCATTACTTTTAAGGCCATTTGCTAGCTAAAGCATCATGATGTTGAAAACAATTGTAGTACAGTCAAGACCAGTTCCAGCATATACTGATCTTAACTGTGACATCAGAATTATTAGATCTGTTTTTCAGGGGTCAGTGCTTTGTTCCTAAATGCTTGGTCTTGGATTTGATTGCCCAATCATCTTGTCAATAATATGTGCAACCGTATATATTCTAAATAGACATTTGTTAATTAATTAATCAGAGTTGCCCCATACTGTTCTTCCCTAAGAGCCAACACTGAACTAGAATTAACCTTCAAGAGCATTCCACAATGCTGACAATGGAGTGAATCAATTATGGGCTGGAAACTCATGCCTTCAGAATAAGTTATCTTCTACAGCTTTTTGCATACTTGACCTGGGTGAGGTCAATATGCCAATTGAAGTTTAAAATCAAGGAAAGTAAGGAGTGGCTTGTACCAGGACTCTGTAGATAAAGTGCCTGCCATGTAAGCATGAGGACCTGAGTTTGGATGCCCAACACCCATTCAATAGGCTGGACAGAAGCAGATGGCAGGATTCCTAAGCATCCTGGTGAGCTGGTCACCATGCAGCATAATCTGTGAGCTCCAGGTTCAGTAAGAGATCCTCTGTCCAAAAGTAAGGCAGAGAGCAACTGAAGAAGATACCTGACTTCCAGCTTCCTTGGGCTCATACACACACATGTACGCATACCCGCACTCAGGTATGCTTACACCCAAGTTATGCAGATTTCAAAGTGTTTGTGTGATGGGGCCAACTTGTCATTCTTTGTCTATGGTTGATGCCTCTCCAGCATTCTCCTTTCCATGTTAGCAGAGCCATCGGTGTCATCATTGTTCGGGTCTTTTTAGGCAGCCATGCTGATGAGACTTCGAGGATATAACCTCGCTAGCATTTCTAGGAGACACAATCTCGCAGCAAACTTCCTGTTCTTCTCATACTTACTACCTTTTAAAGGGAGCTACGTAACAATGATGGGAAGGCCTTGATGATGGCCTTGAAAATTAAGCAAGCCACCATCTTTGGTGACTGAAATAGAACCTGATAGAACAATCAGCTATCAATTAATATTTTTAGGAAGAGATAGATCAAACTCAACCGTGTTTTACTGAAGCAGTCCTAGTACGAATTCTCAGCCAATAGCACAAGTGGCCTGCTGGCAAAGATCACAGAAAGGATACGTACTACTGTGTACTACCTCAAAATATTGACTGAAGTATAGCCAGATGACTGGAGAATTGGTAGAAAAGTGGCATGCCTTTTGTCCTAAGGACTAATGCCATAAACAGAGCTATTGCCTATGATGTCTAGCACACAGAATTCATTAGAAGCTAATAGACTACCCACAGTAATTATGGTTGACAATAGCCTATTGAGCTTCCACAATTGCATCAACAGAAATCGGGCTACTAGAGTGAAGCAAGCTTGTAGCAGTCGACCCTCTTATATGTGTAGTGTCTTTGGAAGTGCATATGTGTGGTTGTGGATATGTGACTGTAAGTATGGATGTCCTCAGAGGCCAGAAGCACTGGATCCCCATAGAGTTGGAGTTATTGGTGGTTGTGAGCATCCCAATATGTCTGCTGGGAGCTGACCTTGGATCCTATGGAAGAACAGCATGGGCTTTTCACCACTAAGCTGTCTCTGCAGCTCACTGCACTTATATTAAAACTACTAGCATACTCTAGAACCACATTTATAGCTGATGAAGAAGAATGACCCTCATACAGAAATCCTCCACTGGGGTATTGATTAAATATATTGACAGCATTAGCAGATCTGGGTATGTCTTCTCTATATATTTGCATAGTTGTACAGATATTGAATTGTCAAATGGATGACTATGGTAGATGTTGCTGATTTTCTATTAATTTTTTATTTCTCTAACACAATAGATTTCAACTATTTTCCAGTGTGTCCAACTAAAATGATTCACTTTCTTTACATTATATGCAGTTATGGTTGACCATGTGACAGTCCAGCCAACGGGACAATAGGGAAGAATCCCTTGAAAAAACACTTTTTCTAAATAAAGGACAAAGTCCATTTTCCCACTATTGCCACTGTTACCAGAATTCTTAGGGTAAGAGCCTTGGACCTGGGAGCTTTAACAGGCTAGGCTTGGTCTCCAGCCTTCAGTATGCCATTTAAACACACAAGTAACATGCAAAAGAACAAAAAAGATATTTATCCAATAATACAATGTAACTAACAGCTAACTTCAGTGAACCTCCCAAGTCCATCTCTGGGTCTTGACATGAGATTTAGATTTAAATAGAGGACATGAGATACACTTAGCTAAGTAGTCTTGGTCAACATCCTGCCTATCATGTTTGGGCTCTAGTATCTCCCTTAAAGGAGTCTGACAAGTTGTCAGAACTGTGTGAAATCTCTTTCAATACATGAGCTCCCCCTCTGGCTGAGATCAGACATTTAACCATTTTCCTTCTGGCGTGAGATTTCCGGGGAATTTCAATTTTTTTGGCATCCATTGTCCCAATAGTCTAATAGCTAGAGGGAAGGACACATATGTCTGTTGAGTATTTCCACTATCCCTGCCAGGATGATGATACCCTCTAAAAACCACACATTGTGTCTGGAGCTACAACAGCCAAGTTCCAACCATGTGTGTCAATGACACTTTCTTAGAATGCAGAGCTGTAAACAGAAAAGGGGATTTTCTTCAAAGCTTCACAGAAACTTGTCTGCCTATCTCAACTTCTCTGTTTAAAACAAATGGAACTTACCCAACAGTTTTTTGAGGGGTTTTTGTTTGCAGATGAACACATTCTTTTTTTTTAAAAAAAAAAATAGATTTTTAATTTTATTTTACATGTATGAGAGTTTTGCCTGCATATATGTTTGGACACCATGTATGTATCTGGTTCCCATCAAGTTCAGAAAAGGGTGTCAGATCCCCTGGAACTAGAGTTAGGGAAAGTTATGAGTCACCATTCAGGTGCTGGGAATCTAACCCTTACTCTCTGCAGAAACAAGTGCTCTAAACTGCTGAGATGTCTCTCCAACCTCAACACACTGGTAACAGATATGTTCATGCTCATAAACTTTAGGATGAAGGCATCTGTACCTCACCGGACTCAGGAATCCAGGGATGTGAGACCTAGCTCCACACTTTAAAAGGAGGTGATACTTTCTTCCTCTTTTCTGTTATTTCCTAAACTTATTAATATACATTAATTGTAAACAAAACAAAACAAAACAAAACAAACTGCAGGTTTCTTTGTGACATTCTAATGCACACTCTTATTGTTATTGGATTATATTTATTTATTTTTTCTATTTCATGGCCAGAAGGAGTGATCGGTATTTATGAGACTTTTTCTATTGTGCTCATTTCCTTTCCCTCCCCAATGCTGCTTCTAGTGAAATTCCTAAGCAGATAAACCTTTCCTGCTAAGAGCATTTCCAATTTGAGAGGACATTATGAATTCATGGTTAAGAGTACCATCCTTGGAGTAAGCCATGGTTTGAGTCCCTGTTTTCCTGTTATTGATTGCATGAGCTGGAGTAATCACTTCACATTTCTGGCTTTATTTTAATGCCTTAAAGATGGGAGGCATACAGATGTCTACCTCCAA
Organism: Cricetomys ansorgei; assembly: GCA_026225945.1. Taxonomy (NCBI): domain Eukaryota; kingdom Metazoa; phylum Chordata; class Mammalia; order Rodentia; family Nesomyidae; genus Cricetomys; species Cricetomys ansorgei. Next base: position 20,724,253 of record JAMJFZ010001815.1, read on the forward strand.
TATTTGTTTTAAGAAAACTGAAAGTGTATAGGAGAATGGGCTTCACTTTTTCCAAGAAGAGTTAATCTTTTAAATGCAGATATAGTCTAGAATTTCTCTTTTAGTTGAAAGGCATCTAAACTCCATTCTAACTCCGTCATTGGATAATTCTTCTAAATGGATGAAAGTTGCGTGATCACAGCGGGGAAGTGGTGCAGGGGGAAGACTCGGAGCAGAAACTTTAAAAAGTATCTCACATGAGAAAATGAATGAGATTACTTAGAGTTGTGCATGTAAACTCTTTGGGTAAATCCACTTTAATATTTATTTTAGTTTTGGGATTACTAAGAACATGATAAATGGTCAGACTCCACAATGCTGAATTTGCCACTTAATCATCATCATTTATAAGAAAAAACATAGATAACCATTTCAATAAATTGTGATTCCTATTTTTTTTCTCCTAAAATATTGCCCCAACAAAACTGGAAAGGCATTTTTAAGTGTTTTGTGACATATATAGTATGTCGTCCTGGTCCCAAATACCTTGTATGTATAATATAATTCAGTTCCCCTCCCAGTAACTGCCTATTATCTGCCTGAAAATAAAAATCAGACGTATTCAACTCTGCTCATATTTTAAGGAGAATTGTTGGAATTTAAGCTCAGACATGTGAAAGTCTCTGGTGCGTCCAGTAGAATTCATAAAAGAAAACAAATCAGCACAGGTTTTCATTTTTGTTGAAGCAAAATAGTAAAACAGTGTCCATGGTATTAAGGAAACAGGAAAACTTTCATCAGAGAAGAAGTATCCAGAACAAAGAGGCCTAAGGAGTGTAATTGATAATGTATTTTAGAGTCTTTATGTGAACACAGATAACTATATATTAAATGTAAATATGCATTAAAACAATCACCTATAGAAATATTTCTTTGATTATGCAAAGACAGATTAAAGACAAATGTGTATTAGCTGCAGGTACATTTATTCGGTAAGAAATGTACTAAGTTGCTTTTTTTCTTTTGCTATTTTTCAACCCATTATGTCCTTCAAGGCAAAGGTAGACCATTGACTTGAAGAAAATTGTTATCTACTGTCATATATTGTAAAATGAACTTAAATAAACTACGATTATTGTCTGTTTAATATAACTCTTCTAAAGTTACACATACCATAGGGAAGTCCATGAGTTTAAAAGACAAAACTTGAAAGAATAAGTCCAGAAAGATAGGGAAGAGATTGTTGGGGAGATATCGAAGGGTAGATTCGATCAAAACACATTATATACATGTATGAAATTGTTGAACAATAAAAAGAATTAAACAAAGAAGAAATGATAAATGGCTTTAGGGAGATAGCTATGTTAGCCCAATTATACAACGGAAGTATGACTCTATCTATCACAAGATCCCCTAAATAATTTGTACAATTTTGCATTTTTACATATCAGTCAAAGTAAATCTAATTTTAAAATGTCAAAAAGAGACGAGTAAGATGGCAAGTTCCTTGTAAATCTAGTTGTTTGAGGGGCTAGAGCAGGAGGCTGTCTTGAGTTTAGAGATTTGATGTCAGTATGAGCAACATAGCAAGATCCTGTCTCAAAATAAATAATTTTTAAAAGAATGTTCTCAAATATATATAATCAAAGATCCATAAACATGGGCTCAACAGTAGTCTCGTGTGTGTGGTGCCTGCACATGTGTGCCTATTTATGGTGTATGTGTGTGTGTGTGTGTACGTGTGTATGTGTGTGTCTATGTGTTATGGGTGATCGAACCCAGAGCCTGGTGCACGTGAGATTAGTACTTTAACTGCTAAGCTTTATCTCCATTCCTTAAGCCCAGGCTATATTAATTTTTCCCAAGGATCTATGAACCTCAGAAATTATATGCAGATTTATGAGTGTACTTTAAAAAAAAAAAACTTCCCTAAGGTTTTCAGGAAACCCTCAAACCTGTGTTTTCTAGGAAAACTTTAGAAGCATAAATTGAGGCAGCCCAGAGTAGTGAATTTGACACCTACTACTAACACATCTATCATTTTACATTTATTTTAAACGAAAGGATTAGCATTTCAAGATTGCTGTTAGAAGTACATGTACATTCAAGGGTTTTTCTGCTACACCCAGTGACCTTCAATAAAATATGCATCTGTGAGTGTAAAGCCTGTTATACATCAGATGTAGCTGTTTTCATTTGCTTTTTAAACATCACAATCACCTGCCAACTTAAATTTCATCCATCATTTGCAAAATTCAAAGTTTCACCATTAATTTATCTTGAGTTTGACCACAAAATTAATTTTTATAGGCTCATGTTTCTAATCTTAGGTCACAGCTCAATTTGAGCCAATTTTAACAATTATAAAAGCTATTTTTTTTTTAATTTAAAAGAAGCAGCAACTCCCTGAATCACAGACTATAGAACAAACTGAACTTAAGGTCTAGATTCGCATAAGTTTTAAGAGTTTCAGGAAACATTTATGGATCTTTTGCTGCTAGATCAGAATTTCGCTACTGGTTCTATGAAATTGGGTTCATTCGATCCACACAAAAACTCTGTGATATAGATAACTACCTCCACTTCACACATAGAGGAACTGAGACTCAGGAGCCAGGATGCTATGTTTATACTTTGTCTCCGTCTCATTTCTGAACATATTGAAGTATTTTTTATGACTCATTCCCCTTCAATTCTCATTGCCCCAAATAATATTAGGAGTTGTGTCTCACAGGTTACTTCCCATTGTTTGATCTTTCTATACCATATTTAATGTTCCTTTTGCTGGTAAATTGTCATGTGCTGCTTGAGTTCACTGCGAAGCCTACTCTGGGTGTAGAGTTGCACACCTCTCGCTTTACTTCTGTTATGTCAAGTGTCCTTCAAGGATATTTATAGCAATTGTCTTCAGTACCCCTTGTCTGAGAATGGGATGGTTCCCTTAATACTCTGACATGGAGGGAAAAGAAAAGCAAAACATGTAGGAGTAACAGCTAAAAGTGAACCATCTCCAATAGAGGTTACTATATGTCATAGTTAATTTCGACTGTCATCCAGACACACACCTAGTGTCCCTTGGGAAAAAGGAGTCTCAGTTGAAGAATTGCTGGATCAGATTGGCCTTTGGCCATGTCTAGGGGCATTTCTCTAACTACTAGTTGATACTAGAGGTCACAGCCCACTGTGAGTGATGCCTTGCTATGGCAGGTGGGCCTGAGCTATATGAAGAAGCTCCGAGCAAGTCACAGGAAGTGAGTCAGCAAACCATGTCCCTCCATGTCTCTGCTTCAGTTCTAGCCTCCAGGTTCCTGTCTTCTGCCCCCACTTTGGTTTTCCTCCACAAAGTACCATAACAAGTTTAAAAAAAAAACAAAAAACCCAAACCCTTCTCCCCCAAGGTGTTCTTGATCATGGTGTTATCACAGCAACAGAAACTTAACCAGGGCATTATATACTTAATAAACTCAATTAGTCCATGACCAAATATGGCTACTGTAGCCCATTTTCCAGACCATGAAGAATGATGCCAGAAATTTCTTCCTTCAAACAATTACAACTTTTCCTCCTCTTTTTCCTCCTCAGGCTCCAGACTCATACACAAAATAGCACAGAAAAGCTAAATAAAAAAATCTTGAAAACATGTGCAGTGATACTTGCCTACCTCACTGTCGTTCTGTTGTGCTTCATCCAAGTTTTCCTCCAAAGCTTGTTTATTATCTCATTTGCCCTCTTTATTTTACAGGACAGTTGCTTCTTGTTTGGACCAACTCTTTTAAACAACAAGATTCCAAGAAAATTTCAGGGTCTTCTTCCCGTATTTCCATCCTAATCTTCTCTGCAATCTGGGGCATCTAAGACAAAATGCTAAAGATCTCAGGCTGGCCAGAATCTCAAGGCTGTCACCCTTGCCTGTTATTGATCTCTTCTTTTTTCGTCGCCATTGGCCTATTCTGCATTTTGTAGCAGATCCATGAGTAACAGTTCAGGAAGTGTTATGCAGTATTCCGGTAAACAGGATTGCTTTTTCCTTTGTAATGTTCTAACATAATTTACCAGACTTTCTGTTACTATCGTTTTATACCTCAACACATATGTAAAAGATAAAACGAACCTCTGATTGACACTCCAGGGCCTTGGATGTCCTTTCCTCTACCAATTTCAAACCCATCTCACTTTTTTCTCTAGCTGTCAGCAACCCTGGTGTTGAATTAACAAGTATCAGCCTTTTCTCTTCCTTCAGATGGTTTTATCTTCTCCTCAATGATCTGGCCAGTGCCTCAGCTTTTCATCACAAACAAAAACAAATAAAACATATTCTTTATTCATTTTGCCTTTTCCCTTGATAAATTTAGAAAGCATACCTTATGACATGGATTTTCTTTCAAAGATTAGCAATCAAATATGACATAATTTTACTAAATAAAACCAGTATAAGATATCCAAGATACCACAGATAACAGTGAAACAGTGTCAGACAAAAGCACAGGTCAGTTGTCAAATGCCTACATATATCTACATATATCCAGCATGAGGACCAGGACCACTCAAGTCCTATATTACTCACCATGGTATTTGTCTAGAACTATCTTTCAACCCAAATTCTCTCCTTGCTGGGTCTCCCTCTCCTTCAGAAAAATCCTCTTCATTCCTACAACTTCAAATCCCTCCCTACCCTTCATATAATTCTACAAAAACCAAAATGATATCTTTATTGCTAAACTGAAAATACTTACCTTATTTCATCTCTTTCTGACATTCCCCACTTGGGGTACTTTTGCTGGCAGTCATAACAGGGGCCTCCGTGGTTGCTCGGTCTTACTTTCTATCCCTTCTTATCCCCCTAAATGTTCATGGTTTTCAGGCCTTTTCCTTTCTGATTTAAGCATTTCCAGGTAGTCATCTTTTTCATCTTTGGTTCCTCTGACTTTGAACAATGAACATCTCTCATAGATTCTCAGTTCATCCCCGAGTGCAGTTCTGAAAGTGGAATTAGGAATAGGGAATGTTTCTCATTCAACATTCACCAGAGGCTCTCTGTTCTTCAGGATACAGTCCTGGTCTTTGCTTAGACCCTGAGCCACAGAGTTCCTGCAGCAGTTTTCCTGCCTCCTACTCACAGCTATGAGTAGTGCAGAGCTACAGTGCAGTCCAAACACTTGTTATTCTGAAAGCATGATCAGCCATGTTTCCTCAAATGTTTTCTCTTTGGAGATGGTGCCCCTCATGTCTTTACCACAGTCTGCTTCTTCTTCAACACCTTGCTTCACCTATTACACTTAGGACATCTTCTGTAGCTTTCTATGACATTCTGAGTAACCTTTTCTGAGATTATCACTAAGTTATAAATACTTAACTTATCCAGCTTTGCCATCTGATTTGGACATGGTAAGAACAAGAATTATTTCTATCTTCATCTTTGTACCACTCCAGCAAGTAAGGCACCTGTTGATTGATCGTTGCATACAGAATGAATAAATACACTGTAGGAGCGTCTTCATAAAGGATGTGTGTCCTTAAATCCACATTGAAGAATAATGGTAAAATGTCAGTACCACTAGAGGGCAGAGAATTATAACAGAATTTTCCAGCACAATGGCTCATATGGAAATTTTTCACTTCTGTGTCAATTTGACCCTTTCTAGCTATATGGATCTTGAAAGGATATAATAACTCCATTCATATTACTTCCCAGAAGAAGTGTTAAATAGTTATCTAAAAGACAGAAGCTAAGACTGGCATAGTAATGTGCTAGAATTGGCTAATGCAGTAAGTAGGCTTTCATTAATGAATCTGTTAGGAAAAGGATCAAAATATAAATACAACATTAAGACATTAATACCATGAGACTTGGCGCTGCTTTAAATTTCTCAGTAAAAATGTCTACACAAAGAGGCTCTCTTTCTACAGGAAAGTGAAGACGACTATTGAAGCTATTTCTTGTTTTTAAATATAACCTGAATTCTGATCTTAAAATACATGCTTATGAGATTGTGGTTAAAACCAAATGAAATAATTGTTTAAACCAGTGTCAGCACATGGTAAATGTTTGTAATTATTTTGCTTTGGTAGTGTTGATCAGAACAATATTTGGGAAGCTCAGAAAAAAAAAAAAAAAAAGGTAGCTTCTGGAATAAAAACAATGAGATCTTTTTGTTTGTTTGTTAGTTTGTTTTTTGTTTTTGTTTTTTGAGACAGGATTTCTCTCTTGTAACTCTGACTGTCCTGGAACTCACTCTGTAAATCAGGCTGGCCTGGAACTCAGAGTTCTGCCTGCTTCTACCTCCCGAGTGCTGAGATTAAAGGTGTGTACCAATACCACCAAGCAAACAGTGACACTGTTTGAAGCCCTAAGTCTCAGTTCCCTTACCAAACCCCTCCTGATATAAGCTGTTGAAGCAAAGTAATGGTGTTCACTTCAAAGGGAATGAGACATAGTGTATTCTGGAGCCAAATATGAGTGTCTGACCATATCTGAGAACACAGATTCAGGCGACTCTAAATACCACGTTCCAATGTAGTAACAGCTTCATGATTTTTTTTTTTTTTTTTTTTTTTTTTTTTTTTTTTTTTACAGGAATGGAACTGAAAAAGCTATAAATTAAGGCATTTAACAACTACACCAGTGGGAATATCAGCTATTTCAGGAAACAACAGCAAAGCATGAATACTTCTGCTACAGGCCTCAGGTATTATCTGATGAGATTCTTAGTTTGGGGGATTTAAGATAAAAGGATTTTACCTGATAATCCCCCACAGAGGTGGGTGATAAATGACAATTGAGGGAGCTAAAGACAGTCCAATAGACCTATGACAGACAGTCATCTACAACCAGAGACATTTCAATCAATCAGCCTTGTGCTTAGCCCAAGTGTGGCTTCTTTCCCAGAACTTCAGTCCACACCTCCTACATTCTTTCTGTACCCTTGGGCTAAGCTGTTTTCAGGTGGCGATTTCTCATTCACAGTGTAATACAGGCCTCGGATTCCAATTATCAGAACCTCGAGCAGTCAGGCTAGCCTCGGATGGTCCCTGATATTGTGCTGGGTTCTCTGGTCTCAGCTTGTTGGAGAAACATTTTCAGAGTCTTGCCCCATATCTCTTAGAAATAATTATTCTGGATTTACAAATGATAATACTTTGACACACCACATTGCCATTTTTAATAGGAGAAAATAAATAAGTTTTCTGAGCCAATGGTTATAATCATAGACACCTACAGAATATGGTATGGTTGCTATGATTATTGGCTTGATTATGGATTGCCCCAAAGGAAATAAAAGATAAAACCAAAGGAGATAGTTTAAGGGCATTCTGTTCAGGGGTAGGTGGCTTCAGTTCTACCTCCAGGACCATTATTATAATAAGGCTTTGTGTAAGTCACTGAGGAACCATGGAATTCCATCATTTTCTGTTAGTAAATTTTCTTCCTGTTCTAAGTTTTGTAGCTTCTATTATCATTGCTACTCTGATTAACCCAGGAATCTCACACTCAAAGAGCATCTGAGTCCGTGAAAACTACCTCTGACATCACACAAGCTGATCAGAAACATGAATGTGACTTTGTGAGTCTATGCTGTATTAGGAGGGCTGGGACAAAAGGTAAAATGCATAGCCATGAAGAAAAAAAGGAAGAGTGTAATGGTGTCACTGATCTTTGAAGTGAAGTCCAGGTCTATTTATTTTGCCCCCCTTTTTCAGGTGCTGAAAGTCTTGTGTGCATCTCTAGCCTATGAGTGACATTTCTAATGGCATTATTCTAACATACTGTCCAGAAAGAAAACATAACAGGACAGAAAACACACTGTAATAAAATATTTCAAGTAATCATATTCAGCTGAAACCATCTCTATCCAGACTTCAGAGAACTTAGTTTCCAATGTCATAAATTTCAGGCAGGCATCACAAAAGAATAGTTGAAAGCAAAACCATCTTAAAGGATGGGGACCCACCAATTAACTCACATGCTCTACATTAGCAATAAACACTCATTTGTTTTTGGTTGTTTTTAAGTGATTCTTTGGACAGGTCTTTTGGCTCTGCCTGTAATCACAGGAATTGGGACACAAGCATAAGAAGACCACAGGTTAGAGGCCAGCTGAGGTTAAATACAGAATCTCAGGTCAGCCTGGGCTACAAAATGCGATCCAGCTACCCGATACCAAAACAGATGGAATTGTCATGTACCTTTACCATTACACTTTCATGATGTTTTATGTAATTATTATTCATGAAATATATACTATCATATTTTATGCATAGCTCACTATGTATATTCTTTATACTGATACTTCAGCAAAAGAAATAAAAGGCAGTTTCCTAGCAACACCTGTATTCAAAAGAACAGCAGCAATAATGAAAGCTTAATCACAAACAGTTTTATTTCCCTAAAAGTTGACTTCTGCCTATCTAGGGAAGTTACTGGGCAGCAAAGAAAGTATAATACAGACCAAGGAAGAGGTCCGAACAGCCACAGGTGGTGGTTCCTTCCTGGAAATAGAAGAGCAGGAAGATGAATTAGGGTTTTCACTCAGCACAGCCTTTCCTACTAATAATAGGCAGTGAGGTAGATACAGCCCTGCCCAGTGCTATTTGGCCCACTTACTTGGAGCTGAAGAATGGGTACTTCAATTGGGAGCCAGGATGCAGGACGCTAGGTTTCAAATAGCCCATCCATTTACTGGTAGATACACATACAGGCCCCTTTCTCTAGGTTTGTGACTGAATGGATGATACACCAAAACGAGAGTTGCAAAAGTCTTCAACAGCTCTAAACCCTTACAAACCACAGCTGCCCTGCTACCCTCCTACCCCAGTTTATTTGGCATTTTCGAAATAGACATATAGCTTCCCTGGTACGATTCCTGCAATGTAGGAAAGCATCATTTGGACATTAAGCAGCTGGCGTCCTAGAGCTTTCTGGAAGGGAAACACAACCTTGTGTCCTGCCTTTTGGAGATTTCCTGCCTGCACGAGGGGCCCAGCCCCTGGTTGAGGTGAAGGTGATCTAGCCACAGTAGTAGAAGTTTACAGCAAAGAAAAAGGTTCCGTTAAGGGGAAGTGGTTTTTTTCTTTTCCTATTTGCAGAAAGGCTAAGATTTTCACGATTAAAGCATGCATACGAGTCATTTTAAGTCTCCACATCTTTCACCCTGAAAGTCCCTGCACAGAAACTCCGTGGGGAATCTAAATATAGCTGCACTCGAACTCTCCCCGCCTTCAGCCCAGGGTCTCCTCGCTGCTCTAGAATTGGAGAGCTTATTCCGGGACGCTCTCCGCATCTGCCTTGAATAGCAGGGCACGGAGCAATCTCTCCAGCACCTCCACGGTGTGTGGGAGTGAAGTGTATTAGGGGAAAGAAGGAGTGACTCTGGGTGTTGGTGCTTGGCTCACGGTCACGTGGTACCGCAGCCAGCTGCACAGAGCTAGGAGTTAGTAGTGTCTACTGCCCAGCGGCTTTATTAAGGGAAGCAAGGTCTTGCTGAATCTAAGAGCCAGGGAGGGGTCTCCACAAAACAATAACGATAAAAATAAAACTTTTAGGCTCATGCTATGACTGCAGAAAGCAGCTGTCCGTGGGCATGGGTGTATGCACGGGGTGGGTGGGGGGTGTTGGTAGAGTATTATCTGCTATGGATGGAAACAACTGAGATAAAATTTTTTGCCTTAGTATTGTTTGATGTTCAAGAAAGTGTTAAAAGGCACAGGGAATTACCCATTTGCTATTGTCTACCATGGCTTTGTATTGAAAGCATAGTTCAGTTTAACTTGGTGATTTTTCGGGAGGAAAGCTGCTCTCTTGGAAGTAGTTCCCAAGCCTGGTGTCTTCTGTTTCCCCCAACGCTGAATCTGTTGTTTAATTGCTTTATACTATGTTTTCGAAAGCCAGAGTTCTGAGCCAGAGGCACCTTGGCTCCTCTCAGCCAAGAGTGCAGACTTTGGGGCGCCCACCTGCCAAAGGTGGTGGAAGATCTAGTCTGTGGTTCCCCTCCACATAGGTTGGAGACATGTGGAGGGGATACAGCATCCAGGCTGAGAGGCAAGTTCTGGACTACCCACCCTCCGAGAGAGCCCTTTCTCACTCACTGGGGACGCCACCCGCTGCGGAGACTTAAACAGTTTTATGACTTTCTCCCACTTAAATGGAAATTTCTTGAAGCAGGGAAGTGGGTTTGTTTTCCCAGTCTTCTCTGTCAGGAGGAGCCCCGCGGCAGCTCCCTTGCGGCAAAGGAGCCACTTCGGAGTTTTTCCGCCCTCCCCACACCCCACCCCTGGGGATGGGAAGGATGTTCTGTGACTCGCGGGCTTGCTGTCGGAGGCTAGGATGGAAAGTCACAGCCTGAGGGCTGGGTTGAGTCGCGGCAAGCTGCCGGGTCCCCGCCTGGCGGTCTCCGGGTGTGTCCATTGAACTGCGGGCGACCAGTCCCCAGCGCGGGAACCCCAACGCCACTGCCTGAAGCGTCGCCCCTGCTGAGTGACCCACTCCGAGGCAACCAGCACCTGGAGGGCAGGACCTGGTCGCTCCTGCCCACACCCATCGCGGGAGGATGGCTGGACCAGGCGCACTGTAGTAGCTGGAGAAGCCCAGAGACCTGCTCGCTCCACCAGTTTGTTCACGAGGCACCGGGCGGACTTCACCCTCCGGACAGCTCCGAGCCCCGGAAAGAACCGAACCCAACTCGGACCTGGGAGAAAGACTTAGGATCAGGCCGGTGCTCAGAAGGGGCACAGGGGACAAACTGACCCGACCCGGGCTGGGTGTGCACGCGTGGGAGTGTGCCTGGAGCATCCCGCAAACCCTCCCCACCCCGGCCCGGCCCGTGGACATTCGAGGGAGGAGGGAGTGGCAGTCGTGGGACTAAGGCAGAGCGAGGGACACCTCTCCAAGTGACACCCCAACAGGTCCGGGATTTGGAACTGGAAGCTGCCGAAATCGGGACCTCCCGAACCTGCTCCGCTCACCCCGAGCCGCCCCCGCCCGCAGCCCCCGGGCAATCAGCTCGTCCGCCCCCCACCCCCAACCGGGGACTCCCCGTCGGCCTCGGGGCTCCCTCCTGCAGACCTGCCGGCGCACATGAGGCTGCTGCCCCCGCCGCAGGCGCCGTCGCCCCCCTCGCGGTGCCCGTGGTGATGCCATGCCCCGCCACCACGCGGGAGGAGAGGAGGGCGGTGCCGCCGGGCTCTGGATGAGGAGCGGAGCTGCGGCGGCGGCGGGCGGGGGGCGCCCGGGCAGCGGCATGAAGGATGTGGAGTCCGGCCGCGGCAGGGTGCTGCTGAACTCGGTGGCCGCCAGGGGCGACGGCCTGCTGCTGCTCGGCACCCGCGCGGCGGCGCTCGGTGGAGGCGGCGGCGGCGGCGGCGGCCTGAGAGAGAGCCGCCGGGGCAAGCAGGGGGCCCGGATGAGCCTGCTGGGGAAGCCGCTCTCCTACACCAGCGGCCAGAGCTGTCGGCGCAACGTCAAGTACCGGCGGGTGCAGAACTATCTGTACAACGTGCTGGAGAGACCCCGCGGCTGGGCGTTCGTCTACCACGCGTTCGTGTGAGTAACCCCCCCCCCCGTGTGCCCCCCAGCCATGCCGCGCTCTCGGGGAGCCCCCTGCGCCGGGAGACCCAAGCCCTGGCCCGAGGAAAGGAAACGCGCGCCACACACACACACACACACACACACACACACACACACACACACACACGTGGTGGTTTTTATTTCTTCGCACGTGTTTTGCGATCGGCCCTCTGGAGCTATCTGTCTTGTCCCATTATCTCTCGCATCCGTTCAGATTGAACCATTTTCTCCCACCCAGAGCACTCAGGGGACTGCCCGTCAGTTCCAGGCACCTGGGTGATTGAAGGCAGAAGCAGTCTTAAGGGACTCAGATAACCGCCAGCGATTGGGTCCTGACATTCGTAAACTTAACTGAGTGGGGCGCCCAGGAGCTGGGAAAAAACTCAGGGAGGATGTGCACCAACCTGAGGCTGGAGAGTATATTGGAGAGGTTAGGAGGTGATGGCAGAGTGGGATTCAGTGGAGAGGCGAAGGTGAAGGGTGGGTTCACAGTCAGCCCTGAGGTCAAGCAGAGGAAGCTGCTACATGGTAGTTTTGAGCGCGCCCGGAAACACGCCTGGCCACCATTACAGCTGTCACCAACGGAAAATCTGTCAGTGTATGTAGTCCTTGCCACAGAGAAGTGGCCTGAGACTAGGAGTGCTTCAGGGCCATCCAAGCTCTGCTCCACTTAGCAACAGAGTCCAATGGGGAACCCCGGGTTCAGGAACATGGCCCAAGGTTCAATAGCAGAGATGCACAGGGTCAGCTCTGACCTGAATCAAGCAGTGGATTTAGTTGGCATTTATGGCGCTGAGACCAAGTGTGTGTGTGTGTGTGTGTGTGTGTGTGTGTGTGTGAGAGAGAGAGAGAGAGAGAGAGAGAGAGAGAGAGAGAGAGAGAGAGAGAGGTAAGTCCTTGCCATCTAGTAGTAGAGAAGGCTTAATGAGAAAATGATTGGAAGCAAATGTTCCCCCCCCTTAGGCATTAAAAACCTTTCAGTGGCTTTAAAGTTTACTACTGTTTTTCCCACAATGTCCATTCATTCGATTTCCTGTCAGAGTTAGGTTTATCTGGACAATTTACGGTTGTTTTTATTCTTTTACACCCTCTGTAATTTACTATTTTTAAAGGACCCTCCTCTTCTTTTTACCCCCTCCCTGCTTCTTCCTTCTTTATGTTAAAATGAAATACACACATATTAGCCTTAGGAGACCTTCTGAGAACGTGGCAGGCACATAGTGCCTGATTCCTTGTTTCTTAGTTAATAAAATATGTTTGGTACACACAAAAATTCTTTCAGAAGTGAGGCATGCCATCCCGTACGTATCCCTCATCTGGAATGGGGAATTGGCACTAACTCAAGAAACTTAAAAAACTAATAGTCATATCAGAGAAGGGGCTGGTTTTGTAAATAGGTGAGCCTGAAATATGACCAGGTAGAACTCAGGAAATTGATGGAGTCTGTACTTTGGGGCCCTGGTGTCTGGAAATTTTTACAGTTCCAGATTGATAAAACATGCAGGATTAGGTGGACTATTCCAGCCAGCTTTTTATGTTTGCAAGGCACACACAGGGCATGTCCTGTTGAATTATCATTACATCCAGAAGTGTCAGTTCTATCATTTGCTGATGGAAGAGTCACACAGTTTGGATGTAATTGATGATAGACAAACTCTATGTTTCTCTGTCATGATGTTTTAAACTCATCTAGATGATGTTAAACTCATCTCCTTTGGTTGGTATGTAATTAATCTAGTACTTAATGATCCTAATAAATTATTTTGACCTGTCAGAATATACTACAAAGTTTTAGCAATGATGAGGCTTAATTTGGCAGCAGACATACACAACATGAATGATGATATTTTTAGAACATGCTCAAAATATTCATGACTTTGAGTTTTAAATATGATGTAATGTATTGCCTTTGATTTGGGTAAAGTACATGTTATGGATTCAGAGGAGGTTGATACAACCTCCATTTGTTGCATATACTGTTTCCAAAGCTTTCTACAAACATGAATGAAAATTTCTCAAAATGCAACATTTTCTTTTTTAATTTCTGGTTGTGTTGCTGGTTATCATGGGCTTCTGGGTTTTTTACACTTCAACAAATGGTTTTTAGCCTGCTCACCAGCTTTATCAGTGAATTCAGTGGTAGGAAGGACATAAATTAGGTGCTGGTCAACATGATATTGCTAGTATAAAGTTTTTCACAATGTTTCTAAGATCCTTGGGGCTTTTGGGTTGGAGCAGCTCAGCGTATATTGTGATAGGAGATCCACATTAGCACAAAGTCAGAACGGAGGGATGGAGTCAGCTTCAAGAACCATTGCAAAGCCTGGGGGAAAAAAGGGGTAACCACACTTAAGATTTTAAATGAGGTTTTGAATAGCCGGAATTTACACATTAAATTAATAAAGCAAGGTTACTTTGAGCTGTAAGTCTAATAAGACCATTACAGGAAACTATAAGAAAATAATTTCTAGAGAAGTGTAACTAACTAATGCACTGCCAACCTGGGAATCCTCAAATCTAACTTTAATAACACTTTTTGTAATATATTAAGCTCCTTGCCAAGAACAAGTACACTGTGATTAATGAGGCACTTCAGGGATGAATTTACTTGGTTAGCCCAGTGTTTCCACTGCCAAGAAACAAGAGAAGTATGTTTAATATTATGCTTCAGGTAAAGAGAATTTTCTGTTAAAATATGTAAAAATAATTATTATAATGATATTTTAATGGTGTAAAATGTGATCTTATGAGTATATATCCCAGCCTACTGGTAGGAATGCTGGCAAGAGCAAGAGATGACCTGCTTCAAGTGATTTCTTCCTCTGGATTTGTGGGCCTTAGGAGATCCAGGCTCTCCCTGCTCTTTTGGAGTCCCCAGGCAGCAATGTGCTCCATCTTCAGCTGTGATACAATTAACTAGACGGGTTCTTAAAATAGGAGATGATTTGAGTTGTTTGTTCCTTTTAAATTGCCCTTCTTTGGGGAAGATTTAGAAGAATTATGGTAGTCATAGTGGAGTTCGTGATAGGATTCCTAATGTAAGTTTGCATTAGTGTAGCAAATGTAGTCAGTCCTGAGGACTCTCACAGGAAACCCTGTGTCATGTATCCATGCAGACATAGCCACCTAATTCATCACGATGCCCAAAGTATCTTTGCCTGATTTAGTACTGTGGATAAGAATTCATAAATACTTTAAACTAGAATCTTCCAACCACCCAAGCTAGGGAAACTGAAGTCATTTTTTTTTTAATACTAGCTACTAGTGACCATTAACATGACCGTTAAATTGTGGTCATTTGCTTTGAAATATTTTTCCAGGTATATCTCTTTCTGTGCATTGCTGCTTTCTCTGTCCTTTCCTATTTCTCAGAACCTCTCCTCCTCTGCCTGACCATCTTGCTTCTGTTTATAACCCTGTAGCTGCCACACTGACACCGGTTTTGTTCATAAAAGCTAAATATGATTACATCATAGATGTATCCATTTACAAGTATTTTAGTGTCAAGTATATGCTGATTTCCAAATTAATCAGATGAAGACCTCTGATTTCAAGGAAAAGAAAAGATTCCAACCTGGGTGATTGTTAGCATTCCCAACAAGTGTGAAATGAAGGTATCAGTACCATTACAGAGGAGCTAAGTTACAATGCTTCATGCAAAAGAGAAGACAATGTGGATGAGGGCAGGAAAGCCAGCAGTCTTCAAAGGGAAGTGAGGCATGGGCTTGGTTTTTATGTGAGGAGAGCAGAGGAAATGAGCAATCTTGACAGAGAAGATATCTTTAGTAAAAGTAGTGTGGGGTTGTGAGTGCGTGATAACTTTAAGTACTTTAAACTCCTTGCAGGATAAAGCCAGATTTAAGAAATGGAGTGGTGTGCATGTGTGTATGCGCTTGATTTTTAGTAGTCTATGGTGATGGACGTGGAATCTTGTCTTTGCCCTATAGGCTGAATCTGGTCCTTATCCCATAAGACATAGTGATGAAAATCAACTGGAAAATGAATTGAGAGGGAATTTAAAATGGAGGCAGAATGGTCTGTTATTAGGTAATAACAATTGTGTAAGGTTTCCACTCATTCTTACAATTTTAAATCTATAAATTCTTCCTAAAAAAAAAATCTCTGTTGGCTTTCTATGTGCTCTGGGCTGCTCTGGCAAGATGGGAGATGGTTGCTTAAGCAACTAAAGGGATAATTGTGGGGATAAAAGGCAGGTTAAATCAGAAATGTCTTTTTCCCTCTAAAAACCTTTCTTTGAGACTCTTCTACAATGTATTTTGGTCATACCTACTCTCTATTTCCCCTTCCAACTCCTCTCAAACTTCTTTCCATTTTCCTGTCCTAACTTCAAATCTTGTTTTTTTTTTAAATAACTCACTAAGTCCAGTTTATGTTGCCTGTATGCCATGGGTGTAGGGCTATCCACTGGAACAAGCCCAACCTAAGAGGGGTGGTATCCCTAAAGAAAGAATTTCCTCCCCTACCAGCCATTAGCTGATAATAACTCCGCAGTTAGGTGTGGGGCCTGGTCAACCCATCTGTGGTCCATGCTGGAATGTTAACTGCTTTGATCTTGTGCAGGCAACTACACTTGATGCGGGTTTATGTCATGTCCAGAAGATTTTACAGTAGTTCTTCCTAACCTCTGGCTCTTACAATCTTTTTGTTCCCTCTTTCTTGATGTTTCCAGAGTTTTTGATGAATAAAAGGGAGAGGTGTGATATATGTGTCCCATTTAGGGCTGAGTACTCCCTGTCATTTATTCAGAAAAATTGTTAAAGATCCAGAACTGGTTGCTTGTTTTCACCTGCTTGATGGGCTCTGTGAGGATGACTCTAACCTGTGACTTTGGGGACAGAAATGCTATTCAGTAGTTTGTGAGGCAAACTGTGAGGACCCAAGATCAGAGAAAAGTAGAAAATTCAGATTTGTACAAGTGGAATTTGAGACTCCTTAGTTGTTTTGGTGGAGACAGCCTCAATTCTCATCTCGTGGGCTTTAGGCAGGCAACCTCCACTATTTCGAACGCAAAGAAGTCAGACAAGAAAACGTTTTTTTGAAAGAATCAGTTCATTAAAAATTCTGGAGGTTAATATAAATGTCTTGGTCCTATACTTAAATTTTGAAACTTTTATCAGTTTGTGGTTAACAGTGACAAATCAGAAAGCAAACAAACGAACTGTGAGCTGATCTAGGAACATCAGCAAGAAGCAAAAAGAATAGATGAGTAAGAATCTTCAGACAGACCCAGAACACTGTGATAGGACAACCCAAAGCTAAAATGTCAGATGAAGTCTCGCTGGATTTCTTCTGAATGATGTTCCCGAAAAACAAGGCCTATTTTCCAAAGCCTATGTGAGATGACACAGGACGTAAGTATGATTTCAGTTTATGGTGGGGTGATGAGGAGTAATATAAATTAGGATCCGGGTCCCTTGGGACAGTTTACAAGATGCTCATGTCATCTCTTTAGCTTACCATCTCCAGGATCCCATCCCCCTGATCTCCAGCCTTGCTGGGCTGCTCTATCTTATGTCTCATGACTATTTTTTTGCTCCTGCTATACTCCTGAATTTTTCCCACATAGTATACCCTGGCTTTTCAACACATATTTCCAACTCACATTGCTTCTTCAAACTACAATATAAAAGTGGCTTCTTAGGCACTTTTTCAGGCAGTTGGCAAGGGTGCAGTAGGTAGCACTTGTCTCAGATTTCGCTGCATTCTGGGAATGCTGTTACAGTGGTGCTTCTTCTACCTTGGTGGCAGTGGTGTCTCCTTGGCAGAGCCCTTTGGTCTGAGGGAAAGCTTCCCATACAGAAAGTTACTTAATTCTGAATCTTAATTATTTAACAAGGTCTTATCATCTAATAGAGCCTTGTTAAATGCTAACTTGACGAGTGAGAAGGTAGTTTTCATTGGAAGTCCTCCATGCAGTAGTCTCAGGGAAGCCAAGGCTGGAAGAAACACCAGGTCTTTGCAATTTTCTTGGAGATGCTAGAAGTAGCCCAGAAGGTGCCTGCTAGACCTCTAACTCATTGGAACATTCATTGGACCCTTTGTATCTCTGACACTTCATCTACACATGGCCACAATGGTGTCTGTGACCCAGGGAAGGTTGTGGAATAGAATGAGTCTAAAATACAATGAGAGAAGGAGCAAAGTATTTGCTGTACCAAGTTATCTGACATTTTAATCATCCTCCCTCTTCATGTTTGAGGTTGATTATTACATCCTAATTCATGGTTCTAACTTCAAGTCCTACCCCTCAAGTTCTATGGGCCATACCATAGCCAAAGTCACTTTTCCATAATTTAACACATCCCTCCTCTGATTGGAGGAGGCATCTTTTCATTGCCTCTCTACTCCATGTGCATACAGCCCTTAAAACCACAACCCCCTCCAGAGTTGTTGCACCTAGAACTCTGTGTGTTACACAGCTGTGGCCCATGCATGCCTCTCAGTTCATCTACAATATTCCAAATCTCTAGAAAATACTAATTCCCCTTTGGAAAATGGAATTTTACTTTACTGATTGCTTTCTGTATCTGATGCCATTAAACCTAATTGGTTGTTTATTATTTGCATAAAATTTCTATTCCAAATTAAGTCTGTATCTATAGAAACTGATGCTTGCATTTTGTTTAAAATGTATTCATTAAAAGTTACTTATTCCCCTTCAGTGCTATCCTGGTTTATATTCAGCTAACATAGTAATATAAAATATACCCTGGCAAATCACTTTATTTTTTAAATTATAAATGAATTCTTTTGTACTTGAGGTCCATAATCTAATTAAAAATGTTAAAAATTGTTGATATATCAACACATTGGAATGGTATAGCATAAGAGAAACAAAAATATGAGAACAATATTTCAAAATGGAATAAAGTCATGGTGCAAGCACTATAAACAAGGAAGGTAGCCAGAAGCCTTTTGATAATTGCTTGCGAAGAAGTAATTCCAATATTAATTTTTAATTGCAAATGGCTATTTTGGCAGATGAAAATGCCGGCAGAGCATGTTTTTACCCGAGCTGTGGTGTGAAACTACTGGAAGCCCAAATGTTGACTAGCCACAGTCCAGTTATGCTGGATGATGTGTCCATGCTTACACTTTAGTTTTTATTTTTTGCCAAGGATTCCTAATTGTTCTCTGCAACATTCTATTTGGTTGCAACTTGGGAGACAGATTGGCCATGTAACTTCATTTTTTTTTTGCATTATTAGTGAAATTCTTTGATGGGTCTTAGTGCTTCCTAGTGAGCCTTTTAACATCTTTTGCATTAATTTGTCAGAAAACTGCATTTCAAAAATAATCTTTACTTTCCTATTTTATATGTATATATAATTTAGCTCAGCAATGCCTAGGTATTTATTGCCAGAATAAATTTTACAGGTTCACTCTCGCAGATCAATGTTCTCCTGGTAGGATTCCATTTACTATAGGAAGGAATGGGCCCCAGGTGTAGCTAAGTGTGTAGAGTTATTACCCAGCATGCACCAGGCTCTGCTGTCCTTCTCTAGCTGTAGCTCTACATAAATCAAGCTCATATATATATATATATATATATATATATATATATATATATATATATGTATATATATATATACCATAATACACACACTGCAACACTGCATTTATAATCAGAGAGAGTTTTTACATAGCCTTTGTTGTACCGAAAGTCAAATGAGACAATTGTACAAAAAGATAAAAGGAAGAAAACCTTAAATTAATTCAGTAGTGTCAAGATTAGCTGATAATTTTATAATTAATTAATTTTAAGTGAACATGAAAAGATTGGATTTTGCAAACACAGTCACATTGGGCATTATCCACGTATAATACTTATGAGGCCATTCTAGACTGTTTCCTCTTTACTCCATGGCAGGGCGATCTTTTATTACTGTACTGTCAACAGTTCACATTTCCTTGTTTGTAGCCATGGGTCCAGTTTCTTAAGTAACTAAATGCCATTATGTACAGAGGCAATGTATTCAGTGCTAGTCGTCCCATAAAGCTGATGATTTGGTCTTGAGGGTGTTTCATAGGAGAACATGATTAGGTTGAGATTCAAGCATAGCTTTGCTCCTGCTGATTTGATGGCCGTGTGCAAGTTGTTTTCAATACTAGCTCTTTTAACCTGTGAAATAGGATACATGAAAATAAAATAGTATTGCTATATGTGAGAGCTGTGCATATCTATATTATTCTTAAAATATCCATATTTCCAGTTAGTGTGATGAGTGTTTTTGAAACTATGAATAAAAATAGAGATAATATGGTAGAAGGCTCTATTTCCATTATAAAATTCCAGGATTTTATACCTATTGGGCAGTCTTTGTGGCCAATATAAAGTGGCCAATATAACTTCTATATTTTTTTTTGCCTTCTTTCTTTCCCTTCCTCCCTCTCCTCCTCCATCTGTCTTCCTTCCTCCTTCTATGCCTTCCTCCCTTTCTTCCTCCTTCCCTCCCTCTCTCTCTTTCTTTTTTCCTTCCTTCCCTCCTTCCTTTTTTCGTTCTCCCTTTCTTTCCTCCTTCCTTTTTTCCTTCTCCCTTTCTTCCTTCCTCCCTTCCTCCCTTCCTCCCTTCCTCCCTTCCTCCCTTCCTCCCTTCCTCCCTTCCTCCCTTCCTCCCTTCCTCCCTTCCTCCTTTCTTTCTTTCTTTCTTTCTTTCTTTCTTTCTTTCTTTCTTTCTTTCTTTCTTTTCTTTCTTTCTTTCTTTCATCTCCTGATATAGTCCAGGTTAGCTTCCACTTTTCTATCAAGCTCAGGCTGGCTTACAAGTAGTAATCCAATTACGTCAGCTTCCTGACTCCTGGGATTACAAATATGGACCACCACATGCAGATATCACTAGTTCTCATTTTAGGTGTTTCACTCTACCAGCATTATGAATGATAGCTTTAAGGAGAACCAAAGCAGAAATGATCAGCATTGAAGTTGTTATTGAATTAGGATGGAGACTGGAAATGATGTAAGAAAAGAGATAAAAAACATGGCACTAAAGCGGAATGGTATTTATGAATTATCAAATGTGGAAGATAAAGAGAGATGGATTTATTATTCCTGGTTATTGAGTTGGGCTGTTATGTAGTGGGACCATGATCTGAGGCCAGGACTTCAGGTGACACAACAGGTTAATGGAGGTAATAAAAATGAGTTTAACTTTGGAGATATTGAGCTTTTGATGCTAGTTAATTTTCCAATAGTGTACTTACAGTAGCTTGTGAACGCTGCTTTAAAACACTGGAGATGAAATCACAAGGAAGGTAGTAAAGAGAAAGTTAGTAGCTTGTGATGGATACCAGATAATACCAGCAATTAAGGGTAGGAGAGGAAATGGGAAATGGAATATTCAAAAACCAGATGTAGGGCAGCAGACTTCACATTGGCAATTAGCATTTTAACTAAAATATATCTATTGCATACTCTGTCCTAGTCATTAGGAGTTTCTACACTCAAGGAAAATATCTATAATCTAGTGCCAGATATCTGTACATTCCTTATAACTGGGAGGTTAACATATAACCTTGGAAATTCATGTTTATCATGGAAGAACCTGTGAGACAGAATGATAAAATTATGTAGATCTGTTTCAGTTCATCAGATGTGTAGGGCACAGAAGTGGAATAGCAATTATAATGACTCTTAGGAAGCCCATTTAACACCTTCAGGACATTCTCCCATAACCCAGAAGTTACTATTCTTACTCATGCAGACATTGACAAGTAGAAGAAATATGACTTTATTTACAGGTACAGCTTGACCAGTAATGAACAGCAAATGGACATTCAAGTATTTAGAAGAAAGCTAGGCTGCTTCTTTAGTTTCAGACCCAGCAGGGAGCTAGCACAATGAGAAAGGTTACAATCTTCCCACTGGCTTCAGACACTATAAGTTAACATGATCCTATTTTGTTCTCACACGGAGATGAACCCGTGGACCTTCCAAAGGTAAAACCGTACCTAAAACGTTAGGAAAGCAAGCAGTCAGCCACTGTGTTTGTGTCCGTCATGTTGACTTCTAAACCGATTCAGGCCACCAGTTTGGTGTGCCCATGCTCAGTAGCCTCTCATCCCCTTCTCTTTGAAGCTGGCTCCCAGTCCCTCCACTGAAATGAGAAGTGCTATTTTCAAAGCTTCTCTACCAAGAAAAATCCTATTCTTTTGCATCCAGTTTTGCACTTGGTGAGTTAATTCACAAATTCCTGTCTTTAAACTAGTTAGGTCTTGCTGCTGAGAGCTGTTTTCCAGAACTCATGAGTATGGAGTTTTATTCTAGGCTTCGGGGCAGGAAACAGATAATGAAAACTAAGTTTATGGACATGTTAGGTGAGGTAACCTAGACAACTGTAAACAAGAATAGTCAAGAAAGTATCACACTGTGCTGAGGAAAAGAGAATATCCTTTTAATTAAGGGATAGATAACACAATTCACAATGTCATCATGGAAATCATAGATTCTTTCCCTCCAGAAAAGAAGGAAGCAAATATTTGGCTTCTTTTTTTTCCTTCTGGTTTCTTGTTGGCTTAAATTCTCTTTCTATGCTTCAGTCTTAATATAGATTTCCAAAGCATGTAGTAGGATATTTAAGAGAGTTCTTTACAGTCATCTATTATGTCTTCTTACATTCACTCCTAGGGCCAGATGTAAAGGCAGCAAGTTAGTTTCTCTAGAGTAAGCATCTAGCAGAGGAGAAGTCACACAGCAAGACCGATGGTTAACTGAAGCACTGTGTCTGCAAACGTGAAGAAAGGGAGAACAGAGAGGTTTCAGAGGAAGAACATGAACTCTTTTTCCTTAGATGCTCACAAGCAAAGGGAATGAAAGAATCAAAGTTCTCAAGGTTCCAACCATGTGTAGCCATTCCTAATCAGCAATTGCCTGTCAGTTCTTATCTAGAGATGGGGTACACAGGTGAACATGTGGCTTATTTGGGCTTCGGGGAGGATTATCACTTGGCAGTGTAGATGTGTTAAATGAGAGATAGTGAAAGTGCCTGGTAAAGAGTGCACGGAGAGAAAACCAGTATTTGGATGATGTCAGGATAGCAACAACAACACCACAACTATAGCCATGCAGCATCCGTAGGAGGGCAAGTCCCACACAACTGCCAAGAGTGTTAAAGTATATACAAAGAAGAACAGTAACACACGCATGTAAAGATGTACCAAAGAAAACTACTAAAGTAGAAATCCAAGATTGGCAATGGGTGGCCAGAAAACAGTAGAGAGATCAGGTATCTGGGAGCCAGTAGCATCTGTAGCACCATTTGTTAGAGGGACATCCAATTTCACAGGAAGTGCACACAATGTAAGGAGGTTGTGTATGGACACAGGAGTCAGCATCTTCACACCTCAGAGTAAGATGTCTCCTAAAATATAACTTGTAATTAGAATGCAGACCTCAGGGAAGGGAGCAATGTAGAACTTTCCTTGCCAGTAGACAAATCTGGTGGGAACTTTACAATCAGCAAAGTGCCAAGCAGTTCTAAAGAGCTTGAGATAAGGCACCAGGCGCCGTTGTGGGGAGTGAGAAAGAGGAGACAGGTTTGGCTGAGAAACCAACAACTAAATGGGTGAAGAGAGGAAAGAGAATACTATATTAGCAAGCAGCAGGGTAAAGCTAAACCATTGATTTCTCCAAGCAGTATGAGGCCTGTCCAAATGTACAATAAACCATATGGAAATTCTGTCCTAACAAGCAAAATTGGAATAACTGAGACGAACAAGATACCAGAAACAGAGAGAATGGAATTAATGATTAATACATGTTTGATGTAAGTACGTGAATTAAAACCAATTAAATAGAAAAAAGAAAAAGCAGGGCATAGTGTGTTGGAAGATGTGACAAGGCTGGGTAATGAATGACTATCTATACACTGAGCTTATAGCACCTTGTGTATTTTCCCCATAAGGAGCATCACAACTCTCTTGAGCTTAGGAACATTTTAGTCCTTCAGCCTTGTTCAGCATTAACTGGAAACATGCAGCAGGAGACCTGAGTCCTGGGCTTTTCTATTTTTCCTACAAATGACCTCTATACAAATACCACGTAGATTTTGTGGACTGTAAATGAATTTTCAAATATGGAATCTGTGAGGGTTATAACACATACATATACTCCCAGTCTCCCATCTTTCTGTCTCCCACCATCCCCTATTCTTGGAGGAAGCCTTGTGCATTTCCTGAGAGTTGCTATGCACAAAGTTTTATTTGAACCAAAGTAACTACAGTGATTTCCCACCTGAATTCTTTGAAACATAGTTAGTATAATTGTGTAAATGAAGAGTGTTCTAAAAATGCTAGCTTGACTCTCAGAGTAAGTAATTTCTACCATATCTTGTTTTCTTAACTTCTAGAGCTCAAGGATCCAGGAATTGAGGTCACTTCGGGTCTATAATACTCTTGTCTAAACTTTTCTAACAGGTTGTCAGAATTAGAACAACAAATAAGAAACAATCAATATCACTATGAAGTAAAGTATTATCCATGGTGTGCACGTTCTTTTCAAAAAACCGACCAGTATCTGGGCTCTCTGCTTTTACTCCATAGTAGCAGAAGAGGGGTTAGTTTCTTAGGTGGGTCCACACTGATTTCATGATAGGTCCCACCAAGAGCTTTTGGTTACCATCTTTCTCAGGATGTTCATAATCAAAAGCATCCATTTCTAACTCTGCATGATTGGTTTCTTGGAATATTTTTGAAATCTTGCCATTTTTAACATGTTATTTCAGCAAATAAAGGAAAATGTTAACTTCTGTATCATATTTCTTTCCTGCATAAATCACAGTACTATTTTTCTTTTATTGAAAGGAAACCCTGAAGAGAAAGTACTCTGGCTTCCCTAAAATGCTCACATACTCCCTACCCCAGTCAGTGTAGAGATTTCCACTTCCCTCTGGATAACTCCTGTGATGTGGTATATGCTCAGTTTAAAGAAAGCAAAGGCTAAGCTGACAGCAAATGAAGAAGGCACATCAGGCAGGTGCATATTTAATTATGGATCGGATACATTAGTGTTAGCTTCTTCCATTGCTGTTGGATAGTTCAGTGTGTTGTATACTTGGATTTCAGACAGCAGTGTACCATTGCAGCTCTTCTTAAATATTGAGAATACTGCCTCTTACATATGTTTGTAGGCATGGACACATATATAATCAAAATGTGTGAAAACACCCCCTTCATTTGAAAACATAAACAAGGCTTGTATGAATAACTTCAGCACAAATGGTAAGTTTATTTTAAGAATAGGTTTCATAAATATATGTACCTCTAAAAATAAAAGTAGTAAAAGTTCTAAAACACTTATTTCCCTCACTAAATATGACAGTTATGTTCAAGTGGAACAGATTGTAGTTATTGGTGATCTCATGTCTGAAGAGCCACAGGGAGTTTTTGGGAAAAGCATCATTCCTGCTGGAGTACACTCTTTACTGCTATTTCTGTACACAGATTATCCAGGAAGACTAAAAGGACCTTTTCTGATGAGAACCTGTGCATTGTTGGCTTGTGTTCTACCAACCTAGGCTTTCTGGAACTTGGGATATCTTTTAGCTAGGACAAAGTTCTCTGAGACTGGTTTAGTGTTAGCTGCTTCATTATGAATTGACACTGTTGCCCAAAGACAAGTGCACAGCCTAGGCATGTTGTCCCCATTATACATCACAATCCTGCCATCTCTGTCAGCACTAGGGTACAAGCCACCCTTGTTTTTGTCACATTACAAGTGGTTTATCTCATTTACTAGCCCTATAAAACCCTCAAATTAGTTAGAATCATCAAAGCTATATATCAGTCTTGTCTTTTTCTCCTAGAGGAAGAACTATAAGCAGAATAAAACCAGCCAAAGAGGGTGTCTTGGTAAAGATATGCACAGAACAATAGGGCTGTAGTCAAGTCTTGCAGATCTGGAGGCCACTGTACATGCTTTTTACTGGAACACCAATCATTCACATTTATTCCTGTATTGTCCGTGATGTTCTCATGCTGCAAGCACACAGTGAAATTATTCCAACAGTGATCTCGACTCCGTGAAATTGTTTTGCTATGTGGCCTAGTGTTTTCTATTGGGTGTCCTGGTCCTGTAGGCAAGTGACTATGGGTGCATGGCTGGTGAGTCAGCTATCATTAGGAGTAGAAAGGATGTAACTATTTGAAGTAAGAGTATTGGGTGAGCTTTTAAGGAGTTAGCAAGAATGAAGAAGCAGAAAAGTCGGGAGGCAGAGGAGACTAGAAATGACCTAGAATAAAGAGGCAAAAAAAAAAAGGCAACCTCTTAAGATGATAGGAAGTGGAGGGCAGAATCTGCAGCTCATGCACTTGATATGGTCCTCACCGCACTTTCTGGTTTGCTGACACCTGTGTATCCTACAGGTGTGCTTACAAGCACCGTCTTCATCTACAAGAAGCGAGCAGCACTTTTTGTGATAAAGAGACGCAATAGACATTTGTGTGTCCATAACGCGGAAAATTTACTTTCTCCATTAGATCTCAGTATTGATAATAACCATTAAAAAAACCAGTATGCATACAAATGGCGTTTAGTGTACTAGACAAGGGCAGTGCTGGTAGAAAACTTAAATGGAATATTGTTATGTATAGTTGGAATGTACAGTTACATCACACTTTATGAAATTAATTGCCATTGAGACTTTATTTCACTTGTTAACTCGGTAAACATAGAAGACGTGCTAAGTAAATAGAACCTGTGAATGTGCATATGCCAAAACCTACACTCAAGGAACATAAGCAATAGCAAAAGGAGGTTGAGGCAGGTAGAGCAACTACCACAGAGAAAGCTGTGACAGTCGAACTAAATAGATATTGACCACAGACATTACAGAAGCATAATGGACACCATGGACACCATGTTGTAGAGGCTGAGTCTTTGACATTGAAAAAGTTGTAGTACTATTTATGAGAATAGAAGGTTACTTCTCATCACTTCTGGGGATAGAGTCATATAGTTTTATGAAGGTGGCACATGAGACCTACTTAGAATGCCCACTACAACATCCTTATTAATAGAACAAAGCCACAAGGATTAAAACAGGTAAACATTAGACAGTGTAATATAGTTAATTCCATATGGTAGTAGAGAGAGATAAAATAGAGCTGCTTAATCAACACTGATACCTCTGAAACTTAATGTTGAATCAAAACTGAATGTGCACAGTCAGACCCACCCAACACATGGCCATAATATCAGCTCTCAGGAGGCTGAGGCATGAAGATTTAGGGTTCTTTCATCTAAGGAAAGAAAGGGTGAAAAGGGGAGTGGATTTTTGTAGTGTGAAAGAGACTATACAAAACTCAAAACCATGGAGACCAACACTCATGGATTATCCAGCTTGTGTGTAGTTGTACACAATTTTTATTATTTAGAATTGATAATTGGTATCTACAAGGATAACTTTTGGGGATGGGGTTGGGAATGCATGTGTAGCAGTTTCAGCTGAATCTAAAGGTAATGATTCTCTCCAATTAAAATTAACCTAAGTCTGAGAAAATATAACAAGATGAATGTGTCTGTGTGTGGGGACATATGTGAATTTTTGTTTTCCTACTCTCAGAATCTTTATGTTTGAAATATCTCTGAAGAGGAAAAAATGAAAAACGCAAAGTATGTTTGCATGGAGACAATGCCTCCAAAGGGAGGTGTTTTCTAGAGTTATTCTTTCAATCTGACAATATGAAGACTCAGTTTTATTTCTCAGGCTTATGTTCGTGTGTGCTGAATCATATTAGTTGGCTCAGAAAAATGAATTTTTTAATATAATCATAATGTGACTTTCTCTGAGAAAAAAAGTTGTTTGTGTGTGTGTGTGTGTGTGTGTGTGTGTATGTGAGAGAGAGAGAGAGAGAGAGAAAGAGAGAGAGCGAGAGACACCAGACTAAGGAATAGTATTTGGAGAAATCTTTGTTTGAGCACTGACCTTGTCCTGCTTACAGGATGAGCAGTAGCAGAACAGTGAGGAAAATGGGTGGCATATTGGTCATGAATACTTAGTTGGATTAAGGGCTATTTTCCAAATGTTTTTGCTCATAGCCTGCTACAGAATGTAATTCAAAGTAAAACAAAACTATGAGCCTTTAAACAAATATACATACATGTGCATACACACACATGATTGTATACATTTCCAAGAGTTCATAGGACATGGAATCCCAAAACATTTTAGTTGAGAATCTCATGAATAAACATACTGCATTAGAGAAAGTTGGTTAAATAGCCAGTGGAAACAAACCCCGGGGTAGTGTCTGTGAACATACTCAGACATGGGTGCTGCAGAGCCGGGGAAGGGTTTGTGTGATTCAAAGAGTCATTATAAGTTACCTGTGTGCAGCTATTTAGGATGGTTTACCTGAAGCATCTTATGTGAAATAAATAAATAAATAAACTCAGTGAGATGACTAATATGCTCTTGGTGTTCAACCCTGACCACTAGTGCAGCCTATGACTAAGGAATCTAAATTAGTGTGAGGTCACGAACTCTGTGTACTTCACACTTCTTACTCACAAAGGGGCGAGTAGACCCGACCTCCCAGGACGTGGTTTCATTGAGTGAGTAAATCAGTGCTTCATTGACTGGCATCCAGATACAGTTAATACAGCCCAATTGCAAATGTTGTGCTCTTATCCTGACTGTTAGATATATTTGCTTGTGATTTAAATGCACAGTGACTTTTTAAAATATCAAACTCCATTTTCAATGGTCTCTGACACAGAGATGTACAGATGCAGATTTTTGGTCGACTCAGACAATTAAAATGCACTTATGTAAGATAGAAACTAAGTTGTTCTTCTTGATTTCTTTCTTACCATCTGATCTGTATTATATCACTCAACCTATAATTGACAATATAATAATTTACCTTAACCATTTCTTCTCTGGATGACCAGATAATGTATATGACAATGATGACTCACAGGTACCTATTTTGAAATGATCAATATGAATAGGTGTACTAGTAACACAGATTTTAAACACTGGACTAGTCAAGTGAAATGCAAGAAAAAAAGATGCTGCAGGTACCTTAAAACGTGTGTTTCAAGCTGACTTTCAGATTAGGCTCATATTTATATAGCTGTGTAAAAAAAAAATAGGGAAAGGAATCTAGAAATTCCACAATCATTTCAAACTGGCTGAAGCACCTTGATGCTTTATTGCTTTTCTCTGCCAAGAGACGAAATGAATGCAGTTACTTCTGGGGGGAGGGCGGCGGAATTCGTTTTAAAGAGAAAATAGTTTAAATTCTTACCTTTGTAGAAGAGAAGAAGGAAGAGCAGCATCCTAGAACTTTGTGGAGCAGGTCTCTGTGTCCTAGAGGAATAGTGAAATGAGTCAGTGTGCGTGTTTATTGATAAGTCTTTTTCACTCTCTATTTACTATGGATTAGTTCCGGAAACCTGACAGATAACTAAATCACTTGGTTGTCATACTCCATAGTGTTTGTATTTGACCTACACATTCTTTAATAGAGTTTAAGTCACCATTAAATTATTCATAATTTCAGTAGAATGTCAATATGTTATAAATAATTGCTCTGCTGTTTTATTTAAAGGCTAATAACCACGGAGAGACTGCATATTTAGCACAGACACAATTTCTGTTCAAACATTTCAGTACTTGAATCCATTGAATCCATCGCCCACGTAGAAACCACATATGGAGGAGAGGCTATATCTTTTTTCCTTTTAAAGATTCACCCTACAGATACATGGCAACAATCAGTGACATGAAGATGAAACCGCTAGTTCTTGCCTTTGAGTAGTTCCAGTCATAAGGGAGAAATCCCAGCATGCACACAGTGTGATATGGCTTTAGAAGAGCCATGAGAATGAAATGCTCAGGATCCAGTCCCCTTGGACATATGGAAGACAGCAAACAGTCAGTTTGAGTACATGTGAGGCGAGAAAGAACAGAGACCAAAGAGAAAATGCATCTGTGAGTTGTAATTTCTGCTTCTTAGTCTTATTCCCATACCTGTTCATCGATTTAATGTAGCTGCCACTGAATGGACTGTGATTACCCCATTAACTTTTATTCTATACTATAAAATCTTCAAGGGAGGAAACACTCCATTCATATTCTCTAGAACTAGAACGCAAGATCAAACATCTGATGAGTACAAAATTATTGCTTTTAGTTGAACTGAATTAATGAAAAAATAGACGGATGAATGGATAGAAAGATAGATGGAGGCATACTTTGACAGCACAGAGCGATGGATAGATCTTCTGTATTTAGAAAGTCATATACTTGAGCTATGACCGCTTCAGTGGAAAAAACAACATAGGCAGAGAAATGCAATGCACAGGGTGTGGTAGAATGTAAAAATATTTTTACTAGAAATACACTTGGACTTTATTATAAATTGGAAATTATTTCTGCCTAGGTCTGGGCCTTCCAAAACTTCACATTCGTGCACACACTAATGTGTTTGCTAAATTGTGGGACTAACGCATATTTGGTTTAGATGGCTATTCTTTCATTAAGATGACAGTTTTTAACTAGCAATGAAAATCTCCCATTAAAACACTAATTTTGCAATGTGTACTTCAATTACGTGAAAGTAAACTGCTTAGTCCACTGGAAAAAAGTCTAAACTCGGTTAACCCCTTTCAAGTGGTGTTACATATCAAAGAGTACACCTTCAAACTACCAATGGAGGAAAAATAAAACTGTTCTGGAGACGCAAGCAGACCAAGCAGACGGCTGGAATTTTTGGGAAATGTCTGTGGCATTTGAGTTTATTTTTAAGGGAAAGAAATTTTTTTCCATTAAATTTTATAATGCAATAACATTTTAAAAACTTTACACTCAATAAGAGCATTTATAGTGCTGATGTAAAACTCAAATTATACATCATTCATGAATTACAGATTTCTTTTCTGATGGAGTGGATGGGGCAGATGGGGTGGTTGGGGTAGGCAACATTTTATAAGTTGCTTTCATCTCCTTTAACATCTCCTCCTCTTGCCGCAATGTATACACTCACCCTCATATCTTTCTTTTTTTAATTTTCATGTCCCATGTGTAAAGAAAACCATACGGTATGTGAATTAAGAAACATAATAAAATAATCTCTGGAACATTAAAAGGAAACCAAACTTTCTGTAATGTGTAGGTAACTTTGAAAGTCCTTGAGACAGAAGCTGTGTGTGTGTGTGTGTGGGTGGGGGGGTTATGTTGCTTTGGGTCTTTTTTAGTTAGATGTTTCTGAAGGTGAAGAAGTTTTAATTACGTGCTTCTGTAGAAAGTGGGGTATTCATTCTCGGAATCATTCTCTCCAACCTTGAGTCCCACTCTCATCTTTCTCTTTTTTCTTTGCCCAGCTCTGCCTCCCCTTCCTCTAGTCTTCTCTGATGATCCCTCTCACTTCCTTGCCTTTCACAGAAAGCCACTATTGCTTGGTGATAATCTCCTGGAGTGGAGGAAGCTGAAATTGGACACCAGTCCCTTTGTAGTATTCCTACCTTATCCAGCTCTGTTTCGCTGGATCTTTCAGATTTATCAATACACTGTCCACCTCCCGTCTCAGCCTGGCCACACTACCAGGGACTTGGAAGGTGTTAGCTACATTTGCTAATATCAAATGTGCTGTGTTCCTGTGTGGTTTTAACCCTGAAGACAGACCCAGTGGTGCTCTGGAGGAGTGAATAGTCAGTCTGTAAAGAAGAATTCAGTTTAGCCTTGCTAGTTACTGGAGTGTAATTCTGAACAAGGGGACTGGTGAGATGCCCTGGCTGGTAAAGGTGCTTGCTACCCAGCCTGGTAGCTTAAGTTCTAACACCCACAATTTAAAAAAAAAAATCTTAGGAAGAAAAACTTCAGGTCTTAGTTTCCTCATATACATGGACAGAGGATTCTGGGAAGGTAGAAATTTAAAAAGCCACGATTCCAAAAGATGTCTCCTGTATTTTTTCACTCTGTGTTGCTCACAATGTTTCAGATAGGTTCTCAGTTTCAGCTGTTCTTTATATTCATAGACAATCACAGGTATCCCTAGAAATGGGAACCACGGCAGCAGTTACTTACTGTAGTTTGTGTATTCTACAGGAGTGGCTCTAACTTTCTGTAAATAGAGAGATGTGCCCGTTGAGTTTTCTTTCCTGTGTTTCAGCTGCCACGTTTTCTGAATCTTCTATGTCTTAGCCTGTGTGCGGTGTTTCATAATCAACCTGCAGGCTGTCAGGATCAGGGAAGCAAGCCATTTCCTGCTTGTCTTAGAAACACCAGTGAGTCTCTCACCCCATTCCACTTCATAATTTCTATTTCTTTTTCTTTACATGTAAGGATCCTTCTTTGGCAAATAGATTTTCTTTGCTGTCTATAATTTTCATCATTTGAAAATTTATCTTCATTTCTAAATGTGAAATTTATGTCATAAATAGCGAATTTTCTCTCACTACTACTCAGAGAGGAAGGGGTAGAGGACGACATCCAAAAGATGCTCTTTCCTAATTTTTTAAAACATATTTTGGTGACTGCATTATTTTTCAGTTGCACCAATAAGTTTTGTAAAAATAATTATTTGGAATTATTTTACTGGGGGTCATTCCCTGAGTAATATGCTTACCAATATAGCATGTTATTTTGAAGGTGAAAATATATTAAAATAACATTAATATTCCATAAGTAGCACATAAAATAGTGCGTTCTCCTGCTAGATATTCCTGATTTATCAAAATGAAGTAGTTATACTTTAATTCTCCTCCAAAGTAGCTATTTATAAATATTTCTTACAAAAAAATGTTCTATGGAAAGTCAAAGTACGGAAGATATCCATGTACTTAATTCTGTAGTAAAAACATAAACATGGACATCAGATAATTTCATATACAATTTATATCCTTATACTCAATAAATATTCAGAGGAGTCTTCTTACTTACGAAGTAAAAATAATTATATCACCAAGACTCTTTACAAACTCAGTACAAATAATTCGTATAGAATTTGGTGTCGTCTCTGGCATATGACAAGCATTTAGTGAACATTCTATATTGTGGCTTAGTTCACACAATGAGCACAGTTCAGAATGAGGCTCTCATGACAAAATAATAACCAATATTTAAAAGTTTAGAGACATGTGTGTGCCTGTCTGAGTTTGTGTGTACCATGTGCACAGAGGAGTACGCATAGGCAAGAAGAGAGGTCGGATCCCACGGGACTGGATTGACAGGCAGTTCTGAGCTTCCATGTTGGAGCTGAATATTGAACCTGAGTCCTTTTTAATAACAGCAAATGTGCTTAATCCCATAGACATTTCTTCAGCCATCCCGAAAGCAATTAATATTTAAATAGGTATAAACAGGAAGGAAATAACTGGGAATGACTTAATGGTATTTGAAATCATGGGATGTAAGGATAGAAATGAAAGGAAGTTGGGGTTCAGATAATTGGGAGAGTTTGGAGGTTTATAGTTTGTGTTTCGGTTACCCTGAATTTGAAATGACAGAAAGTCATTGTAGAAGAGATGTGCTGTAGTTGTCTCATGGACTGAAATGGAACTTCCATGTTGTTGATTTTTCAAAAGATTTTCACTGTGGGCCAGCTATGTTCCAGATACAGTACACAGGTAAGAAACATAAGAGGGATGTAAGTGGATCATCCAGCAATCTCATGAGGGAAATTTAAGCATGAGGAAACAGTGCATGAGGCATGAGGAATAGAAAGGAAGGAAGTCTCCAAGGCAGTGAGCTACTCAGGAGCCTTAAAGAATTTCAAGAGCATGCTGCATTAGGCAAGAAGGAAATATCAAATAATTGTAACTGTCAAGAAAAAAAATGCTTTCATAGGATCTGAATGTGTGATTTAGAGATGTGAATCCTTCAGATAGCAAAGATAGCAGCAAATTATTTGTTGCTTATATTTATTTATCTCAGCACTGCATCAAAATCATTATATAAGCCTACTTCTCACGCTTCTATTTTTTCCACAGAAGGTATAGATTTAATGAATAATATAAATATAATTTTCTCTAGATACTAATTAGACATGTTTGGGTATTGACAAATGTGTAGTTCTGCAGGTTTTTTTTTTTTTTTTTGCACAATTTCTAGCAAATCAGACATGTATCTGAGAAGCAAGGCTGACTTTCTTTTGGTTCTTGTTGTTATATTTGGTAGACAGACTCTTTTTTAATTTTAAAGAAAAGAAAACCCTGTTCTTTCTTTGGTGGCTTTCTGTAAACAAAAGGGAGAACATGAGAAATGCCTACAGATGAACTGCGATGAGATATTACATTACAAACATTACAATGAGATATTCATACTCTCACGTGGACCTCACATACCACTAGATTTAGTTTGAATACACAATTAGGTCTTGGCTGCTGCTTTCTTTCTTTTTTCTTTTCCCAATTCTGTGACATGTTGCATTCTGTAAGCCATGCATTTACAGTTTTCAAATGCAAGGACAAAATTGTGTGAACAGTAGCAATGACATAGCAATCACTATGAGACAATTCCAAAGGTTTGTGAAGATTCTATATATGGGCAGTGTTCACCTATGATTGAGAGAACAAGGAAAGGCTTGTGGAAAAAGTAGAATCAGAGAGGAACGAGGAATGTGTCTGGAGAGTGTCGCCATCAGGTAGCAGGGATCGTGAACTGAGTGGATGTAAGCTTAGTTCATGGCGTTAGTAAGGAATTATCCTCTTAACTGGAGAAGAGGTAGGGAGATTTGGACAAGTAGTAAAGGATGAATGCATGCTCTGTGAATGCTATGCTGAGAAAATTCTGACTGGCTCAGAGGGAAATAAGGAACTGTTAATAAGTTTTAAGTAGGGGGACAGTAATTTAGAATACCAAGTTGGCACCTGTGCACAGTGTATTTTAGATTGAAGACAAATTGGAAATGCAGAAACTGGCTGGGGACCTACTGTTCTAGCCAGTAGCTAATAAAGTTTGAATCAAGATGGAATGACAAGGAAAGAATCTATCTATGTGTCTTCCAAAACTGCAAATGTCTGGCAGTGTTTCACAGAGCTCACGTCTGTGTTTCACATTTCCATATTCTTCCCATTGATAATCTGCAGATCAAGCTGTCATGTGATTTGGCACTGGCAGTCTCAGATGCAGAGCTCTATTTTTGTTGTGTATTCATGGTGTCTGCTCAGAGTTGTCAGGGCACAAGAAGGGGTGCAGCTTCATCTCTTATCTTAGAGACATACATGGCCGAATTTCTCTGGAGACAGAGGATCACACATAACAGTATGATGTTAGAAACTGGTGATCACCAGGATTTAGGAGGTTTCCTAAACTTCCTAAATTAAGAAGGAGCTTTGTCCTCATTCATTATACCTTGCATGTTGTACTGTTTGCCCACTGGGTTCCATTTGCAAGTTCACTATGGCTTGGTATTCTTTCAGGAGCAACAAGTATATTTGAGAGCATTCTATGAGGATGACTTTCCTACTTTCCTACTTTTTTAGACAGAAAAGCTCTCTGGACAGAAAATGCTGCAGTTACACTTTATGTCCTAAGAGTTATAATAAGCTAAATAATCATGAAATAAGAGCTGTCAATTGACCATTTCCAGCCTTTTTTTCTTCCTTTGGCCTAATAAGAAAAAGATTTAGAATTCCATGTATATGGATCTAGTTAAGTATCCATAGATTCAACTTCCTTAGATTATATTTCAGGAAGGTTTCTCTAGCACACTGGAGACCTCATATCTCTGCTTTTATAGAGTTTGATTTGAACCTCATCATTTCTACCCACCAATGCACCCAAGATGCACTTGTCTAGGCGCGCTGATTGATTACTAGGTGTGCCTGTGATGATGTTTAAGAGTATCACACATTTTTACAGTTTTTGCTTAATTTCTTTTAAAGTCAATCTCCTGATTAACTAATGCTGTTAATAAATGAGGCTCCCCTCCCAATGAAATAGACTTGAGTGTTATAATGTTTTCTAAGTCTAATGTGTTGTTTTTATTACTTCTGCAGATTTTTGTATTTCCCCATGGATTTGTCAGGCTTAAGGGATGAAACAAGGTCTAGTTGGCTTCAGTGGTTCCTAGAATATATTCAGGAAGTTTACTAGAGTTTCAGGCTTGCCAGAACAATAAAAACTCTTCTTTACATTAAAACCTTGCACACAGCAATTCACAGCTTATGTATCTAGATAATGCTACCTTAACATTCTATTTTTCTATAGCCAAGTCTTTACACTTCTTATAATGTTACCATTTTATGCAGTCGATAAAGTAATATCGGTTTATTATGTTCCCCTAAATGTACCCCCTTTCAGTTAGTCTTTCAATTTCACTTTCTTTTGGAGGAGTATCCTAGAATTTAATACAGGTCAGTCACATTAAAGTGTAGTGGCCAGGAACCTTCTTCCAGTGTTTGCACTTTAATTCATAACTTAGATTCAAAAGAATCACAGCTGTTTACTTCTGTACCCTGAGCATCCACAGACCTGGAAGTCCTATAGGCAGTAGGAAGCTTTCTTGGAAGTCTCTGGATTCTTTCTTTTTGTGTTCAGAAACTGATGGAGTTACAGGCAACATTTCAAAAAGTGTGTTTTGAAAGAACAAATGTCCACGAAGGCCCTTGAAAATAAAGCTTGTTAGGAAGTTAAGATGCATTTATTTTTGTGAATGTAAATGGTAAACTCTGTAGTTGAAGACATAAGACTATCTAAGACATGCTTGAGGGCAGAAGACAGGGAGAGACGTCTGTAAAAGAGTGAATGTCGTATGCCCCTCTCCTCGCATGCTCTGTATATTCCAATCATGTGAGTTCCTACATTCCTTCACTGGACAGTTACCATCCAGGCAATCCATACACTCAGTGATTACTGGATTTCTTACTCCCTCACCTCCTGGGGAGATGCATATAGAACATGTGAGCATTTCTCCCTTCATAGTTTATTTCCCCAGGCTCAGATTTTGTCTTTTTGTTTATTAGAATTTTCCTTTCATGTTTTTCTTCTTTTATGTGTATGAGTGTTTTGCCTGCAGGTGTCTGTGTATCTCATGCATGCAGTAAGTGCCTAGATCAGCAGAGGGAATCTGATCCCCTGCTAATGGAGTTATAGACGAGTGTGAGTTACCATGTGGGGTGCTGGGAATTGAACCCCAGTCCTCTAAAGGAGCAGCAGTGCTCTTAACCTCCAAGCTGTCTCTCCAGGCCCTGTCTTTCACTCTTATTCGCAGGGTCAACTGACTGGATGATTGGATGAATAAATAAAAGCAGTTAGTAGAGAGTATAGCTAGCTACATGCTGATTTGACAGGTTAGAGAGAGTTATTTTTCATGTTTGACTCTAGCAAGTAAACAATGGTTTGTGTGTCCTGAGTCAACAGTTGAGATCTGTGAACTAAATTGCTCTCCTTCCTGAATATTGACCACTTCCTGTATTTTATATATATATATATATCACATTTAATAGACAGTTCTTAAAACTTGAGTATTTATAGTAGTCTGTGTCCTCAATGACTGAAAAATATATTCTTCTAAGTATATATATTAGTGTATAATATATACACTTAGCACTTACTCAGATAGTTTTAAGAGTTTGAAAAAAAAAAACCCTTTTGGGGTCTAGATAGCTAACCTTAAGATTAAATGTGAATTTTGAGTAGCTTCCTTTAAAATTACCATCTCACATTGGAGCTTCATTCAAAAAATATAATTTAATCGATATCTACTTCCCTTTTAAATCTCAATTAGAACTTTCTTCCTGTTCATCCAACTACTGCTTTGATATCACCAAGAATTTTCTTATTGTTTTGAGACAGAGCCTCACTATGAAGCCCTGACTTTTCTGGAACTCATTATAGTAGACCAAACTGGACTTGAGCTCACAGGTGCACCCATATCCATCCTCTAGGGATTTTTAATTAATCTCTTTTTTAATGTGTACAAACCTAAATTCCTTCTTTCTTCATTCCAAAAATGTACCCATGTAGTGGCCTCTATCGTTAAGTATCTTGCCAATCCAAACTTCATTGCCCCTGGCAATGAACATAAAAACACAAACATAAAAATCTCAAGGCAAATAGTGCTCCTGTTGCTGGACGGAGGTGGCACATACCTTTAATCCCCTAACTCAGGAGGTGGAGGCAGGAGGATGTTTGTGAGTTCAAGGCCAGCCTGGTCTATGGAGTGAGTTCCAGGACAGCCAGAGTTACAACAGCGAAGCCCTGTCTTGAAAAGAAAAAAAAGAAAAGAAACAAACAAAAAAATAGTGCTCATTGCTATAACAAAATACTATAGGCTGGATAATTAATTTATCCTCACATTTTGAAAGTTATGAAGTCTAAGATCAAGGTGCCAACAGCTCTGGGTTCCTGTGTCCGAAGAGGGCAGACATTATTCAGACATTTGTCACACTGTGGAAGAAACACGGAGTCAAAAAAGAACTAGGACACTCTCTTTGTTAGCCTCGTCTCCAAGGACATGGTGGACATGGCATCCTTTTATCCTTTTTTTTTTTTCAATTTTAATTTTGGTGCTGAGATTTGCATCCAGGACCTTGAACATACCGATAGAGTATCCTATCGCTAGGCTACATTGCCAGCACTGATCCTTCTTAAGGGGTCTGCACTAAGGAATAATGACCTCATAAATCTCCACTTCTCTTGGTATTATCTATCATAATTGTCAACCTAAGAATCTTAGAGGAAAGAGTCAGACATCCCCTGTGAGGAAGTTTGGTTTTGAATCACCATGCCCCTTTCTTACAGACACGATCTGTGTCCAGTCAACCTCATATTCCTCATCCTGACTCTGTGAGCTCCCCATTTTGTCCCACTCCCTACACATCTTTGTGTCCACAGTGGCTACCTATGTGGTTTCCCCCTTGTGCTCTTCATCTCTTGTACGTTCTGATCTCAATATGGAAAAGTTACTGAAAGGCAGATCTTGGGTCAGAGCAAGTGTTTGCTATGTTGAAAACCGCCTTGAATGTTTCACTGAAGCATTTTGTGAGTATTATAGTAATAACTTAAGCTAATGTGCGTGGATCATTTAACTTTTTTATATTTTTTTTGTTTTTTTTTGTTTTTGAGAAAGGGTTTCTCTGTTGTAACTCTGACTGTACTGGAACTCACTCTGTAGACCAGGCTGGCCTCGAACTCACAGAGATTCACCTGCCTCTACCTCCTGAGTGCTGAGATTAAAGGCCTACGCCACCACTGCCAGGCTAAGACAAAGAACTTTTATCAAGGTCTCTCAGAGGGTCAGGGAGCACATTTCTTTCCTCTCTGTAAGCATTTAGCCACTTAGGATGGCATTGTTATATACTAAGTGTATCTGACACCTCATCTGTAAATGAAAACAAAAGATGTGTAGATGTGTATGATATGATACTTTGAATTTTTAATAATGGGCATATAATCACTACATGAGGCCATGGAATACAGCGTGATTATTTATATGGTTTTACGGTGTGTGATATTTCAGTTAGGGTGGTTAGCATTTCTTCCTCCTTAAAAATTTATGATTTGTTTGTTTTGGAGTTTTACAACTCCCCTGTTGTAGGTTTTGATAAGATACGTGATAGGTTCTTATAAACTGTAGTGATACATCTGTGCTTTGCCATACCAGGACACATTCTGTATAGCTATACATATCTTTGGTACATATATTTGGTATCTGATACCTAATTTCCTTCTACCTATGTTCTCTACCTTCCTTCCTAGCAGCTAGTGATGAGTATCTCTCTCTCTTTTTCTCTCTCTCTCTCTTTCTCCCCCCTCCCTGTGTTTGTATATGTGTGAGAGTGAGATTGTTTGGGATTGAATACATGCATCCTAGGTGAGTTCTGTACTGTGATCTGCATCCAAAGCTTCTCTGAAATCAACATTTTTAGTTTCCATTAATGAGTAATGATGTAGTATTTGTCTTTCTTTTATTGCATATTTTACTTAACAGAATAATGTGTTGGTCCTCCATTTGCAACAATGCTGCTGCAAGTGGCAAGGCTTCATTTTTTTTATGGCTAAGTAATATTGAGGTGAAGTTGTGAGCCTCAGTTTCCTTTTATATCCATCCATTGATGAACACTTGGCTGTTGTGAATAGTGCTTGCATTGATTTGAGTGTCCAGGTATCTTTTGTGAATATTTGATGTGGAATGTCATCTTGAAATTTCATTTCATATAGCTGTGCACCTAGTCATGCAATAGCTGGATGTGTGAGTTCTATTTTTAATTATTCTGAAGATTAATTTAATTATTCTTATGTTGTTTTTTCTAATGGCTATCCTTATTTACTCTCCCAACAAGTGTGGAACAGCTCTCCTTTCTCTACATTCTTATCAACATTTGTTATTTATTGTGTTCTTAATTATATTCATTTATAATTAGTGTGATTTGAATGTTCATTGTAGTTTTATCTTCATTTTTTTTTGACTAGTGCATTCTTATAAATTCATTGGCAATTGATATGTTTTCTTTTGAGAAATATCTATGCAGATCATTAGCCTGCTTTAAAATCTGCCATTTGCTTATGGATCAAGATAGAAGCTCTTAGCTTTCCTGCCGTCATACCTTTGCTCCGTCATCATGGGTTCTAGTGCCCTGAAACTGTGAGCCCTATTAACACTCTCTTATAAATTGTCTTAGTCGTGGTATTTTGTCACCACAATAGAAAAGTAACTAAGACTTTTTTGCGTTTTTGTTTGGTTTTGCTTTTGCTCTTGAAGTCTTAGTGTTTCTTATATATTCTCTATGTTTATATTTGTCAAATAACTAGTTTGCAAGAATTTTCTCCTATTCTAGAGATCATTCTTTCCTGTTGAATATTTTACCTTTTATGTGGACTTTGTTAGTGTGATTCCCATTTGCCTACTTCTATTTTTTGTTCTGGTGATTGGAGGAAGTGTCTAGTCCAAAGGTTATTGTCTATACTAATGTCATGAAGTATTTTCTTCTAGTAGGGTCATTCTTTTAGGTTTTACATTAGGTCTTTGATCCACCTTGAGTTGAATTTTATTATGATGAAATAAGGATCTAGTTTCTTTGTTCTGCATGTATATATACAATTTTCCTGGTGCTGCTCACTAAAGACTGTCCTTTTTTAAATGTATCTTTTTGATTTCTTTGCTGAAGGTCATTTGGCTGTAGAAACTTTAATTTATTGGTCCATGTGTTGATTATTATGGCATCTACTGCATTTGAGTGTTAGTTAGGGATGAAATTTCTTAGCATCCTGTTACAGAAGAAGTACTTAGCAGCACATTAACAGCCAGGTGATTCTTTTGGCATTATTGGCCCCAGCAATGCCTTAGTCTCCAGGAGCTACCAGTGCCTAAAACTTAATGTTCATCTTACATGTGTCAATGTTTAATTTTGACTTTTAAATCATAATTGTATATGTGAAATTATTGTTCATTCCATTGAAAATTACATATTAGTAATAAATGTTGGTTCAAGAAAAATTACATTCATAAATTCTCTTCTTCATGGAAATTAGCAACAGTTAAAAGGAATGTAATTGTAGGTAAAGATTTTGTTCATATGAAAACTGTTATTGTATATTATCTAATTAATGTCTGTAACTAAAGTTATCATAACCTAAATATTGGCATACAATAAAATGTTTTAATTAAAATATATAGAAGATACTTTTGTGAGTGATAGGATTCTTAAACTTACATGTTAAATTTTTCATGAATTTAAATAATTAAAAATTTCATCCACCAAATGTAGTTGTATACCTACTGTGTGGGCTCAGCAAGGAAGAGACAGGGAGGCATATTTCATATGCGTAAATTCTGCCAAACCTCAGCAGAGGGAACCACCATCTTGGCCAGTGCTATACTCGACAGTGGAACCCCAAACATCTCAGCTCAGGTGTTTTTATTGATTCAGAACTGCTCAGGTGCAAAGCATTAGCAATCAAGCATACCCACAGAAATCCAACACCTGCAGACAATACAAAGTGCCAAGACCTAGGCAAACCTTCACCCAACAGTGCACTAGACAATATTTTAAGCACAACTATAAATAAACTTCTACAACAACCAATCAGTTCTAATATTCTTGATAAATATTCTTGATAGTTGTATCTAAACAGCTGTTCAGAAGACTTCATTGTATATAGTGCGACTTAACCTGCTGGTAAAAATTAAGACACTCTTTATAATTTCCTTAAGATTCTCGATAATTTGTTGTTATTCTTATTTAAGTTATAGGCATTGTAATGTGAGTTCACTGAATAGAGTACAACATAAAAATGACATGAGTGTATTATAGTCTCCTGAAAACTTGTTTTTTTTTTTCCTTACTGTGCAGATCTATCCAATTAGTTACAGCATATCTGCTGTAGAATTAAATTGTCAAAATAATAAAAAGTATGTCATGCTGAGAATATTATTCCTAGTCTGAGATTTGCTCTCAGAAAGAGACTAATTAAAACTGTCCATCCATATTATTGTGAAATTACTGCAATATAGTTAAATGCATGTAAATGCTTTTTCTTCTTAGAAGATGGTTTATTTTCACATGTTTTAAATTTATTCAGCTTTGCTCTTTCATACAGACTGTGACCAGGACCTGTCAAAATGTTGATTAGTGTTTTGAATAACACACACATCACTGAGGGTCACTGGAAGCGTAATCATTAGATTGACTTTGGAGACATAAGCGCTTGAATTTTCAAACTGATCTTTGACTTAAAAGTTTTGTTGGCTTTCCTCTTTGAGCATTATTTTTTCACCTCCTTCTGTATGTACTTTGTGATTTTGGTTGTGCATAATATTTGAAGTACTGCTTTGCACATAATAAATTATTTTCTGAGATTTACACAGTTCTATCATGGACCAGGATATCTTTGAGATAGAGAACTGAATTCCATCCAAGTTATTTACTCATTTTTAGCCAGGACAGAACCTAATACTGAAGAGAATTCCATTTTAAAAATGAATATCTGCCTTAGAGGAGTTACCAGGCTCCTGGGCTTTCGTTTTTTTCTTAGCCAATGTTTATTTTTTTCTTCTGCTGTAGAAGTCTCTTTTCAATATCATCACTCCAATTTCTCTCCTCATATGTTGCATTTTTGTCAGCCCTTTGCGGAATCAGGGTTTCTGTTTGTTTTTATTTTTTATCACTTCCCTTCAATATGTTTATATCCTGCCTTTTAGCTCAACTGAGAAGAATAATTTTTCCTATTAGATGAGCACAATTCCTGGTTAGTATTTTAGCAATTAAAATGTGAGCCATAAAAGTAGTTAGTAATTCACTGAATAGGAAGGAACGTAATGAAATTTATGCATTCCATGCATAAAAAGATATCTGAAGTTCTTTTAAAAGACATTTTACCATTTTATGTGTTATGGGTGCTTTCCTACATGAATACCTGTGCACCACGTGCATACAGTACTCGTAGAAGCCAGAAGAGGATACCAGATTCCCTGGAACTGAAGTTACAAATGGTTGTAAGCTGCCATGTGGGTGCTAGGAATTGAACTCGGCTCCTTTGAAAGAACAGCCAGTTTTCTTAACTGCTGAGCCATCTCTCCAGCCCCTCTAGTTTTATTTTTCTCCTATTTTCCTTTAGCTTCTCAATAGTGTGGCTGTGATGTGGTGATATAAATGGTATCTCTGGAATGCTTTCATTGACTAGAAAGCAAGCATGGAGCTACTAGGCAGACATTAGTCTATGCTCATAAAGACAAAAGAGAAATTAACTGTTGAGTAATGTACTCAAATAATCCAA
This sequence comes from Cricetomys ansorgei, assembly GCA_026225945.1. Classification (NCBI taxonomy): domain Eukaryota; kingdom Metazoa; phylum Chordata; class Mammalia; order Rodentia; family Nesomyidae; genus Cricetomys; species Cricetomys ansorgei. The sequence goes on from JAMJFZ010001815.1 coordinate 20,767,474, forward strand.
CAGAAGCATCTAAGTGATCAAAAACTCGAGTAAGGAACAGAAATTGCATACCTAAAAGTAAACTTTTCTTTTATTTTTAAAATGGGGTCCTGGTGTCTATCACTAAGCAAATACAACATCCAGACAACTGAAGGACTGACTCACCCCTCATCTTTTTAGGGCAGTGGTTCTTAACTTAAGGGTCGTGACATCTTTGGGGAGAGGGGTTTGAAAGGCCCTTTCACAGGAGTCACCTAAGACCATCTGCAAATCAGATATTTACATTACAATTCATAACAGAGGCAAAGTTACAGTTAAGAAGTAGCAATGAAAATAATTTTATGGTTGGGGATCACCATGGCACGAAGAATTGTATTAAAGGGTCACAGCATTAGAAAGGTTGAGAACCACAGTACTAGAAGGTTGCTTTGTTCTTGCTTCTGACATTGTTTGTGTTTGTGTAAATCCCCTAATTATTGGTAAAAGAAAAATGAGGAAAGTTATTTTTGACAGCCAAAGCCTAAGGTAATTATCAAACTGCATGTATAAAGGCATAGGGAGCAACAGCAGAGAGTCTTGTTTTGCTCTTTTAAAAACCTTCCAGATGAAATATTTTAAAGGTCTTCAGGAAACCCCAAGTCTGGATAGTAGTCACCCGATCATTAAAATGTTCGTGTTTCTAAGGAGGCTTAAAGTTTCATTTCATTAAGCTTTGTCAAGTATATGAGGCATAATATACTGCAATTATAATCACACTTGGTATTTAGTATAATTTCCCTCTTAAAAATATTCTTTTGGGTCAGTAGCAGTAAATTACTTTATCTTCTGAATATAGATAAGGGTACTTGTAGTCTTTGCTGAAGCTTAAACCTATCTCTTTTTCGTTATACTTCTATTTTTCATCTAAGGTTCATACTCTTCCCTCCTATGACTGGAACTCCCGTAGTGGCTGGTCAAAGCATGGAAGTGCCATTGACCTTCTCAAGGAAAGAACAGGACAGAAGTGTAGGAACATTCTCAAGGTAGCAAGTTCTTGGTTCCATCAGACAATATTACTGACTTTGATTTAGTCCACACTGTCCAAACTGCTTGACATTAGCATTGTTCTGGACTCTCCTGAAGCATTTATAGTCAGTGTTTTGAAGGGCTCAGCAATGATATTTTTAGTGTCATTATTCTCTGAGGAATCTTATGTCTAAAATCCACTCCTGGGACACCTCCTAGACTTCATAATAACTAGGCAACCTCATGAGATCTGATTTACATCATTTTGCCATAACACAGCAGTGGAATAAAAAGAAGGCCTCTGAAATTAATCACCATCCTACAAGTTCAAAGTGGGGACTGATATAATTGAAGGCCCTATGGAGCGTATTGCTGTGTGTTGCAGTGAGCAGGGACATTGATATTCAGGTAGCAGTTGCGATTGAATGCAGAGTGTGAGACCTGTCAGAAGAAGCCTTATAACACATGGTAATTAATTTTCAGACTTATCTTTATATTGCACTCCAGGTATTTGGTGCGAGTCAGCCAAACATGTTGGAATTGTTTACTACACTTTGGGATTTATACTCAACAGTTTCTGTGGGAGGAAAATAAGAGAATGTGCAATTTTTTCAAGAGCATATATAAAAGCAGATTTGTCATAAAATGAATGAACCTTTAAGTTTCATGGCTTTCACTTGTACAACCCCATGTTACTTGAATGAAAACTGTCAACAATCTTACAAATCTTCCGAATAGCTGAAAACATGAAGTCATTATCCACAGATACTTCATCATATAGGTGTCAAATTATTTACTACAAGCACATGTATTTTAGATTAAAGCATTATTTTTTTAGAACACAATATATCCTTTGTAAGCATACAACCTAATCTCACACATGAATAAAAACGATCTCTCTTTTATAAGATGATGCTTGTATCAATTGTTGTAATGATTAGAAACTGCAGTTTTTAAGGCTATGATTTGGGACTAAAATCTACTTACATAGAAGATTGTCTTAAAACTACTGGGCTTTAAATCTCTCATTGTCAACATTAATATCTACCCAAGACTTGCCAAGGATTTGTGGAAAGAGAAGAAATATCATCGTTTTTCAGACTTACAACTATCGCTTTGTGGATTTTCCAGTTGCAAACTGGCAGGTACATATGAAACCACTTTCCACGATAAGATGCAGATGATGTCACCAGAAACAAGTGAATTTTCCCTCAAACCAACAAGCTGCTTCTTTTTGTTTTTATGTAATTACATTTTCATGGGTATCTCATGTTTTCAAATTTCTACTTGTTTATATTCATTGGCATAAATCACTAAGAGCTTCCTGTGTAAAGTGGTTACAGAATACCACAAGTGATGTAACTTGTAGCTTGTCCTGAAGGTACTATCCTCAGATAGCCTACCCAGTGTTATAGTATATCACAGAGAGTCATTCTCAACCAAGTTAGATTTTTACTCAGAGTAACCTCATGAACACACTAGAATTTCAATCATTAGCTCTTTAGATAGGATTCAAATGACCACAAATCTGTGATCTGCTCTATAAAATACTCTTGGTATTTAATGCTTTCCTCTTTGATTCTATAATCAAAATATGAAGTAATAATTCTAGCCTAAAATTTCTATAAATGGGATCAGCTATGAAAGTGTAATTGGAGTTATTTTACAGAATCTCCATGTTTGTACCTTGTGAATGAATGCAGAAGTCCTCAATTTTCTGATGTTTGATGGGGATATTTACATAGTTTAAAACATAAAATGAAATGTTAAGTTTTTAGAAGTAAGCAACAGTACATTTATCCTTCATTATGCATGAAAATATCAGTATGTATAAATAATACATAGGTAAATACACAGGAGTGGTGTAACTTGGTAATATGGTCAGTTTATTGTTCATTTTCTGAGACACCTTCATACTGACTACCATAGTGGCTGGACATTTACTTTTTTGCTATAAAGAACAAAGTTGGGTTTTTTTTTGTAGAAAAATGTATGCAACTGGGGATTACTTTATTAAGTGAATTAAGTCAAACACAGAAGACAAATATTGAATATTTTCATTTGTGGTTTCTAGATTTTATATAAATATACGAAGCAAGCATGTACACATGGCAGAAAAACTGGACTCATCTAGGGGAACAGAGGGTGCTAATGGATGGGGGTATGGGAGGTAGACTCTTGAGAATCTACCACAGATAGGAGAAGTAAATAAAATGCGGGAGCTTATTCTGGATAAGTAAAAGGCCCTAGTAGAATATCTGTGAAGTTCAAATAAAACTCCATTTAAGGGCTAGTTACTTTCATGAATTTGACGTATATTATATGGCATATTAGATATTGAAGAGGCCAAGGGGAAATATTTTTAAAATGAAGTTGTTTTATGAAGGAAAGTTGGTGGTTCACATCAATATAGATCATTTCTATTAATTAAACATAATTACTGAGCATGAAATATGTGTAAATACTGTAGAGGATACTAGTGCTTAGTAAACAGACTTTATGTATACAAACAGCTTGTACTTTTGTGTGAGAATATAAGATAAATTAGGCTAGCAATATAAGATTCAACTCAAAAGCAGACATGGCTGTGGATGTGGATGTGTGTGTGTGTATTTGTGCATACATATGCATGCATAAATACAGTGGTTCTCATCTGGGCAGTATAGTAGTCTTAGCAAAGCTTTCTGTAAACTTGATATGGTAGCACACAACTTTAATCTCAGACCTCTGTGGAGGAAGACAGGCAAATCTCCATGAATTTGAGGCCAGCCTCTTCTACATAGTGAGTTTTAGCATAATTAGGACTACACTGAAAGACCCTGTCTCAATTAACCATCATCATCATCATCATCATCATCATCATCATCATCAACAACATAATCATCGTCATCATTACAGAATAGCTTTCTGTAAGCATGATATTGACAGAATCTGAAGAGTAGGTAGAACTATTATCAGGTGTTTATTATTTTTAATTATGTGTTTGTGTGTGGGTGTGGGTGTGTGCATGTGAGTGCTGGTGCTGGCAGGAACTAGAGGTATCAGATTCACATGGAGCTGGACTTAGAAGTGGTTGTAAAGCATCTGATGTGACTATTAGCAGTCAAGCTCAGGTCCTCTGAAGGAAGAGTATTTGTTCTTAACCACTGAGCCCTCTTTCCACTCTCAGTAGATAGAACTTCTGTGGAGAAGAAACATTTGTATCAGGAAGACTGACATAAGGAAAACCAAAGACATTAGGCTGTTTGGAAACAATAGGTATCCAGATTTTCCAAAATGTTTGGTTATACCATATAATTTATTAATGGATATCTTAATTGGCTCAAGTTATACAAGACACAATAGATAGAATGAGCTAAATAGAATAATTTAGGTTTCTTACAGTCTGGAAGCTAGAGGTCCCAGATAGGGTGCTGGCCAAACAGACCTCAAAGATGTTTACAGATGGCTATCTTCTTACTGGTCCTTAAATAATAAAAAACTGTACATAAGTTTTCTGTTGTCTCTTCTCCTAAGGGTACTAATCCTATTGGATCAGGGCTCTACCATCATGGTATAATTTAAACTTAACTGATTTAACTTAACCAGTTAACATAGTTCCTGGCTTTCTTCCTGGCTTGTAGACAGCCAACCTCACGTTGTTCATTCATATAGTAGGGAGACAGAATCTCTTGTTTCATTCATATACACACACACACACACACACACACATACACACACACACATATATATGATTTCTGTGGTATTAGGTCCCCACATTTATCTCCAAATACAGTCACATTGGGATTTAGGGATTCAGCCTATGAATTTTAGAGGACATAAATATCAATTCCATAAGAGAAAGTTGAGTGAATCATTGCTGAGGCTGTACGGAATGGGGACATTCACAGTTTCATAAAGACTCCATGGTGTGTGCTTATTGAGTTTTGATGTGCACCTTGTCAGAGTCACAGGAAGTGTTTCTCATACTTATGTTACCATCACTCAGATCATTTCTCAGCGATTAGGAATATTCAGCTCTCAATAACTCCATTAACTCCACCAGAAACCACATCCTTCTCTGCATTTGCACTTTAGTCTTGCTTTCTAGAGAGAAGAGCTGACAGTGAGCACACTTTTTATTTGCCATTTTAAAATTATGATGCCTCTTGGGCTTAAGTTTTATAATATTATTCAAGGCATAGAATCGATTTTATAAAATATAGTGTAATTTCACCTTTACACATACAGTATATGAGACCTATAAAAAAGTAACCATGACAACAAATACTATTATAACCTAGTTCATGATGGCAGAGTACACAAACATGCAGATCTTTGGCAGGAAATACTTGTCTGTGGTGAGACGTACATACTCCGCCAGAAATTTTATATGCATGTACATACATTAACAACTCTTTTTAAAACTGAAGACAGAAAGAGCCAAAGAGGGCTATGAAGATTGTATCACAGACACAGATAGGCAGCCTGATATGTTTAGAAATTAAAGTATCAAAGTTTTGAGGCTGGAGAGATAGCTCTTATTAAGCCATCTTATTAAGAACACTTACTATTCTTATGAAGGTCTCAGGTTCAATTCCAAGCACTCCATGGTGGCTCACCACTGTCCAAAGCTCATTTCAGTATGCACATGATACATAGACATACATGAAATGCAATAAAAGAAATCTAAAAAGAATGAGTCTTATGACAGAAGTTGAAGTTTAGTTACTATCACTTTCTAGCTATAGTTCTTTGAAAAATAATCTTTGAAAAATAGAAATTTGAGGCCTGGCTTTTCTCACCTGAGAAAACTTAGAGATTTATCGCTTTTCAAACTCATTTTATAGGTTCATCAGAACCAGAAATAATGCTTACTAAATGATTTTTTTTAAATATTAGGATTATTTTACTAATTGTGTCATTATTACCACAGAGTGATTATTTTCTAATATTTGTTACTTTTAAGAAAGTTTCATGATTAAGGCTAATAAGTATGGAGATATCAGTGTCACATAAAAATTCGTAGGTGTGATAAAAAGCCCTTGTGAAAGGTTAAATAATCTGTAGTGATACTGATGAGAAAGAGACGGCCAACAGTTAATCCGATAATTGTCTTCTAACACTTGAGAGAGTTAATAATGATGAACAGAAAAGGAAAGGTCAGCATATATGATCTAAGCTAATTAAAAAGAGTAACGTGTCAGTGGCAAGAATCACTTCAAAGTAGAATTGGCTTCTAGTGAGGTTGTAGAGTAGCTGTCTGTGGCAGATCCCCTGGTATTTGGGAACAATTAAGCTAGTCTCGCTGAGCTCAGGGCCTCTCACCCGACCAGAAGCCGAGCTCCCTGTCAGCTTCGTGCTCTGTGGATATAGGAAGCTGTGGTGGGAGGAAGACAATTTATTTTCCTGGTTGATATTGTTGACCTGTGACAAAGGAACAAGCAATGGAAAAGTCACACCTGGATTATGAGCAACTACATGTCTGCTTCCTTCCTTGAAAAATAAAGCGTCTACTATTTTAAACTTCAAAATTCCATTTTTATTTATTGCTTTTTATGCATGTGTATGAATGTACCACAGCATGCACATGAAGGTTAGAGGACAGCTTGTGAGAGATAACTCTCTCTAGCCACTATGTGGATCCTGGGGGTTGAACTCAAGTCCCCAGGCTGGGTTGGTAAGTGCCTTTACCCAATGAGCCATCTTATCATCTTCCAGTTATTATTTTAAAATACTGAAAGCAATATTACTTGATGAGGATAATAAATAGTTGAATACTGTTTTCAAGGTCATTTAAAGTGATTTAGGTGGACAAAGGTTGAGGTTAAGGGCTGGGCTAGTTAGAGAGGCAAGGCAGGAATTGAGCCTGTGGAAAGGACTCAGAAAGGGCAGGGGTGTCTATGCAGGAGAGGAAGGTAAAGAGAGGTCAGAAGAAGGAGGAGATCAAGGTGTGTGTAATTTCTGTTTTAGTGAAGGGCATAAGGGACTGATCCTATAGACTTTGGAAGCTGACTAGCATTACTCTTTATCTCTGTTTTAAAAAATTATTGAGATGTCATACATGCAATGTAATACAGTTTAATTAAATCCACTTCTCACTCACTCCCCTCCAGTACTTTCCTGTTTCCCCCACCACTTTTCCTTCCAAGCTCCTTGCATTCTTTAAAAAAAAAAAAAGTTAACCTCACTGGGTTTACTGAGTGCTGCCTGCATGTGTGTTGTGTGTGTGTGTGTGTGTGTGTGTGTGTGTGTGTGTGTGTGTGTGTAGGTCCATCTGCTGGAGCATAGAGAGCCTCTCAGAGGCCACATCCCTGAAGAACACTGACCCAGTAGTCATCAGTTGCCAATAGCTTCTTAGCTATGTCTGAGTCTTCATCTTGGGGATATGAAAATTAAAACTATTTTGAGATTTCATCTTACCCCAGTATGAATAGCTACGGTAAAGTATCTCTTAATTTTGAAGATTAGGTATATGGTCATTCTCTATGAGCAATCTTCAATCCTTTAGTGCCTGCACTTTGGTTCAAAAAGTGAGTAGACCCTGGAAATATTTTCTAGACTACGATAGCACTAATATGTCAGCTCTATCCAGGTTAAATCAAACAAAACATTCTCTCGTATAATCTTTACTTCAGCTGCCTAAGGTTAGAATGAATGAAATTCTTATTTTGAGCATTTCAGGCACTCAGAGTATAATATATTGCACTAAATCATGGGCACATATCTGTTTTATTGTATGATAGTCTGATTTTATCCGCTACATTTCTTAAAGACTTAAAGATTAAAGCTATATTTTATATTATGTACCACAACTGTTTTTTTTTTTCCTAGACAGGGTTTCTCTGTTGTAACTCTGCTGTCCTGGAACTCACTCTGTAGACCAAGCTGGCCTTGAACTCACAGACATCTGCCTGCCTCTGCCTCCTGAGTGCTGGGATTAAAGGTATATGCCACCACAGCCCGGCCCACAACTATCTTTTTAAAACTAAGTAAGGAAAATCTGTCATCTGGCTGACTTTCTGTCTATTCGTCCATTTACCTATCCATCTATCATCTATCTGTCTTCATATTTCTATCTTCTAATATTTTAGTTTTACAGAAAAACAGTATTTGTCAATTTCCCCAAATCTTGATAATAATTATACTCTTTACTTAATTGGATTAGAGAATGGATTCAAAGGATGCTTAGTGGAGGTTCTGAGGAAGCTTGGGATTAGGTACGGAGATGCATCTTTTAATATTCACAGAAAGATTCTGCTCTAAGCTAATTCTGTGCTCGCTTCACAGAACAGCTCTCCAGGCTTTGTTATTTAGTGAGTAAATGTGTGTGAGCAGTACTATGTGTGTGCAACCAATTTCTTATTTAAAGTAATGTAATTATTATGTAGATGTCTCTCAAAATGTCTTTGCAAAACGCACCTTAGAGTCTTCATTAAGCAGTAGAATGGCCTTTTAAAAGTCTACCAGTATTTGTAACAATGGCAGGACAGAATTTTTGCTTTGCGTATGCTTTTATGAAACAAAATTTTAAAAGCCTTTTTGTTTATGTTTCCCAGAGGTATTACACATGTTGGTACCCAGGGACTACTTGATTTTCAAAATGGAGTGTTTAAAACAATCTTAAGGACATTTAAGGCTTACTCATGAACTAACATTAAATTCTCAAGTTAATTATACTTCTTATCTGAGGGATTCTTTAAAAATTATAAAATTGCTCTGTTGAAAAGCGATGTTTAATTCCCAGGGAAAAACTTAAAAACAAGTCTGTATTAATTTGTTCTGAAACTGCAATATTTAAGATAACTCACTATGCTTTTGAATTCTATTGTGGGACCTGGTATTTGTCAATGGGCTATAGAGTTTCAATTTTCAAATCTGGCCCCGAGGTCTGCAGTCTTTCTGATTACTCTGACAAACAGCAGCCTTTTGAGATTAGCCATCTAGCCAGCCAGGGCTAGTGACCGGAGGGAAGTGAGAACTGCCAGTGAGATAATAACTCAGCCTTCCTGACATGCTTCTCATACCAGCTTTCTGAAGGATGTGTCATCGTTTTACAGAATGACCCCCAGTGAACCTATGGCTCTATGGCATTTGCCTTCCTTGTTCACTGCAAGTTCTTTATGACCAAGTCTTTGGGATTTATGCACCTGCAGCTTTGCACTATTAATCTTTTGAAGAAATTTCAGGGGTTTTTCATCAGATGGGAGCAGAGGCTTAGAAAAATTGATCCTTTCTAGAGTTAAAGAAGTAAATCACTGGATATTACCTAGCATCCTAGGACAGTCTTCTCTTTGTTTCTATTATATATCAAATCTTAGCTTCTTATTGATTAGAGCTGCAGTACTCACTCCCAACTGTTTAAGTAAATTCAGAGAAGTGTGTCTTTGGCAAGAATGTCATAGGATCTACTTTTATTAATTCTTATGAAGGCCTTTTGACTTTTGAAGTGTCAGGCGATGAATCTGACATGATCTGCTGAGCTTGTCATCTTCATTCCACGGAGACAACTGGTTCTTCTCTCATCTTATCTGGGAAGCAAAGACAACTCGTGGCATGCAAGTTGGCTCAGAAGTGTGTGGAGATCAACGTGCAGAAGATCAAGAGTTTTCTCTCCCATATTTCTCAGCATCCTTGAAGTATTGTCTGTTAGTGTCATAAAACAGCACAGTGATAGCCCCGTCTTAAAGTACCCTCTCTAGTTTACTGAGTCAGAACATGCCTTAAGGCTGACAGAAGTGCTCCTCCTGTTGTAGGATCACTATTAAGATGCTGGTTTGTGCCCTTGTGTCTGGGGCTCTTGTAGTCATTACGGTAGCAGTTTTGATACAGCTGTCCCAGGCTAGACTTGATCCCCATCTCCTCCTGCCTCAGCTTCCGTATTGCTGGGGTTACAGGTGTGTGTCACTGTATTGTACTTGGCTTCCATATCTCTAATTGGTTTTTAAGTGCCTTTTGAAGTAAATTACCTGCAACTCTTTATGAATTGAGGATTAACAAATATTACTGTATGGAATTGGTTGAAAATACTACTCAGATAGCAAATTAATTGATTTGTAGGGTAGCTCTTTTCCTTTAAGTATAGTACTTTATGATATTAAGTAATTGACATAAAGTGTGTTTAATTTAGTTTCTGCTTTACTTTCAACAGTACTGGGGATTGAACTCAGGGCCTCACAAATTCTCAGGAAAGCATCTATATCCCCAGTCCAGCATATTAGCTGGACTTAAAAAATTAGTATTATCAGATTTTTTATTTGTATTTTAGTTTTGCTTCTTGCTAGCATTTGGATATTATCTTTAGAATGTGGGCATATCCTTGTGCTAATTTCTTCTGATTTTTTATAAAATGTTGATATTTCTACAACCTCCATGTAGAAGTGAATTAATACATCTAGATCTTTCATTTGTTTTCTTTCAAATGACTGCTGTAGAATAATACAGGGCCTTATGCTAACAGATTTGACTGGCCTATATCAATTGTGTCTTTTCATGACTGAGAATAGATATTTCTTTGGGGCACAATTTGCTTTTGTGATGGTACCTGTATTTTCAGCTTGTGTTTTAGTTGGGGATTACAGTGTTTGTATGTGTGTGTGTGTATGTGTGTGTTTCTACAGCTAATTTTGAATTTCTTTGGTCCTCTAAACCATATTAATTCATAAAATGAGATTCAGTTGATTTTGCCTCTCTAACAACAGATCAGTCACAATTGGTTAACATGATCAAATGTACAATCTGCTACATAAATTCCTGAGGACACCATTATTTTTCTTCCTTCCTATGTAAATCATGGCCAGACAAGCTAGGGCTCAGTCATTCAAACCAGTCATACAAAATGAAGGCAGTATAGTTCAGGCCTCCCGGAGTTGTATTCTGGAAACACCTGTCCCAACAGATTGTCCTTAAGGATGGTGATGGATGGGTGTAATGCCCAGACAACTTTTGATCCTACGGAGTAGGAAAGCTTGCATTATGATGATGTAAAATGGTGATTTTTCTTAAGGGGAGAGAATCATGTCTATGACTGCTATCTCTGCTTTCAATGCAGTGAACTTTTGTAGACTGCTTACACATCTGGATGAGATTTGTGCCTACTGTCAGAGGAGATAACTACTCTGGTATTAACATCACACTTACATTAAGACTTGTCTCACTGATTTTTAACACTAAGCATAGTATATCTCAGAGTAAGATTTTAAGATCCAGATAAAGTAAGCTTTAGCTCTAGCACAGTATTGGGGAGTTAACTTGAATGATAAATTTATTCTATGAGACAAATACTTGCATAAGTAGGAATTACTTCAAGAACAGAGCTAATGCTACTGAACTATAAGCTAGAGAATGAAATGGAAGTCAAATGGGAAACTTGTTTGCTTCTTTTCATGTCTCATTACACTGATAGATGCCACATGCCTTTTGTAGGTGATTTTTTTTCCTGATTGGCTAGCAATTATAGTTATTATTGCTTGTGAAACAGGGTAGCTCAGATAGCAGCTATTTTGCTTATAATCAGATGAATAAAATATTATGTTTGGCTTTGTTTATGGAAAAAAAGACATATTATGAATTTGTGGTTATAAGCTTGTTAGTAAAAAGGATGAATGGTTTCTTGGAATTTGAATTTTCATACTAAAATTCAGTAAAAAACAGTATCTTGCTGTAGCACCGATGTGCTTTGTAACCTTGCTTTTGTTATAAACCCATGGACACTGTCAAAGAAGTCACTGGAATAAGAAATAATCCAGTAATTAGGGATTAAGGAAGCCAAAGGTAAAGGTGATGATGATCATGATATCAATGGCACAGCTCAACAAAGTGGCCACTGTTGACATTTTAAATGCCATATATTGTTATCTTCATCTAAAAGATGGAGAAATTTGAAAAGAACAAAGATCAAGAACATTTTTTAAGGGTGTAAATGGGAAAATCAGAACTCTAGTCAGATAGTTTAAATCAGAGCTTGGTCTCTTAATTGCCATATTGCTACACATTAGTATTCAGTTATTAAGTAATTTTTTTTATTAATGATACATTCTAATTAATACATGATGGTAAAAAATAAAGAGGAAAGGAATGCTGGTCATATGTGTGCATGTGTATTTTATTAATTACACAATTCTTTTTCTTTCTGAAAAATTTCATTGTACAAAGTCACAAGAAGACAGAAATACAAAACTTGGCATTTTCTCACCAAATGTGTAAGTTGTTCTAATAAGTGGCTAAGTTGTTTTCAGGACAACATTTAATTTGCAAGATATTTTTTTTTTAATGTGCTCAATTAAATATTTTCTTTTCCACTCTGGATGTGTTCCATATTTGATCTGCTGCTGTTTCCAGAAGTCATACAATATCATTCTTATTGAATCCCATTTTGTTCTAAAAACAAAGAGCAAAACAAAAACCATGAAACACTTCTTTGATCCCTTTGGAAAAGCTAATACAGTGAGACTCATCCAAAGCATTTGTCTTTTTTTCAAGCTTGAAAATTGGCAGGGAATTTTGTTATAAGACTTTGAAAAACCAAGCAGATTTGCATATAAGGATTTCCAACTCTGTTTTGCTATTGTGGTGCCACTTATGTAGTCACTGTACCTCACACAGTAAGCTCCCGGGAAATATTGGTTTGGGAAAATGTTGGTGATGACAGGCAGGCAGGCAAGGATTTTACAGGTTAGAAACTCAAGATATAATAAAACACACACACACACACACACACACACACACACACACACATACACACACCCCACCACCACCACCTCTCTCTCTCTCTTTTAACCTTTTTTAGTTATAAAAATGATAGGACCTGGGGTGATGGTCTACTGCACAAAGACGTGGATCTGAGTTTGGACCTCCAGCACCCATGTGAAAAGTTGGGCCCAATAGCACCTAACTTGTAGTTATATAGGTGCCTAAAATCCCAGGGTTGGGAGGCCAATACACTTGGTGTTTGCTGGCTAGCCCATCTAGACAATCCATGAGTTCCAGGCTCATTGAGAGAGAATTCATCTGAAAAAAGAAGGTGGAGGATTATAGAGGAAGACAAAGGAGTCTATCTGCACACACGTGTGTATGCACATGCATAAAATGATAAAACTTAGTGGATTTTAGTGTTTTCACTTAACAGTAAAACTGTTAGCATAGGTAATTACAAAACATTTTCATTATTTCCCCTCCAAAAAAAAAAAAAAATCCGGTGCCCACTGTACTTTTCCTCTTGGTGCATTTTTCCCTTTCAGCATGTTAACAAATGGAACGCAATGTACACTCTTTACTTAATATTTTCAAGTTACACCTATGTCATAGACTATGTCTACACAATTCAATTCTCCTGCTAATTGGTATTTCATTGTGTGGATATGCTGTAGTTTATGTTTCCATTAATGAGGCAATAGATGTTTGAATCAGTCTGATTCATACTAAAATTGTGACCAGTAGGAGTATGAATGAAATCCATGCTAACTTTGGGCAGTGGGCAATAGTGAAAACTCCTTATTTTCATATTAAATAAAATCATGCCTTATGAGATGACCATACCTTTATATAGGAGGCATCTTGACCTCTACAGCTCAGGCAACAGAGTTCTACAAGCCTTCTTTCCCTACTGAAAAGACTTACAAAGTTTGTCTAACATTTGGTAGTAAAAATTTCATATATAGAATACCCCCTCTCAATAGAACAATCTACATTAATAAAAACTATCAAAGGAAGTATCTATTTACATTACTGTGTACCAATTTAAATATGGAAATAATCAGTATGATGTTATAAAAACCAAAAGTATATGTTACCCCAAAGTTTGTCATTATCTTTAGTGGATCACCCCCTGCTCTAATGAAGAGAAGTATGCGTTTCAGTTTGTGGTAACTTTTGTGATCAAAGAGGTTATTTAACAAGTAGCAAAAAGAAAAAAAAAAAAAGGAAAGTTCAGGAGAACAGAAGCAGTTACGGCAAATCACAAGCACCTAGGATGTAACTCTTTCTACTCCTGCACTGACTTCAAAACTTGAACACAAAAAGGGTGAACTGGTTGTGAAAACCTCTTTCATCCTCTTAGCACACTTCTGGGAACCATGTTGCATGTTGAATGACCTGAATGCTTGTCCCAGGTGTGGATGACATTGGCCCTTCATGCTTAGAGAATTCTGCGAAGGGCTTGTTCCGTAATGATGCTTTTCTGTAACTTCTATGAAGATAATCACAAAGATGATGTGATAACTGTAACTGCTGTCCATTGAGAGAGAACTGTCTGCTAGACACTTTGTGTCTACATTTAACTCTTAAATTTTATTATTGTTATCTTACAAGCAGGAAATGTCACCAAAGTGAAAGGCTTTGTTCTGGGCATGAAAAAGTTCATTGGAATTTAAACACCAGTCCAAGGTCTTCCCCTTTGAACCAGGCAAAGAGGGAAGCAGAGGCTTGACTTCAAACCTATAGATACCAGTGGCTCTCTCTCACCCTTGGTGATAGACATCCACCGTCCACCCTCAACATGAAGTTGTTCCAATTGCTTTTGTTATGAATCCTGCCCCTTCAAGCTTACGCTTGGGGCTTATTTTCAGCATGCTGTATCATAGGATATTCTTAACACATAATATCAGTTTCTTTTCAATGTGTATGTGTACTTTGCTTGTATGTGAGTCTGTGTACTACATGTGTGCAGTGCTTGTAGAGAAGAGCAGAGGGCCTCAGATTCCTTGGGTCTAAAGTTACAGATGGTTACTGAGATATCATGTAAGTTTGGGGAATCAAACCCAGATCCTTTGAGAGAATAGTGAATACTCTTAATCACTGACCTGTCTCTCCAGCCCCATATGATAATGTTTTCATGGGAATGACTTAAGTATTCTCTTTCCATTCTCTAAGTGCTCATTTTAGATCTGAAACTATTCTACATTTTAATTTTCCTTTGAGGAGTGTTGAAATATTCCCTGATCTTGCTTCCCGGTTGCTTTGAAAGGTGAAGAGTATTCACTCCTGCAGGAGAATGGCGAAAGTGCTGGAGTTTCTCGGGATTTGAGGATAAGTTATATTCCTCCATGGAGACCTTTTATATTCATTTTGCTTTCAAGTCTATGAGGGAAAGAACTTCAAAGGCATCGTTACCTGTATCCGAGGATGCAGCATAGTGCCCATCTGCAACATTAAAAGCATCAGACAAATTTCTCTCATAGTTATTAGAGCCAGCAGAATAGTTACTTTTAATGGCATTGCTGTTAGGACTAATCTTCCTATCCATATTCTTAGGGTATGATCTATTCTATTATATCCAGCCAACTTCTCTGATTAATGTTACCTGTCCCTGAAGCCACTTGCTTCTAGAACATTCTGCTCAAGATAATTTTCTGAATTTCTTCCTTCTCCTGCAGTCTTTCATACAACAGTCTTTCATCCCCCCCTCCCCCACCCTACCCAAATCAGAGTCAATGCTGGATATTCTTGGCTTCCTTGAGCTCCACTCCTCCTTCCTTTTCTCTAGCGTACGGACACGCAGTCACTAGACTTTCTGAGTCCTTTTCTAGAGTGTCATAGTATCTCCTCTGTCTGGCCATCTCACGTTGCCCAAGCTCCTAAAGTATTCTTCATACATATAGCCGACTTCTAACAGCTCATGTTTCACCATTAACAAGAAAAATGGGATGGAAGAGGAGGTGTTTATGAAGTCCAGTGAATTTAATTGGTGGACAGCCAAGGGTGGTCATGGTGAAGGCATTGTGGAGGGTAAATTGTTCAGCTTTAAAAACAAACAAACAAACAAACAAACAAAAAAAAAAAAAAACCCCACAAGCTCCAGGGCTCTGAAAGCTTTCTTTATGGAAAGCAGAAGATGACCACTGCCTGACCTCCTTCCTGTTCTATGGTTCACACTTTCCTCTAAGAACTACTCTGAGCATCCCATAGGGCTAAAAGCAAACTGTTTGCCTTGACTAAGAGGCAACAGATTCAAGACACTGTACTTGATTTGCCTCTTTTGTGTGTGTGTTCACTTTTAATGCTATAAACTCCTCTGCATCCAGTTTTGTAAGTCAAAAAATTAAGAGTAATTAATGTACATTCATTAAATAAATGAAGGCTTTAAAACTAGTCTTTAAAGTGTGACTGAACTTGGAAGCCAAGCCAATGTGGCCTCCAGACTTTCTGAGGCACCTAGAATCTCCCATTTTCAGATACTTGTGGTCAAAAAGGGGAGAAATTTGTATATAATGCCAGCCACTGCTGGACTCTGCTTTGTACTGAGAGCATGCAGCACACTCTTGATGCACATAATCACTGTGCATGTTTAGCTGTCTTCACAGTCTACCCAGAAGCATAATGGGGAAGCCATGATAGAGCTTGAGACGTTAGTCATATTATACCCCAAATCAGAAGGTAGAAAGCAGTGCTGTTTCTTTTGTAGCAACCATCTATAGGCTGACATAAAATATTTCTCTCACATTTAATTTTAGAACATTCTTGATTTGTTCTTTGTTTTAAAGTCAGTGGCACTTTGCAATTATTGTTACATGCATTATGAGTTAGGACCCATTATTTTGTTTTTATTTTATTGTTTTTCTACCTTTTAATATTTCTTATCTGGTTAGTCTGTGTTTGCTGATCTCTTCAGGAAAAAAAAAAAGGCAGATCTAGCAAATAAGAAAACAAACCTCCTAAAATCAAAAACAGAGCTAAGATAACGTGGTTCTATATGATGACATGCTAATTCTTTTATGGCAAGTACCATTTGAGTAACTGAGATCAGATTGTGCATGCCTGAGTGCATATGTGTATGTATGCACATTTTGATCTCTAGAATTAGCTGTATTCTAGTTCTGTTAATCTTTTAGCTCTTCTGTTTAATTTTCATGGTCTATAGATTCACTTGAGTAGTCAAAATGAATTATCTCAAGCATCCAGGAAAGGCAAGAGTACTAAGATTCTATTGCAGCACAGAAAGCATGTGAAACTTCAACACTGCTCTCTGTTCTCACTACACAGATGCCTATTGACTGTACTGGAAGACTGGAGTGGAAAATCTATTTCGTCCTTATGTTATCTCCACTGTATAAAACCTGTCCTCCCCTAGGCAAGCTCTGGAATCCTTAACAAAGAGACCATGCCTTATGTTTCCATTTAATCTACTCAGAAAACACGCATTGAATGTCTGACATATCCAAGTACACTTCTGAGATCAAGGGAAGCAAAATGTGGAAAGATGTCTTGTCTTCAAGGAGCATGAGATGTGGTGGAGACACAAACAGAAGCATTAAGAGTGATATTACATGTGATAGCCTCGTTCCTAGAATCTCCTGAAGTTCAGATGAAGGCCATCCAATTTGGACTGGCAAGGATGGCTGATTTGAAAACGTAAAATGTAAGGACATCTTCCATTTGGCCTCTGAATGCTAGGCAAATTATGGATGTAAAGTGCTTTAGGAAAATCCTTACCAGTCTCTTATGTCTGTTTATATTATAAGCACCACATCTTAAAGTTGTTAGAGTAGTGCTTACTTTACTTGTGCTTTTCCTGGAAGAAGATATGAAAAACCTCCACCCCCTTGAGAGCCCATATAAACTTGAATTTAAAAACAAACAAACAACAACAACAAAAAAAAACCCCTTAACTTTTAAACAAAGGTTGCAAATTCCTGTTACCTTGCTTTCTTAATTCATCTGTTCTCAAAGGGGTTTGTACTTTATTTAAGGTGTTTGGAATACTCTTCAGGGCATCTTTTTTTTTATATCATAGTCCTTTAGGACCTCGTTGGTGACATGATTTCTAAAATCAGTCTTTTGAGATCAGGCATTGTGGCACACACCTTTAACTCAGGAGGCAGAGGCAGGTGGAGCTCTGTAACTTCAAGTCCAACCTGAGCTACATAGCAAATGCCAAGACAGCCAGGGCTACATAAAGAGACCATGTCTCAGTATCAGCACTTGGGATATCAACACCAGTTCTTTTTCTCTTGTTTGTCCTGGGCAACACTATATCTGAAATTTGACCTCTAGTTCATCTTTTCTCACTTGCTGCTTCTAACAGTGGATTGTTTGAGAAAAAATGCATAAACTGGTCAGAATTATATGAAGAGTATAATGACTGAGCTAGCATGAAATTCCATTTTGCAAATAGTCCTGTTTCAGTGGCTGAGCATGCACAACTTACTATGATTGTCATTACGTTTTTTAAGACTGTTTATTTCTCAGCAATGATGCTGAACATTTGAGGTTGAGGTTTCTGTATCATGCACCCTACACTAGCTTCAGTCTTGCAATCCTCTTGTCTCAGCCTTCCCAAGAGCCTGGTCACAGGCATATGCCACCAACTGAAGTTTCTGGATAACTTATCTCAGGCATAGACAGAACACGGTGATAAAATATATTTTGATTAATTCTTCCTGCAGCTACCCCCCTCCAACTCCTCCTAGAGTCCCTCAAACTCACCCTGCCTTCACACCCTCTTTCCTCATTATTCCTGTTAAGATCTCTGAGTCCAACTAGTGTTGATCACACATGGATTAGAGGGGTGCCATCCACTGGGACATGGGAACATACCAGCAGCCATATCACTAAATTAAAAAAAAAAAATGACTTGCCTCATTCAGAAGCCATCACCTTCCAATAATTCCTCAGCCAAGGATGAGCATCCTTCGACTGCCGTGATCTTATGCAGGTCTGCAGGCAACTACAGCTGCTATGAGTTGTTGTGTACAACAGACATATTCAGAAGAAAGCAGTATACAGCTCTGCTCTCCATTCTCTAGCTCTTCCATTCTTACTGATCCTTCTTCTGTGATGTTCCATGAGCCTTGGAGTCCAGGTCTGCTCCACAGATGGCATTCCCTGTCTGCTACAGTAACCCTGGTCAAAAGACCATGAGCGGGGAAAGGAGAAACAGATCAGTGTTTCGTTAAATGGTCATGTTGTCAAACTGCCTTCCAAATATTTATTTTTGCACCCATAGATTTGATCTGCACTTACTTTGTCAGAGAAGCTTTTTTTTTTTTCTTCCTAACTGTAAATGCTCATCCATAAACAAGTCATCTATCTAGATCAACCACTCTTGAATTTTTAAGATGCTTCTGATTCTCTGTGATGGGTTCCCACGCTATTCATCTTTTCTTCTTTACTAAGTTTTGAATTTTCGAATGAAACCCTATTTTGATGGCAGATAAAATACTGGTAATATTTCTTGCCATGAACCCTTGTATTGACTTAAAACATGTAAATTATTGGTGCTACCAATTAGCAAGCATCTGTCATGGACTTATGTTTTCAGGGGTGATTGAGTCTGCCGTGGAAGGGGAGGCATGTGGCAAGAACGTCAAATGGAGATTCCCACATCACTGTGGATCAGGAAGTGAAGAATGCAGAGCCCTGGGAATAGATAATGTTTTCAAAGGCCTGTATCCCCAGCCACCTACTTCTACCAATTAGGCCTTTCCTCCTAATATTCCACTGGCTACAAATATGTGGGTGTATAAAACATGAACCAGATTCCAGATTCATCCCTAACAGCATCTTCCTATAAAAGATTTGTAATGGAAGAAGTAATGCTGTGGAATGTCAACATACAAGATGTTGATGCTAATGTCTGTTTCCCAAGCACACGCAGAGTTCCTGAGCTCCATAACTGAAGAATTCTGATAGCATAATATCTTGGATATCTCACTGTGCAGCATTCATAGGACTTTAGGTGATCATTGTCAAGATGTTCCATTTTTCTTATAATAGACACTAATTTAAATGGTATATTTTTAAAACATTACTCTGTATACACTCTATATGGTATATGTAAGTTGGCTTTAAAGAGCATATAATTAAAATTATGTTTGTCTTTTATTTGCATTAATAAATTTTAAAGATTTATTTATTTTATTTATATGAATGCTCTATCTGCATGTATACTTACATACCAAGAGAGGGCATCTGATCCCATTATATATGGTTGCAAGCCACCATGTGGTTCCTGGGAATTGAACTCAGGACCTCTGGAAGAGCAGTTAGTGCCATCTCTCCAGTCCTACATTAATAATTTTTATTAATAATTGTTATTCATCAGATTTTTCAGAAATAGGTAGATTTCTTATATTCTTAGTTATCTGAGTTATTTATACCAATGGAAGTAAAACACTTCCCTTGCTGCATAGCATCTGTTCTTAGAAGCTTGAACACAAATTAAAAACCAGAAAATTCTTATTCTTAGCACTTTGGGCAGTTATACATCTCTGCATTGACTGCTGCTCACTGCATAAAGAAGCTTCTCTAACTAACGTTGAGAATACACCAGTCCTGTGAGTACAACCCTAAATATTTCAAAGACAATTTGTCAGGGTAGCCAACTAGCAAAATAGCAATAGTGGTTCTACCCTAGGGCCTGTGACACTTTCATGAGCTTAGGCTGGGATTGCAGTGTCCAGCGTGAAATTCTCTCTTGCAAAGTAGGCTTCAAATCTAATCAGATAGCCATTAGTTTCTCCATAAGAGTTTTGCCACTATTGTAGGAGTAGGCACTTCTTGCCTGGCGTGTCAGTATTGTGACATGTAGGATCAAGCACTGGGACAACCCTTGATGTTTTTCTCTCCCAGAAGTTCACATGCAGCTTCCAGCACTATGAAATCTAGCCAGCATTGAAGAAGTTTTGATCAACCCAAGTGAGACATCTTTAAGATTCTCCCTACCCTGCCAAAGCTCAGAGGAAATCATGAAAAAAGCAGCAGAAACAATCCAAAATCAATGCGATGATGTGGAATGCATTGAAATGGTATCTGGGCGAGCCATGCCTAGTATTCATGAATTCACAACAGCTGTGGTTATCTGCATGAGACCTGTGCAAGATGAAGTCTGCCAAAATTCCAATATACACAGGGGAGGTGCTCTCCAGGCCTTGCCCCTTAATGTGGAGCTATTGGGAATTTATATATAGCTTCTGCGGAAGAGGTGATTATTCTATTCTGTTTTTGAGGGTATTCCCACTGGTGGGTTTCTTAGCTCCAGTGGGTAGCTCCACACCAATGTACACTTGAAGAGCATGAATTGGATTTAGTAGCTTACCAGAAAGGAAGAGAAGAGGACATGAAGTTCACAGGGGAACATGTGGTGGCTATATGGAGAGAGATGGAGGAGGGAAATAGGGGAGGAGACAGGATCATTTCATTGCATGTAAGTGTGGAATCTCAAGAATAAACAGAATGTCATTGGAAAATGACAAATTCCAGTGGATCTATAATTTCTGAGAGCTTGGCATAATATACTTCAAAGGGATATTATTCTCTTCACCTACCTCTCTGTTTACTCTAGAGTGCATCAACTGTAGTTCATCTTAACAGCTTCAGCAATAAGGAGATTTGAAGTTGGAATGCATAGGTTTATTTTTACCAGTATCATTTAGAAACCAATTTATAAACCCTGTGATTTATGAAATATTTGTGAACAAAACTCCCAATGCCACTGGAATGATCCAAATGAAAGAAGGTCTTACACTGAGCAATTTTCCAATTTAAGACCTCCCTCACACAATTGCCCTGCAGTTGACCCTTCAGCCCTATTTTGAGTTACCAGATCAAAATAAGATTTCCCTTCAAGTGGTAGTTTCTATAGGCAACTATAATGATGCCAAACGATGAATACTCTATCTCCTTAGTATAATGCCTACTTTGTGAACTAAATAAAGAGCTAAATTGTAGAGAAGGAAGTCATATAAATGGGAAATATCTGGGAAGGAACAGAAACAGAAATATTAGAGATGTGGATGTAAGAAAAAGACTTACTAGTTACACATTTTTGGTAACTCCCTGACAGTTTGCACCCAAATTTTCTACTCTCCTGGGCACACTATACTTCCGTGTGTCATACCCAGAAGAACAACACTGTTTACAGGGCAAGCCTTTCCTTTATAATATGAATTTATGCCTTTAGTTCTTAGACAATTTTGAAAAAAAAATGAAAGTGAAGTTTTGAGACAATTGCATAGGGAAGTTTTTCTGAGCTTGAATTTGCAAGTAGAAATATTCTGTGCCATTACTATTGCTTTATATGCCATTTGATAGAGTCAGTTGCCTCTGAGTGCATTTCAGTTTGTTTTCTGAATGTATAGGTTTGATGAAAGGGATTCCATATGAAATGTGTTAAAGCAACACTCACAATCTCTTTGGTTAGATTGTAGTATTTTAATATAAGCATTGCTATGACTAGAGGATTAAAAAAAATTCTTTACTCATTTTAGCTAGGCATTGCTGTTATTGTAGGCAACACACATGTTCCCTTTATGGTGTCTGCACTACTCAGAACACTGTGGTGTCCTGCTTGTTTATAAGGAGTTCACAAGCTGATTGGGAAGTTGCATGCAAAATTAACTAATTACGTACACATAAATACTATGAACTATTATAAATCCAGAAACTAAATGTTATGAGAACATAAAAGATGAAATATGTTCATGGAATAAGTTGATTGTGCTCGGATAGTGATTTGGGATTTTCAGGATGTGAGAAACCACCTGTATAAAGTCACGTTACTACCTTTATTATCAGAGTTCATATAACGGAAGATGTCTCCACTTCTAAAATTATCTTGTTCATGAAGGAAAATAATTCATCCAGGGATAGATCCATCCTTCTGCAGTGGAATTCTAGAACATGGACACCTGTATGAGGAAAAGGGTGAACTCTGTGACCATAGCCATGATTGACCTTTGCAAGGAAACAGGAATTTTCTATTCTAGATTTTCCAGGGGAATCTCGACTCTAAATGAATCCTTTTACCCTCATGAGTATGTGAGGTGCATACATTGTGTCTTAGAAATACTCAATCCTGGTAATGTGGTAACTTTTTTAGATACAAAGGAATTGAAGAGGGCTAGTGAAGTGCTATTGTGACACAGTGCAGAATGTATGAGATTTGGAAATTATATAAGGACATTCCCTGAAAGCATTGGTACACTACATCAAGAGAGCAGGATTTTATCTCCCAAGCCACAAAAGCCACAACTACCACTTTCTCAATCAGAGAAGATCTCGGATCATTTTAAAACGAGAGATTTGGACAAAAATAATGAAAAATGGAGAGAAAGAGAGAAAGAAAGGAGGATCTTGGAGGTTTTATGGGAGGGAAAATCTAATTAGAATATATTGTATGGAATTTTTTTTCGATAAAAGAAAAACTTGGAAAAAGTAAAGAAACTGAATTTGGAGATACACATATGTGTGGTTACAAATGATAACTAATCCATGGGAATGGTAAGATGGCCTAATGGAAAGATGTAAAATAAAAATAAAGGAAAGAGAGGCTGCATCCTCAGAAGCTTGTGCGGTTGCAGATGAGAGGAGGGAGCAGCACTGTGACTGAAGTGGGGGTAGCCAAGAAAAGAGAATGCTGAGGATGGAAAACTGCTGCCTACGGGTTAAGTCAGAGGAGGACTGAAGAAGCACATGGGCTAGTCAATTAGGCCAGCCTGGTGTTGGTGCTGTTTGGGTTCACTTGAAAGGTCTTAGATGTTTGATAGGAGGAAAAACTGTTAATATGAGGGTAAGTGATTTCTTTAGAGACAAGGGATGGGAACTAATGGAACAACAAAAACAATAAATTCTTAGGATGGAGAAAAGATAAATATTCCGGAAAAAAATACATCTACATGTGATGGTAGTAAAGGAAGCCCACGTCAAAGAATTACAGAACAGTTACTGAACGCTTAAACTGTGTCACCGTACAACTAGAATCCACCTAACTATTCTGTAGTGGTTACAGTTATAATTGCTTATACCAAATCCTAATTATGAGCTAATAAGAAAGGTATTCAAACTAACATCCCACTGACTTAATTTGGAGAGAGACATTTCTATAAACTGTTTCTAAGATGTTCCTTTCTACCTTCCTCAAACCCATATTTATCTCACCATTAGTTCTCAGTATTGTTAATTTGTGTGTGTGTGTGTGTGTGTGGTGTGCATGTATGTATGTATGTTCACAAGTATGTGAGAGGATGTACGTGGACATGCGTGAACCTGTATATGGTAGCTCTAGTTTGAAATCATGTGCCTTCTTTTTTTACTGTCTACCTTATATACTGAGGCAGGATCTCTCACTGAATCTAGAGCTCACTTTTTGAGCTAGTCTTGATAGCCATCTTGCTCTAAGGATTCTCTGTCTGAGCCTCCCAAGTGCTGAGATTACTGATAGGCTACCACACCCATCTGGCATTTACATGGGTTTCACTAGACCCTAAGCCTGGAGGCAAGATTGGTTTCATGTTTTAAAAGAATTATTTAAATAAAAAAAAGAAATACAATACTTCATACGCTGTAGTTTTTGAAGATGTCAGAAGCCAGAACACATTCTCTGTCTGCCTATCTATCTATGTATCTATCTATCTATGTATCTATCCATCTATCCATCTATCTATCTATCTATCTATCTATCTATCTATCTATCTATCTATCTATCTATCTATCTATCTATGTATCTATCTATGTATCTATGTATCTATGTATCTATCTATCTATCTATCTATCTATCTATCTATCTATCTATCTATCTATCATCTATCTATCTATCTCTTCTTTTTACTGGTTTTAGGAGACCATTGGTTAAATTAAAGTTTTAGGCCTAGTTTATTTCTTTGGGCCATTATATAGATCTCTTCTGCCAAGCTGAAACTATGATACCCGTGTCTTATGCCCCATTGTTTATGTAGTGTCTTAGGGTTTCTATTGCTGTGAAGAGACATCAAGACCACTGCTACTCTTAAAAAGGAAAAATTGGGGATGAGTTACAGTTCAGAGATTCAGTCTCTTATCATCAGAGCAGGTTGAATGGTGACATGCAGGCAGGCATGGTGCCAGAGAGGTAGATGAGAGTTCTACATCTGGATCTGCTGGATTTTCCATATTGTCTTTTTTTTTTTTTTTAATTGAGAAATAATGCAGCAAGAAATATGCGATGTCTGTGCCTCTGAGCTGGAGTGTGCAGGTGTGGCCCTCAGACAGGTTTGCCGGGGCTGTGCCCCACAGTGTGGAAGGATTTTTGGAGATTCACTACATCGATGGCCAGCAGTTTCTGTTATTTTCAAATAACGGCTTGACAAAGTGACACATATACCCTCTTTTATTTTGTGTCTTTCTTTCAAGAGAGGTTGAGTGGTGAAAGTTAAGAGGAAAGACACTGGCTTTGGAAGAAGCCTTGGTTTCTAGTGCTGACGAGGCTCTTATCTACTCTGTAACTGCTGGTTGACAAGTTGATAAATCTTGCTGAGTTTAATTCCGCTTCTCTAAAATAGAGAGTCAGGTGGCTGGGCTACCTCGAAAATGACTGTGAGGATTCATAGAACAGGCTGGGCTCCCTATAGGGGGAAGTGTGTTATCACCGTGATATCAGAACTCACCATCCTCTAATTGAGAGCAATTGAAACTGAGAACCAAACACATCCTTGATCACTGTGAGCTGCACAAGTCTACTTCATGGCTGTCACAATATGTCAAAAGTAATTAGCATATAAACTCAAAGGTATTTTCATTTAGTACTTTTTCAAATGGAAATACAGTCAACAATACTCTTGGATTTTTTTTCTTACATAAAATAGAGTGATCATTTTGCCACATTCCTTCAGATTTTTTTTTTTTTATAAAAAATTGGTTTATAGATGTTTCTAACAACCCATCTGCCTATCCTGCTTCTCCTTGCCTTCTCTTACTGTCAAATTGCTGACATTAATGTTGTTGACTATATATTTTGAACTTAAACTATATGTGACTTTTCATTTAAAAAATATATATTATAATATAGAATAGTGTAGTTTAGCATATATGTGGAATATAATCTCTGTTCATACACATGCTCATTTCATACAAAACTAATGTTTGGGGATATTTGCCAATTGATGCATACAGTTTTAGTTCATTTTAGTTTGACAAGAGAATGTATGTTTTAAAATTGCTTGTAGGGGATATTCTTAGGCAAATATTTAGTAGACTATTGAAGACATCAAGTAAATTTGAAGGACTGGATACTTTTGAAACAGCAATTACATCTTCCTGTGTAATATTTGAAGTGTCTGACATGGACAAAAGGATGTGTCCAGCATTGTGGAAAGCAATTGCTTTAATGGAAAAACACAGAAGTAAGTGTTTTTCATACCTCACTAGTGAAATAAACAGTGTAGGCCTATCAACAGATGAAACAGCACTTTAGCGAATAAGCGGTATAGTATTAAGAAAAAAATATGCAAAAATACTACAAACTAGACTAGGCAAAATCTAAGTGTGAAGAATTGAATGTTGGATAACTTATAAACAAGAGACTGTTTTTCTTATACTCCAGTCACCATACATTTTATGTAACTGATTTCTGTTTTAAGTGCATGAGAAAATTACAGAAGTAAAATAAGACTTCTCCAAAAGAAATACAGGTTGATAAATTAGCATGAGTTAGCATTGATGAATGATACTGATCATTTCACACTATTTTTTTTTCCATTTTCTTCAATGATGGGTGACTTTTCTTTGTGCTATTTTTAGGGGATCACAATCAAAGAAGCCCTTTACCTTGATGTTATCCAAGGATTCTCTACTTTAGGAAAATTTGGCATATTAAAACATTGGCTTAAAATCATAGGATAAATTAGGAATTTTTTTAAGCGTGGAAATACTGTATTTATAACTAAAAATATCTTTGTTCAGGGCTATTCACAGTATCTTGAATATGACTCAGAGTATGAAATTATTGTTTCAATCTTTCAAGAGTACTTTTACTAGAAGAAAGATAGCTCCATGTGATGGAAGGTAGACATTTATCAGTGATTAATGACTGGTGCTCCAACATCACACAACAATAGTGGTGATAAGATTTGTCAATACCAGTTTAGTGTTTACTTTGATAAAGCCTGAAGAGTGATATAAATAGATCATTAATGGTAAGAAAAGGTTTGTACTTTTTTGATTTTCATTTGTTTCTATCAAAATTTTGCTATATTATCCTGGCTAGTCTCAAATTCATGAGCTCAGGAGATTTTGCTCAGCCTTCCAGGAGCTACAATTCTGGTCATATATTAGCATGCTTGACTAAGGCTTAGTTTTGTCATTTAATTGTACAAAATATCATTAAGTAATCTTTTCCTTGTGAGTTGTCATTTCAGAGAGTAGTTTTTCCAGTTCTTTGTAAGATAGTTGCCCTAATTCCTCTTTCATATGGTCCTCTACACCACAGATTTTACCAATTTTGCATTTGCAGTCATTCTGGCTACCAACTGAACTAGAAAAGAAGCCAAGTGGGAAACCAGGGTGAGTAAGCCAATGTGTGATAATTAAGGAATTCAGTAACTCAGGATGGGTCCCTTCATTGTTCCAGTGGCTTCTTCTGTTGAAATATCAAATAATTCTTGATTTATTTCAGGAAAATCTCTTTTAATTTACAGTTCACAAAGAAAACAACAGAAAGTGGTCAAATTAATCCAAGATGAATTTCAGTTTCAAAATTCTAAGACTTGTATAGAACTCTATAGACTTAGGTGTAAAATATTCATGGGAGGAAGTAACAAAGAAAGAGTTAAGATGAAGGAGAAATGACTACAAAAACCTTTTAAAGATTTTTAAAATCTAAGTATAGTTATAGCAGTCTTACACTGATGTTTAAGTCTGAACATTTTATTAGCCTATGACTTTTTATCTGTTATGTTGTTTTACAGGAAGGGTATCTTCAGGCTTTACTGAGCCATGATTTATACATAGATATGTTAATTAGCTTAACTGTGGTGATTGCTTCACATATCAAAACAGCAAGTTGTACCCCTTAAATGCATATCATCTTTAATAAAGAGGATCTTGATAAAAATTAAACACCGTTGAAAAGCAGACCCACAAATATTTGTGAATCATTTTCTGCTTTATAGTTATTAAGTTAATATTTTCAGGAAAATGCAATCCTTTGTTCTTACAGCTAAATATTTGAAGAATCACTAAACATGAATATATTTCATCCTTTAGTTTTATGTTGCAATTAGACCATTCTGCACGTATGATCTGAACAAGCAGATGAGTATATGTATATATATATGTGTATATATATATATATATATATATATATATATATATATATGAATATATGTTCCATGATAATTCTGAAGCAGAATTTTTTTAATTTATTATTTTTTTTAATTTATTGCCTTTTTAAAATTTATTATTATTAAAAGGGCCAAGTAAAGATAATATTAACATGAGGATAAAATTGGAAATTTGATTGACTTTTTTTTTAGTGATAGTTTCAGAAATATTTCTTTAAACAATATTTTGGTTAAAACTTGTAGTTAAGGATGATACCTTAACAGTGGTTCTCAACCTCTGGGTTGCAACCTCTTTGAGGTAGAAGAACACTTTTACAGGGGTTGCCTGATATCATCTGCATATTAGATATTTACATGATGATTAATAATAGTAGCAAAATTACAGATATGAAGTAGCAATTAAGACAATTTTATGATTGGGGGTCACCACAACATGAAGAACAATATAAAAAAGGGTCACAGCATGAGGAAGGTTGAGAACCACTGCCTTAGAAAATCTAAAGATAACGTAGATAGAGGCTGAATGCTCAGAGATCTGGATCCACCATTAAGGTGGATCTAGAGAGAATAATTAGCTTTAAATAACTGTAAAGGAGTAGATTTTAGGTTGAGGAAAGACTCACTTTGGGTATAGGACCTGAGTTTAATCCCCAAAGTGCCTTTTTCTAAAGGCAGACATCTGAGAATATTGGCATACTGTTGAAATCCTAGTGCTTAGGAAACAGAGAGGGGTGAATCTCTGGGATTTGTGAATCAGCAGTCTTGCCTACTTGACAAGCCCCAGGCTAGTCTCACAGAAAATACTCTGTGTTGCACAAGGAATGACACCAGAGGTTATTTTCTGACTTCAGCATGTGTATCTGCACGTACATGTACACAACATACGAACTCAGATACACACAAAGCTGTGCGTGTATACTTCCGGGCACAAGGGAGTTTTTGTAGAAGAAGAAGCAAGAGAATCCTGTCTGTCAGATGATTTGAACCTTAGCTTCAAATGAATAATGACTAAACATGAGATCAGTGGTGGTTGGGTGGTGAAAGGCAAACCAGCAGGGATAGAAAACATGCTCCAGTGTGAACTCAACCATTTCCTGTCTTCAGGTTGACTAGAGAAGACCTTTCTTATCTCCAGTCTTGACTTCAGGAAATTGCTGCGTATGTACACAAACAACTCTCTTACTGTGAAAGTTATGTCACTCTATTTAACTATTAGTAACAAATTAATTAGAAGACTGCCAAATAGCTCACTGCACTGTGGAGTATGTAAATACCACAACTGGAGAAACAAGTGATGATGGCTGTATTAATCTGAAGATTTATAATTCTGTGAGTTGGAACTTCAGTTAACGTAAGCATCCTTGAACACTTGAATTCTCATCCTGAATCACTTGATTTTTTTTATGTTGAAACGAAATGACTCATTTGAACTTGGGTTAATTTGAAAATTAATCAAATTTGCTAGATCAGGCTTATGTACCCTTATTTTGGAGCACTTCTCTTTACTTACACTGCTGGATCAAATGTCTGTGAACAAAGACATTAATATTTATCGAGTCTGTATTTGAGGAATCCTGCTTTCCAAGTATCACACGTTACTTTTTGGGCGTAATTAATTGTTCTTTAGTCCAACTTCATCTGTCTCAAAGGCTTGTTTGAGAATTAAATGAGATGAAGTATCTAAAGCACTTAAAACAACATAAAGTAGGTACTTAATAAATAGAAAATAGAAAAATCATCTGTTTGGGTCCTGCAAGATGCTTCTTGCCAATACAGTTGCCTGCCGGCGAACCCAAAGACCTGAGTGTGGTCCCAGAAACTTACATGGTTGAAGGAGGAAATCAACTGCCACAATTTTTACTCTGTCTCCACAAATGTGCCACGGCATGCGCATGTGCACTTACACAAAAACAAGGACCCAAAATAAATCAATACAATGTAATAAAAATGTTTTAAAACAAATCTGCCATTTTGATAATTTGGTGTCTAGTATGGGCAAATTGTTGTTTGAGGTAATTATTCTTGTCTCAATGATTTAAAGCAGGTGGGTTGTGCAGATAGTAGTCAAAATAATTTCAAAACCCAGTCTGAGTCTAGTCTTTTAGCCACATTCCAAGATCTAAAGAGTTAAAACCGAGACGTATGAGTGTGCACACAGACACTCAATGTATATAAAAAGAATGTTAATCTGGACTGTTAATGTTATATATTTGTGTGTGTTTGGGAGAGAGAGTACATGGAAAGGGGGAGAGGGAGAGGGAGAAGAAGAGAGAGAGAGAATATGCTGTGCAATGGCTTACCTATGAGGATCAGAGAGCAACTGGTGAGAGTTGGTTCTTTCCTTCCTCTGTCTATATCTCAGGAATTGAACTGGGATATCAGGCCAGTGCTTTAACTCACCAAGCCTGATATTGTTTTTTGTTTTCTTTTTTCATTCTTGAGATACTTATATTTTGTAAAATATATTATGAAACAGACATTCAGTAAGTCATCACTGTTCTATCTCAAGCATATGCAAGTATTTGACTATCTTTTACTCAAGTCTGTCTCTCTCCTTCCCTTCATCCATCCATCCCTCTCTCCTTTCCTTTTTTTTTTTTTTTCCTTACCAGGTTTAAACAATCAGTGCCTACCTTTAGGACAGTATCCTCTCCTGTGTTTTGTAGTTGGACAACAGTGCCATTTTCTGGGTGTGTCATAACTGGTGTTTAATGATAAAACACAGAACTAAAATTGAAAACTGACTTCTTAAATGTAAATCAAAGCATGCAGAAACTTTCAGAAAGAACAACCCCTTCAATCCCCTACAAACTGTGCACTTTCTTGAGAAGGAAAGGGATGGGGAGGATGGGGAGTTGCAGCCTACTCCTCTGGTAACTCCATACAAAAAAATAAACCTTTGGGTTTATTGTACTAATTGTACTAATACAAAAAAAAAGCTAATATGTATATATATAAACAAAATCACCTTAGAAGTTATCGTTCATATAATATCCTAATTATTGAACTTACTGAATGTCTATTTTATGCAAATTTTATGCAAAATAATTCTCAAGAATCACACAGATTGAATGACCCATCCATGCCCGGGAGAGGAGTCTGTATTGCCCATCACAGATGCCAACTTGAGAGGCAGCAAGGTGTGTGTGAAGCCACACCTCAGTTAACCCTCTGCTGAATTGCTCCCTCCCCCATTCCAACTGGTGAGTAAAAAAATGCAATAAAATCTAGAATTGTCAGATATTCTGTAAGCCTAAGGATAGATTGCATTTTCTTTTAACTCTTGTGATTTGGCTACATGACTGGTTGCTAATTTAATTCATGGCAAGCATCAACATTTCCAGGTAGGACTTTAAAGAAGAAATTAGGAGGGGGAATTTCTGGTA
Source organism: Cricetomys ansorgei (assembly GCA_026225945.1). Taxonomy (NCBI): domain Eukaryota; kingdom Metazoa; phylum Chordata; class Mammalia; order Rodentia; family Nesomyidae; genus Cricetomys; species Cricetomys ansorgei. The sequence goes on from JAMJFZ010001815.1 coordinate 20,798,852, forward strand.
GCTTTACTTACAGAAATGACTCTTAAGAGAGGAATAAATTATAATTTCATACACTTTGTAGAAAACACTATTTGTTGAATAATCTCTTAAGGTAAAAAGAAAACTTTAATTACAGCTCTAGTATCCAGAAACATTTAGCAAAGCTGTGAGCCAATTTTTAATGCAGTGAAATTGAAATCACATAAATTTCAATGCTTTTTACCCTAATTTCAGACCTTCTGAAATTAGCCCACTTAGTTTAATCTCTGAAATATTTCCTTAGAACTTTTTGGTTTTCGTTTCTGAAACCAAGAACCAGATATATTATCACTTTTGCAAATAAAATAATATTAACAAATTAGTGATAAATTTAATAATTTTGTAAATAGTACTATAAATTCTACAGCTTGAAATTACCTTAAGCTTGTGCGTATGGATAAAACAGTTAAAAATATTATGGAAATTTTTTGATGTAGCAAATAAACTCAGTATCATTTTACATGATTATTTCTTAGAATATCCACCTAAAATTTTTACTTTTTTTCCATAGCACATTAAGATTATAGAAGACAGAAAAATTTGGGGCAAATACAATTTATTTTTGGGTGAAGATCTTAGTTTGTACATACTGTCCTAGAATATTCCTTCAGAGGAAAGTTAACATTCACAAACAAATGACTTCAACAGAAATACATCATGAGATTGAAGCTGAGCAAAGATAAAGCTCTAAAATCTATTTAGCAATGAAGAGTTGCCTAGATAAGAGGTAGGAGCCAAACATGATTTCAGATTCATGCGGATCAAGGGAAATAAATGTAGACATTCTTGAGTTACTGGCCAAGGTTAAGGAAATAGCGTGCTTTCTTTTTTTTTCCTTTTACCTTTTGTTTTGTTCTTCTCTTCCCTTTTCCTTGAAGAGCATATGAAAGGCTCAAGGAATGGGCTTTTTTTTTTTTTTTTAACTGACAAAAGCATTAAACCTTGAGGTGATGTAATAAATAGCGATGGCTCCAGTACAGAAAGATGTGTTTTCACATTTCATGGAACAAATCTTCTCTTGTTTTGAGCCATTCTGTGGAAATACTTGGAGGCAGCCTGAGGGCACCCCAGCATCAGATAAGAAGTGATCTTTCTTCTCCCATGCCTTCCACATTTGATATTATAGGATAGTTTCACTTCATGGATCTGAGTGGTAAGAAATCATCCATGTTCATGATTCTCCTAAGTTCAGCCCTCTCAACTACTTGGACTCAATCTAGATGGATTTTGCCAATCTTTCTCTTTTCTTTTTACTGACCAACCTTAAGCCATTTTCAACTTTCTTCTATTTAAACCAGTTCCTACCTGGATTATTCCACTTCATCCCCACCTTTGCTCAGCCACAGAAATAGTCTCAGGATTCAGATCCGTTAGCTCCTCCCTACTCTAGTCCTGAGTTGGCTCCCTACAACCAACTCAGAGGGCAGCCTCTGACTGGGGCAAATGATAGCCCTCATGGACAGAAGAGAGCATCATGTCCTGAACTGATCATTCTCCTGCTTCTCTGCATATATTCTTTTCCCCATGCTTCTTTCCTTACACTCTAATTTCTTCTTTTAAACTCATATCACCTCCTGAGGATAGTAGTTAGATAACCCTATTTTATGTTCTTGGGCTTCCTTGATCATGGTACTTACTTATTATTCCGGAATTGTCTGTTAAATATCTGTTTCTGTCAGTTGATTGTTATTTTTTTCAGAGCTGAAATCAGGGTTTTACCAATCCAACGAAACCATTCAAGCTAAAATTAGCTTGCTGAACTAATTCTTTAAAAATATTTTATTTGGCCTGAACCATGCACCATAGACTTACATTGTTCTGAAGGAGCATTTCCAAACAGTTTATCTCAGCATGCTCGGGCGGTAGAGCACACATCACCAGTTTTAGAGACTCACTGATTTGGTCTGATATTTTAAAACAGGTTTGTTATTTATTCAATTCTATTTGTAATATGTGCTTTAATTTTCAACTAAATTGAGAAGCTGTAACTGACTGCAAAGGAAGTGGTTACCAACAATGAGGACACATATTCATCCGTCTCCAGAGATGACATAGCAGTGAAAGGTGCTTGCCCCAAAGTCTAACAGCCAGAGTTGGATCATTAGGATCCATATGGTGGAAAGAAAGATCTGACTCTGGAGTGGATCTCTTGCCTCCTTACGGCCACAGAGGCCGCCACTTATGTGCACACATGAATAATGAATAAATGAAATGAGATTAAACGATTTCACTCTACAGCTGATCCTGATAGCTTCAGACGTGGTTTAATTCTCATAATTTAGTGCATTAGAAGATTATTGTGGTTGTCTGTATGATAAATGTTCTTCATAGTCTCTGGCATTTGAATGTTTTGTCTTCAGTTAGTGTCTCTGTGTGGGGAGGCCTAGGAGGTGTACCCTTACAGAGGAGGCAGTGTGTCACTGGAGGTCAACTTTGAGGTTTCAGAAGCCACATGCCACTCCCAATTTGCTGTTTGTGCTTCCTGTTTGTGGTTCGAGATGTGACCTTAGGCTCTCAACTTCCAGCTCCATCTGCCATGTCTGTTTCCTGCCGTGTTTTGCCTCTGTGATGGTGTGATGGTGAGGTACTCAGCTCTTAGGAGCCATAATCCCAAAGCAAATCCTTCCTTCTATAAATTGCCCTGGTCATGGTGTTTTATCACAGCAATAGAAGAGTAACTAAGACATCATTTCATATTTTGCTTCTATAAAGGTGTTCAGATTTCTGTGTTTATAAAGTCATACTAGAATAATAAATTAAATGTTCTCTGAAAAACATATACAAATCAAACCAAAGTATTGGCAAGTTCATTGTTTAAGTTTTTGAGCACCACATGTATATCTTACATGTTCTTCATGAATTTGAATGATTTTTCTAGTTTTCTTCCTGAAAATTTGGCAGGATGGACACAAGAAGTGCTCAATAAAAATTTTCAGACATTTGTAGTAATAGCTTTCTTGCATTAGTATATGATGTATTAACAGGTTTTCCAAAACAAAATCACACAAAAAATGCAATATACCAATAATTTTATTTGACTCCTTCCTAATAAAAGTAGGAAATCATATGAGCACAGATTTTGTATGCATCTTGTTACTGCTTTTAAAAATGTAATTTTAGCTTCTCTGAAAAGGAATTGAGGGAATAAAAGTGTTATTTCTATTCATACGAAATATAAAGTTATCTCGTTGCTTAGAGTTGCCATTATAAAACTAGGGACTTTTGTAAATACAGAATGCTATCCTTTGGTCTTTATGTGTCTTCATCTCATTGAAAACGTTTGTTTCAGTGATAAGCTTAGAACTTCCTTATCTCCCTTTATCTTCCAATTCCCCAGCAGTTGCTGCTTTAAAAGACTACAGTGCTCTTGTATCCCAATATTAGTGATTTCATGGAAATATATTACTATTCTAAGTTTGATTACGACCTCCTTCGGTGTGTAAGTGTAGAGGAGACTCACTGCCTTCACAGTACCTTAGTCTATCTTCAGATTTGTTGGCACTTGACTTTCTCTTGGTATCTTTCTGAAAATAAGCTCAACTAGTCATTGCTTTCCAAATGATTTCTGTTTTTACTGTCTCTCCGTCTTTGCTCAACTAGTTCTGCTACCTAATACATAGCTTTGGTTTTTCAGTTCAATTCACATCCACACAGCCCCTCAAACACATAGCTGGGGTAAGGGTAGAGTGATGCTTTTGATGCATCCTAGGGGGTTGAGTAGCCATTTAGCTACTCTCCTCTAGAGGTTAAACTTTGCCAACACGTAACCTGATCAGTTAAAGACGTGGTGGGTCTATCAATAAGGATACCTGCACTCTGAAGCCATTTGCTATTTTTCTTGATGTTTATTAAGTGTGAACAGTACAAAAGTCTTTTGCTAGGACAGATGGTACAATTGCCTCCACAGAGTGAAAGAAACACTAGTTGCTTCCCTGTGGAGACATTCTTCTCTGAGCAGTTAGAAAGTTTAAATGGGTGAAGATTGATGAACTGAAGTTTTTCATGTAACTATACTTAAAAAATGTGTAAAAGCTTTACTGCCAACAAATGTTTTTAAACAAAACATAAGCAATGAGAAATAAAATTTGTGAAGTGCAGTTTCTTCTTATAAGATTTTTTTGGTCTCTTTAAATTATAAGGTTGGAACTAATTCAAAGCAATTATCAGATCTACATTTTAACACAAAAGACCTTTCATATTTTATACTTTAATTACTTCAATCTGGGAAGTATTTTGTTACATTGTTATAATGCTGACAGGCCCAATTTCACTGAAATAAAATACGTCTTATATAACACAACCTTTTTTTATTCTTTCTGGTGTTTCTTTCTCACTAAAAAAATGAAATTATATGTGAAAACTAAATAAAAATATAAACTATTAAAATAAAAATTTATGCTTATGTGAATTTGATTTGAAGTTAGTATTTTGAACATGTTCTTACCTGCTTTCTTCTTGTCAAAGGAACAATACTTGGAACCATATGTGATAATTTGCTATACTTACTCATGTTCATAAACATGAAGACACTCACATGAATGTATTCATTCCACCTGTACTATACAGAAATTACTTCAAGCTATAATTAGCAGAATTGCTTCTTGTCTTCTATGTTAGGGACAGTAGCTAGCATAGTCAGACACACACATGTATGTGTGTACTCCTAGTGAGATGAGTACCCATTGCATTTTCCTAGTGAGAATGGCCATTAGCTACTTAATAAAAGAGTTGTACATTTGCATGAGTATTCACAGAGCCACATACTAGTTTTCAATTATAATGTAAAACTTTTTAATCTCACAAAATTTTCCTATCCTATTATAGAACTCTTTTTGATAAATTCTCTTCTAAATATTCCATACATGTGAATGCACTTTCCTAAACCCAGCACATGGGAGGCAGAGGCAGGAAGATAATGAGGTCCAGGCTTGTCTTGCTACTTAGTAAGTTCAAGACTGGCCTAGACAACATAGCATGACCCTATCACTGGAAGCATGAATGAATGAATGGACAAGCCTTTTAATTAAATGATTATACTTCAGTTTCAGTATCTCCTGGTAATAGAAGTGTTCTTGTATCCACTACTTCCTTACCTATAGGCATTATCTGGTTTTTATTGTAAGTCTGTGTCCTTTTATGGCAGAATATTTAAGTGGTATTATGTACTTTATGCCTAGATTCAGTAAGAAGTGAGATAAAGTTCATAAATCTTAATTAAAAAATTCAAAAAACTACCAAAGAATACCTCTTGAGAAAAATGAAGATAAGATAAAAATGCATACATACTCAGTCTGTTCCATGATCTTTGATTCTCTTGAAGTTTAGATTATGCATTAACTTGGTAATAGTATATTCAGGACAGAATACAAGCTAGATATCAATTTCAGTTTTTATATGCACTTGCTTAATCCTTAAGCAGACACAGATCTTCTTAATAAAAATTGAATCAAAAAGGTTTTGATTCCACTAGCTGTCTAGGTGAAGGGAGTAAGAGTTCAGGGCTCACAGCTAATATTCATGCATTTGTAAAATCCTTCATATTCAGTAATCTGACCCTCACCTGGCCTTTTACCTGAATCTAGCTCCCAAGCTGTTCAAAATTCAGACCTTCTCCTCAGTTTCTCATTCTTCAGATCTAGAGATCTTTAATCATTCCCATCATCTGCTAATGCAGGATCTCAGGAAATCTCTTTGAGGAAAATGATACAGCCTTTGCAAACTCTAGCCATAGTTTTTAAGAACATCACCTCCTATAGAGCTACACTCTATGGGAGGTGGTGTTCCTAATCCCTACTGGCATCCTTCAGGATGCCTTTCTGTAAGTTTCTAAAGAAGTCTTTCACTTCATGTCACTGGTTTCTCTCACACCAACTTCACCTGTTTCTATGTTTGGCCTTTGAACACTAGGCACTGTGTTCATATAAAACGTACTTTTCTCTATTTTGCCTTTCAAATACCCCTCTGACTCCCAGGTCAACTCTAAGACATTCTTTCCACAAAGGTCTCCAAATAGACTATACTACTCTGTACTCTACATCACTGAAGTGTTTATTATAAACAGAAGTTATCTAGAGTCAGTGATAATGTTGACAGGTATGGGCTATTACTATGGATTTGGCTTTTGAAGCAGAGTCATGTTTTATAGTCTTTTCTTTTCCCTGCCTAGAACACAGAGATATAAGTGCTCAGTGACGCTCAATAATTTAGTAGAATACAAACTGTAATGAATATGGGAAGTGATAAGGAGTAGTTTTGGTAGGTGAGACATTTTCAGTGTCTTAAGATACATTTTCATCAAGACTGGGGAGGAGTGTATCATAATTAGTGCATAAAAGCCAGAAGCATCGCTGAACTTTCAATAACTCACAAGACAATCCTAAAACAGTTATCTCTGCCTCGCTGCCCCTAAGTGTAAAGAGTCCTCATTTAAATATCCTGCATAGATGGCTATAAATTTACCTGTGCAATGAAAGATCAGTATTTCCTCAAGAGAAGGAACTTGTAGGTCCTCACCTGTTAGGAATACATTTCTCAGAATTTTCTGGAAAATCTAAGAAATACTCCAGAGATAACCAAAATCATTTGAAAACTTAATACTTTAAACTTTAGTTTGACCTCTAAAAACACACACACACACACACACACACACACAAACACACACACACACACACACAGATACACACACACAGTCTGAAGCTACACTGTATTTGTATAAGTGCATACAACATAAGGTTCACCTTGGTCCTTCATGGCAGCTATATTTATCCTCGTAAGCTTTGTTCATTTTCCTTCATTTTAAAGATTTTTAAAAAAATTTTAATTGTGTGTGTGTGTCTGTGTGTCTGTGTCTCCGTGTGTCTCTGTGTATGTGTGTGTCTGTGTGGGTGTGGATCCATGAGTTCAGGTGCCCACAGGGGCCAGAGGAAGGTGTTGAATGGTCAGGAACTGGAATTACAGGCACTCAGGTCCTCTGTAGGAGCATGTGTTCTTAACCACTGAGGTGCATCTCCAACACTATTCTTTTTCTTTAATCTGGATGTTCTCTGGTCTTTCTTATTCACATAAGCTCCTTTCATAATGGTTTTGTTCTCTTTGCTTTTTGCTTGTTTACCAATGTATTTGTTATGTCAATGCTTACATCTTAATTACAACTAATGGCAGAATTTTCATGAATTTAGCTTCTTTCCAAATAGTTGCTCATATGAAGAAATATTTTATATGTGTTAAAATATAGAATTGGAAGAAGTCAATCAGGATAGAGAAGAGTTTGAGAAATAATTATAATACAGAAGGGGGGCTATTTTTATTTATTTATATATTTTTATTTGCTGTTTACCTTTCTCCTTTGGTAGCATGCAAAATACCTTCCAGTACCATGAATGCTAGTCCCTAGAGGTAAAGGCTCTAGGTAGGAACCAGTTGAGCTCCTCTGTGTTCAATGAGTTGTATAGGTGTAGTCTTCAGTAATAGTGTCTTCCCACCAGTTTGTGAAGAGCAACCAATAGCTTTGGCAATGTATAGCATTGTTTGTGGGTTTCCATGGGGTATTGACTGTCAACAACTCAATTAGATGTATCTTATTTCTGGTACTAGAAGCTTCATTTGGTAAAAGGAGATGTCCAGTTGGGACTCCATCTTCCCTGTTGTTTGGTAATTTCATTTAGATCACCTTCATATATGTATATATTTTAGGAAGTTTCTACTGTATTAGGAAGACTTTTTAAAAACATCCTTAAAGATATGAAATAATTTAGACCTTTCCTTCACAGCAAAGGGAAACAGTAAATTTATAAAATGCTCTTTTTTTCAAAGTCCCTCTAGATGGGAAATAAAAGTCAGTAAATATTGTTAGTCTTTGGCTCACACACTTCTCAACAAGTATTCAGATTTTTATCATGATATTTTAGAAGAGAACCAATTCAATTCTGTAAAATTTTAAAATATTACACTTAAAATTTTAATAAAATTGCATCGATCTTTGATAAATTTCCAAGCAATAAATCAGGAAAATATGTTTTCTTTCATTATAGGTTCTCTAAAATAAAACAAGCAAAGAAACATACTCATTTTCTTGTTAATACATGGTTTACCGTAATCTTTGTCTTGTTTTTGACATATTCACTTTAATCTATATAAAGCATTCATATAATTTGGTCCTGTTACCCCATTCACTCACCAACTAAAGTATTGTCCTAATAAGTAATAATCTCATATTACACTTGAGGAAATATTTCTAGAAATGAATGTGCTGTAATTTTTTTCTCCTATAATTTTCATTGAAAGCTCATGGCAGTTTTATGGTCTCTAGCAGAGATTTGGCCCAGAAAAGACATGCTTAATCTGAAGGGTGTACTCATGCTAACCCAAATCAATTGCGAAAGAGCCAGGAAAAACAAAACAAAACAAAAGAAAAAAAACTTCCTTTCATGACTGGAAAATCATTCCAAAATATTTTGCATAAACTTTTGCTATCTTTTGCTTTTAAAAAGTCATTCTGGTATTATTTACTAAGAGCAAACCACATACCAGCCACTGGGTCTCAGGTGTTGGTCCTTGGTGACCATATCAGATATTCTTCTGTACCTTAGAGGTCATAGTCTGGTCATACAAATGGCTAAGAATTAAATGGCTATTCAAGTTGTTGTCTACCAGTTTCTTCTAAGATCTAAAACTTCTGTGTTTTAGGAAGCTCTTTAAGATATAAGATGTTCAAAAGGGAGGCGAAACATTCTGCCCTCCAGCGAAGCCTCTTAAGCACAGGAAGTAAAAACTCAATAGCTTAAGGAAGTTGCTGAAACTGGCTAGATTTAGTAGGCCCCTTCCCTGTCCAAGCATATGTACTTACTAAGAGCGCTGAGAGACACACTCTCAGAGAACTGCCTGGAAGAAACAAAGACTAGCTAAATTGCCTGGAAGATATAGGAACCAACTGAGCTACCTGGAAGAGGCCCAACCAACTTAGCCACCTGGAAATGACAGTCTCCAACCTGTTGTGCTGCTTCCAGGTTGTGCAGTGAACTCTGGATTTCTGGATTTCATGAGCTGTCACTCATGGTGGGGTGATCTTTTAGTGATGTAGCTGTCTTTGAATAGTATCTGCTCCTGTAGTAACCACTGTGCATATTCCTATAAATAACCTCAGCTGTACTCACTAGTTCACCATGGTGAACTCTGGTGGCATCCATTCATTGGTCTGTTTACATCATCCTATCTGTGGAGAGTAAGCATTTATTCATATCCCCTCCCCTCCAGGAATAATGTCACAAAATACGAATAGTTGCACTTATTAGTTTGTTCAAATATATCTACTGAGTTTACTCTGTGTTCTGATCCTATACTTGATAGGAAGGATCTGAAGCCATGATACATTCTGTGATCAAATGAGAAAATAAGCCAAACAGCACTATTGGATATGATGATTGGTATAAGAGACAACTGAAGCCATTAAGGGACATCAAAAGTGTTTTGATTTAGGATGATATGTTTATAGGGAGTGATGAGGAAGGAATTCTGTATATGTTGGTATTTGGACAGAAAATTGAATGGTGGAAGTTTATTTTCAGATATGTTTTTGATAATTGCTTTTGTGTACTGTTCAAAAAAGGGATGCATAGTCCTTGGCATTTTGTATTGTCTTCAGGTGTTGAATTTATGTGGGGGAAGTTGATTGCTTGTGATCTGGATCTGAGGAGTTCTCAATCAATAAAAACAGCTTAGCTCAAATGCTGGGGGTTCCACTGTCGATTGAGTATGGTGCTGGTCAGGATGGTGGTACCCTCTGCAGAGATCTGGCAGGGCTTCCACATATGAAAATGCCTCTTTCTCTTCTTGGTGAACCAGCACAGCAGTGTACTACTACAGAGAGAGGTTGTGTCTGATCAAGGGAGATAAATCTAGGGTTGAAGGTGCCAGATGTATTCGGGTTTTAGCCAGAGGAATGCAATGTGTAAGAAGAGAAAGAGGAGAAGAAGCCAGGTTTTGTTATGATAAATTGTGCTCTTTATCACAGACTAAGAAGTGTGTTGTCCAAATGCTGGTAATCAGAAAATAGGAGACAAGGAGCCCAACCCAACTGGGAAGTCATGGGACGATTATTTTATGGATATAATTGTGCTCTCCAAAGCTAAAAATTCATTTACTTTCTAGTAAACTATATTTGGAGATAGGGCTTTTTACACAGTAAAAGTTGAGTGAGGTAAAAGAAGAGATGCAAAGGACACATGCACACAGAGAAGTCATTCAAGCACACAATGAGAGCCATATGCAAGCCAGTGAAAGGTTTCATGAGAAATCATTTCTGTCTAGTCTGGAACTGAGGGCCTCAAAAATGGGGAGAACACAAATGTGTTATAGCCACCGAACCTGTGTTTTTTAGTTAGGGCATTATTAGGAGGCCAATGTAGCCTTTCCATCAATTATTAAGAAAATGCTACAGGCTCTACAGGCTCGCCTTCTGCCTGATCTTATGGAGACATTTTCTCAATTGAGGCTCCCTGCTCTCAGATGACTCCAGCTTGTGTCAAGTTGACATAAAACTAGCCAGCACACTATGTACAATGAACTCTGGAGGAATGCCAACATTTACTCATTTCGTGGGAGGAAAAGAGCTCACAGAGGAACAGCAAAAGGATTATCAGAAGGGGGAATACAGTGGAGTATTCTCTGTTTTGGGATCCAAGGAACAAGAAGTTCAAGCAGAATTGGTTTTGTAAAGTAAGTGACATGCAGTACCCAGGCAAAGACATGAATGAATAGTTCTCAATCTCTATAGCCAAATGAGCTTTAAAATACTTGACTCTGTTCATCCTCCTTGTCAGTCTTTTAGATAAATGAATTATAATTGTTTATGTCTTACCTTAGGTAAAAACCTTTTAAAGCTACATTTAAAAGCATACCTTTAACACGTTGCCAGCATAAGTTCATATATAATTACAGTTATAATTCCATTGACAGTTGTAACAATATATTCCAAATGAAAACGTTTAGACAACAATATTTTTTCTTCACACGTTCATTTGAAATCATTTCTAAGGTGTTGGAGAGATAGATTTCTCATCAGTTAAGAGTACTTGCTACTCTTGCAGAGGGCATGGATTCCTTTCCCAGCATCAACATGACAACTCACAACTGTGTAAATCTTCAGTTTCAGACACTGTGATGCCCTTCACAGGCACTGGACACACAGATTGTGCACTTATATACATGAAAACACTCACTGATATGTATTAAAAAAATATATGTTTAACATGTCCTGTCTGAGTGAAATATCTACCATTTTGTTTTTGTGAGAACTTTTGTATCACTCTGTGTCTCCCTATATTTTTCTTAAAGACATCATTAATTTCATACAAACCCATATGGTGAGCTGTATGATTTTGCCCAGTAGTAAAAATTAATTTAATTTTACCACTTGCATATCTTTTTGTAAAGAGTAAACTCATTTAAAAATTAAATTAAGCTAAAGATGTCAATTTTCAAGATTGTAGAGTGGTAACTCTAGTCATTTCTATACAGATTCTTTGCCTTGCAGCAGATCTCCATGTGAGTCCCCATATAAGCATGGCTATCTTATAACTAAATTGGGGTCATAGCTCTCAACCTAGAGATTAAGGATGTTTACCCAAAAGTACTGCCAGCCCGTCTGATTTGAACGAGCTCTTCCTAATAACCCACTTGGCTTTTACTATTATTATCTTCAGTGGAAAGACTCGGAGAAAAGTCATTAATTAGTCCTTGGTTTAATTCCCAACTGTACCATAAATATTTGGTTTAAGGAATAGTTCTCCCTCTCCCCCATTGCTTTATTTTGCTTTAGCATGCTTATCCTACTTGCTATTTTATTATATGTTTATGACTTACTTGGCTTTGGTCAGTCTTCCTTTGGAAGATAATCTGCTTGGGAACCAGAATACTGTCTCTTCTGTTTACTGCTTTGTAGATCCCAAATCATGCTTGACATCTTGTAGGTGTCTGGTGATATTTATAGAACAAACACATAAATTGATGCTTGAAGTCTGATGGCAGGAAATAAAAACAAAATGTTGGTTAGGTTGGGGTTCCATTTTACTACTGATGCAATTTCTAATAGCACACATTTGAAATCCAAGCCAGCATCGTGTATGGTTGCGTGAAGAGCTGACTTCTTAGTAGTCCTGGACCCACATTGGAGATTCATGTGAAATACAAATGACTTGCTCATTTAACTTGCAAAATATGTTCTTCATATATTCAACATATTGCCAAATATTATTAATCCCCTTCTCCTAGTGTATTTTTTGTTTTCCTTCCATGCTCTCTTCTTTTCTGATATATTTTTAATTACATTTGTTTATTTTATGCATATGTGGGGATATGGAACACTCCATATCATGTTTGTTGAGGTCAAAGGTCAACTTACAGGAGCTAGTTTTGTCCTACTAAGTGAGTCCCAGGGATCCAACTCAGATCCAACAGGCTTGGCAGCAAGCACCTTACATCTCACTGGTTCTCTGGTATTCTTTTCTCTAGACAATTTTCCACATTGTCAGCCTTTGTTTGTTCCAAAGAGATAATAATTAATTGAAGTATTTATTGATCATAAGGAAGTTCCTTCTACATAAATGCCTTTTCTGTGTCTATTTCAGGCCTAAGGAAATGAATATCTCAATCTCACACAGGGTATCTTCTCTTACAGAGGAGCAGAGCCAATGGATAAGTTTACATCAATAAAGCTTCATTAAAACTCAAAATGGAAATGTGTCCTTCACTAAACCGAGAAAACTGTCCTCTGAGCATATCTCCTGTGATATCATTAAACACTCTGCTTTCCCATCCTTTACTGCTTTTAGCTCAGGAGCAATTGCTGGTGTACTTCATGCTTAATATCATGTGAGTTTCAAAAGGCCACGGAAATATCTTCCCATCGGAAGTGTGGATAGTGTTTGCCTCGGGCATTGTTTGAGAGCTACTGCCTTTTCAGTAATGACCACAGGACTCAAAGCTTAATTGTCAGCTGCTGCATATCAGAACTTCATACACTGGCTAATTCCCGACAGTTTCTAAATGATAACTGCTAATGTCAAGGCAGTTCAAAAATAGTAAAAACTCGATTTTCCCCTTAATATCATGAGAATCATATTCTTGGGCACCAGGGAGTCTGGGCAATAATTCTGATGGATTTTTGCCATCAAATTTAGAATAAACAAATTAGTGCTAAGAACAGTTTTCTAACAGGAGATAATAAGGAAGCAGGAAAATAAAAATAAAGCATTACGAAGAGGAAAAAGATAGACTCTGTGAGCAGATACATTTTTTTTAAACCAGGATGACACTTTTGAAAAGGGTTTTAAAATTACCCTAGCTAATATTTGTCCCTATTGTTAAGTAATTGTCTTTTTAGTGGGAGTAAATTTGATATTTAAGTATGTGTTCTATTACAATGAAGCATTTACAGCATTATTTACTAGTGACTATTTCTTATGTTGGACTGAGATCAGTACAAATTTGATTTATCCCTACAGGAACCACTTCAGGCAGATAGTCACACCATGGCCCAGAGATGGTGAACACCAAAGGAGCTAAGAACTCACATACTGTTTGTAGCACTTGGAATGACCATGTACTTTGATGTATCCACAGTACAACAAAGTTTCTCTGGTTTGTACCAAATCTGTCGTGCCTATCTACGGCTTTTAGATTGTGAATAGTGGCTGCTAAGCAGTCATGGAGTCACATGCACTGTAGATCTTATAAAAATTTTTACCTTTTAATGATTAAAAATCCTCTTGTAATGAAGAGATGTAAACAATATGCTGAAGCATGGGGTGAAAAGAGCAGAAGGAGCAGAAGGAGCCATTTCTAAACTTTGTTGTCATCAGATCCAGTCTCTGCCCAGTACTGAGAATCTTCGAACCTTCACTAAGCCTTAACAAGGTTGAACTTACTCTACTTTGAAATATAACTGCACTTAAATAAACAACAATGACAATGCTTGGTTTATAACACACCTTTTAGATAATATTTGGTTTTATTCTATGATATTTTAAAGATATTAGCCAGTACCTGAATGCTTTGAAGGTCATATGATATATAAAATAATAATAACTAAGCTCTTACAAAGGATAATTATTTCACAAAATCAGAATATGCAGACATAATCGTAATTTTCATTTGTCATTCTTATATGAAACCTAAAAGCTTGTGATAGCTACTTATAGCATAATTGTGTGTCGTTATATGTGGAACTTTTGCTTGAGGTCATAATGAGTATCACGTATATTGCGGCAGTAAGAATTTCATGACAAGTACAATAAGAATTTATATTTCTCATAAAACTAAAGTTTGTATCCAGAAACCCAATGTTGCACAGACCAAATCATGCAGTAGATTTTGTGATATTTTTGTAAGTTTGGGGGAAAACAGTTTTCACACAGAACCGTTGTACTTCTGTCTTGGGAAAAGATTTGTAAGAGATTAGAGATAACAAGTAACCCACACTGATGTTCTCACATTGAAAACTTGTGCCGATAAACTTAACATGTCTTTTCTGATCTTTGGCTTCATGCACGTATAACAGACGGCACCTGCTTCGCGACCATGTTGACCATGTTTCCAATAATTTAATAACAATTCTATCAGTGCCATCTTATAAACGAAATGTCCTTTGAAGGAACACAGGGATGACACTAAAACATCAAGGAGACATCCTAGTTGGAATTTGACAAAATCAAGTAGATAACAGTCTACACATATCTACTTGGAAGAAGTCCACGGCTTTAAAGGAAATGATAGAAAGAATTTAGTGTGTGTGTGTGTGTGTGTGTGATGTCTAAATGGAATGGAAAGAAGCAGATCAACTGGATCAGCTGGGAGGCAGAGGCAAGGCAGATCTCTGTGAGTTCGAGGCCAACCTGGCCTACAGAGTGAGTTCCAGGACAGCCAGCCAGAGTTATGACAGAGAAATCCTGTCTCAAGAAAACAAAACAAAACAAACAAACAAAAATAGGGTCAGAACTTCCTTTCCCATAAGTCATTGCAAGGGATGTTTTCCACTGTATTTTACAATTTAATACATTATTCTGGCTAAAGCATTTTTACCTATAGCATTATGATTGGGTTTCCCTTTTAATGTATGGGTTTTAAAGGCTTTCAACCATAGCTGCATATGATTCCCTTGAGAAATAGTGATTTTTACACTATGATAAGTTCATGAAATAGCATTATTCTATTAGAATGCTTTTCTAAAGCGGAAGAATGATACTGAGAGCCAAGAACATGCACATTTAAATTAGACAGGGTAAAGTTAGCTTGACCGTTGTCATGCTAATAAGTTTTTCAATGATACTGCTATTGTTCAAAAGTATTCTAAGCTGGGAATTCAGCTCAGCTGTGGATTGCTTACCTTGCATGCATGAAGTCATAGGTACAATCCCCAGCCCCAGAGAGATGCACGCTGCATATATTTATATATTTGCATGTACATATATTCATATGCATGGTCTGAAGCTCTTATTTTGGATGTGTTTTTTCAATCAAATAATGAATAACACAAAAATTACCAAGAAGTTCTAGTTTCATCCCATTTCAGTCCAATGTTACTGTTTACTTTGATGATTTATATTGTTTAAAAGACTCTAAATGTTTCTTTGCAGGTCCAAAATAAAATTCATCTTTTGAATTTTGGGGTAAGAATGGAGCACATACTGAAGGAAATTAAAATGTAATTTTTATATATTTATTTAGCTATTTACAAGAAAATGTATAACCTCTCAAAGTCATTATTTCAAAAAGGAAAACAATTATTTGATGTGGCAGCTATGGTCATGTGATTCATGCTCCCATTTACTTATGAATCTGCTACCATATCAGCACGAAAAGGTATTTTAGCATCAAGGAGAGATTAGCTCTTTCTTTAGGTTTTAAGTAGTGTGTTTTGTGGAATATTCAACTGGCTTTCGTTATCCGATAAAAGCAGGGGCTTTTAGGGCTTTCTCTTTCATGTTTAATTGCTGATACAATTTTCTTTTTTTATCAATCAATTCTGGCAGCAAAAGTTGCAGTGTCACTAGCCATAGATTCCATTTTTTTTCATGGTGTTATGTCATGGTAGGACCGGGTTTGTTTTCCTCACTGGTACATATACTGGGTGTGTAATCGTTGTCTACTGAGAGGATCTTAGATGCTAGACACTCACTGTTAGGTTTAGGTTTCCTGACACCGGAGAGCAGTACATAACTGTGATGAGACAAGGAAGAAAAATGAATTTTGAGAAAAATCAACCTCCAGAAAACATATTACAAGGCTGTTTTTCACAGAGCGACACATGAACCTCTTATTCTACTTTACCCTTTCTTCCATTATTGCCATCTCCAAGCAGAAATTTAAGTTCTTTTGCGCGTTTGATCACCACGTTATTTATTAAACACTTACTACACACCAAGGAGCATTTTAGCGGTTAAGAGAAAAAGCTAAAAACAAAACAGATATCTCATCGAATTCTATTTTATTAGGAGGGGCATGACTGATTTTCACTGATGCTGTAGTTGTGGATGCTGGTTTTGATTACTATCAACATGCAAGCAATGATCCCTGTGTAGTTTAGACCTAATGACATATGTTGATGGACTTCAAATACTGTCACACAGAGAAAGGAACACTGCTTATCCCATCTGAACATATCCAAGATTGAAAGCCTAACACCCAATGCAAACAAATGACTTAAAAGTAATAGCTGACCACAGAGATCACCAGAGTGTCCAGACTTTCCAAACAGTATGTCAGGGGAGAATGTTTTCAGAAGATAGACACTTTTAGGAATTAATATATGTCAGTATTGTGCAGAAATTTTAGTGGGGAAATAACCTTTAACATAGGCTATATTTTGGAGGAGTGGCCTCTCGTTTTAGCTTAAGCATAATTTAAAAATGACATACCATTGAAGTTAGTAGTTTAGAATTCCTTTCCAAAAAGCTACATATATATATTCTTTAAATCATCCAGACCACAGAAATAAAAATCTACTAAATGCTTGTGGTTGTGTACTCATGAATGAATTTCTCTAATTTCCTAATTTCCCTAAGCACTAAGAAGAGATGCTTAAAAAATTTGTAAATTTTCTCTTTTAAATTTATTTTTAGTTTTATTTTATATGTATTGTTCTGTATTTATTTTTGCCTGTGTATGTTATGTCTGTGCACCTTGTGTATGCAGTAAGTTCCTGCAGAGGCCAGAAGGTTTTGGGTCCCCTGAGACTGGAGTCACAGATGATTGACTGTCCCCATATTTGGGTGCTGGGAATCAAAGTTGGGCTCTCGGCAAGAGAAGTCAGTGCTCTTAATCACTGAGCCATCTTTTCAACCCCTTCTTTTTCCTTTAAAAAGGTCATGGTTTAACATACTATTAATCCAAGTTTTTCAGCATTTTTGGTATCCCGCCTCAAGAGTCTTCTCCAGGATGACCTCACTTAACTGCACAAAACCCAGTGCCATTTTCCAATTATTAGATTCATATCTACAAGAAAGCCTGGGAGCACTGTATATGTATATACACTCTCTATATGTATATACTCAACATATGTATATATGCTATATTACCACCCACAATCATACACTGGATAGCAAGCATGGAACACTGTTAAGGTTTTTCAAATGGACTTTGGAGAAAAGCCCTCTCTTCTTTACCTTATACTATGAAAAAAAAAGTTGCCTTGAGTGGCTCTTCTGAGAAACTGAGATTCCCTTGAAAGCCAATGCTTGCTTTAGCTAAATTCCTTTAGATACTCTCATCTGATAAGAGTGTATTTGGAGCAGATCTCTGAGAGGGTGTGAATAGTTAATTATGTCAGAAGCATGTGCCTCTTCCTTTGCTGGTCTCCATGCTCTGCTTGCCAGTTTGCATCAGCAGTTGGTGGCATAAAGAAGCAGCTGGCATCTCTTCATCTTGCTTCCACTTGCGGATTCGGGAGGGAAGCCAGGTCCTGGGGGCTCTTTCCTTCTGCCACCTCTTATGATCTTACATGAAATCCTTTCACTTGTTTGTGGTACCCAGAATTGGGAGGACTAAAAATAAATGCCAATCTTTTCCCAATCCCCAATATTTATTCATTTGCTTTTGGGTTTAGTTTTGTATGTAATCATTTTGTGTCCGTTGCTCTTTTGAATTGAGATATAAAAATATTCTAGCTTTTTTTCCCCAAAAATAATTAAATAGTTCAAAGATGAATGAATGTAAAGTTCTGAAAATAGGGGAATTAAAGATTCTGTTGGGATCAGTGAGTGGCATTTGTCTATCATTTACCTAATCATTCATTAAATAATCACTGAATGAAGATCTCCTATTTGTTAGGCTATGTAAAGCATACAAAAGACACAATCCTACTTTCATAGAACATGCTGTCTTGATGGAATAAAACTGTAGATTTGTCCTGACCTAGCAAGAATCCAAACTGCTGCTCAGATCTTTAGTCTCCCTACTTGGCCAAGGTTTCTGATAGAAAAGTTTTCTGTCTTTACCATTAGAAGTATTTTGAAAAATAGCAGTATCCACAGAAGGCGAGGATAGGTGAGAGTTGCATCTAAACATTAGGTACCCTTCACTATTTTACTTGCCTCTTCCAAAGACAATGCACTTTAGATGCCTTCTCTTATGCATTCTTCTGACAATGATGTCTAAACTTTGCAATGAGTGATAGGCAACAGAAAGAATTCAGTTCCTCAATATTCAGCTATCTACCACAATATTTCATTCACTTCTCAAACTAATGAGATTTTTGCTGGTGAAAACCTGAGTATTATTCAGCTGTTGGCTGAAGCCTATAATCCTAGCTACATGTAGGCAGAGATTGGGACGCTCATGAGTTCAGGACCTGCCTGATCTGCAGAGTGAATTCAAGGACAGCCTGGGTAATACTGAATGATATCTTGTCTCAAGACAAAATGTAAGAAATGGGATGGCAGTGTATCTTAGTGGTAGTGTATTTGATGAACATCTACAAGATCCTAGTTCTGAAAGAAGAAAACAAAAGTGTTCACAGATTCATGATGTTCTCTTGCATTCTTAATCTGAAAATAATAATTTTAAGGCCTCCTGCTTGGAGATTCTCCTCTGTACAGTTAGCATCTCTTCTTGATAGTGGTGTTGGAATGAACCCTTGGGGGCATCCCTCACTTGTTCCTCCAGTGCCATCTTGGTAACTTCCTTGATTCCCCAAACAGCTCTTTATGGATTGGGAAGGTCAGTATTACTCTCAGCAGCATTAGAACACTCAAGTGTTGATACCCTTTCTCCTGATGTGTCCTCAAATATCTACTTTAAACTCAGAGCCTCCTGGAGTGACATAAATCCAGAGGGTATTATTGTATCTAGACTAATGAGAGACTTGGCAAGATTCTCATATTCCTTTCCAGGCTGATTCTTCTGGTACCTGATATGGAAACCGAAGTCAGTTGTAACTCCATTAAGTCTGAGTCAGTATTAGTGACATGATCTGATGGTGGTGTACCAGCACTCAACGTATGGAGTGACCCTTTATCATTGGGTCCTTTGTCACTTAATAAAGAGTTTCAATGACTTAGCCTTTAAGTCATTGTGTCCCCCCACCCCTCTCCTTCTCTCAGCTTAACTAAATGTACAATGCTTTGCATTTCCATGAGCACACACCTTATTTTTTACCTTTTGGTGTGTTTGCTACTTTACAATGGACGATTCTATTTCACCATCTTTTTCAGATCGTCTTGAAAATAAAATAAGACCCATAGGCAAGGACTTCTCTATGAATTAATGCCTTCATTTAAGTTTCTATCAAATTAAATATTTCCTCTTTCAAAAGAATTTTTGCTTATTTTGACTCTCAACTATATTGTGTTATTTGTGTCACTGAATCCATGGAATAGATAATGGGTAATGTTATTTTCTTTTTATGTTATTTCCATAGATTCTGGACAGCACTTGAACATGTGATTTTTTTAAATTTCTTTACTAAATTTAACTATTTTTCAACCAAAAGAGTTTCTGTTAATATATAGAATTCCTTCCATGAGGAAGCATCAATCCTATCAGTGTTGAGTGATCATATTCATTATGATTCATAGTTACTGTATTCATATAATGTCCAGATATAGGGTCTGGAGAGATTGTACAGTGGTTAAGAGTACTTGCTACTTTTGCAGAGGACATGCAGTGTGATACAGGAGTTTGGGGATTTGTTTTGTCTTATAGCATGGTGGAAGAACACAGTTCAGATGTTAAGAAATTTGCCTAAGGTCTGGAGACAGTCCTGAGAGAGAGCAACCCCATCCCTGGATCTTGGGTTATTGCTTTCACTTCTTCTTCTCCTTAAAAATATCAGGGGTAAGTGTTGGAGAGATGGCTCAGAGATTAAGGGCACTGCTTTTCTAGAAGACCTGGGCTCAATTCTCAGCACTCACATGGCTGATCACAATTGTTTGTAATTCCAGTTCTAGGGGATCTAATGCACTATCCTAGCTGCTGTGGGCACTATATACATATAATATGTATATATATATATATATGTATATTATCCATATATGCATATAAAATATTCATACACGTAAAAATAATTTAGTAAATTTAAAAGAGTGAGGAGTATCTACTGAATGATTATTAATTTTACAATAAAATCTTATAAATAGAGTAGTTAATCTCGTGTGGATTACCAATTTACCAAGGACACAGCAGCAAAGTAGACAATGTATGAATTTATAAACCAGAGGGACAATAATGAGTTTGAGTTTTTCTACCTTTACTATGTGGGTAAAGCTATTTAATCCTTCTAAATTTTTGATCCATAAAATTGGTATATCATACTGCACATGTAAGGTTATTGAGATTGTGGAATTAAATGAATTAGTATTACATGGTGGTTTGGACAGCACCTGTAAGTGCCTATCAAATGGGATGTCCAATTGTTACATGTCTTTTTCTCCTTCATCAGAAACAAATAACTTGTCTTTTATGATTGGAATAGTAGCTTCTATTGCATTCTAATTTCCAAGGGTTTGTGATGAAATTTATAAATACAATAGTCCACAAAAGTGTCATCGCCTAGTCTTTCTCAAATAATTGTCTTTGGCCTTCTTCTGTAGGAATTATGTTAAAATGAAGATTTCTGTGCTCTGTAAAGGAACCATTAATAAGAATCTCCAGCAATAAAAGGTCTTGGGAACTCTTTTTTTTATAATAAACTCAAATGTGACTTTTACAGACACTAATTTTTTAGAATTACTGCTATAGATGAATCATTTATCAAGCACCAGAGTAGTCTACTGAATATATTACTTGAATTATATTGTTTCCCTGCATCAATAAGCGCCACCAGCTTTCTCTAATCTCCAATGTGAGGGCCATCTCTGATGATGTGGGGTGAGCTTACCTGTCCTCTCTTGTGATAGGCTGAAAATGTCCCCATTCCATACATATCCTAGTACTTAAGATCAGGGAATATGTTACTTCTCTTGACAAAAGAACATTGTGGATATGCCTAAATTTTATCCTGGATTTATCTCAGTGGATCCAGTATATCCACAAGTATCTGTATATGAGAGAGACAGAGGATGAATTAATGCAAAAGAGATTGAAGTGATTCCCTTCCCCTTCCTCTACTTCCCTTCCCTCCTCTCTTCCATGTCAGACAGCTGTATGAATAGTTTGGTATTTTGGGTACTTTAAATATATTGGAACTTTTTTTTTTTGCAAAAAAAATCTGTGATTCAATACTTTGCTATTAATCATTACCTTTCCTTACAAGCCTTCATGCTATTTTAGTGCAGATGAGAACTCTCCTATCACAGCTAATTTGAATTCATTTTTCAAATGAGAGTTCATGAGCTTGTAGGCTAAAATTAAGGGCTGCTGCATCTCTGCACTTCCTTTGTCTACTAGTGTGGTAATACAATTTTTATGTAATTAAATTTCTTCTGACATGCCTTCTTATTTAGAAACTTGGACTTATTAGAGAGTCTTTCATCTCTATAGATGTGTACATGATTTCTCTATAGGTGTCTACTTTAGGCATATGTGAACTTATTCACTTTTATTTAAGCCATATAAAATGACTCCATGTGAGCAATATGATTCAAGCATATTAGGGAAAATAAAGCTAACATTTATAGGAGAAAGAATTCTTGTATGTGAAAGTAGTATAAAGATGTGTTTTATTGTTTTTGTTTTTCTGAGACCGGTTTCTCTGGGTAGCTTTTGGCTGTCCTGGGACTTACTCTATAGACTAGGCTGGCCTTGAACTCATAGAGATCCATCTGCCTCTGCCTCCTGAGTTCTGAGTGTTGGAATTAAAGACATGTGCTACCACCGCCCTGCCATAAAGATGCTTTATAATCCAACTCTTGAAATTTTATTTTTTTAAAGCAAATAAAGATTGTCTCCCCTTGTGGAGACTGTCTTTCCCTTAAACTGAAATGGTCTCAGGTTTGTGTGTTTGAGCACTTGGTCCCCAGTTGGTGGTAAAGTTTGGGAAGAGATAGGAGGTTTGGTCTTGTAGGAGAATAGGTGATGGTGAAAACAAGGTTTGATGTTTCAACTTTGGCTATTGGCAGTGTGCTCCCTGCCTCCTGTTCCTGGTTTGAGATGGGAGCTCTCAGCTGTTCCTCATCCCCTGCTTTCACTATGGCAACATGTACTGTAATCCTCTAAACCTGTAAGCCCAATTAAATGGTTTTTATTTAATCATTGCTTCATAGAATAGTTACTATAATAAAAACAAGACATTTATATTTAAAAAATCCTTAAAGAATAGATTTTAAACGTTATAACCGGAAATAATTATGTGAGGTGATAGATGTGTTAATTATCTTGATTTAATCATTAAAAATTGTATCCCATAAATATATTCACTGATTAATCAAATAAAACTATAGAGAAGCCATTGTATTTGCCAAATTTTCTAACCTTGTATTTAAAATCTTATGTATTAAAAATATTATTATGGGCTTCCTTTTAGGATTAGGACATTTGAATTTTATAGGATAATAGCCCATAAAAATCAATGATACATTTCCCAGATAGTTCATTATATGACTAAAACAAATGTATTTCAGCCATAATGTTGTTAACATGATTTCCTAAATTGCTTTACTCCCAAAGTCATTTATATACACGATGCAAGAATTCACTGTACATAAAAATTTTTTTTCACATGGCAGAACCTAAGAAAAAATGAAATATGGTCAAATTAATCTAATTATTAATAATAAATGATCCTTTAAGGTTATCAGAAAAAGTAAATATTTACACCACATAAATAAAATGTATTTATTAATATTGCCACATTAAAAATGTTTTCTTTTTGTAATTTTTAGTGTTCAAGACAACCAGGACATCTTTTAAAATTCTTACCAAAGATGACTGTTAATTCAGATCTGAAAAAAGGAGAAATAACCAGTTCTAGGAAAATTATGTTAGATGAAGTATAGATTATTGAAAGTTATTGAAAAAATACAAAGAAAATATAATATTCCTTTAATGCTAATTTGCAATTAGAAAAGATGAAAAATGAAGGAGCAGAGAATAATAAGACCTTAACCTGTAAGATATGTTTGTGATGATTAACCTGTTCAGGTCATGGTTCTACATGACCCTCTGGAGAGTCATTTCTTTTGAACCATAGGACAATTTTCAGCTGAGGAGAAGGCTCAGTGAGTAAAGCTCTTGCTGTATAAATCTAAGGTCTTGAGTTGGAAGTCTCCAAATCCACATGAAGCCACCCAGTAGTGCCTGAGGACGATGGGAGGCAGAGACAGGAGAATCCAAGAAAGCTCATGAGCTAACTAGCTCTGAAGTATTCCATAGCAAACAACAAAAGACCCGCGTCATGAGGTGGAAAGCTAGGGCCAACACCTGAACGTATCCTCTGACCTCCACACTGTCCTGTAGGACATGAACATCCATATACACAGGCACACACAGGTATATATGATGGTTGTTTAACTGCTACAGCAAAAATAATGAATCCTATTTCCTTGACATGGAACACAGGTACCATTCAACTTTCAACTTTGTACCATTCAACAAAGCACAACTTTGTTAATGTGACCTGCCACAAGCCAGAAGAGATGAATGATATGCTGTGTTGGCAGAAACTTCTCGCAGAGTTACTTTTTGCTTATCGGCTATAGATTCCTATTCTTTTTCTTAATCAGAATTTATGGGAAAAAAATAGAACAGAAAATGTCAAGCCTGTATGTGAAGGTAATGAATTTTTCTTGCATGTGAGGCTTACTTTATATTATCGATATATCATTATTAGGATTAAAACTGTTTGTACAGTTAAGTTCAGTCATGGCGTTTACATCTCCAATGCCCCTTTTTTGAATATATATATATTCAAAATTCATATATATAAGAATATGTATATATATATCCATTATTTTCTGAGTAGCCATCACCTGGTTTCATAATTTTTTCTAGATTTTTTTGAAACTTGCATACATATGAATAAATTGCATAAATGATTTGCAACATCAACCTCTGAACTAAGTTGGGATCACTTACAAACGATTTATTCCTCAGTGATTCCTCACATTTCTTAATTGTTATATTACTTTGCTGTGCCCTCAATAATAGTGTGTAACCTATTACCTTAAGTTTGTAACCTATTACCCTAATAATAGTGTGTAACCCTAACCCTAAGGGACATCCAGGAATCAGATGTCTCTTCAGCAGTTGGTTGGGTGTGGCTAATCTGGATCATATTTGCTGGATGTGGCTGTAAGTTGCAAAGTTGGAGTTTGGGCAAAGACAGGTTAGGCCAAGACCATTGCATCATCATTTTATCTGTCCTTCTGCACAGGAGCCACAAGAAACCTAGTAGCCTCATGGCAAAACTGAAAGTATCAAAGCCCCACTGGCCAACTAAAATTTGACTTCACCCTATCCCGTCTTATGGTAATGAGCTATGTACTCTGTTTCTAAGACTGACTTATTTTTTTTTATTTATTTGAACATCTTCCTTCCTTCCTTCCTTCCTTCCTTCCTTTTTTCCTTCCTTCCTTTTTTCCTTCCTTCCTTTTTTCCTTCCTTCCTTTTTTCCTTCCTTCCTTCCTTCCTTCCTTCCTTCCTTCCTTCCTTCCTTCCTTTCTTTCTTCCTTTCTTTCTTCCTTCCTTCCTTCCTTCTGATCGTCTCCTTCCATCACACATGTTCCAGGGACTGAACTCAGGTCATCAGGCTTGGCATAAGCAACTATACATGCTGAGACATTTCATTGATTCCAAGACCAACTTTTTATGAACCCAGACGCAAGTGATATCATACAGTCTTTGCTTTCCATCATAGCCACAATGATATGAATAACAGCATTTTGAAGGCCATTTTGTATCACAGTGTGTCTGTACACCATATATTCTTTATGCATTTATCACTTGATGGTACTAAGGTTCTTTACTGTCTTGGTTTGTTAAAAAATGGTGACATAGACATAGAAGTTCAGGTAGTTCTCCAGCAATTTCTTTGGCTGAATGATAAGTAATAGTATTATTGAATTATATAGTGATTCTATTTTTAGTGTTTTGATGAACCTCCATATTTTCCAAAATAATCGTAACAGTAAACATTTCCATGAACTGTGTACCGTAATTGCCTTTCTTATCATCTTTACCATCACCTTGCCCTTTTTATAACAGTTGAAGCAATTGATATCAAGTGGTATCTCCTTGTGGTTTTCATCTGAATTTCCCTAATGATTCTGCCCAGCAAAGAAAGCAATGAATTGACACAAAGTGGGAGAAAACATTTGCAAGTGCTATATCTGATAGAAGGCTTATATTGAAAGATCTGTAAGGAGGAGAGACAACTCGATTGCAAGAAGATAACTTTAAAAAGTGAGTCACTCAATTTTAAAAATGAGCAAAATAACTGAACAAGCATCTCTCAAATGTAGAAAGATAAACTGATCAAAGACATTGTAAAGTATGTATCAAAATACTTGGGGACTGGAGAGATGGCTCAGTAGTTAAGAACATTAGCTGCTCTTCTGGTGGTCCTGGGCTCTGTTTCTAGTACCCACATGGTGATTCACAATCATCTGTAACTCTAGTTCAGAGAAAGCCAAAGCCTTCTTCTTAGCCTCCATAGGCACAAGACACACGTATAGTGTTCAGAAATATATGCAAGCAGAACACTCATACACATAAAACAAATTAGTAAAAAAAATTTAAAAAGTTAAAAATATTTTAATCCTCTAATTCTGTGCTGCTGTTAATTTTGCTTACCAAGGCAAGACATGTGAGCAAGTCTATGATCAATATGGAGAACTATCTGCTTCCATTTTTGTGAGAGGTCCTGGAGAGTCACACGTATATAGCTTTGGGAAAGAGTTGCAAACTGGAAATAAGAATTGAGTCATCTGTGCTAAACCTCTGTATCACAAATTTCACATGCTTTCCATGCTTAAATACCTAATTTTGACAACATTCTTGCAAAAAAATCCTTGGATTATCACTAATTTATGGAACCAGAATCAGTTTCAGTATCTAGTGATTTGTATCAGGTCCAGGTCTTGCTCTGAAGAACTGAGAATCTAATCTTGTCTCCCTGGTATATCCTCCCCGAAAGCCAGCCTGTGCCATGTACCCCTCACTGCCCCCTTGTTCATGGTGACAACTCTGTGAAGACTCTACTCAAGGGTGGGGCCAATGCAAGTTGTATAGTAGTTACCGGTTCCTAACAGTTGTGAAATTTCCTGGGACAGATGTCTACCTTACCTACCTTACCTAAAGTAAGGGGATTTTTAAAAAATTGTATATTGATTCTGCTTCATAATATTAGAGAGAAAAAATTATATCAACTTTGCCTTTGTGAGTGTATCCATGAGCCATCAGGATATTCAAGATGGATAAAGGAAAATATCCTCCAACATATTTTTTAAGCATTTTCTGTGTATGGTACCTCCTGGCACAGAGTTATGTGGGTCCTCAAACTTCTAATGCTTTTAGTGGTATGGTATTTCCTGTGTTTTATTAGAATTGTTTAGTTTTTTCATAGATAATATATTGTAGTGATCCATACATCAAAATATCCAATGATATAAAGTAAACATATCAGCTCCCAGTAGATTTGACCTTTCTTCTCTCTCCTTTTCATGCATACAATAGCATACTATAAATACTATACATTATTCTGTTTTTCCATTATGCACATTAGAGATATTATCATACTGGCACATGAACATAACTATTTAAAAAATTATGTAATATTCTATTCAATGGCTATGTTATTGCTTATTAAATCAGCCCCCAATTAAACAATAATTTATTGTTGACTTTTAAATTGATTAGGGGAGCTTTTGTGATTACAATTTATTGTAATTAAATGTAAATACAATTGTATTTACAATTTAGTAATGAGAAGATTAATGTCTTCATGGTAATTTTTCTTACATCCAAAACATAGTGAACATTTATATTTGTTTGAGTTGTTTTGTATAGCCTTTGAAATATTTGGAAAAATATTTTTTCTCGTGTTTCTTGAACATTTCTTATTAAATGCTCTTTCTGATGCAACGTTAAAAGGACAAGAAAGACTTGTTAGCTGTTTTAACCTTATCTCATTGGATTAGAGAAAACAAACAGATGATTCCTGAAAAAGGCATATCAGGTTTTTAGGTGTAAAAGTAGTTAAATATGTTATTTGGTACTACTTAGCTTTTCATCTTCTTTTGTTATTGAAAGTTTCCCAATTTATCTTGCATATATAACATACATAAAGGACTTATAAAGAGAAAGACTAAATCTAAAAATTATTGTCCATTAGGTTTGGGTGCAGAGGTATCGTAATATTATAATAGAGATTTAATTTGTTCCTCTTATGAGTGAATTCTGTGTATAGATGTGTCAGTGATGGTACATGAATCTCATAAAGGCACGTGACATGGCTGCTTATTTCACATTTCGTTTTCTGCTCTTACTCTTAGTGTGACTTTCATCTTCAACTTCCAAGCTTCTTGGTTCAAGATAACTGCCTGACCTCTCACCAACATGCATATTTCAGCCTCAGGAACAAAGAAGAGCAGGAGAACCTTTGTGTCTCCTAGCTAAGCCAACCCCTGCTAATGACTCTTCAGAAGTCTCACTCTTTCACTCAACCCATCTCTAACTATGCAAGCAACTGCTAACAACAGCCTAAAGATTCTCCCAATAAGAAAGAAGGGTAGAGTGATCTTCAGGAAGAGGACTTTTTTTGTCCTCCTCACAGTAATTAAACTTAATATTTTTCATTTTCTCCTCAAAATGTATTGATACAGGAAAAAAAAATATTTGAGAGAAATCAGAATGTGAAGAAACCAAGTGTAGTTGAGTTATCTTCATATTATTGTACCATTGAAGAAAGTCTCGTAGTCCGGCAAACCTGAGCTGGAAATCGCTGCTTTGATCTTGGAGTTTCTCAGTTATAAAATGTTTTCTAGAATAATTGGATCACATGCTCTCCTTTCTTCTTTAGAATCCAAGGAACTCAGCAAGTATTTAAAATATAATCCTCAAAGTGTACAATTGTGCAGACCTCACAAGAGGATTAAGACATAATCCGTGCCTTGAGTAGTATGCAGTCTAATGTGGGAGGCTGACTGTTAAGAAGTACTTCTAGCATAGGGCAATAAGTGATTTGACAGAGATTTGCGCAAAGGTGAGATGGAGCAGACACAAGAAGCTCTTGAGTAAGCCTGGGTGGAGGATTTGTATTACAAGGGAAAAACTGAGTTGCATCCTGAAGGTCAGGCTGCAGATTTGAATGTTTGGGAGCTGGAAAGATTGCTCAATGGGTAAGAGTATTTGCTGCACAAGATTGAGGACCTGAGTTCAAATCCCAAGCATTCACGTAAAACTTGGGCATGGGTGTGTGCTCTTCCATTAACTCCAGTACTGATGGTCCTAGAAAAAGGGAGGCCAATGAGGTTTTCTGGCTTTTCCAGCAATGCAATGACCCTGTCTCAAGGGAATAAGATGGGGAATGGTAGCAGGGGACCTTAGCCATCTTTCTCTATTCTCTGCATATGAGTATACACATGTGAACACACATGTGTGTGTAAACCACATACATACCATACATCTTTGCTTACACGCGAGCGCGCAGGTGCGCACGCGCGCACGCACACACACACACACACACACACACACACACACACACACACTATTGTTTATCTGATTGACTGGAAATAAGAGTTAATGTGCAGCTGAGAACCTGCCCATGATCAACATAGCATATCTGAAAACTGGGAAGGGATACAGCGAACCATTCACTGTGTAGCTTTGCTGGTTCTTACATCCTTTGTCAATTGGTAATGACTGCAGAAATGAGAGTAGGTATGCAGCTAGATCATAGGAGCCCCTGTGACAAATCAATTAAAATGTATATCATCCCAGACTCTAGAACTAGAAGCAGGAAGTTATGTGCTCAGTTTTGCATGTCAGAGGATCATTACACAGGCAAAGTGAAGATAGATTGGAGATAAACAGGATCCCCAAACAAAGGGAATGTCAAGGTAGTTTACATAATCTAGAGGAGGTGTGATAATGTCTCTAACAGTTTAACAAGTTGGGAATGAAAAGTCCTTAAGAAGGAGGAATCTGCAGGACTCAGGGTGCACTGAATCTAGAAGTGAGTGAGTGGAGGTGGTAAAGCAGGAGATACCCAACCTTAGGTCCTGGACAGCTGCATGAAATGTATTTCTGTTCAAGAAGATTTTGTAGCTAGGATAAGGTAAGTTTAGTTCATGTGAGATTAGTTTCAGGTGCTATTTAGACATCCACACAGGTCTAGAGAAGAATTTGGATCTAGAAAAGGAACAGAACAGAACTGTGAAATGAATTAAGTATAACTTAGACCATGTTATTATTGAGGATGAGTGTGAAGAAGCCAAGACTATGTGCAGAAAATGTAGTTGAGAATAGTACTATAGAAGGAAGATATTTCAAATACTATAGATATCATGTAAGTAAAAATCAGTTTACTTTTAAATCTAGCCATCCAAAAAAAATTAATTAGTTTTAAAGAAAAAACAGGGATAAGAAATAGACACAGAATAAAAATATAAATGCCTATAAAATACTTTTAAGCAATGATACCAATTGGATTAGAGAGAAGCAAGATTTCATATGCATCCTTTCAAAGATGAAAGAGTGCTGGTTAAGTTTTAAATTTTGATGACATAGAGTAGTACAGAGATGGGAAACAATAGAAGAGAAAAAACTTCTGACAAACCAACATAAGAGGATTTTAAATTTCCATCCAAAATTCCATGACTTTACCAACTCTAGGTAGCTGGCTAGGTTTCTAGTAACCAGCCATGATTTCCCTCTTGCTGAATGGGCCTTAGGTCCAATTAGTGAGCTACTGGTTACAGCCAAAGTATATGTGCCACTATTGTACCCTTAAGGCTATCACGTCATTCTAGTCATTATTGTTCACAGATACAGTAGCTGGGAATGGCTATTGGTTGCTTCCCTTCTTTGGAACCTTGCATGGCACCATCTAATACTATGAAAGCTAGTCATCAAGGAGGAGGCTTTTTAGGTCAGATCCAGCTTTGGTCCTCTGGGTCTTATGTCTAAAGTGCCTGGTATCTTCAGCAATAGGGACTATACCTCTCAACACATACATATACAAGCACAGTCAGAGCGCACGGGGAAGAATTTGCCTTGAAGCATGGATACAGATGTTTTGGTATAAGGGAGGAAAGGAAACCTGGAATTACCAAGAGGTGTCTATGCGCAGTAGACACACAGAAACCTAGAAATTAGTGAGCATTTCTCAGTAAGGGGCAATGCAGGGAAGAATTGGCAGGAACAGGTTGGGAGGCAGCCCTGCACCCTCTGAGACTGGAGACCATGCGTTTCTTTAGTTCTTGATTCCATGTGGTTGTGCCATTTTCTCCATTAATGCTCTATGGGACTAGTAAGAGGGGACAGTGTTTTTTCAAGTGGGTGTAAAGGAAGGATAAAAGGACAAGGTTAGTTTTGAAAACAAAGTGTTGCCAAAAAAAAAAAAAAAGATAAATCAAAAAAAGTTTAACATGCAAACATTTTATCATGTGGGACAGGGAGGAGATTAGAGTTTACTAATATTAAAAACTACTGGTAGTCAGCTGGGCAGCGGTGTTACACACTTTTAATCCCAGCATTTGGGAAGCAGAGGCAAGTGGATTGCTGTGAGTTCAAGGCCAGCCTGATCTACAGAGGGACTTCTAGGACAGTCAGAGTTACAGCAGAGAGATTGTGTTCCGGAAAACAAAACAAAACACAGCAACAACAAAAAAAAAAAAAAATTACTGGTAGTCAAAATGAGAAGAGTGGGCTTGAGGATTGATTACGTGGAATCTCTGCAATACAGTGATTTCTCGCAAGTTAGAGATTAAGAAATGACATTTAACTGATTACTAGGCTGTTACTGATGGCTCCACAATACGTTCATCTCATAGGAGAATAATAAAATACTAGCATAACTTACCCATATTTAAAATATTTTCTAACTTGCTTAACATATAATTTCATATTTTCATTACATGAGGTTATATGAAGTCATTTTCATACAAGTGTATTTCCTCTCATACCCTTTACTCTCTTCTTCTGTCCCTTATACCCTCCTATTAGCCTCCTTTGTGCCCTAGGCAGTTCTACCCTTACTTTCATTAATTCATATTGTTGTGGGGACAGAATTTTTCTGTCCTCTATGTAGCACAGCCTGACTTGAAATCTCAGAGAACTGGTATTATACCTACTTTAACATGCAAAATTTTTACCAAGTATAATAATTCTAGATAATTTGCTTTGACTTGGATGTTTAAACTTTTAGCTATGTGTTAAGTTAGGACCTCTCTTTTGCTATCTGTATGTATTAGGATTAACTGTTTTGCTTTACGAGTTAACACTGTGCCTAAAAGGCATATGCTCTGCTACTGCAATAGAGCCCATCAAAATGAATAGATGGCACTGCAATTTTAACACTATGAAATATTAGTAACTTTAGGCACTGTCAGATAATTTTAATAGTTTTATTCAAAATTTAAGATTTCCCAGCTTAAACAAATAGTTTCTTGATAAGTTTCTCAGCTGTAAAAATCATGAAGCTTTGGAATCTAACAAAACTCTGATTCTGAAATTCTGTTTTCTAGTCTTGTGTTTAAGGTCATTTTAGTCTCATGAAAATGCTAACATCTATTGCAATTATATTCTATAACTCAGTGCTTTCCGCACCAACACAAGAGGAAGGTCACTGATCAGAGGCAGAATCAGGTGACTTCATATGGACTGTTGAGCAGATATCCAAGAGCAATCTGGGGAGAAAACCCAAGGTTCAGGATTAATTGTTGCATAACTTGACCATCAAAATTATTTGTCAAAGAGACTAAACATCATTTTATGAACTGTAGTTAAAGCTAAAAATTAATTATATCTGTAAAATAGCTCCTGCAGAGTTATAGAGCGGGCATAATAGAGGCTGGACCTGAAGAGGTAAGTACGTATTTTTTCAGAATTCAGTGTAACAATTACAATTTCTTGTAAGAAATGCAGTGAAGTTATCATGTTCACTTTAGATGTTTAGAAATGAATATTTCTAAGATAGGGATTAAATTATTGTTACAATAAATGATATCCTACATTTCTCTTAAAAGCTTTTGCTGCAAAATGTGGTACTACTCATAGTTTGGACATTTTAATAAAATAAAAAATAGTCTTATTCATTAACAAAAAGAGCATGCACTTTTAAGTAACCAAAGAGAGTCTTTATTTCAAGAAACTCTTTAGTTGCATTGAGAGAGCAAGTAAGCAAAGGGGCTTGTAGCCAAACCTTATCCTAGAGACTCACATGGTAGAAGGAGAAAGCCACCCCATGTTGTCTGTCACTTCTGTAGGAGCTCTATGGCATGTGTACATGTGTACTTCCATGGGAGTACTTATGCATGTGCACACGCTTGCACACACATCACACACACACACACACACACACACACACACACACACGATTTAAAAACTAAATTTAAAAATATTTTAACTGAAAGTTTTTAATTAATCAGGTTCAAGCACATCACTGTTTGTCAGACATTTAGATTTAGAATTCAGTTTATTGCTGATGACTGTTTAATTAGACATTTACAAAGCAAATGAAATCATTCCCCTTCTAAGAGCTTTATGAATCCAGTGTTTTGGATGCTTTGAAAATTAAGGAAGTAGAAATTTAACACCATTTGCTTCCATTTAAATAATACTTGAAAACATTGCTTAGACTAAGGACTAGTTTATATCTGAGCTAAGTAATTTAACAACAGGATTTTTTTAAATGTCAGAATGCATATTCTTTGTATAGCAACATCAAAAACTCCTGATATTTCTGATTTATCTTCCTTAATAAATTTTAAAACATGAAAGTCGTAGTTTGAGGCTTACTTATATACATGCAGAAAGAGAGTCACTGGTTCAAAATCTTAACATTAGATTTGTGACATTAGAGGGTTTTGTTGGTACATACAAAATCCCTAAAATATCTAGTCTTTTTGATGTTTAACTTCAATTCCCAGGAATGTACCCCAAGAATTAAAAAACAGAAAAGACACTTCTTATATAAAGAACACTAGCAATGTAAGTTGCAGTACCAAACATAGAAGCAATCTATATGTCTAACAGCAAGTACTGATATCAAGAAGGTGCAATAGCACGTGAGGCATTATATTGGCATAAAAGCACTTAATCTGATTTCTTAGAATGTTTCTGAGACTCTGCTTAAGTGATAGCACTTAAGAAAATCTGTAGGATTACAATAGTACAAGTTATATTTCTATGTAGATACAGACTCAAAGGAACCATTTAAATAGTCAGCATGTTAATGTGAGAGGACCAATGTAGTTTCTGTTTCCCATTGGGGCTTTTCTTCTGTACTGAGTACAGAATGTAGTTTCACACATGCTAAGGAGACACTCCACCACTAAACTGTATCCATTGTCCTTACTAACTTTATTTTTTCTCATCTTGATACCTGGTCTTACTAAGTTATACAGGCTCGCCTTGAACTCATTCTAGCCCAAGAAAGCCTTGAACTTGAGATCCTTCTATAGTTAAGATTACAGACCTAAGCCCCTTTGAATTTATTTCAAATTGATGTAATGATAAATATATGTATAGTAAGGAGTTTTAAAAGACTGTTGTGCTGAGTGTTCAATAAAATAATTTCTCATTAGTAGAAATTCTGTCATTCCTTTTATTTCTATTATTTAGTGCTAATGAAATCTTTAGTATATAACAAGGAAACCAGTTGGATGGTGTTCTAATCTGCAATCAAGGGCAGCCCTGCCTCTGACAGTGGAGTAACATAAAATACAGATGTGTGACTCCTTCCTAAAAGATACAGGTAGCTTTTTCTCATTGAGAACAACACCCTCCCCAACCCACCCTGAGGTAGGTGGAAGGAGACATAGGTGAACATTAGCAAATGTTTTCTGTCTTGTGAGCTTTCCTCAATTTAGAGATTGGCATAGGCAAATAGATGTTTGTTTCTTTTTGCTGGTTTGTTTCTAAATAGTTTATTTTTTCAGAATGTTTCCTTTTATGATATATTTACAGGCTAAGGAAACCATCTTACATAGTGACCTTGTGTCCTAGTTTCATTTCTATTGCTGCGATCAAATAGCCTGACAAAAGGCAATTTTGTGGAACTCAGGTCACATCACATCCATAGCCAATAGCAAAAAATGAATAAACACATTTTTACTTGCATGACTACTTATTCTTACCTGGTTTCATTTTTCTTATACTGTTCAGGAACACCTGCTTAGGGAATAGTGCTGCCCACAGGGGACAAGGTCTTCCTATATCACTTAATAAAACAGTCCTCCACAGACATACTCACAGGCCAATCTGATTTAGATAATTATCTAGATAATTCCTCAATTAGATTCTTTGACCAGAACCTCACAGCCTAGTCAGGTCTTGTACATCTTGTGACAGGGATAAACTGGATAAGTGTAGCTCTCATCCTTAATCAAAGAAACCTCATTTTACAATGAACAGAGACCACTAAAGAAAACCACAGTTGTCAAAATACAGAGAACTGTTGATCAGAGTACAATTCCTGCACCCAAGGTTTGGGAAACATCATGGATGAAGAGGCAGAAAGATTGGAAGAACCAGAAGATCAGGAAATCTTCTGGGAGATTGTGTCTCCTAAAAATGACAAAGAAGCTTCACCCAAGTATGTCTGCCTCAACAAGACCTGAAGAAGTACAACACCAATAGACATGCTAACACGAAAAGGGGAAATCTCACAAGGCCCCACTCAAAGCACTACAGTCAAGCAAGGAATTCTGAGAGCAGGAGAGAGCATCCACACCAGGGATGAGGTCCCTACTTGCTGTCCAGTAAGTGGTCATCTCTGAACATATATACACATGTACATATACATTCACATATACATGTATTGTGTGTGTGTGTGTGTGTGTGTATAAACCAACTAAATTAAAAGACCATAGTTTTGAGAGGGAGCAAGAGTCAGGGGCACATGAGAGAGGTTA
The DNA here is from genome assembly GCA_026225945.1 of Cricetomys ansorgei. Taxonomy (NCBI): domain Eukaryota; kingdom Metazoa; phylum Chordata; class Mammalia; order Rodentia; family Nesomyidae; genus Cricetomys; species Cricetomys ansorgei. The sequence goes on from JAMJFZ010001815.1 coordinate 20,834,371, forward strand.
AAGAGAAGAAAGGTAACAGGAAAATTATGTAATTATATTATATTATATTATATTATATTATATTATATTATATTATATTATATTATATTATAATGTTATATTTATTATATCTATCTATCTATCTATCTATCTATCTATCTATCTATCTATCTATCTATCTATCTATCTTACCTGTCTATCTATCCATTTATTTATGTGAGATAGGGCTTCTCTGTTGTAACTCTGGCTGTCCTGGAACACACTCTATAGACCAAGCTGGCCTTGAACTCACAGAGATCTGCCTGCCTCTGCCTCCTGAGTGCTGGGAATAAAGGATTATGCCACCACTGCCTGGCTTTCTTTTCTTTTATCTTCTTTTTTTAATATAATTATATTGTAATTTAAAAATAAATAAAAGGAAAAAGATACTTTCTTTCCAAGTGATTTTAGAGTGTGTCAAGTTGCCAGCTAATACTAACCACCACTTCTTATTATAATAAAAATTTTACGGTAATTGTAACTAAGTATTGTTTCAAGAAACATGTCTAAATTTTATTAAGGGATCATAAGGAGAGATAAAAGACAGACAGACTTTTAGATAGACAGAAGTAAAAGAGAGACTATAAAATGTACTATTCACGGTTGAAACATGCTGGAAAATACTATCTTAGAGGGATAAATAGTTCATTACCAAAAAAGGACTTCAAAACTGACTTTCCAGTCTCAGATTCAAAACAGCCTCAGGCCTCTGTGGCTTGGCTGACCTGAAGGGGATATTCCAGGATTGCTGTCAATCCTTATAGAGTTCCATATCAAATCTAGATCATCTAGGGTGTAAAATAACTTATTCATTAAAGGACTATAAACATTAAAAATATTATACTTTAGGTTTTCAAGTAGACATTCAATGTTAATATCTTTCAATATATCCAAAAAATTTATGGGAGAAAACTAATAGTATACCCAGATGAAATATTTATTTTTTTGTGGGGGGGTTGCTTTCGACACAGGGTTTCTCTGCTGTAACTCTGGCTGTCTTGGAACTCCCTCTGTAGACCAGGCTGGCCTCAAACTCACAGAGATCTGCCTGCCTCTGCCTTCCGAGTGCTGGGATTAAAGGCATGAGCCACCACTGCCCAGCTCCTAGATGAAAGATTTAACCTCAAAAATACTAGCCATTAATTTGGAAGAAGTAGGAGACTGAGTGCACCTTACTAAATGAAAGAAGCCAATTTGTAAGGATACATTTTGTAGGATGAAAACTATGTGACATTTTGGAAATGGAAAAACTATAGAGACAAAAAGATCCCTGATTCCAAATACTGGGGAGGAGGTGGCAGGCTCAGCAGAGTACAGAGGATTGATTCCTTGACTGAAACCACTTGTTTTGGTACTAAATGACTGGAGACATGGCATTATACATTTTTGAAACCCATAGACTATTACATGGGGAGTGAAGCATGATACAAAGTATCGATGATAAGGAATAATGCAGGTTTACGGATTACATTGAATGTTCCCTTTCGATGGACAGTCTTCTCACTGGATGATGCAGTGCATCTGTGGGAACACAGTGCACGGGAATTCTAGACTTTCTAACCTTTCTAACTTTCGTTGTGAGCTCAAATTGTCGCACATAATACATTTTATTACATAAATAATATTTTTATGTGTTTATTTGTGTACTTTTGTGAGTTACAAGCATTTGTGGGAGCATGTTCATGTGGGATCCAGATATCAAATTTGGATACCATCTATCTTGTTTTCTGAGACTTGCTCTTTCATTGGCCTGAAACTTGACAAATAGATTAAACTTCTGAACCTTGAGTCCCAGGAGTCAGTCTGTCTCTGCTTCTTCAGAAGTGGGATTACAAGTGACCATGCCTACATGGGTGCTAAATATCTAAGGCTGGTCATCACGCTTGTGAAGCAAACCCTTTACTAGCTGATCTATCTCCCCAGCCATCTTTAAGTATCCTTAGTGGAACTAAGGATTTATATGAGAATTATGAACAGAGTGTAACTGTTGTAATTATAAAAAATATTCTTTATTATGTAATTCCATGAAGTAGCTATGCTGAAGATTTAACAGTATTGATAGATCATCTTTATGTCTGCATAGGTTGTTTGTCACATTGGGAGGAGCAATAAATGAGATGCGTGGAGGGATGTCTTAAAGCTTACCACATGTTATTCGATTAGGGACTTTTGTATCAACTTTTAATTTTTGTCTTCACAGTGCTCCATTTATATTGCTTCTGAAAGTCTTTGATCTCACAAAGGGAACTCTGAGCTTTGGCTGCTTTGCTGCTTCCCTACATTTTATTTTAAACCTAATCTTTCTTAAAAGTGATAATACAGACACCACCTGTACACACACAACATTTAAAGAAAATCATAGTCCTCTGAATAATTTGTTTCTCTATCAGAGGAGTCAGGGGAGCTGCAGATGGCATGTTCAGTGAGCCGAAGAGTCAGGACCGAGAAGCTATTAATTCTCACAGCATCTCTTTGCTATTTTATGGTCCCAAGAACTGTTATCATTCAGAGTGTGCTTTATATAGCACAAATCCATAAAGTGAGAAAATAAAATTCATTTAATATATTTTAAGAATACTTACAGCACTCTGAGTGTAGACTATTCTATTAGTTATCTATTGCTATTTAATAAATCATTTAGAGGCAACAAGCAATGTAAATGTGTTAGCTCACACTGTTTGCCAATTGTGCATCTATATGAGACATTGGGTTTTCTTCTTAGGATTTTACTTGATTGAAATTAAGCTACTTAGCAAAGCATTTGCCCCCACCCCCTTTTAATCTTAGCAATGTCATTGCTATCTCTGTAGGCTTTAATACCCTCTCTGGATAGTGATGTCTACCCATAGTTGCTGTAATTTTTCAGACAAATCTAGGTTCAAAAATATTGCATAAACATCTCTTATTTTTCCACTTCAAGGATAGGAAATCAGAGGTTAGTATAAGAATATGATTTCAGGGGATGGGTGATGCACTCCTGAAGTAGATTCAGAAAGGATATATTGGGGTACCATGCCTGAATCCTTTTGAGAGGAAGAAAATAACTCAAAGTGGCTTCCAGATCAGTGTGTATTGGGACATGCTTCCCTGTTTGTAACTGGAAATTCTCTGCAAATGATAGATTGACCTTGGGAAGCTGTGGTGTTGGGAGATTTATGAAGCAGTCTATAAAGGTTATCAGGTTGACAATGGCAGCCACAAAATGAAGGATCAACTCCACACAGCCATTTTGTGACATTTATAGGAGGTTCTGAGAGATGTTAGATGAGTGAAATACTAAAGATATACAGACTTTCACAGAAGATGTATTACCCAGCACAGAGTACAGAAAATTCTCAGCAGAAGATCAGGAGGTGGATGAAGACTTTTCCCAGAATGATTAGACAAATAAGTAGAACCATTCTAGAAATATTTGAGTTGAGCAATGTGTTGAGCTTGTTTCATATTTTATGCCTACAGCCTTAGGTAGCTGAGTGCTCTGAGCATTTACTCCCTGCCAATTCCTTTTGCTGTACTTCTAATAATGGCATAATTGTTGCACCTGAACTTCTGTGATGGATATGTGAACTGTTCTAAGAATTTCAACTATTTCAAAACCCCCAATGGTCACATGCAAAATAGTTAGCCTGGTACTAGTGAAACACCACTAAAGGGCTCTCTTTAGGAGAGGGGCATCAAGGTGAGGATGACATTATATACCTATAAATTAAGGAGGTGAGTACATAATGTGGGGTCATGTTTAGTCATTGATATTTTGCCCTTTGGGGAATATGTAACACAAAAATCTGTCTAGGCAATGAGTTGAAACTTGGATGGGTTGAATTTGCAGGTTAGATTGCCAAAAAAAAAAAAAATTACTCTTACAGAGAGATGGTAGTTAATTCTAAAAGTGTCACATCTGATCACATAATGTTCCATTTTCTCTTCCCTTAATGAAAATAATGAATAACAGGGAAAACACTGTGCTATAATTGAAGGGTTGATGTCCCTTAACATTCTACTATCTTAGGTAGCCAGCTTGTATGAAAGCCTGAAAGTAAATGATACTCTTTCATCTGAAATAAAAGAGATATAACTATCTCTTCTGGCAGGGATTCTCAATGCTTACATGACCTACCAGTCACATAGGTATGTACAGAAGTTCCAATACTAGATTAGAGAAGTGGGAATCTGAGTTTCTAAATTCCCATGTAATAATCCCAGATATAGTGCATTAGAACCTTAAATGAATCACTAAGCCCACAACATAAGAATCTCAATCTATGCCAATCACCTGAAGTAAAAATCATAGAATTCTTCAGGAATACTTATAAATCTATAAGAAATCAAAACAAAACCCAAAACCAAAACTGGGGCTATAGAAATGGCTGAGGGGATAGGAGCTCATATTACTCTTCCAGAGGTCCTGATTTGGTTTCTAGAACCCACACAACTATCTATAACTCTAGCTCTGGTAAATGGTATGCCTCTGGTCTTCAAGAGAACCAGCACTCATATACCCTCACAAGCACACACACACAGAATAATAAAAATTAGTGCATTTGCTATAACCAGTTCCTGTCTTCCTGAAAAATCAGAAAATAAGTGGTGGCTAGAAATGAGAAATCAATTTCACTGTTCCCTAACTGTGGAACACATGATCTTCTGTTTTTAGTTATAGTTGTTGCTTTTGTTTTGTGGTAATGGTGATTGAAGCCAGGGTCGGTCACATACATGACAAGTAATGTACCGCTGAGTTACTTCTAGGGATCACATACTACTAGCATCTTAAAGATTTCTGCCTACCATAGCTCCATAACCTTTCCTTATCCATCCTTCTCATCCTCTGCTACTGACCCTATAACTGCTCCTGGTTGTCTCTTATTTTCATACAATTCAGAAGCAATTGCAGATTGATATAGGAATGAACTTTAGACTTGTATCTGAAGTCTTCTGGAATGATTGTTTCAGTGAGAAGGGACAGAGAATCCTTCAAGGAATGAAAGTGATGTTGGAGGCCCTCTGAGATGTAGTTTTAACATTTAAATCATGAAATTCAAGAATTTCCAAAAACAATAAGTTTTACTTGTCTTAAACAAATAAGAGCATTTATTGTAAAGCAATGTTGGAGAGTTTTCAAAGTTCATAAGTGTTGTCAATGTTCTGCCTCATGTACTTGTACACACAAATGTTTCTTCCCTTGTGGCTCTTTCTGTTGCTATTTATAGTAGTTGATCTACAGGAGATGAGCTTTCGTCTCAGTGTCTGATATGAAGAGTCATCAAACTATGATCTGCTGAAGAAATCCAGGTAGTTTGTGTACAAGCATAATGCAACCTGCATATTACATCAATATTAAGATGTTAATATTTTTCAGATAAAGTACAATAAAGATTCACCTGACCTCAATGATATTTTCATTTAAATACCATTGTTCCTAATGAGCTAAGTTGAGTTGAGCTCTTGCAGCTACATTTAGAATTGAACATCGGTGGTGGTCTTTGAGACTATGCCCTTGAGTTGGAATTTTCCCTGGGAATGATGTACAAATGCAGAAATGAGCATAATGAGCTCAATGGGATGCAGCTTCCTGTCTGTTCTGATATCTTCAGACATAGGAGTGTGAGCATCTGCTTGTTTTCATCTACCTTACATCCTAACTCAAAGAAACCTGGAAAACATCAGATAAAAATGTAGCATGTAAAATTTCCCTTTTAAAGATGAAACCAACTAATATCCTTTTTGCCCTAAAAGTTTCTATTCTAATAGTTCCCCAGTCTAGCTTTTGCCTAATATTCTTCATAATCCTTTAATCATTTTAACAACTTCAAAAGAATTTTAATAAAAAATGTTCCCTTGACTTCAGGTAATGTAACTGTAATCATTAAATACTTAAACAATATAAAAACTAAAGTTTGTGTCAGGAATCAATGTTTAAGCATATAAATAAAACTATTACAAATAACTACACTACATTTTAATATTTCTAATGAGCCTAAATATTATTAGAAATAAATAATAAAATATTTTATAGCTTAAATAATGCATTTGATTAAATATTTTTGTTATTTATTCCTTAAACTTTAATTATATTAATAGAACTTTAATGGATTTAAGGTAACACCACGGTGCAGCTTTATAGTTTTAACTTTAAAGTGAAATTATGATAAATGCAAACTTATTTTCATTTTATAATATAATGAATTGAAGCCCAATGTAAGGGCAATTTGTCAATCTCATTTTATTTATACCATTAGTAGTGCCCAGCCAAGATTATGTAATAATAAACAGAAGGCCTTTTCAAACCCACATCCTGTGCTTACTACCAGGACTGTGTCCAGATTCAGTTTGTTTCTGTTACAGGAAATTTAGTAAAGAAGTAGTACTGGGCCCTGCCTCAGCTTTACATATAGTATCTTGTTGGGTTTTTCCCTCTGAGCTTTCTCTCTCTTTGGTAAGCTGTTGCTTCTAATATGAGCTTCCCTCAGCAAACTGAACATAATAAATAATGTGAAAAGAAAGGATTGGGTGTGATGTAAATTTTTATTAGCAAATTTCTCATGGTAGACTTGGTTTGTCTGCAGTCACAGAGGAAAAAGCCCAAGTGGCTGTGAATGTCTCCTGGGTGTAGAAGCCCATCTTCTGATGTTTCATATCTACAGGAGCTCTGCTCTTGGTGAGCCCTGTGAGATCCAGGCACATTGAAAGACCATGTTAACAAGTGCTTCTGGTTTATCTGGGCTGAGGGAAGATGCCGACAGATCACATACTGGTAACTAAATTTTCTTTTTTTTTTTTTCAAAAATGATGCCCTTGAGCTCACAATTTTCTTATCCAAAGTCAATACCACAACCACACCTAAGTTCAGACCCAATGGGGAAGTGCCCTTTGGCCAAGTGAGAGGGAAGGAGAACTGGCCTATTTCTTATGATAAATGATACTCACAGGTATTTAAATGGAGAGCTAATCTACTCATCCCAAGATTAATTTAGTAAGGAAATGATCTTTCCCTTGCATTGGTAGGAGGGAATCATTAACAACTGTCTACTGTACATGATGAATGTTTGAAGCCAAGATTTGAGATGAGATGTTTTCATTTCAAAAGAAAATATCAGAACATCTTTTTTGCTTCATATGCGCCATTACCTTCTTAACACAAAACATAAAATGTGAGTGAGATAAAAGCTAGAGAAAGCACCATAGAGAAAGGAGGTAGACGGCTTGGTTAAAAAATTAAAATTGAAAGTCAGAAGGATGCCAGACTTTCAGAAGAATTCTACTGACTGGGAAAAAGGTTTGGGAAAATGTGTGTTAATGACAACATCAGAAGCCTGGAATGGTAATGTGTGGGTGAAATCCTAGCACTTGGGAGGTAGAGGAAGCAGGATCAAGAGTTCAAAAGCATACATTGATACTTGACACATTTGAGACCAAACTGAGCTACATGATACCTTGCCCCAAAATACAAACAAAGGCAAATAAATAAAGAAAATTTCAAATAGAAAAAAAAAAAACCAAAGTAAATACAATATTGACAAGTGGAAGGGATATGGATTTATGTAAAAGTAATGATGAACTAGTGTATGGAAAAGTAGGATTCAGCACAAACTGTGCTTTGATCTAGGTTATTCTTAATGAAAGCATTCATGTTGCTTTTGCTAAAATATCAAGACCTTTTAATCTAACGACAAAGCTTTTCTGTTCTCCAGTTTCTCTTGTTCTTTGTCTTAAGGCTTTGCCATTTAGAAGTCCAGCCACAGAAGAAATTATGGAAGCTGTATCTGTTTCAATGTGTACAATTTCTCTTTAAAATTAGAAATAATCAATTAAGAAATTGTTACTTCCTTTATACTTCTTTTATTGCCTCTAATTAGTGAATGACTTAAATTGGGCTCTCTTGCCTTAGCTGTTGTTATACTATTAGAGAAATGACAGGCTAAATATCGAAATCAAGTGAGCGTGAACTTTTCATAGTACTTGAAATTTCTAGGAAGTGCCGGAGATTATGCAGGGTTGTTGTCTATTAATGGCAGCAGTCAATGCTAAGATCTTTACTTGAACACTAGTAATTTTGCACATGGTCCCCTGGGCTTAGCCTTTATGTATAGAAATGTCAGTGTGCTGTGCATTCTTTTTCCATTTTTATTTATTCTTTGAAAATTTCATACACATACATAATGTATTTTACTGCTTTTGAGTTCAGTTAATGTTGACCATATGAAATTCAGTGTTGGACCACCAGCTGGGACAACAATAACCTACCAGAGACCATATTTTCATCGAAAAATAACTCTCTCTCCCTCTGCAGCCATCAAGCACCAATTCTTCTTCATGGCTCTAGATGCCAGAGATTTGACATCAACATGAATCACAAAGGTCATATTCCCTTTGAAGATCATAGGAAAGAATCATTCTCATTTTGTCTCTGTCTCCCTCTCCCTGCCTCCCTCTCTCTGCTTCTGATGTTTCCTAGAGATTCCTGACATTTTTTAGCTTGTCACTCTCATCTGTCTCTTATCACCCTGCTGTTTTCCTTCTTTGCCTGCATTCCTGACTACAAATCTCTTTCTCTCTCTCCTTATAAGGACACTAGTTACTGAATTTAGGGACCTTCCAATCCCAGTATAATTGATTCTCAATTTACATCCACAGATACCCTGAGTTAGGGCTTCAACATGTAAGGCATTGTTGAAATTTTCGTAATTTTTTACCATCAGTTCATAGGATTCTGTAAAATAGTTTCAGAAATACTCTGCGATCCCCCAAATATAAAATACAAGTTCACTGTATTCTTCCCCATGGACTTTCTGATGGCCTTGCCACTGCATTTGTAAGTTGACAGTGCAGTTTATTTGCCCTAAGATCTGGTTCATCTATTAGCCCTTCCCTATCTCATGATGTTCTCAGCAAAACTTGTCAAGCATTACCTTTGTTCATAAAGCATTGGAGGCAGTTCAGAAATGCCAGAACAGACATGCTGGTGATCAAGGGTGAGTCACTATCTCCCTCCTGTGTCAGGGATCTGTTGACAGATATTAATGGCTGTTGTTACTAAACTAAATCTTAAGCCGGGGTGAAAAAAAAACAACAACCAAAAACTGGATCCTATTTGGCCCGGACAGCTTAGATACTATTTTTGTTTTTATTTTGTTTTTTGGTTTTTTCCTTTATCCCTTAAACAACTCCATTGAGTATATGGAGATAAAGGCTTGTAATTTTCAAGTCTAAGTCACATTTCAGGGCGCCATCTTTTCCTTAATGTAATCTTAAAATAATTTTGGTTGTAGGCAAAGGGGAAACATTCAAAAATGTAATGAAGGATAATGCACTGAAATCTAAAGCACCAGATGATTGAAATACAAAGCGCCACAAATCAAGATTCAGTGTCATCCGGTCATATTATCTCTGTCCTCAGTGATGTTACAGCCTAATTAGCCTCATGTAACATGAATTCGCATTATTTGCATCATTCGTAAAATAATTACTAATACTTGTGAAATGCCTTTAAAATATTCTAGGAAAGCTGTCCTACACAAATAACTCTTTGAGTATCATCTACAAGTATTTTCAATTGGTAAAGCAATATCATTACAATTTTATAAAGTGAAAGAAGTGATTTTCATATATTCTTAAATTCTCTACATAAAAGATGGATTAAGAAAAAGGTCAACTCTCACAAGTTGTAGTTCAATGAGATTTTACATAACACATCAAGTTTTACTTGGAAAAATAACCCTACATCAGAAAAATCGTGTCTTTTTCAGCACAGAGTCTACGGTGATTTGAATGAAAATGACCTTCCCCCCACAGACTCGTGTATATTTCAATGTTTGGTTTCCAGTTGGTGGACTATTTTGGGAAAGAGTAGGAGGGAGGCATGACCTTGTTGGAGGAGGTGTATCACTGGTGGTGGGTTCTGCGGTTTCAAAAGCCCACATCATGCCCAATCTCCATCTCTCTCTGCCTCCTGCCTGGGGATCAAGATGTAAGTTCTCAGCTACTGTTTATGTACCATGGCTGCCTAACTGTTCTGCCACCATGTTCCCTGCCAGGATTATTATGAACTAACCCTCTGAAACTCTAAGCTACTGTTCAACTAAATGCTGTCTTTTATAAGCTGCCTTGGTGATGGTGTCTCTTCGTATCAGTAGAAAAGTAACGAAGACATAGTCTGAACACCAACATTATAAGGTGATTTAGGAGTAAGTGGGCTGACCATATGAGATATAAATACCCTAGCAAAGGGAAAGTATAAGAAGAATGAAGATGGAAGTAAGAAAATAGTTATGGCAAAAATATCAATATAGCTGATGTATAGTTTTTTGATTTTTTTTTTAAATCACAACCTGTTCTTAAAAGCAAATACTTCTCTCATTAAAAAAAAAAAAAAAAAAAAAAGGCCCAGAGATGGAGAACCAACTTTATATAAACTGAAACTGGTTTCAGTATTAGCTAGTTGGTTATAGTAGTCTTCCTATGAAGAGCCAGGCCCTAGGACCCTCCCCTTAAAGAACTCAAAACATCTTTTATGTAACAACAGCCTGTCAGGCGTTATTGAAGCCTGAAAGGCTTCAATGAGAATCTTGTATCCTACTCCAGGCTTACTGAATCAACATCTGAATTTTAACAAAATTCTAGAGGGATTTGAATTCATATTAGAGTTGAAGAAGCACATATGACTTGAAATGCAGCTGTCATAACTGGGAGGTGAATAAAATGGGAACATCTTGTTTCTTATTGGTTAAGGACATTCTTGCTGCTTTCTTCATCAAGAGAAATGAGAATGGTACTGAAAATGTATTTAATAATGACTTTGGGTGAAAAGCTCATTAAATCAGGCTGTTGTTCCTTACATGCTTATAAAAAAAAATGGTTTTCATCACTGAGGGCCCTGGGTGTAAAACTTCAGTGTCTGTTAGTGCCAGAGGCTTACCAGTAGAACTCCTCCTCAGATGGAACAAGAAGGCCCAGGTCCTGTATTTAGACCAATCGTTAGTACATGGTATCTGTGCCAGGGTGAGTGATTTTCCTGCACTCGCTCTGACATGTTTGCACATGAATGTATTTCATTCAGAAAAAGTAAGAGCTCTAGAATGGCACAGGCTGCCTTAATGGGAAACAGATGTGCCATGGTTCACCCACTCCCTGACCACCTGTGGTTTGCCCATGACTCAACTCTCTTTAGTAAAGGGAGTTAACTCTTGGATCCTGAACAAACTCTAAATTACATATTTACTTTCTTCCTTCTCGTATTTCTTTTCACTGCTCAGTGTCATCCCAGAATCTCACCATTGAGAGACATTTCTATAAACTATACAAAGAATTCTCAACACGCCAAGCATTTTCATTTGACAATGTCTTGCTCTGGCACTTAGATTGAGGTCTTGTTAAAAATGTAGACAGAATGTCAGTTTATCCAGCCAATTAGAAAGTGATGTTTATTACATACTTAAAGCCACCTGGTTATGTGGTATTCTTAACTATTGTGTTTTAATTGTGGATATGAATAGTTTCTTTTCAGAAATATGCTTCTGAAGTCTTTGATCGGTCACTTAAATCTCAGCTGTCCCAATCATGGAATAATCTGGACAAACTATTATGATTACTATTTCTCAAGTTTCAGGTTAGGTAATACTTACATTTAAAACCCACAGTGAACCACTCCCTGCAATTGCTTACAAGCGGTCAAAAAGAAGGATTTGAACTTCATTAACTCTATTTCTCCTGCCATGCCCTGCTTTCCATTCACAAAAAGCATGTGGGGAAATGGTCCAACCATAGGTAGGTGGATGGAAAAACACAAAACACAAATAGTCCACATGGGAAGTAAACATGCCTTGAGGAGTCACTGACAATATTTTAAAAAATATTTTTATTTCCATTTATGCCATCAACTTGGGGTGGCTTTTAACATGATGTCTAGGTATTTGTGTTTCCTTTTCATAACATTACCTAATAAAAAGTAATAATTTGGCATGGAATTACATGCATTCATGGGCCATCTTATGATTAAAATAATAATACAATGGATTCAAAAAGAAGCAAATGCAAAACAATTCAATATTACTCCATTGCTATGGTTTTCAAATGAAAATGACCTGAATTTTTGAATTTTACAAAATGTTAGCCTGTGTATCTTGGTGTCAAAATGCTATCCAAAATGGCACACAGCAAAATTTATACACCTTTTACACATTTACAGACTTAAATGACAAAGGAGCAAGAAACCTGGGCCAGAATGATTCATGGGAAACTTGGAGATTCCCCAAGTACATTTCCTAAGAGTGTTTGTGAGTCCAAATGTGTTTAACATGCCTATCCAGAGTGAAGGAATGACAGCAAGATCAGATAACACCAATTAGTTAGAAGTAAAGGGTTCCTAGAAGGCAACTTCAATATCATTTTGAGATTTAAAGTTAAGATGAAAATGATCATAATTCAAAACAATAGATGTAGAACCACAGGGCTATTTGGGTTCACTTAGGCAAGATGACTTATCCATGCCATTGGGAATGTATTAATTTAGTCAGCCATAAAACCAAATGACAGTATATTTTGGACATAATCTGGGGTATAAAAATGTTGAATGTTCTAATATTGAGCTCTTTTTAGAAGAAAGTTAATTTTGATGAAATAGCCATAATATGATACCTTAAAGTCCATTGGCTTAATGGATTTGTAACATATAAATAACACCATAGGCTTTTCAGAATGTCACTCTGTGTGCTCAAATCTAATTTCTATATTGATGGTATTCTCAAAAGATCTTTTATTATTCAAGACTTAAAAAAAGCATGTACATGAATATTTGGCCTGCATGTATATATGTGCATCATGTGCATGACTAGTGCCCGTGGAGATCAGAGGAGGGTGTCAGTCCCCTGGAACTAGATTTACAGAGGGTTATGAGTTACCAAGTAGGGGCTGGGAACCAAACCTGGGTCCTCTGCAAGAACAAGTGCTTTTAACTGCTGAGCCACCCCTCAACCCCTATCTAAGGCTTTTAATGTCATCCCAACATATATTTAGTGTGTTTCAGCATTTTATACAATTTAAAAATAAATCATCTTCTAATGCTGCCAGTTGACCCATAATATTATTTGAGATTTTTCTTTTTTTCAATTTAACTAGTAATAGGGTTCAAAATATGGCAGAGATGGCTCCTAGTATTAAGCAACATGAATCTACTAAGGAGAAAAACCTGTCTATTATTAGCTTTAATTTAAGAAACTGTATATGAAAGGGTGGTAGGGAAAGAGAAACAGAGGGAGATTTAAAAATAATGTTTGGATTCAGATTCTATGAAAAGGCAATGCTTTTCATAGAAGGCAGTTTCAGGGGAAGAGTACTGTGTGATTCAAGGCCTACACTCAGAAAAGTGCAAATTAAGTTTAGGTAGTGAACCATCAGGTGTGATTCTATTTGGGTTCAGAATAGAAAAAGTAATATATTAGAAAATACAAATGAAAGCATAAATTAAAGTCATATTCAAGAAGACCTAAAAGATACACTATACACTTTCGACAGGAATAGATTTTATGTAATAAAAATCACATTACACTAGAAATTCTTGTCTAAAATGATTCTAGGAATACAAACTAGTAAAAGTAATTCCTATGGATTACAATATCATTAGAACTTAGCAGTCAGTTAAAAAAAAAAACAGAACTAAGTCATTACTTGTTGTACTAATTCAGTGCTGTTCTGTTGCTGTGATAGGACACTGATCAAAAGTGACTCAGAGGAAGGCGAGGTTGGTTTTAGCTTATGATTTTTGCCTGTCATGAAGGGAAGCCAGGAACTCAACCCAGGAGATTTTACTTACTGGCTCGTTTTCATGATCAGGGTCAGCTACCTTTCTTAGGTAGGTACCTTACCTAGGACCACCTATCCAGGGATGGCACTATGCACAGTGGGCTGGACCTTCCTATGCTAATTAGCAATCAAAATAGTGCCCCACAGGCCAGTCTTCAGCTGATGTTTTCTCTTCCAGGTGTGTATAATTAATAACAAAACAAGCCAGGATATCCTCTAACTTGATCTTAATTACTTACATTCGAATAAAATCTTTTCATTGGGTAATTCAGTGTTAAATAAACATTTCTGATGACAGGATCCATTTTTAAGGTGAACTCTACAAAACTGATGGCATTTGTTTTTTTACATTTCAGAAAATGACCATTTTAAGTAATTCCAACTATTTAATCAATTTATATTCTAAACATTTATCTATACTTTATGTTTCTCCTACTTATAGGAAGAAAAACTGTATGGGATAAGATAAAATAGAGGACTGAAATTGAGGTTTTATGTGACACAATTGCAAGTCAGGCATTGGAAAAAACAATTAATCACATCATCTTGTAGCAACTGTGAAGGATACTACATAGTTCTTCCAAGTGAGGTATCCTAGGAAAAAACTATCATATACACATCCTTCAAACAGTGTGTACTGAAGGCATCTTAGGAAAGCAATTAGCATCTTTGATGTATATCTATTTATTATTCTATTTGTAGAATATTCTTTCATGAAGAAATTAAATAACTATGAAAATAACACTTGCTTTATTTTTATTTTTTTAAATGCTGTCCTTATTTACTTAGACAGGGTCTTTCTATATTGTTCTGTCTGACCTGGAACTCACAGAGATCTACCTGCCTGTGCTTCCTGAGTACTGAGATTAAAGGACTATGCCACATCAATAAAGCTGGTTAGAACCTGGAGGAGGATGAGGGAAGATTGTGTATGAGGTTGGGTGATGGAGGCTTCACAAAGAGTTCTGTCTAGCACTTGCTTTAATATATATTTTAAGAACAAAAGAAAATTAACAAGTAAGTTACTTAAATGTTATTGACCATGGTGTGTGTGAGTGACTGTGTGTATGTAAGTGTGTGTGCACACATGAGGAAGATGGAATTTTTACAGGGTCCCACCCTTAGCCAATGAATGGCTGGCTTCTAATGACTTCTGGTGGGAGAATTAGCCTCTCCTAGGCCTGAGTGCCCTCCTGGGTTGTCCAATGCAGAGTAGTCAGGTGTGAAAAGTATTGATTTTTATGTGCTGATTTCTTATCTGCTTCCTTACTGAGTACATTTACCAGCTTAAGTAGACAATTTTGGGATGTTTATTTTTAGTTACATATAAAGTAATTGTTTTGTGTACTGTTGGGTGAGAGGCTACCTAGATCTTGGGCATTCTGTATTGTCTGTAGGTGTTAGATTTATGTGAGGAGTGTTTGATTGCTGTTGATCTGCACATGCTGTCAGTAGACCACCTGAGGAGTTCTGGATCAATAAAAACACCTGAGCTCAGACACTCAGGGTTCCACTGTCCAGGATGGCACTTGCCATGATATTGGTTCCCTCTGCTGAGGTATGGTAGAGTTTGCATGTATGAATATGCTCCTATGTCTCCTTGGTGAGCCCACAGAGTAACTAACAACTACAAGCCTTTTGGTTTTTCTAAGTAGGTAATCATACGGTATATCAAAGGAAGAAAATTAGATTTTTTTTCTATTTCTATGCCTTTCTTTTTCTCTTTAATTGATCTTGCTACAGTTTCTAGTCTCTTATTGAATAGTAGTGGTGAAAGTGGACATTCTCTCATTCCTTATTGTTAACACTAAGATTAGTTTTATTAAGTATGATATTAGTTATAGGTTTGTCATTCAAAGGTTTTATCATGTTCACTTTTGAAATCTTTCTCTACCTTGATTTCTCAAGAATGGAGCAATGTTAAATTTGCCAAATTCTGCATTTAATAAGATAATCGCATGATTTTTGAATTTCATTATATTTATGTAATACAGTACTTTTTTTCTTCTTCTTTTTATTTATTTATTTATTTATTTTTGACTTTTTGAGATAAGGCTTCTCTGCTGTAACTCTGGCTGTCATGGAACTCACTCTGTAGACCAGGCTGGCCTCGAACTCACAGAGATCCGCCTGTCTCTGCCCCTTGAGTGCACCACCACAACTCGACCCAACATTACACTTTTATACTTTCAGTTGTTAAACGCTTTATGTTATGGGTAAAAAGGCACTTTGATAATACTATAAAATCTTTTTATGTTTTGTTTAAATCAATTTGTCAGTATTTTTTTCAAGATTATTTTTATAACTAATTTTGTCAGACATGCTGATTTATAGTTCTCTATTTTATTATATTCAATGCCTATACTAACCATTGGCTGTTCATTTATTTAAGTTATATACTACATTATTCATTTTTTCTATATATACATCACTTTATCATTGTAAGAATATAATAACCTGGTGTCTATAGCAAGAAGGCATGTCGGGTTATGTCAAGGTCATGTCTGGCCTAGAATTCCTTCTAATTTGCTTGATATGAAGCTGCTATCAGTAAAATATAAGCATTGAAAATCAAGCAAAATAGAAATCTCAACAAATAATTGCAACAGAATTCATTTAAACTAGAAAGTTGGAAAGTGAGTAGAAGAGACCTTTGGCTTTCAAGAACTTTATATTGGACAAAACAATCTAAAACCAAAGCTGAACGTAGACACCACATTTTCTCCTATTTCAGATAATAACCTTGTTTGTGCAACCCGAACTCCCTAATGAGAAACACCCCAAGCTGCTTGGAATCCAATACCTAGGAGATAAATTACCTCCATGCAGACATTCTTCCTAGTCTAAGCTAAAGGGATATGGTCTAAATGCAGAGACTGTGGTCCATACATTTTAGCAAATAAATTTTGTCTCCAATGCTTTCTGTTTCTCTGTTATTATTAATATATTAATAATAATATAATAATAATATATTAAGAATGTTAATATATTATTAACATTATCATTAAAAGGTTATTTTGGTTGAAAAAAAGAATTATCAATTTAAGTTCGTTTTGGCTATGGTTAAGGAGGCCTGTTTATAAGTTTGCATCTTTAAAAAAAATTACTTAGCTTCCAATAAAGATCATATAGAACACCCCAGAACATTTGCTTCTAGTAGAGGCATTCATTGGCCAAATCTCATGGGTCAGAGGACTACAATGTACTGATCTGTAGATAACCATGCCTTCCAGTTTATCCAGTGTAATCCCCACCCATCTCTCCTACATTTGTAAAATATCATGGTTTGAATGAAATATAATTGTTGCTGTGTTACTCATCTATTGCTTAAGAGATGGATGTACTCCACAAAAGAAATCAGCTAGCTGGGCCTCAATACAGATACTATTTTCAAAAATCACTGAAAAGAGAATCTTAAATATTTTATCCAAATTAAAATAGCTAATTACTTAAAAATTGGTAGTATAATTAGTTAATTATTGTTAACAATAAAGGAATAATACTCAAATATGCAGACATACGGGACTTTTGCAGCCTTTTTCTAAAGTGAACAATTTATGGCATATAATGTGATAATAGAAGAAATTAGACAAAAAGTACAGGTATTACTGAACAGAACATATGGGAAACACTCTGCATTTCTGCCCCATTATAACACAGAATTCTTAAGTGAATGAGTTCATAAGATGGAGAAAGGAACTGCTTTCTGGATGACAAGATTTCTCTCAATGATGAGGGTGTGTGGCTGCTGGGCTTTGCTTGTAACTTTCATTAATAAACCAAGTCCACCAATTCATAAGTCCCAGGGAAGGCTCTCAGGGAAAAAAGATCCATTAGTGTTCCACAATTATGTCTAAGAGACTATGTTGCAAGGCCTCCTGGGTAAAGTTTTAAGAGCAATTACAGCTAATTAAAAAGATAGGCCTGTCAGCACCTGCACAATGTGAGAAAAGAGTCAGTGACTCGGCTTTTGATTTTTATGTTGTATCCAAGCTAAAGTTGAATACAGTTGGGTTCTCAGAAGCCTGTCTGTGAGTGTGTGTGGGGTGAGCAGGCAACCAACACAGATACAGTTCAACTTTGGAATAAAAGTGAAAGGCATTCTTAGTTACTTTCAGATCCTCTAAAAATAGCTAGAAGCCTCTGCCAAAGCTAATATAGACAGAATTCCCATGGAAACCCTAAGGGCTAGATGGAGCGGGTATTAATTTTTTCATCAGTTATTGGTCAAATGAGTCCTGCCCAATTTTTCTAATGTGGAAACTGATGGACTGAACCCCAGAGGCACTGGCTTATGGCACATGCTCTTCAGCAGTCTATGCGAAATGCTCTGCTAGGAAAGATTTATGGGAAGAGAAGCCCATGGCACTCTGCTTCATATTAACCTGTTTCGGCTATTAGTTGACTTCAGTTTACAACTAGATTTTTGCTTTCTTATATTATCAGCTCTCAATACCTGTCTGCCACAGATGTCCCCCTCCTCTGCATTTTTTGTTTTGAAGGCAGTGCCTCTTTTGGATGTATTTATTAGTCCTTGGGAGCTAAGAGACTTATATGGTATAAGATCCATCTGTAATTGCAGAGCTTGCTTTTGGGGAGTTGAATTTTCAAGTGCAGGTAAAAATTCCCCAAACATTAAAACCATCCTTTTCTTATGTGAAGAATTTCATATGTTTGGGAATATTATAGTTATGATTTTATCAAAACAGAAATAAGAATTTTAACATGTTTAACTTAGAAAATTAAGAATAGAATAAATTTGCAAATTATTCTGTAAATAGATTTTAGCACAAAATTAAACCGATTTAATGACTATTGATGATTTTTAAAAGTAAAGGCTTAATTTTTCATTTATCTGCTTATTTGCATTTTTCTAGTAATGCCTGTTTTCCAAGCTATAAATAATAATAATTATCATACCAATATGGTCTTTAATAGCCTGCAAAGCCTTCCATGTGGATCAGATCTAATCATCACAAACATAGTAAACTTGGAAGGTTGTAAAGTCATATTTTCATAATTCTACAATTAAAGCATAATGAGTTTTCTCCATTTATTATTTCATTTCCTCATGTAGTTGATGTTATTTTACCCATAATTCCAAAAGATAATTTTGCATCAGCAAGTTGCAGCATGTTTTTTGTTGATCTTTTGAGTATTTGCATCTTTCAATAAAACTGAGTTGTGAAACCCTGTCATATATCAATATGATGACTCAAAAAATATGCCACAAGATTACATAGTTGATATTCATATTCCTAACTGCCTGTACTAGTGGCCAGAAACAAACTTGTATTAAGAAGTCCCCATGATTTCCATATTGTATTTGCAAGTTATCGAGATAAGGGCTTCTAAATTTTTTTTTTTTTCTCAATGAGGCCCATGGAGACGGGTCATGGGTCCCATATGGGGTCACCACTACAGCTGTGTTAGGGGCATAGCTGAGAAGCACATGCTTTTCTTAATTTGTTAGTTCTCTTAAAAAAAAAAAAAATATATATATATATATATATATATATATATATATATATATATATATATATATATATACTGTGAGGATGGCTCAGTGTGTAAGAAAATTGCTGTGAAAATGTGCAGATTCAAGTCCTAGTCCTCAGTTGACATAGAAGCCTGTGTGATTGTTCATGTCTCTAATTTCGGTGCTTGTATGGCAAGACTGGAGGCAGAGACAGGAGAAATCTCTGAAATCTCACAAGCCAGCTTAGTCAGGCTCATGCAGCTGTGAAGAACATGACTTTAATCCCAGCACTTCAGAGGCAGAGGCAGGTGGATCTCTGTGAGTTGGAGGCCAGCCAGGTCGACAGAGCGAGTTCCAGGACAGCCAGAGTTACAACAGAGAAAACCTATCATAAAAACAAAACAAAACAAACAACCAAACAAAAACAGCAGGTCTTACCTGTAGGCAGACCCAAATCTAAAACCCATTCTATGCACAAACTATCCAGTTGATCTAAAATTCCTTCTTAAGGTTTGTATTATGGCTTGGGAGATCGGTCAGCTGGTAAAGCACTTATGAGTTTGAAGTCCTGAGTTTGATCTCTGGAACTGCTGTAAGAAGTCTAGCTGTGGTGATGCCTGATTTTAATCCCAGCACCAGGGAGACAGAGACTGGATCCCTAATGCTCACAGGCAGCTAGCCTAATCCACATGGTGATGAGGGTTATTCCAGTCAGAGACCTTGTCTTATAAAACAAGATGAAAAGCAACTCAGGAATGGCATCAAGATTATCATCTGGCCTCTATTTTCAGGCTGATACATATTCACACATATACATAGTCTTTTCATTTGTGTCTCCAGAACTTTTTTGCTTGTTTGTTTCTGATAATAGGACTTACTAGGTAGCCCAGGCTTTTGTCCAACTTGTAGCTTGCAGAGGGAAACCAGCCTTTTCTACAGACAGGTTCACGTAATACTACTAAGGAAAGGTGTACAGGTGGAAAGAAATTTATGACAAATGAACATAGTGGTTCATTCTTCTATGGGACCCAGGCATGGCACACTTATGCACTTTAAGAAGCAACACACACAATTGTTCTTTAGAAATAAAAACACAGGAGTGTTTTTAATAAGAAAATTTAACAGTGTACATATTAAGGAGGGAAAAGGGTAGGAGAGAAAACAAAAGCACACTGCTATGGTAGAGTCACACCAAGAGAGAGAATCCTTGCTGGTGAAAAACTTTTAAAGGGCCAGAGTCTGTTTTTGGTATGCATATGGTGGTCAGTAGGAGCCAATCATCTCAGTAGGAGCCATCCTGGTATGCAGGTGCTATCCTGGATGGAGCCAGCTTCATTTCTCCAGAGGCCTGAAAACATCAAGGTGATTTGAAAGAACATTTGAGACAATGACCCCCCAGTGGTTGGAAGCTCCTGCTGGCTGAATTCAGCTCTTGTGCAGATTCATTTTTAGGTGGGCTAGTTTTCCTTTTAGCTTAAAGGCTTATCTGTCTCTTCCTGGAGTATTAACATCTGCCCTGAGATGGCTTTTATAATATGCTTGCAGTAGCAATAGATAGCTCTTGCATATGCCAGGACTTAAAGAAAAAGGCCTGCAAGGTTTCCAGGTGAATGGCTGCATTCCTTTCCCAGCCAATAACTGCCAGGTAGGGTAGACCATGCAGACATTCTCATTAAAAATGAAATTTTAGCAAAGAAGGGGAGTGATATAGCTGATGCACCAAAATTTCCCTAGCTAAAGAATCCAGAACTCTGTCAAGCAGACTCTATTTAGCATCAGGGAGATATATAGGTCTCAGTAGTAGTTCTTCTCAGTTAGCCTCCTGAGAACCTGAATTACAAATTTGTACAATCATATCTATACTTTTTCACTGAGAACAATGCAATTCTAAACATGAGATCAAATTGTTTATCATTTCATTGACTCCTTTAGTGTTCTCAATGGATAAACAAGTCTTGGCAATGAAGCAGATTGAAAATATCAGAACCAGTGGCTGGAGAGATGGCTCAGCAGGTCACAGTACTTGCTACTTTTTCAGAGGACCTAGGTTAAGTTCCCAGCACTCATACCTTGCCTCACATATGTCTGTAACTCCACTTTTAGGTGATTTGACACTCTCTTGGCATTCATGAGTACTAGATATGCATGTGGTACACATTCATGCATGTAGGCAAAATGTACATACACATAAAGTAAAAATGAGATAAATATTTAAAAATCAGAAAAATAAACATCAGGACTAAAAAACTTGTACAGTGTAGCCAAATTTCTATTTCTGGTCAGTGTTTCTAGGCATTAGGATAAATGCAACCAATTATTCAAATAAGAAGTAGATGATCCCATGATATGATTAAATGACTAATAATACTACATGACATTTGCTCCCGTTTAAATACCTAGATTTATTGACACCTTATAAATTATTTAGCCAAATTACGTTTTTGCATTTTAGTTAAATTTTCTTTTTTATATTTTTTGCTAAATTTGTGTAATTTTGTCCTTTGAATCTCATCTGAATGTTTTGTCTTTTGTTCCCAAGATAGACAAGGAATTGAGCAACACTGAACCACTTTAGTAACACAATGGAAACAGACACAGGAGCCTACACAATTGAACGGTTAAGCTATTATCCAGAAAGAGGTCTGTTTTCATAAAATATAATGAAAATCTGTTCCAGAAATGGCAAAATTTCAGCTATGTGTAGTGGGGCATCCCTGTGATCACAGCAGTTGGGAGGAGGAGGAAGAAGATCAAGAGCCCAAGGCCAACATCACTCTGCTATATAGCAAGTTGGAGGCTTACATGGGTTGTATGAGAGGGAAGGCATTTTAAAAAACAAAATAATATGTAGACTTTGGTTAACTATGAAGTGTGGTCTGAGTAATATTTTTCTTATCTACTATAGCCATGAAATTTATGTTCATAAGAATATATATTAATTTCCCTGAAGATGTGTAGTACCTTAGATCCTGAGAATTTCACTGCCAGAGAACTGGAACAGCAAAAACAGACCCTATGTTAATTATTTGTTGAACAGGTTTGATAGCCACACAGGCAGGATGAGTTGGCCTCAAGGGGATGAGTTATTATAAATACTATCTGTGTAGACATTTGAAAGAAACAGAGTAGGAGGTAAAATTGTAGGTTCAAGAACCTATTTTTCTTCTTTCTCCCACGCATATCCTCATATCTTCTCATATTCTTTGCCCAAACTTTGCCCACCTAAAGTTTTCCAGTTCATTTTTCTTCTAAGTAAGTGTGCAAACTGTCAAGTCCTGGTAGTGTCTGGTGCTTCTATTGTCTTGTGTCATGTCCAGATGCTCAGAATGTGAACACCTGTAGTTATTAGACAGGTGCTCACTTCAAGTCACTGGCTCCATTTTAAAGGAGAGCTTAGTGCCTTTTTTTTTTTTTTTTTTTTTGGTTTTAAGACAGGGTTTCTTTGCTATAATCCTGGCTGTCCTCGATTTAATTCTGTAGACCAGGCTGGCCTTGAATTCTCATAGATCCTCCTGCCTCTGCTTCCGGAGTACTGTGCCACCACCACAGGACACCGCTTGCCCTTTTATCTGTTCCTCTTCCCCATATCTCTCACCTGTTCTCATTAAGGTAAGGCAGCTCCAGAGAGGGGAAGCCTTTGGAGAGGACCATGCATGGACAGACGTTTTTGAAGTTCTGTGTTTCCCGGTTTTTCCCTTAAGGTTTCTTGCACTACTATGAACAGACAAATGAGAGAGAGAAAAATAAAATAAAAACCCTGGTTCTGGCTCCAGCATTTCCTCTTCCTGTATCCCCTTGGGAGCACCACTTCATCTCTTTTCACTTCTGTTTCTCTCTCAATAAACATACTAATGAAAACAACTATTTTTGAGCAAATCCAGAACTCTCTTATAAAAGAACTATAAACTCTAATTGTGTGGGTAGAAAGTCTTATATTTATTATTTTGATAATAACTACCTAAGAAAGAGGAAAGAAATCTAAGCAAGTCAGTAGAATGGCTGTACTTGCCAAGGTCAGACTCAGAACTCCAAGAAATGTTGGCAGCATGTGATTTTTAATCATGAAGAAGCATTCTACTAGATTAGTCGGAAAATTAGTCCCAATTTAAAATGTACTCATTTAGAATGACAGAAACAAAAGTAAAAATAGACAAAAAAATGTAAAAGAAATACTCTGTGGTTTTATCAGAGTATATTTATTGGGTATAAATTGATGACTGGAATCATTTAAGGTACAAAAATAATAACCATTTGATGCAACACACACACAGAATTTCCAACAGTGCCAACAAATATGAAAAGTACCAAGTAGAGTGCTACTTTGAATAAAAACACAAACCTTGAGCTTATATATAAAATATGTTAAAATGTAACTAGAGATTATATTTTCGTGTGTGAAGATTGGCGTATAAAATCATAAATAATTAAATATGATAGATCAAGATAAGTGCTATGCAGGGACACAAAATAGTCATTGGTCAGAACGACCATTCTGTACTTGACATTGGGTTGTCTGTAAAAATCTCTTGATATTTAAGCTTAAGTTTCAGTCAGCAGAAACCAGCTATTCTGTTAAGATTAAAATAAGAATATTCCATGTGGAAGGACCAGTAAAACAAACCTGCCACAGCAAAAGCAGATCCTAGCATAAGAGTGATCATGGCATCTTGAAGGTTCAGCATAGAAGCATAAGAAGTGGTTTATATTTTGTCATGCCACATTTAAGACGTGGATTTATATTACAAGCATAGAGAGTTGCTCCTGTGAACATATATACAAAGGAAAATGGTTTCTATTAGTATACATGAAACATGGTTTCTGCTCTATGAAACTGGTCTGACTGTAGGAGACAAGAATGTAAACTAGATTGGTTGGAGAATAATTGCCTTGTTTAGGCAAGAGAACACAGTGACTTGAAATAGGTTAGTAGTAATATAGTCATTCATTCCCTCATTATTTCATTTTATATGAGCTTCCGAATGAATTTCTATGTACCCAAACTGGCATTAGACATTCATCAAGAACCAAGAATCAAAGGTCCCTCTGTAGCTTTTATTGAGAAATGGACATAGATGATCAAGTAGAGCATACTGTGCAGGGGCTACTTTTTGATAGGCTGGTCAGGGAGCATCTCTCATGAACTGTCAATAAGGAATAAGCATAGTAGCTCTTTAAGATCATAAGGACTTGGGAACATAGGTATCCAGAAGATTCTAGTACAGAAATAAAGATCAATAGGAGGCAAAGGGCAGGAATCAAGCTTTAAAGGCCAAATAGGGCTAGATTGTGATAGTTTAAGTAGGTCATTTTGAGTAATTTGACTTATATTTAAAATTTTATGGAAATACATTAAGAGCTTTGGTTAAGGGAATGACTTTGATCTAATGTGTATTAATAATCCTTAAGGCCACTGTGTAAAGAAAAAGAGTGGACACTGTGTGAACAAAGACAATGGGGGTGGATCATACATAGAAAGGAAAAAAGGGAGTCATTTACAGACCCTCTGAGTAAACCAAACAAGATGACAATACACTGGGCAACACTGATAGCATGGAAAGAACTGGTGAAATTCTAGACAGGATATGAAGATCGACCATGCAGTACTTGCTAAAATATTGGCTATTGGTGTGATAGTAAGCAGATACAGTGATTTCCCAGGCTTTTATCCTGAGAAAATACACAAGCAAAAGTGTCATTTTCTGAATTTGAGAGGGATGAGCATAGTATATAGCAAAGCAGAATTGAGCATCGAATATCAGCTTTTGGTGATACAACCTTTGCAATGTCTATGGTATATTTATGAGGAGTTATAGAATTATAGAATAGAAGAAACTGAAGTTTTCAGCTTTGCTTATTGTAAAATGCAGATAGGACTCAAGGTATAGAATTGGCTGACATCTCCTGGAAATGAAGTAGATAGAGAATAGAACAGGAAGAGAATGAATTCTGAACTGGTTCTAAAGGCACAGAAAAATAACTTGCTGATGGACCAGCAAAAAAAAAAAAAAAAAAAAAAAAGACAAGTTTATGCCTTCACTACTGAGTGGACAATTGTGTCAGTCACTGAGTTAAAGGAATCAAATTCTGTTTTGGCTTAATAGGAACAGTTCAATGTACAGTTATGGTTACTTAGAGTCAATAGGGAATGACACAGGCTAGTTTTGTTAGAACATCTGGATAGCCATAGCCATATGCAAAAGAAAAAAAAAAAAAAAACAATGTAAAGAGTAACTGGATTCAGTAGAACTTTCTCCAAAGGAGATGTAGTGTGTGTTTTTCCTTAATGAATAATGTTATCAAGCATCTGTTTTTAATATTTGGCCATGAACTCTCATCTGCATATAGACAGCACTAATTATACTTGGAAAGATGATAGAAAGGTAGGTAGGTAGGTAGGTAGGTAGATAGATAGATAAGGAAGACATGAAGTTGGAAGGGAGATGTGACCAAGGATCCTGAGTACTGCAGAGGGTGATTAAAGAATGAATATGACCAAGGTGCATTATGAGCATGTTATAAATTTTCAAAAGATAAGTAAATTAAATGATTAAATAAAGAAAGAACTTAGAAAATGGGAGGATATTTAACCTGTCAAAAAACCAAAGTATCTTTCAGTAATTTATAATGACGTCTACATTTCCACCAAGAAAATTACCCTCTCTTTACTCTCTTTACATACTTGTTCACAGTTGTAATTTCTTGTCTTTTAGGGCCTTGTCATCATTCCCTTAAGTATGGGTTGTTTGCATACTGTTTAGGTGTGCTTTTACACACACACACACACACACACACAGAGAGAGAGAGAGAGAATGTGAGAAGACAGATATGTTACATTACCTGATTATAGTCATGTTGTATACTGTAAATGTATAAAATAAAGATTTCTTTCAGATGACAAAGCAGTTCATATGTGGGGCCTTGTTTTTGGGATTCACTACAAGTAAGTGTGTAATTCTGGTAACAGACTTATCTAACAGTTCCTCTCAGTTGAGAAGCACAGTGGGAGTACATCAATGATCCTGTGCACATGGTGGAATCTATAGAATGAGTATTTATGAACTCTGAGAAGCCCTAAACTTCTGCATGTGAAAATATGTTTTTGTTTATTTTTCTGAAAATGTAACCTACAATTTCCAAAGAATTCTAAAAGGATTCGTAACACCAGTGAAATTAAGATCTTTTGCTTAAAATAGGAATGATTTTGCATATATTATGAAGGTTTTCAGTAGCTCAGTCAGTATCTTTAGTATTGATTTTGTAAGATAGATTGTACTATGTAAACTAGCCAAAAATTAGTGTGCCCTGTGTGCTATGATAGATTATCTTTCATACATTTGTATTTATTAATGTTTCTATCTTTTAGAGTAGTCACTGAAGGTGATCTATTGATCTAGAAGATTATATACTAATTACAGTGAAGACCCAAACTTACAATGGGCCATTGGAATAGGTAGTAACCACTTTTTTATATATAGTAATGAAGAAAAACTTGCTAAATGCAGTAATTAGCAAGTTTTAGAAAGAGTATGCCAGCTTATAACATTTATATATACTTAATTGTAAACTGTCACGGTTTTATACATTAAACGGCTAAAACATTTTTTTTTCCTGATAAAACAAGTGACTTCACAGGAGTGGAAATTGCTCCCGTGAAAACATGGACGAGTCTTTTGTTAACAAATTTTAACGTTTCCTTAAACAAAATGCCATTCTCACTTGCTTCCTTCCAGGGTTGCTAGACTTTCTTGCGATAATGTAGGGGAAGTGCTATGCCTTGAACATGTTATCTTACATGAATTCAAAATCCTTCTGAACATCAGTGGGCTCGTGGAAGAGGTGTATACAGTGTCACTACTCTGTCTAACCCTTCAAGTGCTACTCATTTGGTCAGAAGGCATATTACTTTTAAAGGGAACTCATTGAACTACAGCTTCTAGGCAAAAACAGTATAGCCTGAGCTGGAAATACTGAGAAATAGGCTGGGAGAACTTTTCCTAAAATCTTGCAGTCTCCCAGGGAACATGTCTTTTATTGAATGGCTAATGCCTGTGCACCTGTTACAGTGCAATCAAAATGGCTATCATGAATTTGCATCGAAAAATTTTAAGACTGAATTAAATCACCAAAGTTGTATGGCATGTCAATATCATACATCATGTAGATATTTGTTAATGTTGCATTTAGTGAAATACAATATAAATATATTAATGTGGTCATATAAACAAACTTATTTACAAAATATTCACTAGTTTAAAGGATTTTGAATTTCAATTTCATTCGATTTGTAGCATTTTCTTCTATCAGAAAGTATAAACTTTTTATATCTAATTTTTTAAAATTTTATTTATTTAATATATATGGGTGTTTTGGTGCCTGTGCCTCACGTGTGTGCCTAGGGCCTAAGGAGACCAGGAGATTAGATCCTTTGAGACTGGAGTTACTGACAGTTATGAGTCACTGTATAGGTTCTGGAAATCAAACCCAGGTCCTGTGGACAAGCAGCCAAAGCTCTTTAACCATTGAACCATGTCTCCAGCACCTGAATGCATACAGTTTTAAAAACAGCAACTCATTTATCTATATGCCTAGCAAGACATGACAAAATCTATACCAAATTTTCTGAAGTTTATATGAAAATGTAATTAGAAAAGCATAGCCACTCTCTTCTGGCACCTCAACTATAGGCCTGCTACAGATGCATAGTTCTATTGTTTGAACTTATCATTGAGTTCATGTTTGTTTAGTTTGTGAAAATTATTGGATTGCACATATAACTATACTTTTCTATGAGTATCGTACTCTGCTGATGTTATCCGTACAGATGCTTAAGTGAGCTGAAGAGAAGTAACCACTGGGCAACAGGATTGGTGATCTTTGACTTCCTGCTTCCATCCGCATTTCATGTTAATTTTGTAGACTTTGATATAAATGTGTTGTTTCAAAAATAATCTACAAGTCCATGTTAATATAAATAAACTGTTATGTATGAACAACCTCGATATGACTCTTTACATCTATGTTTTCTCTCTCAAATCTATAGTCCCAGGCTAGTCATAAGATTATACAACACACACACTACACACACACATGTAATCACACACGCGCAAGCACACACACACACACACAAACTTACATTCAAATGAAATGACATTCTGCAAAATAGTTTACTCAGTATCCCTTAAAACTCTTAAGATTATCAAAAGCAAAGGAAACCTGAGAACCTCAAAATAAAAATAGTCTCTGGAAACTATTCATCACCTAAATGTGTATGTTGCTTGTACCCATCCACGAGACCCTGCAGGGGAGGGTTAGGGTTGGTGCAGAGGCAGGACACAGACTCCAGGAGTCAGAAGAGTAGCAAAAGGCAGACTCAGTTTATTGCGGGAAGGGGAAGCCCTTTATACCCTTCACCTGGCCCAGTGTCCCATTTGCTGCCAGACTGCAGCTGCTGCTCCCTGGGCGTGTCCAGGTAGGTCTGTCTCTGGGCATGCCCGAGCAGGTCCATCTCTGTGTATGTACAAATGTGTCTCAGGCCTTGTCCAGTTTTCTCCTACAATGTGTTGTGGATGCTAAATTAAAAAATCTGAATAAAGTACATATCAGTAGCCATATATGAATACTGGCCCATTAATTTAGACACATATGCCATGTAAAATATTAAAAGTAGGAGAAACTTACTTAATACTAAGATCTTTGTGACAACTTTCTTTCTTTCAACCTTTCTTCATAATGCAAAATTACTCTAAAAGCAACAATAAAAAAATAAACTCATAGTAGGTACTGAGTGACACTTACCTGTAATTTTAAGTAACTGGCAATGAGAAAATATAAAGATTGGACACAATGGCTAGGTTTTACAACACAGTATTCCTTGTAATGCTGGATTATTATTTGCCTTCTCAGTTACTTTGAATGGGTTTCTGGTGATTAAATTATAAATGTGAATTACCTCTGTTTACTCCAGCATATTAAGATGGCAGCTGTGTGAGTTATTAGTTACTCACAGATATTTTAAGTTAAACGTTTTATATGTCACACTTCATGCAAAGAGCTGAGTGATGAAATGATGAATGTTTTGTTAGTAATTACAGTCTATTAAAAATTAATTTACACTCCATTACACACTTTCAACAAATATAATAGAAACCTCATGGAATGTTGGAACCCAAAAGGGACATTTAACAGATTAGTTCAGCTCCTTAACTTTCTATGAGATGTCTGAGTGCCAGGAAACTTGGGACTTGCCCAAGGTCATAATAAATTTGTGGAATTCAGTTGAACAAGCATTTATGATTCCTTAAGAACTGGGATGGGTCCTCAACACATAACAGTGAATAAAACATTTCCTTTAACAAAGGAAGATGAGAGAGGAAGAGGAAAGGAATGGATGGAGACAATGCAATTAAGAAGCAGGCCAGAATACTGAATTACAGGGTGTCATGGAAATAGGTCACATGATCCCCTGTAGGCATCACTGGATCCTGTGGAAAAGGGACAGAACATTTTAAAAAGTAAGGGACAGACAGATACTCCAAGCCAAGCTGATCACACAGGTCAAAGGTTGTGGTCCTTTGTGGGTGTAGAGGATCCCCGCGGTGGGAAGTGGTTCTGAGTCACTAACCCAAGAAGCTCAGACTCCAGGGAAATGCCTTCCTGGTGAAAATCCAGTTTATTGGGAAGGATCAGGTTATGTTATGGAGAAAGCAGGGCGCTGCACAAGGGAGAGATCCAATAGCTTTGGTCTATGTTTACTAGACACTTTAATCAGCCTATCTAAGGCTTGCTGTAGAGGAAGAGGTTGGGCAAGGTCGGGAAGTCCAATCAACTTTAGGCATGGGCTTTTCCAATCTTGGGGCTCAACCTGGGCGCCAGGAATCTGTCATTTTAAGGGCCACGCGATATGCTGAAGGTCCGAGATTCTGGCCCAGGGCAAGTGCTGATGCCTGCCTCTCTCAACCTCCGTTAAGATCCAGTTGTGCCTAACAAAAGATGGAAGAGGTAAAGTACTAATGTATTCTTTCGGAAAGTTCCCTGCTCTTTGCTATTCCTGTAGAAAGTTGTGAGTAGGGAGAAGGGATGTATTAACCTGAAGATGGTGTATCTCCAGAGAGTACTGTCTGCATACCATCTAGCATCCTGAGTTTTCATCCCTGGAGTTTAGAAATTGTAGCAGAGAATTCAAACTGTGGTACTCAAGAGGTGGTTAGTAAGGTGGTAGATACGAATGGTGGTGAACATGGAGAAGAGGAAGTTAACTCAACAAGTAAGCAAGAAAGAAGATAATTAGTTGGATGACAGGTGAGTGGGACAGGTTGGTGAATGCTCTGGGCAAAGAGTCTTAACAATTCCATAGAATTTAACATGTCTTGGAATGCACATTAGTCCTGGGCTCCATTTACTAATTTTTCAATCTCCACCCCAGAATATGGCTCTGACTGCCAGCAAGTGAAACAGCGTTTGACATATTCTAGAAAAAATAACCAACAACAAAATCTTTATGGTTATCCTACCTTATCCTATGACCAGAGGTACTTATGGCCCTAGACACATATTGCCAAGAAAGGTCATTGGCATGATTGAACTGGGACAATTTACTCCAGTGATCTTTTCTTTACTTATAGACTCCAGAGAGCTCACCCTGAAATTTAAATGTAAGGTGCACCAATTCAGACTCATGCCCCAACATCTGTGTTGAGTTCTGATGACTGGAAGATTTCGTTGCGGAAAAGAGGGTATTAGGGATTATGGTGACTATAGTTGACAGTGTCAATACATGAGAAGTTTTAAGAAAGTAGATCTTAAAGCTCATCACACATACATCATACGACAGTTTGCTCATATACCAAGCATTACACTGCACATTACAAATACACATAATTTGTATTTGTTACTGTATCTGTGAAAAACTAAAAACAAATTTTTTATAAACAAATGTCAACACAATCTTTTAAAGTCTACCAGAAAAACAAAAACCAAAACCAACCAAACAAAAACAGTCAGTTGCATGGAGGTGGGCTGAGGCATACATGTGTGATAGAGTAGAAATAGTTTTTCTAAGTTACTCTGAAGTTTTTGCAAAATTTTGAAGGAGTGAAGCAAGACATTATCTAAAGGCAGAGCGAAAGGAGAGTAATTTGCTTTCTGATCCAGATGAGTAGTTTAGTGCATTTGCAGGCTACAGGGGAAGATGCTTGCTGGAAAGCAGATGTTGACGAGAGAGCCGAATGAGAGGGGTCCTGGGAAAAGATGCAAAGGCAATTGAGTTCAGAGGCATGTGTAGGCTGGGCTCACATCCATCCAGTGGAGAAATATTTCTTTTTCAAAACCAGAAAGACCTACAGACCACGTAAATCAGTATGAAAGCAAGTTTTGTAGGTAGTTTACTTGAGTGTGGAGATAGACAGACAGACAGACAGGCAGGCAGACAGACAGAGAGACAGTGAGTGTGCATTTTCCATAGAGTAGCAGAGCATTGAGGTGTTGACAGAGATCTTGCTGCCTTTGATTGATAGCAGTTTAGCTATTCATATTTTATTGTAGTAAAAGAAGGTAATCTGCTGAGAATGAGATGAATTATGTTCCTAATTCAACAGTATTGGGATGAAGACTAAGGGAAGCAAGGGAAGGAATTAAGAAGGAAGAAAAAAAAAAACAGATTGTATGAGTGGTAACTAAATTTGAGGCAGCAATAATCTCAGGGTTGAATGATTTTTTTTTTCCAGTTGTGACTTGCTACGTAAATATTTAGAAGTATTTATTGAGTGTAAACTACAACCATCACTTGGATCCCAATAGGCTGGCAATTTTATTACTTCGATTTACAGGTTAAGTAGCTTCTCCAAGGTTGCACTACTGGCTAAAAGGCAGAGCACAGGTCTGGTCAACTCCAAAGCATATGTTGTTAAATACACAGTGGTTTTGTTTTCCCCCCAACGAATTTAAGCTTTAAGTAGTACTGAGATAGTTTCCCTATATTTGTGGAAACTCCTTCCCACTGAGCTGACAGCTGACAACCACTGAGTTGGTACCCAACAGATGAGCAGGAATCAGACAGTTTCAGTTCTGGGGCTGTGTATGCAAGGGCCAAAGAGGCATGAGAAGCAAACCTTTTGGATCAAATCATAGGAGGCATAGTGACAGTGAGATGAAACTGGCAGGATGTATGAACAGAAAACAAGAGGGATTCTATCTACTGAGAACTTACTTTATCTAATCATCAACAGGAGTGTAGGTTCTCAAAGGAGAAAATGGCATCAGAATTGAGTTTTTGAAATATGACCCTGTCAGTAATTAGCAGGATGGATTTCAGAATAAGGAACCTAATAATTATAATTTGTCACTCTTAGTCTGGCACTGATCTACAAGCGATGTTCGTAGATTCAGAAATTCAATCACAGAAATGTTAGGAAGGAAGTATAATTTTGATGAACAACCTTGGGCTTTGGTTCTTGCCTTCTACCTTGTGTGAGACATGATCTCTTTCTCTGTGGACACTGCATATGCCCGGCTAGCTAGCCCATCTTCCAGGAAGCCTCATCTCTCCTCACATCTTGCCATAGAATGCTAAGAATAACATACGTATGGTATTGTGCCTGTGCCCATTTTACATGATTTCTGGGGATTCAAACTCACCTCCCCATGCTTGCACAGCAAGTGTTTTACAGACTGAACGATCTCCCCAGACTTAGTCTGTTGTTTGAAGATGCCAATTTTGTAGAGATTTGCTACAATAATCTACTAAATAAATAAATTCAAGTCATTTTCCAGTTAGAGTACATTCACATATAATTATAATTGCATACGAAGATGCCAAGAAATATAGCTATTGTTAATCAAAGGTTCAGACAATGAGGGAATCAGTTAATGCAGTCTAAAGAACCAGGAACCAAATGGAATAAGTGTTGAAAGGAAGGAACAGTAGAAGCATACAGGTAGTTGAACTTAGTGGTTCTTTGTTATAGAAGAAGCAGAAACTGAGGAGGACCTAAAGGTGGCATTCAGACTAGTGCTGGAAAGACGACTGCTTTTAAAGTAGTCAGAGTATGTACAATGTTACTTCTATGTATGTTCTCAGGGCTGACCATTTGGTATTGGATAGCCAATTCATATGCTTTTCCTGGGGAAGACCATTCCCCCTACTCTCAGCATTCCTTAGTTGCCTGTAGTTTTGTATGTAGAGTTGAGGCCTCATGGTATTTCTCCAATCCATTTTGGCATGTTTACTGTTACTGTCCCCTTTAGTTCATATTTAGTCAGCCCAGTCATGTTGGTGAGACTTTATGGTATTGAGTCTTACATTCCTAGGGAGACAGAAACATTGTATAGACTGAGCAGGTTATATATAGGAAGATATATATATATATATATATATGTTATAATATCAAAAATAAAAGAAATATTTTTAAAGAGTCAAAGGGAACAGTGTTAAAAGCATTCCAGCATTCCAGGCACTACATATTTACCAATGGGAGATGAAATGCCAAATCTCATTGATGTGTATGTCTTTCAGGTATTGTACAAAGAATGAAGATAGAGGTCTCTGTAAACTGAGCATTTCTAAAACTTATGTATAAAACAACTAGTTGTATTTACATGTTTAAGAGTGTGTGTGTGTGTGTGTGTGTGTGTGTGTTGAATCTAAGAGCAAGGCATGAGGGGGCATCGCTAGGGGCTTGTAGGGAAGAAAGGGAAGTAGGGACATTAATTATATTTTAATTTTTAAATAGTGACAGAGAAATGAACGATGACTCAGTGGATAACAGCTTTTTCTGTGTAAGGATAAGGATCTGAGTTCGAATCCTATGCACTCAGCATAAAAGTGAGTCATACATTGGGCACCTGTAATCTAAATGGTGGGAAGCAGAGACGAATACACCAGATACCTTCATGTGCATACAGATTCATATAACACACACACACACACACACACACACACACACACACACAGCGGCATATACACATCCCTCATAAAAAGAAATTATAAGATATGGCAAGTGAATAGTAGTCTCAGAAACCAAGTTTCCAAGCACCACAGTAGGTGATTTACAACATGGTGTTATCTTTTTAAAATCCTGTGTTTATGCTTCTGTGAATATTGTGAGAATGAGATGATAGTGTAACAATGTTGTACAGTGCAGCATCACACTAGGAAAACTGAGTTTTACCAAGCATGTAAGGCACATTCAAGCAAATGCTCAGTCACCTGGCATTGGGACTTGCCTTGGCCTGTTCTGTCCATTTGTGATCCTATGTGGCTTATTATAGAAAAAAAAGAGAGGATCATTTCACCCGAGATATCCTCGGTATTTGTTTATTGCCATATTAAGAAACTGTGGATAGAAAGCCGAAGTTATCATGGTGTTGAAAGAAGAGTGGAGAACTAGCTCTATCAACACTTCCCAGTGTCACCTGGTTACATTAAAATGTTCTGAATAAACAGCTCCGGGGGAGAAAGGCATTTTCCTTTCCTGAGTTCATCTGTCCCTGTGCTGTTGTCTGGGCGTCTTTTCAATTTCCCTCTGTTGACTTGGCTGTTGAGTTGGTTATGGACTGGAGGCTTCTTCTGCCTGTCTGTGGGGAGGAGTGCTTTTTCTAGCTAGTGTCTGATGAGTTTTTTTCTAAGATGATGAGACTTGTGTGGGTTTCCACAGAACACAGGAGACTGCATAGCTCGCGAAGAACTGAAATGTGCCCTAGAACACTTAGAAAGGAGCAAATACATTGGTAGCTGCTACATCCGTTTCCTGCCTCCATAGCTCTGGTGGTGAGAACAGTCTTCCCTCAAGCTCTCCCAGTCTGGCGAAGGATGTGAGCACACTCAACAGTGCTTTCTGATGGACGTTGGTCCTTTAAGTAGAACACAGCCAGGGTGTCAGAGGGAAGAGGGAAGTGGTGCAACGTTGCCTGATAATTTTGAATGTGATGAGCAGTGACTTGCAAGGGAAAAGATAACAGGAATAAAGATGTTTCAGTGAAAGATGTAGGAGAGGCTCAGTTATGAAATATTTGCTGTAAGAAAGAAATGTTATCATAAAAATGGTTACTTTATAAAAGGTTACATTCAGTGATGACAGACAAAAAAAAAAAAAAAAAAACGGGCTAAGAGTGATCTTATAAATTCAGAGCTTCTTCTGATATAAGAGGAAGAAATCGGGCCTCCAGTATCATCCAGGACTACAACTCTGCCTGGCCCACCATAGGTAGTGTGATGGCCTCGTTTTTTGTTTGTTTTTCTCATGATTATAATATAGAATCTCATCTTCGACCCCAAGCTCTATCCCACTTATGTGGCAAAAGGACCAAGGAGTTCATCCTTTTATAGGAAAATATTCTTTTCCAGGAGCTTCTGCACATGTCCAAAAGTGGGTCATATTGGAGTTCTTTTCTCTGTTTCCTTCCTCTGAGGTAGAGAGCGGGCTCAGAAGAGAAAAGAATGATGATAATTTGGACGAACCATTGTGGGTTCATCTTATCAAACAAGCAAAGACAAACAATAAATGTGGACACTAACACAAAGCTAAGTAACAAAATGATCGATAGTTATACAAGTAGCAAACAGCACTAACCAATAAAGATAAAGAAAATCATTTGTAGAGACCAACAAAGTCAACTTTATAAGACAAAGTGAAATAGTAGTCACTGAAGGCAGGAAAAGCAAGTTGGGATCTTCCAGAAGGACATTCTGTAATGGGCACCAAAAAGACAGAGGGTAGGGACCCCTCCTGGTTCTTCTTGGTTCAGTTCAAGATGCATTGCAAAAATGATTGTCTTAGATAAGGCTGCATTCCCAACACACAATGTGATTAATGATTGAAAAGATAGAAATGTGTTTTACCCAATTTTATTAATATACATGCATATTTATATGGAATTACCATAATGCATCCCATAAAGGTGTACAAATGAAAAATAATCATTAAAAAGATGAAGACAATCAGAGGCACTGACTAATACTAAAACACTTTAGGTTTCCCCCGCTTCATTATATATCTCATAAATGTGTTATGCGATTACATGAGCAGAGAACATATAGCATTAGACTATTTTGTATTTAATATAGGCAGTATTGGCACCCCAGGACAATGAAAAAGTAGAAGCCCACCTGAGTGTCCCTGACATTATTATCGTGCTCCCTGGCCTGCAGAAAAGGGTCCATAACAATGACTTATGTCATGGAGCTGAGGTAGTGTCTGACAACACTTCATGACTCTTGGCAAAGAATAGGAACATGGAAGAAATTAAGTTTTCCTAATCTGTTATTTGTTGGCATGTCTGAACACAGGCATCATTCTTCCTTAAAGTCTGTTTGCGTCTCATGTCCCCTCTACTATCTTGCTGTTGTAACTGGGCTGTCCTGGAACTCACTCTGTAAACCAGGCTGGCCTTGAACTCACAGAGATCCACCTACTTCTGTCTCCAGAGACCTGAGATTAAAGACATGTGCCACCACCACCTGATCTCTTCCACTATCTTAAGAGAGTTGCTTCTCCTGTGTACACAGGCCACAACTGGTATGTGCCTTTGGCAAAGTAATCACGATCTCAGAAGATACCAGATTTCTAAGTCCTGCTATAAGGTTATATCCAGAGTAGTTTAACCCATCTCTTAAGGCAGTGTTGCCAAGAGAAATAGAATGTTAGTCCTATGGGTAATTTTAGTTTTCTGTTTTTAAAAGTTACAACAAAGAAGGACTGGGGAATTGGCTCATTTGGCAAAGTACTTTTCATGCACAAATGAGGGCCTGAGTTCAGATTTCTAGCATCCAGATAAAAATGGAAAAAAGCCAGGTGTAGTGGTGCTTCTCTGACCCCAAAACAGGGGAGGCAGGTACTTAAGGATGCCTGGGTTCCACTGGTCAACACTCTGTCAAATTAGTGAGTTCCAGATTCAGTGACAGACACTGTCTCAAAATGTAGGCCAAAGAGTGATTGAAGAAGATAACTGACATCTACACATTTGGAATCATGCATGAGTTCCTGCAACTCACACACACACATATGCATACACACAACACCCCTTCACACACACCAGTGGCAAAAGAGGGCAGGCATGATGGTTCATACCTGTAATGCTCGTGTTAATAAACATCCATTGTTGTTTGTGATAAAACTATTTATTAACACATTATATTACAAATCTCAGGGGTCCAATACCTGGGCAGCTTAGGCAGAGAGCTCACTCCAAGGCTTCCTCACCCCATGCTCTCCTCCTGGTTCCCCTAGTTTTCCTCATACTCCTGTTCTGCCTCCTCTTCCCTGCTCCCTCCTTGCTCCACCCCTCACTCCCCTAGGTGTTTTTCTTCCTGTTTTCACATAGACCCTCAATAAACAAGTGAACAGGAACCTCCTGCAGGGGGTGGAAGCTGGGGATGGCACAGAGATGTAAACAAGTAAAAAGCAGATCTTAACTAAAATATTATCTACAACTAAAACATCCCACAACATCCTTGTGCTTAGAAGGCTGAGCTAAGAGAGCTACTATTTCAAGGCCACCCTGAGCATAGTACATAGCAGAAATGGATCTCAAAAAATAAAAATAAGATTTAAAAAGGACAGAAATGGGTAAAATTCTAAAATTACCTTTAATAATATGGTTTTTTAGTTCACTGTACTCAAGATGTTATCATTTCTACATCATTATTGCTGCATTTCACAATTATTAGTAAGGTTTCTTACATTTTCTTGATACTGAGTGTTTATATTTTTTGTGCACTTTACACACTCAGTTTGGATCGACACATCTCAAGTGGTCAGTAGTTACCTGTGATGAATGCTCACGATCTTAGATGGCTTACAGACATGTTGATTATACTTAATGCATGTACAATAGAGAGAGTTTATGACTTGAGGTCCTAATGGAAGCTGTCTTACTTGAGGAGAAACAGTTGTTTTCCTAGACAGTTCACCAGCAGAGAAGAGTCATTTTTCTTAATGATTTCATCATTGCACAGACTCGAGAACTCAGCCACCTGGGTGTAGAAAACCTTGATTCATTCCAAGTCCTAGAGTTGGGGTTAGAGAGATGGCTAGTGGTTAAAGGCACTGGCTCCTCTTGCAGAGGAAGTGAGTACACTTGCCAGAACTCAAATAGCAGCTTAGCATCCTCTGCATCTCCAGTTCCAGGGGATCCAGTACCCTCTTCTGACTTCCATGGGCACTAGACATACCCATGGTGCAAAGACATACACACAGGGAAAACACTCATACATATAAAATAAAAATAAGTCAGTCTTAAGAAAACAAAATGCTCCAGTTGATTTACAGTCCTAGCTTCTGCTGGTGGAATTCTGGGAGACTTGTGTGGAAAGGGGAAAGTTCTGTTCCATCTGTGTTGACTCATGCTGGGAGGGTTGTGCATTGGAGGCCTCTCTATATAGACAGAAATTGGACTTCTTTCTGTTGTATGATAAGCCCTGCCCCTCTCTGGTCTGTTTTTTTTTTTTTTTCCAGAAACAAAAGCTGAGATTAATTTTTAACATTTCTAAATTGTTGAAATAAAAAAGAACATGAATTTATGATAGATAAAAATGTACTAAATTTAAACCACTATCCATAAAATCTTATTGTATTCATTTTAAGCATGGTCTATAGATGCTTTGGTACCACAGTAGAGAAGTGGAGTTGTGGTAACCCACACAGTATGTCCCTCTAATGCTTTATCTGACCCACTTCTGAATTGTTTGTCAAGCTTATGTTCTGTAATGCCACTTGAACTTAAGAGAACTACAGTATGCACAGCTCACAACTGTAATTGTGAGTAATTGTCTTTGCTGAGTCTTAGATATGGGTATTAATAACAATAACAAAAAGACTCTGATACTGCCAATCTTTAGAGGAGACTAATGTAAACAGAGCTTGTATGGGATGCATGCACTAGGGCCCGATGAAGGGAAGAAAGTAACCAGCTTCCATCCTCAACCTGAACCTGTCAGCACAGGGGCCAGGAGTCAGCATGCCAAGGCACATGCTTCTGAGTCAGAACTCAATCCTGATGTGTTTACCTCTGGACCTTGGTCTTCCTATACTTCCAAGCTTAGCTGACTCCCCTGCCAGCTGACACATTCTTGCTTTGCACTCACCAGTTAATCCAAGCTTATCAGCCTGGGGGCCATTCTGTACAGCTCCAACAGGATTTCTTTTTCTGAGTCATTGCTGCTTTTACCTTTTCTTGAGACTCATCTGATTTTCCTATTTTTATTCTTTGTTTTCCAACTTGCCCCCAAATATACCTTGGTTGCTCCAGTGCTTCTGCTTTAGAAAACCTAATCTTCGCTTTCCTTGGTTATCTTCGAGTCCCCAGCCTGGCATGCACTAAGCCACCTGTGTGTTCGATGGATGGGTTCACAAGAAATTGATTAAAAGTGGGTGAATATGAAAGAAAAGCTAGGAACAACATGGAGGAGTTTTGTGTGAAAGTCTCCCCCTCCTTCCTCTGTCTAGGGAAAATTTTCACAACACTAACTGGTCATAATTGTTTGTAGCTATAAATATTGTTATCTTGTTTATTAAATTATATAGCTAATAAAAATATAAGTAAGTATTACGTGGTAAATTTTTATTTTTATATACATTTTATAGTACACATTTATAAAGAATTCTAGATAATAAAATTCTATAACTGATTTTCACTTACAGTAGAAGTACCACATATACCTATTGATTTAATGGGTCCTATCTTGTAACTCTGACTGTCCTTGAACTCACTCTGTAGACCAGGCTAGCATCGGACTCACAGAAATCTGCCTTCATCTACTTCTGCCTCTGCCTCTGCCTCTGGAGTGCTGAGATTAAAGATGTGTGCCACCACTGCCCAGTGGGTCTTATCTTTTTCGGTAGAAAACTGAAATTTTCTTCATATTTTTTTTCTTTTTAAACAATTGTGATAGGAAATTGCTTCATGTAAACTCAATTTTCAAAATCTATATGCTTATAGAAAACATGATTCATCTGAAAAAAAGAAAGTTTTCCTATTTGTTCATTCTGGAATAGTCACAGATATCAAAAACCTTTTACCTTAGCTTCATATTAGAATTATCTATGAATATAAGCAGTTGATGCCTAAGCCCCTCTCCAGGCCATAGACTCTGAACATGGAGCCAAGGCATTATCTGTTTGGGTCTACTGGAGAGTATCAATGTGTAGCAAAGACTGGGAGACACTTGTCTATCTTACCCACTATGTTCAGCATCTGCGGTAAATGAACCTGGCAATTACAGGACTGGTAGTATTCTCCTAAACAAACTAGAACCCAAGTTTGTTACCCATGGGCCAGTGTTCCAGGCCAAAACGGACCTGGTATTTTAGGTAATATGGTCTTGGTGCAAACAAAACTTTTCCAAACAAGTATTGCTAAGTTAATTTAAATTTAATTAATTAATTATTTATAATGATAGATTATTTAATTTAACTTAAATTTAAATTAATTTGAATATATGAGCATGATAAAGTACCACTGATAGAAGATTTATAATATACATTTAATTAATTTTAATTGAATTCATTCACCATATTTATGTATTAGACATGGTGATTTTCCATATTAGGTGAAGTAAATATTATTATTTCTAGTTTTCAGTAATAGTGCACTATTTGATGTATCTTAATGTGTTATTATATATAATTGCATATTTCTCAGTTATTAAAAATTACCACAGTGTTCATTTCTTGCAATTATGACCTCCTGTTTACTCTTTCTTCTTTTAATAGTCAGATCCCAATTTTCCTTTTGGATAGTAGGAGACAATAATATGCAAAGAGGTAGATAATCTTACATTAAGTCACATAGCTGGTGAGACTCACTCAGAGAATGATCCCCAAATCAAATCATTTTCTACCCTAAAATTATACCCTTATATTTATTAAAAACCTTTTGCCTTTTTATGATTTTTTCTTGAGTAGATTGACATCTCAATTGATTTTGTTTAATAATTTAATTAGCACAATTTGTTTATATAGAAAATTGGAGCTAAATTGTAACTATCTCAGGTTGAAAAGTCATCCAGGACATGTCATTTTTCTCTGTCACTGGTAGTGAAATGTCATCAAGGACATCTCAGTAAGAGGCTTCCAGACACAGTCAGTGAGTGGCAGGTGGGGGTTGGGAGAGGGCATTTTGCTTTGTTAAGCTATTTCAAAGCTGAGTGGTAAAGTTCCCTTGGAAAGGAGTGATGATCAGAATGAACTTATATTTCACAAAGGACCATTTTATAATGATTTGGATGGGACCCAAAGCAAGAAAATAGAAGAAGCGTATTGAGATGAGTGGCCAAACAGAATTAGCACTAGACTCAACTTGTCAAGATAAATGTTTGCCATAACTTGCAAGTCAGTGGCAGTCCCAACTCCATTAAAATGTTGATTTAAGCATTAATACTTTCTTTAAAAGGAAAACTACTGTTGAGCCTTTAAAAGATATGCTCAGACATTCTTCTCTGTTATGTCTTGAAATCCGTGATCTGTAGAATGACAGTGACTAGAAGATAACCTTCCACAGTAGAGAAAATTTCTCTGTGTAAGTGAAAAAACTGAAGCTTGCTCGGTGGGAGAGCATTTATATGAATGAAATCCTAGATTCAATCTCAAGGGCTGGAGTGTGGAAGGGAGGGAAAAAGGGAGAGGTAGAGAGCAGAACGGCCAGAAGGAGAGAGAAAGAGAGGGGGGGCAGGTGAAGAGAAGGGAGAGGGGAGGACTGGAAGAGGGGGAGAAGGAGAGGCAGAGGGAGAGGCAGAGGGAGAGGAAGAGGAAGAGGGAGAGGGAGAAGCATAGGGAGAGGGAGGAGAGGGAGGGGGAGGAGAAGAAGAGGGAGAGGCAGAGGGAGAGGAAGAGGGTTTCCTACCACAGAAACGAGAATGCAACACAAATGAAGTTAGTGGCTAAAGCAGTTAGGTATCAACGTTGAGCCAAGATTAAATATAGAAAAATAAGTAGTATAATGTTTTACAATTTGGAAAACTATAATCATGTAGAAAGCTAAGAAAATTAATAAAGTACAAAGCACTGATCATAAAAATAAAGGAATAGAATTGAATTCTTTAATCAGAGAATTAAATCGAAGGGTTTTTTACCCATTAATAATTTTTTTCAAATAAATTGTGGATTATTTAATATACTTATCAATGTCAGCAAAGAAAATTTATTTTTATGCTTATATTAGGTCTAAAACTATAAATGACCAAACTAAATTATTAATTTTAGTGTCTTCCTTCAAATCTTACATTATGACTTGATATTTTAATAACTACTAACTATTTTTCCTGTCTTGAAAACAGGACTCATTTTCTATTCCCTTTGCTACAAAAGCTTCAAACATAGTAAATGAATGACAAATAGTTGTCATGGTTGTTAACTTGGGAATTTTGTTTTTTTGAAATGTCAGTTTCCTATGTTGTGAGTCTAATCTAGAGCACAAAAGCTTAAATGATCCCTGCTCATCCTCCCAAGCATGTTGGACTGTAGGCACATTCCACTGCTTCTAGATTAATAATATTTTTTTGAAAAAATATTTTTAATTACAATATAATTACGTCATTTCTCCTTTTCCTTTTTGTCCCCTTACCCCCCTCTCATGCCTCCTGCACTCCTACTCTCTCTCATGGCCTCTTTTTTGTTAATTGATATTTACACATACACACATGCACACACACAGACACACACAGACATGAACACAAATACCTCTGCTCACTGTTTAGTGTTACTGCTGTGTATATGATTTCTGGGCTGACCACTTGGATAACCAATTAGTAGGCTCATTCATGGAGAAGATCATTTCCTACTCAGCATCCCTTAGTTACTTGTAGTACTTTGTCTACGGGTATGACTCCATGAGATCCCTTTCATGTTAGCATGTCTGTTGGTGCTGTACTTCTTCAGGTCCTGTTTAGGCAGCCATATTGTTGAGGTATCCTGGATGAAGCTTCCCTGTCATTTCTAGAAGACACAGTCTTGCAGCAGATTTCTTTGTTTTCTGGCTCTCACAATATTTCTGCCCCCTCTTTCACAATGTTTCATGAGCCCAAGGTTCAGGAATTATGTTGTCGATGTATGAATTTGGGCTGGGCACACCATAAAACATGTCAGTTGTTTTATACATTTTGACCAGTTGTGGTTTTTCCATAATGATCTCTTTCTGTTGCAAAGAGAAGTTTCTTTAAATTTCTTTATTTTATGTGTATGGGTATTTTGTCTGCAGATATATCTTTGGAGGCCAAAGGAAGCTATAAAATATTCTGGAACTCTCATGACAGACACTTGTAAACTGCCATGTGGCTACTGGGATTCAAACCCAGGTCCTCTAGAAGTGTCTTAGCCACTGAGCCATCTCTCTAGCCCCTAAAAGAGACGTTTCTTTTGATGAGGGGTGAGAGCAACATTATCAGGATAAATATGTAGAATGTTTAGTTAAGTGGCAGTAGTAGGTTCTTCTCTAAGATCCATGACATCACTAGCCCCATGATTTCCCTCCTGTTTAGTGAGTCTTAATTTTGGGTCATTAGTTTATCATGTTAGTTTGGCATTATGGATTTTGAAAGCTATTTCCATCCAAGATGCTTCTGATGTTTTATATGCCTTAAAACTGGTCGCTATTGTATAATGTATAATGCATAGCTGCAGGGTTCCAATGACTCTAGCAAGGGACCTTATTACATTGTCTCCAAATAAGCATGTAATTAATGTCTGTATTTCATGGCTACTTCATCAAATTCCAAACTCAGAGGTTGTATATATGTGTAGAAATGCACATAAAGACTTGTGGAGTCTTTACTGTGATGTGTTCATTGCAGAAGACAAGCAAGCCAAAGGAATGTTTGCTACACTCTTCTGCAACTATTATTATCGTGCCTGAGTATGTAGCTTGAAATTAAATGAATAATGTACTGAGATGGAAAGACAAGTGGTTTTATTTCATGGGCTGAAGTCCTGGACTGAATAAAAAAGAGTGAACTGAATGTGAGCATTCATCATTCTGCTGCTTGACTCGGGGCACAATGTGACCAGCTGTTTAAATCTACTGCCACCACGGCTTCCCTGCCAAGATGG
The DNA here is from genome assembly GCA_026225945.1 of Cricetomys ansorgei. Lineage (NCBI taxonomy): Eukaryota > Metazoa > Chordata > Mammalia > Rodentia > Nesomyidae > Cricetomys > Cricetomys ansorgei. The sequence goes on from JAMJFZ010001815.1 coordinate 20,878,696, forward strand.
ACTGTATCCTTGATATGTGAGCCAAAGTAAACCATGCCTCCTTTTAAAAAAAGACTCAGTGAATGTAGCCTCCTTTTTTCCCTCAGGGAGAGCTTTTAAATGGATGAGGGGTCTTCTGGTGGCCATAATTCTTGGGTAAAGGTCATCCATATGCAATATATATGGAATGCCTTACTGGATTTCTTTTGTAGTTAAAAGGCCAATTTACAGACTTCTGAACTCAAGTTTAATTTCATTTTGTAAATAAGTACAATTCTAATATGTAATGAATTTTACAGGATTTCAACAAATGTAGTGGTTACTTCTGCTCCAAACTTTACTGAGAAGGGTTTTTTTTTTTTTTTGCCATTTAAAAAAAATTATGCCATTGATGGCAACACAGCTTGTGGTATTTGAGTTGCCAATAAAACATGCCCACATTATTAAACATTTGCAGCAGCTGCAGTGAGAGGATTCTGTGTCTATGTGCTACCACTCAACAATTCAATTATATCTTCTCAATAGGAATACCCTGTCCAAACATTTACTGTCTCAAACACATTATGACCGTGAATTACTTCCTAATATTTTTCTTTTATGTTACACATAGAGGGGGAAATTATAAATTATGTAATTGAGGCAAAAGAACATGAATTGCTTTGTTTCATTTACTGATTAATCTTTTTTCTATATAATATGGTCATTATAAAACAAGAATATTTTAAGGAAGATTTTTGTGAGAATAAAGTAAAGAATGTTTCTAAAATATATCATGCCTGCAAAGAAGAGGAGGGTGGTGTGTATACACACACATTCCAGACAAAGAAGGAAAGGGAAGGAAAAAGAAATGGGAGCATCAGTTTGATTTCAGCCCAAGTGTGTGTCAGGCCCTGTGCCCAGCATTACAAATTCATGTTCTCATTTGTGTGCATGGCACTAGGGAATGCTTTGAATATTGTGACCCCGTAGTGCCACATTCAGAGCTGGTGCTTGACATTTGGAGAATGGAGAAAAGGAGGAGACGAGTAGATGAATATTCTTGACATTGCTGGGATCTGAGAATTATTTAAAAGTTCTATTAAATAATCAGCAGTCTCACAGCCTGATCTAGGGTAGTTAATGAAATTTTCACAAAGATGTATTATGATGAAATTTGAAAAAAAATCATAGTAGATACACATAGGGATTTAGGAATTTATATGCATATGAATATCAGTGCACATTGGTGCACGCGTGCTTCCTATTTATAGCTTTTGGGACACATTTGCAAGTGATAAATGAACATTGAAATGCTACGCATATGTTTATATCCACTTTTAGATATGGAGTTGTTTCAAAACTTGGTATCTTCACTGAGCCAAATCTCAGGCATTTAAAAAGGACAAAAATATTAAAATTTCTAAGATAAGCTAAGGACAAGAAGTAAAAGCAAAAACTGGCAAAATAATAATACATTTGACAAAAATTACCTTTAAGATAATAAAGTTATAATAAAATCCACCACAACTCATAACCAATCCACTGTTAATTGATTTAAGTTTTAAAAACTTGACAAAAGAGGACTTTTAATAGATCAATATTGCCTTGGAATTTTTAAGCACTGAAGACAATTTTCCCGTTTATCATTTCAGACATGTTGGTCTAATCCCATTGTAAGTGTGAGTAAGTGATAGATTGCCTACCTTTGAAAATGGCCAGGTACAGCTAGAGATATGTATTTCATGAGGAGTGTGTGACTGGGCATTTTGTCTTTTGCTGGGTGGAGTATGAATGTGAGAAGGAACTAAAGAAGTAGGAGAGGCTAAGTTCAAAATAGAGGATACACATGTTGAGATAATGACATTTGCAGTCACTGCAAATAAAACTGAAGATAAAGCCTCTTGATAATGATAACAAAGTTTGTTAGCAAGTTTCAGAAACACAAAAAGACAGGTTTAATCAAGAAAAGAGAATAAAGTGGTAGAGACGTGCTTTAGCTGGAAAAAGTGCCTGCTGCCAAGCCAGAGGACATGAGTTCAATCCCTAGGACCCACATGATGGAAGGAGAGCATCAATTCAACAAGTTGTCCTCTGACCTCTACACATGCAACCTTGCACTCCCCCCCCCACATGTGTACAAATGCACACATGCACGCACACACACATACTGATTATGAATACTCTGTTAAAAAAACAAAAGAGACTATGTTCATTTATCTAATCGGAAACTCTGTGGGTATCACTTCTTTCAGGCATAACTAGATTTTTAGAAGCTGAAAATTTGTTATTCTATACCCCACCCACTTCACTCTGCTTTCTCTGTATTTATTATATATTATAAAACAGTCTCAATATGGGCTTGTCAAAGTCTCAATTCTATGTCTAAATTCTCCTTATCTCATTAAAGTGAAACTAAGCAAAGCACAGAAGTGTTTTCTTGTTTTATGTGTTTTGTTTCTTGAATGGATCTGGGTCATTGCCCATGGGAATAAAAAACACTATGTTTTGAAGGAATGGATGATGATAATTGGCCTGAATGAGACCTTTAAATGGGAGGGAAGAGATAAGACTTTGGCAAAAGCTGTACCACAGCCTGAACCAAATGCACTCAGAAGGGGAGATTGGATTCTGTAGACATTGATTGCTGGTGACATCACCAGTTAGGCAGCCCCAGATATTGAAAATCTTTTACATATATCACAACCATATAAATCTAACCCCACTCTTTAAGGCTGCATAATTTGGAGAGTTTTAGGAACAAAAGAGACCTTGTAAATGATCTAGTTGAATAGCATCACTTTCCATGCTTCTTGAGAGTTTGCTCATTTTTTAGTTGAGACTTGCTGATAGCAGGAGCCATTTATGCTATGCCAGTGTAAACCACTCGAGAATAGTAGAGTAAAATATGAATCCAAATTTTATTAAAATCATTCACAATTTATCTGAAAGGTATTTTGGAAATTGCACCTTGATTTTGATGGCAGGAATCATTACCAAATGTTTATATAAAATTGCAAAAAACAAATCTTACCTCTTTTCCCTTCCCAGCCATGTTATAATTTATAAAATTTCTGTTTTTCAGTACCTGGATGGTCTAAAATATGTATTGAAAAATAATTTTTCTTTCTCTTTTTCAATTTCATATTTTTGTACCTAAGACCAAGATCTGTCCTAATTACTGCTGATAAGTGTAACCTCTGTGAACAGAAAGAACCATTCCTTAAGTAAATGAGCGTATAAACAATTGTATTTACCTACTGCAAGCAATTTCCTTTTAAATATAATTTATAAAATTGTTTTAACTATTAAATATATTTCGAAGTAACTACTGGTGTCTCCAAATAGATCTTTGAAGCTTTATCATTGTCAGTTTGACCCACATTTGAAGTTTATTTGCATGCAATCCCAGAAGTCAGATAGACTCTCAGACCCAGAGAGACTTTTTTTGTGTGTATGTAACTGCTCATTTCAGTTTATGAAAGCTGGTGACACTGTCACCAAAATGAGAAACTTGATCTCTGGAATGCCCTGAAGCACCCTGAATCTGAGGCTGAGAACTTGGTAGCGTCTCTGTCACTATGACAAGTAAGACTTGTAGGCTACAAGTAAATAATGGTGATTGCTCCTCAACCCGGTGCATACACTGCATAGCACACTGCCCTGTGCTGGTGGCCAGAATTCATTTACCTCAAATCTAGAAATACTGATGAAGGCAGTTTTACTGACCCATGGACGCTTATTTAAGGATTCAAACTAACTAGATGTCTTTGTCATATTTAAGACCATATTATTAAATTTTGTAAGAAATACTGATTTTTAAGATTCCAAAGGTCAAAAATTGAAATACAAATAGATGCTGTAATATGATTAAAGGGCAAGAAGAGAGAATGGTGAATCTGTTCAGTGAGGATAACGAGATTATTCCCAAGCAGATGAGGTCTTAACTTAAGCAAGAACATGCACTACAGAAAGCAGATGTTACTTTGCAATCTCTATGAACTTACATCCTCTGTGGTTTGCTGAAGATATTAATACTGGTTTCCTTTAAGGTATCAGAAGTTATTGTGATAGTCTCAGAGAAGTTTCATGGAAGTAAATAGATATTTATTGATCTGAAGTTTATCTATAATATAGCTATGCTTTTATTTATGGTAGTCAGAACTGAATATAAGTGAAAACCCATAATCATTACAAACTATACCATTTTAAAAATATATATAAAATGTTTTAAAGTCAAGGTCTCACACTATGGCCTAGAGTAGTCTGGAACTTAGTAGGTAGCCCATGTCAGCCTCGGACTCTCCTCAGTCCTCCAGTATAAAACCTCTAAAATGTTCTTACGCTGGGCCTAAGCCCCTATGTCTGTCTTATCAAAATCTTACATTAAAATGATATTTGTTATAATTAGTAGACACTTTTAGCATACTATCACAGCACAGCCAATTGATGTCTTTATAGTGATATTATTTAGTTCAATGTTGGTTGTAACTCTGTGGATAAGATAGCTTTCAAACCAGGAAGCTGCATTCAATTTCTCTAGCACAGTGACTTACTGCATTAGCTGCAATAGACATTTGTGATATGAATGAATAACAACAAAATAAGGATCACATTTTATTTCATGCTATAGGTTGGATGTGGAATGCTGTCAAGGACCATGTGTTACAGGTTTGGTCTCCAGGACAGCAGTGGTAGGAGATAGTTGATCTTTAAGTAGTGGGGCCTTCTGGTTGGTCCTTAGTTCATCAGAAGTATGCTCTTAAAGAGAAGTGTAGATTGCCTTTCTCATTTCACTGTGCTTCTTTGCCATCAGTTAGTTATTCAGTTGATTCGTATTATGTGCTTCTGTCCTTGCCATTGAATACCTTGTACGAGGCAAAAAGCTGAGGACTTACCCAGTCCTTAACTAGAACACTTAAAACATTGAGTCAGAATAAACCTTGTCTTTCTATAAGTTAATTATCTCAGATGTTTGTTATAGTAACAGAAAATCTGACTTGTAGCTAGATTTAATGCAGAAAAAATTCAAAATATTATATGAAATATTCATCATATTAAGTCAAAATACAATTAAGATTTTAAGATCACTGATTCTTTATTAATATCAGAACTTCTATACTCGTTATTAGTTACCACCAATCAAAAGTTGAGTGCTTGAAAGGTTAGTGTCACCATGTGTAGGCAACAAAGCCAGTCACTCTGAAAAACAAATGAATATAGCCATCATTGAGCCTCATAATCTCAAGATCTCATTTCCAAAATGATAAGGAATGACCAAAACAGAAACGGTCATTTCTCTAAGGACTGCGTCCATGTGAATCCTGTTTTACACAAACTGGGCTTGGCGTGTTCTGAAGAACAGTGTCATTTTAGTAGAGGCTGCAGGAATTGGACACATTTCCAAAGAGACTGTATCAGAGGCTTAGTGCTTTCCCATGCCTATGTAAAGTTGCATTACTTCAGGAATGTTGCCGATTCTTAGCACAGTGGTCAGAAATCAATCTGTCAAGTCAAGAAGGATGGTCTAAACCTCCATTTATTTAAACCCATGGGTGCTGTTCCATGACCTCCAATAACTCCTTTGTAAGAAGCTGGGTATTTAAGAAATTAAAAAAAAAAAAAAAAACAAACTCTCGTTGGAAAAATAATGAAGTCAAAATGGTAGTTTAAAAAAATCATAGATTGAGGCTAGAGAGATAGCTCAGTCAGGAAGTCATTGTATTGCTAGCATGAGAATCTGACTGAGTTTGGATCTCCAGTGTACACAGACAAAACTTGGAATGACAGCACACATATTCGTAAGCAGGGCCTAAAAGGGATAGACAGGCAGACCACTGGAGTTCACCGGCCAGCCACCAGTATAGCCCCTTCAGTGAGCTCCAGTGAGAGACCCTGTCTGAAAACGTTAAGTGGCTATAAACATAAGGAAGATGCCTGATATCACTCACTATGTGACTTCCACATATATGTACATACATGTGCACACTCGTGAGTACACACACACACACACACCTTAAAAAAAGGAATAGTCCAGAGTAGATGAAAGATAGGAAATTCATAAAATGATGAGGACCAGACCAATATAAAATATTCTATGGTAGCCGATGAGTGGTTTAAAAGTGAAGCACTCTAATCATTCTAAACGGAGGAAGAAACATGGAAATTGCAGTAAGTCATGAGAACTCAAATATGTTTCCCAGAGTAGAATGTATGTGCGAGTTCACTGGTATATACCCATGCTGCTTGTCCCGATGTTGTCACATACAACCTCAACTTCGTCTTTGAAATGTCTTGTTAGTTTTTGTTTCAATTTCAAGTGAAAGATTAAACATAGATCCATTGAGATATATAATACAACTTATTAAACAAATACTTACAGGTGAGAGATGGATCAATCCCTCTGTTCTTGGTACATTGATGTTGCTAGACCACAAAATCCCTTTTCATGTTTAATTTTAAAAGTTGTTTATATATTTTGTCACCTATTTTCAATGCCATCTTTCTACACAGGCATCTTTGGTGCATATGCAATGTATGACCTTAAATTTTATTTTTAAATTCTCATGTTTACAAGCATATACTCAGACCCATATAAATAGCATATAGTGTATGGACTATGTCTTAAAATAGACCTTTATTTATCTAAATGGGAAAGTCAGCTAGTGGTCTCCAGAGATGTGGGATTAGTAGGGGTTTTATGATATGTAGAAAGAGCAGGAGAATCAGAAATATACAGACAGGAAGCCAGAGGGACAAAGCAAGGACGAGAGAGTGAGACTAGTCCCAGAGACTTGACATACACACCTGTGGAGTCAGGTGACTCTGGGATTCCCAGGAAAAACTATCAAGGTGCAGACTTCCAGGCAGGAAATGGTGGTGCAGAATTCATCAGGGGTCTCTCAGCTATGGTCTGTAGGCTTTTCCATTGATTGGGCAAGGCCTGCCTTCCTGATCAACGTAACCTTTACTCAAATGTAACTTTTACTCAAAGTGACTGATCTTAACTACATCCACATGGCAAGATATAGATTACTATTTGATTGGTGACTGGGGACTACAGCATGAAGCATACATGGGGATTGAACAGCAACTGACTATGGGCACCATCATCCTTAACTTGGGAACTGTCCCAGAGTCCTATGCTCTGGAAATTTATTTCTAGTGGTGTATGAAATAATTGTCTGTGCACTGTTGGCTGGGGGGGGGGGCTGCCTAGGCCTTGGCGTTTTGCATTGTCTGCAGGATTTCTGGGGGGGGCATGTTTGATCAGTTATGATCTGCATATGCTAACCAGTAAAACACCCAAGGCATGCTGGTTCAATAGAAACACCTGAGCTCTGATATTCATGGTTTCCACTGTCCAGTATAATGCTTGCCATGATGATGGTTCCCTCTGCTGCGGTCTGGCAGGGTTTGCACCTATGAAAAATGCCACTTCCATAGGCGTACTGTTATAGTCCTGCTATTGAATGAGAAAACCAAAAGGTACTGAGCATGCTCCATGAATTAACATAAGAGCCCTGCATGCATTCACTTGTCACATAATTTTCCCAGACAGTGGAACAAAGACAGAGTTGCATCCATCAAAATGATGTTGAAGAAGTAGGTACTCCTTAAAAGATGGTTTTCTAATTTTATTTAATTTCCTTTACTGTTCTAACTACTGGATTTCTGGGGCACTTTGAAATTCTTATTAAAACAAGGCAGAGAAAATTAGTTTACTCTGGTTATTAATACTTTGTACATTTTTGCCGTGTGCTCTTAATGGCCAGATGAATGAATAATTACCGGAGAAAAGCTGCCCTTTTCCCCCCACACGTGTCGTGCTTTCTGAGTTACAGTTTGAGTTTCTAGGAGTAAAGATACATTTCCTAATGAAGTCTTATTTGACCTGCCTTTCCTTTTGCAGCAAAACAATGGTAGCACTTTTATATCGCCCACACATTTTTCTACCAAGAAATAAACAATCCTGAACTTACTTAATGTGATGATAAAATTAGCTATTTGACTCAGTTCTGTCCCTTGCATAGGAAAGAAAAACCCAGTCTCCTAACATTCTTTTAACTTGTCAATAATTTTGCTTGTGTTTGTTCTACTTTTATTTCAGCAACCAAGTTAATCATTTTAATTTGTGCTAATAAAAGTCTATGTAATAGATTTAGGAAGAATCTAAACTAGCAACAATACATAGTAGAAAAAGCCTCCATACTGTCTCCTTGCAAAGTCTTAAAGCCTATCTTTCACAAAGACTAGTGTGGATATTGATGACTTTATACTCAAAGGCCTTAAAATATAATCCCCTTTTCAAAACTCTATGTTGAATTGTTTAAGTATTAAATGTAGAGTTGTACTGAAAAGCTTCTCCACAGTGCCTATACTAGTATTTCCCTTACAGACATTGGGTTTATATTATACATTGGTCTCATACCAATTTTCCACCTTAAATTCTGAGCCCTGGCTACATTGAACACATGATTTCACCTTTTGGAAACTTTAAAGGAAAAGCAGCATTATTCTGAGTGTGTCCCCAGAGTATCATCACTGGAGAGTGTTGCCCATCAAGGTCTCTTATCTTTGATTTTTTTCAACTAAATGTTAATGCAATGAGTTTTTGCAATTTCTTCATTTTCTGGAAGTAGTTTTTCAGAAATCTTTAAATTGTTGGATAAAAATCCAATAATCTTCTTTGTTGTTGTTGTTTGTTTTGTTTTGATTTTCAAGACAGGGTTTCTCTTTTGTAACTCTGGCTATCCTGGAACTCACTCTGTAGAACTCACTCTGGCCTTGAACTCACAGAGATCTGCCTGCCTCTGCCTCCTGAGTGCTGGGATTAGAGACATGTGCCGCCGCCCGGCTTTCTTACAGTCTTTCAATGGACAACTTGAATTGTCTTTTAGGAGAGGAATAAAAGAGAGTTAATTAGAAAGATTAGTTTCCTAAAAATAAACCAACTGAAGGTAAATCTTATTTCTATGACCTTGCTCTTCTAGGTTTTGAAGGACTAACATTTATTTCTTCTCAGAGACAAAGACATAAAGGAGAACAGGATGGAATTGGAGCCTAGAACAAACATCACATCCTCTTGGATTTTGACTTTATCTCTTTCTTTACTGGTGAACTTCAGTTTTCACTCTTTAACTTCTGTGGTAGTGAACAGGTCTCCTTTTTAATTAAAGTCTATATGAGTGTTTTCTATTTTTTTTACTTGATATTGATAGGGTCTTCATTAAATGACATTAATTTCTAATAACATTTATGAACAGATAATGGAATGTTCCATGTGATATTTTTAGTGTTTCACAAATAAGAAATACAAGCGACCGATAAATATTTGAAAAATGTGCAACATCTTTATTCACCAGGGATATGGAAATTAAAGCTGCATTTGATCTTATTCCAGTCAGAGTTTCCTGTCTGTCGACAAGAAAACAAATGAGGCAAATGCTGGTGAGGATGTAGGGACAGCACCCTTATACGGTGCTGGTGAAGTGAGACTGGGATAGCCATTGTGTGTCAATGTGCAGGTTCTTTGGAAACACTGAAAATAGAATCACCAAAAATGGAACCTACTGAATAATCCAGCTATACAAACCTAAAGAACTGTAAATACTATCACAGGGATAGCAGCACTTTCAAAAAAAATTACTGCTCTATTCCCTATAGCTACAAAATGGAACTGGCATAGATGTCAATCAGCAGGTAAGTGAGTAAAGAAAATGTGGCATCTATACACAAAAGCATTTAATTAACACAAATAAAACAAAAACAATTGTGACATGTGATGAAAAATGAATGCAACCAGATATTATTATGTTAAGTGACATAATCCAGACTCAGAATGACACACGTATTATCTCTCATCTGAACTTGAGTTTGTGTGTGTCTACGTTGGGGAGGAGTAGGAAGGACACTAGAAAGAGGACGGTGAGAAAGCAGAAAGAAGTTTTAAGGGAAAAGAAGGGAATGTGTGTGACATTAATGCAGAAGGGGGAGGACCATTTAGAAGATAGAAGGGACCATCAAGAGTGAGGAAGAGTGGAAAGAGAAAGTTGTGTATGGACAAAGAATAATGACATGTATGTATGAGGAGAGCACAGTTAAAACCATCACATTCTTAAAAAGTGAAGAGAGTCATCATTCTAAACAATATTCATAAAACTAGTTGTCTCAGGAAGTAAAATAGACAAAATTACAAAAAAAAAAAAAAATGTGCTCCATGAGAAAAAAGACAGATATCATCTAAGTGGTGCCCTTGGGAGTCTGCTTGCTTCCTTTTATGTCTTATTGAGTATAAAAGCCATGTGCTTAGTGAGTTAAATTAAAAAAAAAAAAACAAGAAAAATAGGAAAAACCAGAACATTTTCCACTAACCTGAATGAGCACCATGACTTTTAATGTGTAATTGTATTTCTTGCTGATATTTTCTATGTATGTGTTTTTCCATCATTTTTCATGTTGTATGTTGTATTTGTGTTCACTTAACTTTGCAAGATCATCATTTACCTATAGTATTAAATATTATCGACAAATCTTTCTTTTAATCCCTGGTAATAATTGATCATGTGGAAATTCACTAGTGTGTAATAGTTTGATTCATTCTAGTCTTTCACAATTATATATTTAAAAATGTTTTATTCCTTTGTGCTAAAACCATTTTGAGTCTCTATAATCATGTATGTATTTACATATATTAGATTATTTCCTTAGGACAGACTTCAAAGGGGAATCTCATACGGACTCATAAACCTAATTCCCTGCATATTATAAAATTCAATATTCAAAGTTTTGTTGTAATTTACAATGTACACCATCACCACTTTTACTGATGTCTTAATTATGAGATCTTTTCAAAATAGAGGAGGTAAATTTTCAAGTAATAATATATATGAGGACTTTAAAATAGAAAGAATTAAAATAGAAAAGAGAAAGAATTCAGATAAGAATTCTTTTGTGATGTGAATTTTAGCTGTGATTCCCTTTCAGGACGACATAATATTAAATGTGGAAACACTAATATTAAAAGAAGCATTAATTAATGGCTAAGTACCAATGATTATCATCAGTGATTTGCATCATTATATTGATGGATAAAAGCACTCAGAATCTAGATGAAGTTAAAATGGCATGATGACAAATAGCTCTATTATTGCTTGTTGTTCCTGTTCTTAGTTCTTTAGCTTCATATTAATGATTTGTGGCTTTTCTGAAAAACCTTTTTATATTACTTTTATTAATAATTTGAGATTTCATACAACATATCTCAGCAACACCCTCTTCCCATTCCTCCCTGCTCCCCCTCCCACCACTGTGCCCTGAAGAAGGAAAGAAGGAGAAGGAGAAGAGGGGAAGCGGAAGGGGGAGGAAGAGGAGGAACAAGAGGAACAAGAAGAGGAGGAGGAGGAAGACGAGGAGGAGGAGGAAGAAGAAGAAATAAAAGAAAATTAAGTCCAGCCCGTGTGTCAAGAGCATGGATTACCGCATCACCATGTCCTTGGAGTCAGCAGGCTGCTCTGATGATGGACATTCACCTTACCCATACCAGCCCAAGAAGAGTCCTTTTCCTTATGTAGTATTCATTCATGGCTATTAATCATCTTTCACATACTATCTTGTCTCTAAATGCTTCAGGTGGACTTCAGGGAGGGTCTGTGAGCTACACTCCAGGGTTCATTGTGAAAAGCACAGAAATGAGACTGACTTGGAGACACTGGGGTAATAACTCAGCACTAAAGTTACAGGTCAAATCAATATTACAGGAGATGCACAACGCTCCTGTGATTGTTTAGTTATATGTATAGTAGCCACATAGTTTGGAGACTTGAACTTTCAGAATAAAAACTATTTCTCACTGTTGTATGCCTTTTCCTGAGGAAATGTGAACAAACTGTACTCAGCCAAGACCAAGACCATGTAATCATGAGAGATAAGAATAATAATGATGATGATGATGATGAGTCTTCCCAAGTTCAGCTTGGTGAATAAATAAGCTTATTCACATTACTTACAAGAACGTGAGTAATTGAGCAACTGCATCCCTGCAAAACCCATCACAGCATCCATGACGCCTCATAAATCTGCATCCCTGAAGTTCCTTTTACAACTTGCAGGCAGCTCTACTGAAGAGTCTCCTCTGGCTAAGCAGTTGTTCACTGATTTTGCAAACTCAGAAAAGGACTTTCTTGAGCTTTCTTCTGAATCTTCCTTGAAGTACAGTTCTGGGGTCTGATATGTGGACAACATCACACCCTGCCTGGGGTATCTTGTCAAATGGATGAGTTGGGGGTCACAGCCCCAACTCAGAAATAGTAAAGCTCTCTAGTGATGAGCCTCTAGAACTCACAGATCTCTGTACTGAATCACTGCTATCTAGCATTTTTTATGTGTCAGTGAGATACATGATTGTTGTTTGCTGTTTGGGGCCTTCACCAGCGTCAACCCATTAGAAGTGGCACCTAAGATCAGAAATGATGAATAATAAAGAACGGCTCAAAGCAATGGGCAGTGCCAGAATTGTAAAGTGTGCCAAGCAAAGGAAACTTCAAATTGGGAAGATATACAGAACAAGAGTACATAGACTTTGAGACTAGGAGTGAGAAGTAAAGTATGTGCAATGTATGGGAAGTAAAGGAGAAACGGAGAACAAAGAAACAAGGACTAGGAAATAACCCACTTTATCCTGAAGATGTTGGCCTTGCCATGGAAGATGTGGCAGGAGGCACACGTGACAAGAAGTGTGTTTATCGGCAGTAGACTGGAAGGTTGACAGGAACAAATTTGAAAGGTCTTGTCAGTGGTGGCCTTTTCTGTGCCGATAAAAGAGAAAAGAAAAAGAAATGGACCTATGTCAAAGATAAGATAGAAATATATACGGAAGAAAGAAGTTTTGGAGCATAATTTTGAATAGTCTACTTCGGATAAACAAGTATGTACTCAAAACATAGTTATACTTTGGGGCAAATGAAGAGAAACTTCATTCTGTAATATTCACCAAAGTATCTGCATCAACCAAACCAAAACATATCTTTTAAGATTCCGTGTCCCTAAGTGAAATGATGCCATCACCAAAGCCTATTACCTTTTAATTACCTTCATTTCCTATAGTCCTCCTCCTAATGACCTGCTTATTGTACCTATTTAAAAATAAATTGATTTAAAGTTGAAAAAAAAAAAGAAGAAAACTCATTTTATTTTTTTATTTCCATGTCTGGTGCCCTGGCACTTACAAAGAGCCTTTTCCAAACCAGGTGGTGAGTGGAGAATGACTGTCAAAGCCACACCACATTTTCTGAGTCACATCCATGTTGACATGGCAAAAACCCTTTACACAGAAGAACATGTGTAAAAACAGTAATCTGAACAGGTTGGACGCTGACCATATTTGATGGATATTTCACATAAACTGTGTCTCTGCCGTTTAATCTGATGATTCTAAGACAAAGGGCATTTTGTGACAGCCACTCTACCCAGATAACAGAGATGTGCTACTGGCTAATGTTTCCCACTACTTCTACCTTTTTTTCTAAAGTTCTCAGATGTGCCCTTGATGAGGTCTGAGTATTTTTGTGAACTGCTGGAAAATTTCACTCACCCACTAATGGTTCCAATGAACACAAAATACTTCTTCCAGAAAGCAGTTGCCAATAAGCAGTATTTTTAGAGGCACATGTCACCATTCCTGTTTGCTTCTGTTGTGACTCTTAATGACTCTGAATGATTAGGAAACAGCCTCTGATAAAAGGCATTTCCCCATGGCTTCATTATATACCATGGGCAGTAAATGTTTACTACACATCAGGATCAAGCTAACGTGTCATTAAACTGTGTTCCAGTTAAATCAGCTCCCAGGCCATAGCTGCCACTCCATAGAATGCCATTTCCCTGTGTCTGAAAAAGCAGATTGTTCCTTTCAGGACTCCTACAGCTAAACACTCCTTAGCAATAAATTCTCTCTCTCTTTTTTTTTCCTTGTTATTGGTATTGTTTTCCAAAGATGCCATTGAGTTCGTTTTCTAATGACTGTCTACTGCTGGACATGCAGTCTTTAGAGGAAACTAAATTTTCATTTGCAATCAATTTGAGATTGCTTCTGGGTTAGGGATGGGTGCATGTGTCCACTTCCCTAGGACCCCAACTTGTACAAGACCTGTGCATACTGCCTCAGTCTCTGTGAGTTCATATGCGTGTTGATCATGTTGATTTAGAGAGCCTTGCTTTCTTTGTGTCCTCTATTCATTTTGGTTCTTACATTCTTCCAGCCTTCCACAGGGTTCCCTAAGCCCTGAGGAGGGATTTGATGAAGACATCCCATTTAGGGAAGAGTGTTCTAAGATCTCCCACTCTGCATAATGTCTCACTGTGGATCTCTGTATTTGTTCCCATCTGCTGCATGAGGAAGTTTCTCTGTTAATGGCTGAGCATAATGTCATTTTATTGCTATATTGTTTTTTGCTGTTTGTTTGTTTGTTTGTTTTTAGAACAATAGTATTTGGTGTTCCCTATATCCCTGGGCTATCTAGACTTACCTGTGTTATCTATGAAGGTCACCCAGACAGTACTGGATATGGGTTCTATCTCATGAAATAGGCCTGCAGTCAAATCAGATATTGATTGGTTACTCCCACAAGCTTTGTGCCACCGTTGCACTAGCATATGTTACTGGCAGGCCACCATCAAAAAGTTTGTGTTTGAACTAGTGTTTACATTTCTCATTTGGTAGTGTGTAAGGTGTCATCTCATACTGAAGATGCTAGAATGCAGGGGTGAAGAATCTATGTAGGCACCAATTCAACTTCTCCATGTTCAATGAATTGTGCAGGTGTCTTCAGCAATGAGGCCTTGCCAACAGCTTGTGGAACACATCGTCTAGTCTTGGCAGCACTCTGGATTGTTTGGGGATTCTCAAGTGATACCTTAGACCAAGAACTTAATCATATGTAGCCTATTTTCAGTACCAAAAGCTTCATTTGGTGATAAGAGAATTTCAATTGAGGCTCTGTCTGCTGTATTGTTTGGTTATTTGGTGATTTCGTTTAGATCATCTTCATATATATATTTTCCACAGTAACCTGCAAATGACCCTTAGTTTTAGCTGTCACTCCCTGTACTCCCTCCCTTGTCTCCCTCTTCCCTCCCCCTCTTCATTTGATCCTTCTCTTACAATCCTCCCCCACCAATCCATCTATAACTATCTATTCTATTTCCCTTTCCTAGGTAGATCTATCTGTCGATCTAGTCTCTTACTCTATACCTAACCTCTGTGGTTCTATGGATTTTAGCTTGTTCATTATTCACTTAATAGCTAATATCCTCATATAACAGAATACATACCATGTTTCTTTTATTGGGTATGGCTTATCTAACTCAGGATGATTTCTTTTTCTAGTTCTATTCATTTAACTGTGAATTTCATGATTTCATTTTGTTTAATGACTGCATAATAGTCCATTGTATAAATGTTCCTATGAGGGCTACTCTTAGTTGTCAACTTGACTACATCTGGAATTTACTAAAACCTAAATTGTTGGGCACATCTGTGAAGGATTTTTTTTTCTTAATTAAATAATGTAAAGTGGGAAGATCGACCTCTAATCCTGGTGGGAAAATACAGCTTTAATCCATATCTTTTGAGATGTAAAGACCCACCTTTAATCTGGGCCACCATTGGACTGGTAGTCTTAAGTTTTTTAAGAAAGAAGGCTGAGCAAGCCACTGAGAGAAGGTTAATAAACAATACCCTTCCATTTTCTCTGCATCCGTTCCTACCTTCAGGTTACTACCCTGTTTGCTTGCTTTCCTGTCCTGATTTCTTTCAGTGACTGACTACGGATATAGAAGCATAACACAAATAAACCCTTTCCTCCTCAACTTCCTTTTGATCAAGGTATTTCATAATAACAATAGTAACCCAAGGTAATACAGAACCACTTTTATTATTTTTATCTGTTCATCTGTTGGAGAACATCTAGGTTGTTTCTAAATTCTAGTTGTTATGAATAGAGCAGCAAGGAACATTATTGAGCAAGTGTCTCTGTGGTAGGATGAAGTGACCTTTGGATATATGCCCAAGAGTGGTAGATCTTGAGGTAGATCAATTCCCATCTTCCTATTGAACTACCACACTGATTTCTATAGTGGCTCTACAAATTTGTATGCCCACCAGCAATGGATGAATATTCTCCTTGTTCCACATCTTTACCAGCATGACTTATCATTAGCTATTCTCATGGGTACAAGATGAAATTTCAAAGCAGTTTTGATTTGCATTTCCCGGATGACTAAAGATGTTGCACATTTCCTTCGTGGTTTCTGAGCCATTTGAGTTTCCTCTTTTGAGAATTCTGTTTAGATTTGTTCTCCATTGTTTAATTGAGTTGTTTTCTTGATATCTAGTAACGTTAGTTCCTTACACATTGTGGATATTAGCCCTCTATCGGATATGTACTTGGTAAACTCTTTCCCTATTCTGTATGCTGTTGCTCTGTACATGCATGCTTCTTTAGGGAAGTATTTTAGTGAGATCCCTGAATCCTTTGGTGAACTTTGTAATTCACTTTAAGAGGCTGTCCATGTTTCTGTACATTTTCTCGAACCCAGTGAGAACAAGAATCCTTTTCAGGAAGAAGTGGAGGGAAACAAAATTACTTGTGGATCTTATCACTAAAGCAGATAAGCCATGGCATTATGTAGAGCGCATACACAATGGGGGTTGGTGAGGTGGCTCAGAAGTAAATACCACATACTGCTCTTACACGGAACCTGAGTTCAGTTCCCAGGATCCATATCCAGCCACTCACGACAGACTAGTTTCAGCTCCAGGGGTTCCAGAACCTTGTGGTCTCCACAGACACCTACATTAACATAGCCATACCCATGTACAGACACTCATGCATGCAAATAATTAAAGAAAACAAATCCCTTAAAAATAAAGAATGAATATACTACTATATTCTGCTCTGATGGCAAGGACGAGTTTTCCTTTGGAGATTGCAGTACCAGAACTTTTGGTATCTGACCAAAAAAAATCTGTTTTCTTTCACAGAGAAGTTGTGAGAGTATTAAAATTGCATAGAGCAGCCCCATAAAGAGACTTCCATTTCTTCTATAATGTGTGGGTATGAAAAAGGAAGTGCTTGTTTTTGAAAACACCCCCATGCTACTATGATGTCAGCATTACGAATTGTGTCTGCAAGCAATTAAAGGGGGGGAATTCTTTTGGGTGCCATTTTGGCTCTCTGTAAGCATGGCTATAAAAATAAAGTGCCTCTTTGGACATGCTTAGTCATAACTTCGGGGTTAAGAATGAGAAGAGAACAGAAAAGCTATCAGGAGCATAAACATGTTTTTCATTCCGATGTATAGAGTTCAAACTCTTTCCCACAACTCCAACTATGACGAGTTGATATGTTTTAATCTGTCGTTTTTCTAAGATAGCATACTACCATTTTGTGCTGGTTAAGGCAAAGATATTAAGAATACTCTGTCTAATTCTCTTTGCTGCACTGAGTTTTCACTGGAAATGATCTGTTGATACAAAAAGGAGATCGTGTCTTTCCTCCCCACATTCCATGTGTGATAGAACTGCCTGTGACATTAGCCAAGCAGACACTTCAGAGAGCTCTAAAATGCCTAGGAAGCTAGGGCAATGGGAGTTATCCTGTGTGCCAAATAAGCTGCCTGAGGTGACAGTGAGCAACCCTTATTCTCTAAACTGGGAAAACCTAGTTAATGGTCAGTTCTGAAAAGGATACATCAGATCGAAAGGATCACAAAGGAAGATTTTATATGTTCCTCCTCTTCAAGAAGAACATTTTTCTTATGCTTTCTAAATCAGAATATGTCTTATAAAATCTAAATTCTAGAGAGTTGTCATGAAAGTCCATTGATATCATTTGCTGCTCAAGATTTTTTTTTCATCTTCTCATCAGAATGGATCATAATTTACTTTTTCTTGGTTGTGGACAAATGATTTGTAAGTGATACACGCAAGCAATTCTTTCCTACCCAAACCATGTTTTATATTTTTGGTTGTGAGCCTAGCCTTTAACGGCTGAGCCATCTCTCCAGCCCCCAAAACAGTTCTATATTCCGCCAGCAGTTATCTTAAAAGAGACTCTTTTGAGATTTAATCTTCCACACTTCTCTGCATGTCTTATGGTGGGGATCAGTATATATTAGAGTCATTTAAGGATAATTTTTTTCTGCCAAAATAGATTGAGAGCATGTGCAGCCAAGCTCCATGCATCATTCATTCCAGAACATCAGTCATGCACAGGCCAGTACTGCACCCATAGTAGGTACTAGCATCTTGACTACCAAATGAAATTGTATTGAACAGGAAGCCTGCAGGGAAAATAATATATGCCATACCAGAAAGGATTTAGTGTTAAAATTTATTTAATGGCAAACTGCTATGTATCCCCAAGGACTTAGAGACAAAACTAGGTATATGGAGCTGTTAGCATTGGTCCTCAGAAAATGTGGTTGAGAAGGAAGATACGATTTCTTTTGTCTGAAGACCCTCACTGCTCAGGAATGGGAACAGAGGGACTTATTAACTGGAAAATGGACCCAGTTTGATTGAACTGGCTTCAAAGACTTGATCTACTTAGAGTCCAAAGTAAGTGGCACCTTAAATTAGTTCAAGCTTTGTTCCTAAGTATAAGAAAAATTTTAAAGGCTTAAGGAACAAGTGAAGACAAATTCCATGGTAAGTAGGAATCTGAGGTTGCCCTGGTACCCACTGCTGTGAGAATTACCAGGTCAAAGTGGGATCTTTGGAATGGGCATCATTTTTTTTTTAAATGGAAAAACACATATTTGCCTGAGTGGTTTGTAATCTATTGAAATCAGTTTGGTGCTAAGTTATAGTAAACCATATACTATTTTGAGAATATTCCTAAAGCAATTGTTTTCCTGGTGAATGATGATTTTTATATTCGTGTTTTATTTCTTCCCAGGAGATGCAGCTTATTTACTTATAGGGACCTGCAGTGTTTCAGCCACATTATTTTGTAGCTCACTGTATGTGTTTTTATTGGGTACTTATGGCTCAAGTGAAAATCCCAAGAAATATGTATCTAAACTAAATAGATTTTCTGTCAAAATAGCCTTTTTTTCCCCAGATGGCTTGCTTCCAGGATTCCACCTGTGTGGAGGTCATACCCTTAAAATACATTAGACCAACTAAGAAAAAAGATTGTTTTGAAACCCACTCAGGTATAATTAGATTTGGTGACAGCAGTTTGAGCACACTGAGATTTCTTTCAGTTTATTAGAATGCTGTACGTGTCTGAAGATAGAAAAATAACTATATTATTCCAACTAAATCTTTCTCAGCATCCCACCATGAACAGACTTATCTCATGCCCATGTCATGTGTTACCTTTTTAAGTGCAAATCTTCACGTAAATTACTGTTATCGTCCTTGAAACAGGCATTTTGGAACAACCACTGGGTTGGTGAATGTTATTCAGGGTTTGATCACTGCACTGTGCCCTGGTGTGTGCCAGTGCTATCCAGAGAACTGTAGAGTTAATCACAGTAAGAGCAGGAAAGTGAACAAACCAGACGCTGTCAGCGGAGGCTGCTCAGGGATGCCAGTGAGCATCAGAGTGATATACAGAGTAGGAAAGGATCCAGGATTGCAGAACAGCTCGACTGGTTGGAGAGGGACCAGGTTTCCAGGTGTGAGACACAGAGGCATCACCCCTGGAAGTGGTGGTTTTGTCCACCATAGGAAGAGGACACCTGTGGGGAACATGTTCCCTCTGGGACTGGGCTGCATCAGCTACATCTTGCTGCATGTCCTGAGTGAACTGTGATGGTTCATTTCCCAACCTGCATTCCGGCTTCCCAGACTTCAGATGTTTACTCTCTAATTAAGTCACTCAAGCTCCCTGCTGTGATTTCTTCATCTGGAAAATAAGGGTTGCATGCTATTATCTACCTCACAAGTATCTCTGAAGATTACCTGACTTTATAAAGATTACCTGACTCTAGCCCACTTCTGTAAGGAGCAATCCCTGAAATAGGAAGTTGCTGCATTTTTGCATATACTGACTGTTGGGACCATGTACACACCATTCAATTCTCATTTTTGTATAACTTTCTTTCTTCCACCCATCTGCTTTCATCTTAGTTACTTTGTTGATCTCTTTGCAGTGAAATTTTATTTTAAACCTAGTAGTCCATTTGTGTGAAACACCCGGATGTTTGGGATCACCACTGTCTTTGTCTCATCATTAATTGACAAAGGAGATAGAAACTCTTAACTGTGCAAGCCATGGTGGTGATAAGTAGAGGGGCGTTTTCTCTGTCGTTTTTGTGTCTTCTTTTCAAGAAGAGCGTCCTTGCTTTTGAGTTTTAGGTGGAAGAAAATTTGACAGAATAGAACCCTTAATTGGAGTTTTAAGTAGGAACCAATTTAGTGTACTATTCATAATTTCACATCAATTTGCACACAGGATCTTTTCAAATGAATTCAAGGAACAAATCAGATGTCTATCAGGGAAGTGAAAAAGGAAAATGGGGAAAAAGGGAGAAAGTGGACCATTGGCAGGAAGTATAGTATTCAGTTTTGTGTCATTCATTTTAAAACACATGCAATGCCTGAAGTTCTAATGCAAAAAAGAATTAGACATATGTTTAAAAATTAGTATTATTTGTAGTGTGCATGTGTGTGTGTGTGTGTGAATCCACACTCATGCCAAATTGGCTGTGAAGGTCAGAGGACAACTTTTGTGGATCTGTTCTCTCCTCCCTCTTTGCTTTGTGACAGAGTCCCTCTTGTTTCTGATGGGCTACATATCTCTATCTAGCTGCCCCCAAGATTAAGATGATTCTCCTTTCTCTGTTTTCAATTTCATACCAGGAATGCCTGGCTTCCAAATCCATGTTGCTGCATCTGCATTTTTCTACGGCGGTACAGGATTCAAACCCAGACATTCAGTATTTCATGGCTAACACATTTCCTCTTTAAGCTGTCTCTCCACCCCTTAACATACTTTTTATTATTAAAAAGCCTACAGAGTCTGTCTAGAGACAGATGGTATGCATGTGGGACTCTATAACCCAAGAACCCAACATATACCTGGCACCTTCAATTGTTTCCTTCCTGGAAAAGATTAAACACAGTTTTATAAACATCTTAAGAGAGACGTGCAATTTGATGAGGTGACAAAGAAAGGGTAAGATGTAGAGGGTCAGTTGGGCTCACTCTTCTATGGCTTTGTGGGCAGAGAAGATTCAAGCAAAGGTGGTGATGTAGGGCTGTTCGAGAAGTGTGGGAGGCATGGTGTGCAGTTTAGTTTGATGGAAGGGCAGTGGTGAGAAGACATTGAAAACCAGATCAGCTATTTGAGTCAAGCTTCATGAGGACAAAATAATTAAAATGGATCAGCAAATTTAAACGATGAGTGCGATTAATGTGAGTGTTGAACCATTTGGCAATGAGCTGAGAAATTAGAGGTCTAGTGCAAGAGGCAAAATTGATATGACTCATTCTGGTCCCATTAGCACATCCAGGTGGCTAAGAAAAAAAAGTTGGATTGACAGGGAGACGAGGAGTTTAACTTGGGACATATTAAGTTGAAAGTGCTGGCAGGACATTCAATATCAGAATGCAGTTGAGCTTTTTAATTGAGAGAGTATTGACCCACGGGAGGTGAGTGAAGCCTTGGAATTATTGTGAGAGAAAGTGCATGACCACAGAGGATTAAAGTCCTTTCCTTGGACATGTCACAAAACAAGGGCTCACAAACAATGAACAGGCAGAGATGAGGTGAATGTCCTGAAGGGTGTCATGGTGGTGGCCGGGCGGGGATGGGGGGTTTTAAAAGGAGAGACTATACAAGACCTTCACGGTCACAAATAAATCTGAAACCTGAGAAGAGTTCCAAATTGGAGACTTAAAATGGCATGTGAGACCTTTCCTGAGAGCAGAACAGGGGCGAGAACCAAAGACATGCTGTAATGGATTAAAGAGAGAACATGGAGTGAGAAAATGGAGGCACGACTGGGAGACAAAGACTCTTTAATGGTCCTGTTTGGTAGCGGGAGAAAAGGGAAAGATCTATCTTAATTGCAAAATTCCCTTAAAAGTGAAAAACTTCACTTTGGAGTTTAAGGGAATCATGAATTTTGGGTAATTTTGTAAGGACAGGGACACTTCAACAGGTCTGTAAATGGCAGGAAAGGTTCCAGTGCACGACAAGGGAATAAACTGAAAAACCAGAGTGTGAAGTGGGAGCTCTCTGAGCAAATGAAGACGAGTATCAAGGATGTAAGTGGGTTGTCCAAACTTCTCTGTTACTTATCCAGATCGCTGTAGCCATTAGCATGGTCTCCAAAGGGCTCAGAAACAGTTTTGGGGAGAATCCCAGAGGTAGTAAGTTGCTTTTTGATACAACTTTGTGAGTTTGGCCTGCTTTTACAAGGATAAATTTCCTTATATCTCTATTACCATTGTCTTGGTAAATCAGAGAAATGGACCAAGGAAGGATTTTGTCAAATCTCTTCATAAGAAAGAACCTACTCACATACTATATTCAGCAAGGATTGAGAAGGAATTCTCCTAACACCTCCCTTACATGTTAACACCAGAGATTGGGTACAAGTGCTTCACTGATCTGAGGCGTGCAGAAAGATATTTCTGGTAGTGTCCAGGTTCTTTTAGGATGTATTTATCACTACTATGAGTCCAACTTAGTAAGTGTCATATTTCCATGTCCAGGAAAGGATATATATATATATATATAATTTCATATTGGAAATTAAATCATATTCAAATGCTATGAGATAATGTTCTGGTTATATTAATTATATAATGGTTATATATTATATAATGTTATGGTTATATTAGTATTGATGAGGAAAAGGTATTTTCCCACTTACTTTCACCAAACTGTAAAAATGGCACAGACAATTCTAAATTCTAGTTCAACAATGATACAATTGATTTAAAAAAATCATCAAGGGGCGAGTGAAATGGCTCAATGGGTAAAAAAGGGACTTTCCACCAAACCTGTCAACCTGAGTTTGATCTCTAGAACATATGTGATGGAAAGAAAGAACCAATCACAGCAAGCTGTCTTCTGAATTATGAGATGCGTTCTTGCTCTCTCTCGTTCTCTCTCTCTCTCTCTCTCTCTCCCCCTCTCTCCCTCCCTCTTTCTTTCTCTCTCTTTCTCTCTCTCTCTCACACACACACACACCATAAAATAACTAAATAAATACTTTAAAAGTTTATGTGTTCATTGACTATATAGATGCAATGTTTGTTTTAAGGTCTATTCCTCAAAATTAGATTAGAAAAGTATTACAAAAACACAGTGTCACAGCACTAATGCAAAAGCAATTGAAGATGCAGTTTTAAAGGAGGAATCATGCTTCAGAAAAATACATTCAACTTGAGAATAAGGTTAAGAAAGGGCAGTGAAATCACAGAACCAGGATTGAAGATGGCAAAATCTGAAGTGTGCCCTGGCCGACTCCTGGCTTTACACACAAGGAACCTGAGTCCCATGTTGCCAAGGAATCCAATTTAATTAATACTTAAAGATGAAACAAAAAAATGCCTTTGATATAGAAAACATACTAAGCTGCAATAGATTTCACATTTTTATATTCATTAATTAAAAAAACTTTAAACTCACATTGAATAAAGCTTAAGTTCAACCATTTTTAAAGTCAAGAGTGTTGTGGGAGATTTTAGTTATGCATAATGTTCTAGTAAGCTGTCCTTGAAGCAAGTAAAGAATTCACTGCCTACCAGTAAACAGAGGAGTGGCTATATGGCTCTCCACAAGAATGGGACATTCCTTAGCCTTAAGGAGATGAAGGTTAGGCTCCATTGATTTGTATATTGGAAGGCTGGGTGGAGACAGAGAGAGGATTTGGAAGAAAAAAGAACTAGGGCAAGGGCAGGAAGGAGAGAGGAGACAGACAGCAGGGAACAAGGGAGAAGAAGCTAGCAAGCAGGAGGAGAGGGAGAGAAGAGCATGGGGTGAGGAAGCGATTGGAGTAAGTTCTCTGCCTAGCTGCCGGGGCATTAGAATTTCCTGAGATTTGACATGGTTTGTGATTAATAAAGAGCATTGGAAATTCAAAGCTGGACACTCCTTTAAGCGCCATAACTTTATTTTGACACAAGAGTTCAAAATAGTTTTGAATAAGCATGACTATTTAAGCGTGTATTAAATGTGACAAAATGTTGATTGATAAAAGAAAATTCCATTACAAAATCATGTCAATTTAAGCATGCTTTTTATAAAAGTTAACTTACTTTCTCTGTGAAGCCATACATTTCCTCATTCTATTAACTTTATTAGCATTTAACTGATTTTATTAACATTTATAGATTAAATTGCAGGAAATTTTATTACGTTTGTACAATTTTAGATATTATATTTGTTTATTACACAAAATGAACATATTATATGTAGAAACTGTTGGCAAAGGCTGCTTTTCAAAATGTTATACACTTCTGTTGTGGTTTTGCTCTTGTGACTGATGAAACCATTGATCTTATAAGAAGATCTTTTAATTTGAAAATTACACAAACATTGCCATTATCAATGTACTAAGATCTGTAATTCTTGGTAGCTTTTCTTCAGTTAGGGCTGTAGCTGTGATTTAGAGCTGATAACATGTTCTACAAAGAACATGTGTCTTTGCAAGGATTCCTTACCAGGGCGAAAGGTGCTTACTATTCCAGGTGCTCATTATTTCATAAATTACAAAGCTACAGAGTTGCTAAGGTGTAGGATAGTTGCAAGCAGCTAATATCTATCCAGCATTAAGCCTCCTTATAATCAGCATAATGTGTATAAAAATATCCCTTGGTGTGTCTTTTTCTTTGGGGACCTGCCAACACTTGTTATGATGATATATAGAAGTCTATATGGACTAGGCAGAAAAAGTTTCTTTTTTTTTTCCCCACTAGAATATCCAGATACTATTATAATCAAGTGGATATTTGGTGACATAGAGGCAAAAAGCAGTTACATTACCAAGAAAAGGCATTCAGTCTTTGAGAGTTGAGCTGGGAATTGAACACAGAGTATAAGTTAGATGACTGCTGAGATACAGGACAACTGGAAAATTAAAATAGTCTGTGAAACCTAGTCATCTTTACATATTCCTACCAGGCCCTACTCTTAGTAAATTTGTAAGTAAGTTGACTTTACAAACATAAAATAGAGTTTACATACACTAAGTTAGTATATGCGGTAATAACGCATGTATTTAAGAATTTCATTTTCCTATAATATAGAGAATAAAATACATTTAAAATGGGGAGGCAGGAATCCTGGGGGGAAGCCCAGAGAAAATGACAGGCTAGATTTTTCTTTCTCTTTCTGGTATCAAATCAAGAACAGATTCACAGGCAGCCCTTGAGACACCCACAAAATGTATCATTTTCTGTAAAGAGAAGCTCCACTTTGCTCACTGAATGAGCCCCCAGGCCATGCTAGGTGTAGCATTGACGATTTTGAACTTTTATGGTGTGGTAACATTGGAATTGTTGTATCCCAAATTGTGTGTGTTCATCTTGTGCTTACTGGCATGTTTCATGAGTCATTTATAATTCTTCACACTGGACTTTTGGCTGGACTTGAGGGGAAGGGAAAGCTAATATACAGATAATAGCCATACTTTGTGACAGGGATGGAAGGGCAGAGATAGGAAAGTGTCAGAGACCTTCAAAGACCGTGTGGTTCAGTGGCTGTTGGAAGAGCAAATATGTGAGGAGCCTGAGATGAGAGACTGAGAATGAAAGAAATGCAGGAGGCCAAAGCAGTGGTTTATAAAGGGTGGTGATATTCAGTACTGTGATCCATTATGAATGGTTTCCTAAGCAACAGGAAATGTAGTCACAAAAGCTGCTTTCTACCAGGTGTCATATCCTATCCACTGCAGCCTCTTTGCTGAAGCCATTCTGAAGAAGGTCTGGATGGAGCCACCCTGGGTTTCCATTCCCTTCTGTCTCTCATTCCAACACTTAGAGACATTCTCCTTTTCCCTGAGCTCAACTGCAGCATGCATATAAATGAGAGACAAATTTACTTGTCTGCCTCCCAAATTGCCTTTCATTGCGTTTCACATATTATGTTCTGTCACCATGGAAGACATTGTGAGCTAAATATTCTATCTCGACTGAAATGCCACAGGCATTTATCTCTCCTTCTGAATAGTGTTTGTTACAGTGTGGACGCTTATAAAGCTTCAAAGGGTTATTTTGAAAATATATTAGAGATTTCTCCACATCTGATAACTTCTCACACATCGCTATCCGCCCTACCTTTCCTTTTGTTTTTTAAGCAATTTCTAACAGCTTGACATAACGACCCAAACCTGTAATTTCAGCTCTGAGACTGAGGCATGGGAGTCAGGAGTCCCAGACCACATAGCATGACTGTTTCTCAAATAATGGTGAAAACAATTTCTTAGTAGTTACTATTTTGTTTCTCTTCTGTTTCTTGGGATCTCACTCCCTAGTACCTTTGTGCTTTATAGCTAGAGTGTTTGTCACCATCAAATCACACCCCCCGGGGGACTTTTAATTGAGTCATTTCTGTGGTTTGTTTCTCCAGCACCTTTGCTCTGCTCCTCGTTATTTAATAAATCAGGAATAAGTACCTCAGTGTCCTTGTTCTCCTCTTTTCACAGTCCATGAATGGACTCCACATCCTTTATGCCTCCAACTCACTGCTCTGTTTTTTTTTTTTTTTAATAATGTATTTGTTTTTATTTTTTATGTATCTCGGTGTTTTGCCAGCATATATATCTGTGTGAAGGTGTCAGATCTCCTGAAACAGGAGTTACAAGACAGTTGTCAGCTGCCATGTGGATGATAGGAATTGAACCCCAGACTCTCTGGAAGAGCTCTCAACTCTTGAGCCACTTCCAACCTAAATTCACTGCTCTTAAGAAGGGTGGTTACAAGCCAGGTAGTGGTGGGGCACACATTAAATTCAGCACTCGGGAGGCAGAGTCAGGTGGATCTCTGTGAGTTTGAGACCAGCCTGGTCTACAGAGTGAGCTCCAGGACAGTCAGAATTACAACAGAGAGAAAAAAAAAAAAAAGGTATTGTCCCAGTCTCTCTTCCTGGGAACATTTCGTGTTCCATACCTCCCTCGTTGTTTCTCTTATAGAAGCTTTCAAAATCTCTCTCATAGAGATACCTTTCCTCGGCTCAGGGCTCTCAGATCTCTGAAATGACTGACCCTGGATAAACGAGCCAGGCCTCTCTATCTAGAACACTTATTTCCTTGTTCTACCTGTGGAGTGTTATCATTTCCCAGGTCAGTTCCTGCTTGTGTGCATCATTAAGAGGATGATTTCATTTCGGCAATCTCTCCACTAGAAACCAATGGTCTATGTAATTGACTCTTCGGATTTATTTCCTGATAAAAGTCAGTGAATGGTGTACATATTTTCATGGTAATCATTGCCAGTCAGCCCCTCCTTGTGTACCTGCTCTACATGTTCACAAGTGTGGTCTGCACCTTGACAACCAGGTTTAAAACCACTAAGTATGGCAACAGGAGAGGTGTCTGCAAGAGGCTTCTCTGAAGCTTGCCTTTCTGATTTACGCATCTGAGAACTTGCTGGTAGTTCACGTGCATTTGTTTGCTTAAAAAAAAAAATTGGTCATCTTTCTGTTATTACTAAGCATCTAGGATTTAGGAGACCCTGGACAACAAATCAATATATAGCTTCTATATATTAGTTTCTAATTGCTCCTGGAACAGATTGCCCAAACTTACATGCTTAGAGCAATATGTATGTGTTACTGAATTGTTCTGAAGGTCAGAAGTCCAAACTAGGTCACATGAAGATAAAACTGAGGTTGAGGCAAAGTTTCATTCCTCTGGGAGCTCTTGGGAGGTCACTCATCTCCTCTCCATCATTCTGCTTCTCCTGGTACCTGCATTCTTTGGCTTGTAACCCCACATCACTGACCTTTCTACTGCCTATTAAATATTCTCTGGTTCTGTTCCCCTTTTTCTCTTTTCCAAGGACCACTATGATTACATTGGGACTATCATGAGTATGCAAAAATAGTATCACCATCCCCTGATTTCTGATTTAACCGTATCTCTGAAGATCTATTGCTTTGTAAAGCTACATATCCATAGATTCTAGATACGGAGAATATAGATGGGGTACCTATTCTAATTGCATCACTATATAATTATTAGTCTGAGCATATATTTCCATATACTGAACTGAGAGGACGTACATTCATATTCAAATGAAAAGAAAAAAATAGTTGTTACTCTGGCTGTTATAATGCTTTGTAGCTCAGACTAGCCTTGAACTTGAGATCTTCTTTCTCAGCTGAACACAGGATATTTCTGTCTTAGCCACTTGCATGCTAGAGTAACAGGTGTGCTACACACAACCTGGAGAGAAGCTCAAGTGGAGCAAGTACTAAATGGCTCATGGGGTGTTATGCTTTAAAACTTTGTGGTGATATTTAACAAATTTTCTTAATGTGTGCACTGTGCTAGTTATGTATAAGATTGTTGTTGCTGTTTTATATTTGTTATAGAATAAAAATGAACAAAGCATAAATTTTCTAGGGTTAGTTCAATGCATACTTGTAAGAAATGACCAGAATGCTCACATATAGAATTGTCACATTTTCAAAAACTTCTAGCAAGTGACATTCCGTCCGTCTTCCTTCCTTCCTTCCTTCCTTCCTTCCTTCCTTCCTTCCTTCCTTCCTTCCTTCCTTCCTTCCTTCCTTCCTTCCTTCTTCCCTCCCTCCCTCCTTCCCTCCTTCCCTCTCTCCTTCCCTTCCCTTCCCTTCCCCTTATCTTTCTTTCTTTCTTTCTTTCTTTCTTTCTCTCTCTCTCTCTCTCTCTCTCTCTCTCTCTCTCTCTCTCTTTCTTTCTTTTTTGTCTATCATTGGTATTTTAGTATAAACACTTTGCCATGTTACCTAGGATCCAGTAACAGCTATACAAAGGAGCCCCCACATGTTGTTGGCAGGTGCTGAGCTTGCTGGAGTCCTTGACCCAGATCATTTCTTGTCTACCAGATGGTCTCACTTTTCTAAGTCTGGCTTCTGTGACACACTTGAGGTACATTTTATATTCCATACTATATGCCAGCCCAGGGACTCAGACATAACAAACACTGGGATGAGAACAGGTCTTACTAACAGCATAAACCAAATATAAGTGGATAGATCGTGTCACTATGAGAGCAGCTCATGAGCATGCATTCACACAGTGAAGTCTGACAGGCTGCACATCAGTCATTTCGATGTGCTTTGTCCAATGCATCAATGGAACAAAGCAGAACTTAATAACCAAACAGAGAAAGTGTTTTAATGTATCTGTGTTAGATCTTTTTAATATCTCCAAACTTTTTATTAATGGCTTTATTTTTATTGTTCTCTTACAAAATTTTTGTTTTTTTCCAGGATCATTGTACTCTATAATGAAAACCACACATGGGTATCCATATTGTTTAAGGAAATTTGTTGCCTTTTAAAAATAATTAGTAAGAATTGAAGGGTTTTAATCATAAATGAATTGCAATTCGCTACCTTCTACTTGAGTAAAAGCTAGCAAAGGAAGTTTTGAAAATTATCAGTTGATCTATAGGAAACTTAGAGGTTGAATCTGTGAAATAACAAAGAAAGAAGTTTTTTTGTTTTGTTTTGTTTTAGTTTTTTTAAGAACTGTAACTAGGGGCTAGAGAGATGGCTCAGTAGTTAAAAGCACTGGCTGCTCTTTCAAAAGACACATGTTCAATTTCCAGTACCCACATGGCAGCTCACAGCTCTCTGTAGCTCCAGTTCCAAAATGTTTGACATCCTCACACACACAGACATGTGCAGGCAAAACATTGATGCACATAAAATGAAAAATAAATTAATTTTAAACAGCTGTAATTATAAAATTGTCGGTTTCACTTCTTATATCCAAATATTCTGTTTGTTGGCACACACCTGTAGTTCTAATACTGGAGAATCTGAGGCAGGACGTTCACTTGACCCTGTAAGTTTGAGACTTGCTAGGCAACATAGTGAGACTTAGTCTTAATTTAATTTTAAGTACGCCTTATGTTTAATATTTATTCTTAAGAAGTTTGTCCAACTACAAATTAATAACAAAAGGCAAAAACTAAAATCTTGTAATACATTTATCTTTTTAGCATCTGAGTATGCTTGTCACAATAAGACAAAATTAAGCCGGGCTGTGGTGGCACAAGCCTTAAATCCCAGCACTCAGGAGGCAGAAGTAGGAGGATCTCTGTGAGTTCAAGGCCAGGCTGATCTACAGAGTTAAGCTCCAGGACAGCCGGAGTTACAACAGAGAGACCCTGTCTTGAAAAAAAACAACAACAAAAGAACAAAACAACAACAAAAACAAACAGACAAAAATAAATAAAGTAAAGCTTAACTAACTAAAAACACTTTTCTTATCAGTACTTCTCTCTCCTTCCACCCTCCCTCTCTCTCTGCTTGTCAGTTTCTGATATTTTGCTATTGCTCAAAATTGACCTACTCTTTACTTACTTGGGTAAAATCAATACTTTTACCTTATATCAGGAGTCGATCATGTACATTGATATCTCATGTTATAGAGCAAAATATCCTCAGAAAACCAAAGCTATTTGCTAATTGCTTGATAAAAATGAGATGTGATGGTAGGCCCTCCTCTCTCCCTCCCAGTGTCTCCTCTTTATAGTATATTTGATAACCTTTGGAAACAGGAACAGCCCCTCACTTCTTTCTACCCCAGTTCTGCCTTGATAATGCCTTCGCAGTGTGTAGAGCTTTCATGGTCTTCAAAACACGTTTATAGCCATTTATCCCTTGATCTTCACAATGCATCTGTCGGGAGAGGCCGCAATCTTCCTCTTTCGACACAGGAGGAGAACTCTTCAAGCCTCAGCCTCTTTGAGACCATTAGGTAATGTCTGTTCCCTGCAAGCCCGTAGATGGCAGATGAACTTTGCCATAAGGGTAAGCTAGGGAAAAAACAAAGAGCAATAATGTACATTTGCGTGGTATACTTTAGATATGACTGACTCCTCTGTGTGCTCCTTCTGCTATTCAGCAAATAAGTCCACTCTTCCTTCAGTGATCTGTTTTCTGATAGTCAATACTTGTAGTCAGCTTCCTAGTTTTCAAAATATAGTCTGCAAACATAATGATGCTCACCCACCATCTGCGACACTCTCAGTTTCCATTTCTTGGTTTTTTGATCCTCCCCTTCCACACACACAGCACTTACTTACTCCTGTCAGGTACACTATGTATTTCAAGTAGTTGTCACCTGGCCCCGTTAACTAGAACGTAAGCTCTTTGGAGAGTAAGAATTATCACTTGCCTGTACTTGTCTCCCCAGCAGCTACAATGGCGCTAATGGCAAAGGGCAGGAAGAAATGCAAGAATGAGGTTCAGGATGCAGACTAGAAATGCAAGATAGGTCAAGTGGTTGCCACTGGAGAGTGTTCTCTCTTCTGTGGATGAGAATGAGGAATCCTTTATGCGAAACGCTGACAGTTTGACTCGGAGTAGAAGTCGAGCCTTGAGTAATAGTTATTAACACCTTGCTACATGTGCAACTTGGCAGATGTTCAATAAACTGAACTTAGGAGTGAGCTACTTGATTGCTTTGGACTCAAGGGATGGTGTTCTTTGTTCACTCTCACCCGGAACAGGTATTAGGGTCAGTCCTTTTTGTCTACTTACTCTAGTACATAGAGGCACTGTGGTTTTTGAAGCAACAAATATCGAAAGAATGAAACCACTCGTCGTGTATTAGGTAAGTGGTGGCATTCAAGCTCCATTTATGACTTCCTAATGAGAGCTTGGACCAAGCAAGTTATTTTAGAATCTAGGAGACCAACTCAATTGTCTAATCACAGCTATCTTCTTGAGGTTCACGAAGAGTTTGTACTGTCCCGACTGATAGAAAGTCTGAATCTGAGACCCTTTCCTTTCCTCTCCTTCTCTCATGGATTCCTGACAAATGCTTCAGCCCTGGAGAATTTGCACACACCATCTTAGTGTAAAGCTAAAGTATAAGCATGCAAGGGAAAGATGCCAGTCCTGTCTGCCCTATCCATTAAAAGACACATGCACACATGTGTAACATTAGGGATACTTTAGTCATCAGTTATTCTTCCTGTGAGATTAGTCATCAGACCCCTTATTAGCTTTGCTAATGCCTTGGGAAAAACCAGATAATTATAATGAGCTAAATTTAGAAATAGCAGTCATTTTTGTAGATTAGAAATAGTGAAAGCCAGTGCTTCTCTATCAGTCTTTTCACAGTAGAAGCTCTAAGAAAATTGTGAGAAATGATGAATAGAATGCAATAAGCTACACTTCTCACTGAAGAATGGCATTTATTGCAGTACCCATGTGTGCCTATCTACTTAAATGACAGCATATTTATGTTTGGTACTATTTCCTTAGTGTTCCTGCTAGCATAATTTTTTTCAAAGAATGATCTTGCTTTTCATTAAGTCTATAAAAATGAATGTATTTATGTAACATACACAATTCTGTATGTGTAGAGTAATATAGTAACATATACAATTCTATATATGCATATGTATAAATATATACTATATGTGTATGTACATACACATGCATATTATATGGACATATATTTTTGTACATAAATATGTATGTATATGTGTAATATATAGATATACACAGTTTTGTATTGCTTAACCATAGGGTTCTGTTCTGAGATCTGTATAATTAAAAAGGTTGTCTGTTTCTGAGATGTAGGTGTCTCCTAGAAATGACAGAGACTCTTCACCCATGAAGAGTCTTCACCACTCAAGAATATGTCTGCCTAAACAAGACATGGAAAGCTATAACACTAATAGATATACTAGCATAGAGAGGACAAATCTCACAGGGTGCTACCCCTAGTAAAGAACTACATAGAACTAAAGTATGCTGAGAGTAGACGAAAATAGTCTTCCTCAGGTTATCCAATATGAAGTAATCAAACTAAAAGCATATGCATGTAAGAAACACTAAACAGACTGAGTAGGCTTATTTATACATGCAGGCATATATATAGAGAGAGACTTTTATCAACTCTCTATTGCTTGTGTCAATACATTATTACAATTTGAAAAGCTTCAGACATCTAAGGCATTTTAAATTTTTGATATTTGTTTTATTTTGAACTATATATGTGGGTGTTTGCATGAGTTAATGCGTGCCAAATGCATGCAGGAGCCCACAGAGACCAGAAGAGGGCATGGGATTCACTGGAATTTGAGTTACAGATGGTTGTGAACCTCCATTTAGGTGCTAGAAAACAAACACTCTTCCTCTTCAAGAGCAGCCAGTGCTGCTAACCACTGAGCTATATCTCTAGACCTGGCATTTGTTTTCTAAAATGTAATCTCACAAAGAAATTATAATAAAGAGATAATTTTGGCTCAGGCATTTTTTATAGCTCACATCATGTGAAAGAGCCCACTTGCTGCTGCTTACAAAGGTCTTTACAGAGTAAAGGTTTCTCTCCCTTAAGCCCTTCATTTATTCAATATACACAGAGCTAAGATTCTGCTGTAGAAATTTGTTGGTTCTGCAGGTCCCATACGTGTTTAGGAAGAGAGAAAACTCTTGAATTAAAGCACCAGTAGAGCATGTAGAAAGGAAGTAGCAGCTGAATTAACAATGAGATGGGTAGTTGTAAGTAAAGCTTCAGTAAACGGAGGAAAAGACAAAGGGAAAACATGATACATAAAAGCATGTATATAACAAAGTGAGATGTTTGATGGACAACATCTGAAGCATATATGAAGGAAGGTTTCCCTAAGACAGTAGTGGAAAAAGGAACAAGATTGTTGTTGAACAACAGATCATGGCGATATCAAGTATAGTCAGAAGGGCTTTAGCTCTGTCTATATGCAGGTAGGGAGGCCATTAGTTAAGTCTCTACAGTGGCTTGATGTCAGAGTTCCTGTATTATAAAGATCCAAGTGAGGTGATGGAAGCCTGATTTGAGGGGTAAAGGATAAGGAAATACTAAAGATCCTACCTGATTATGGTGGGGATGACTAGGAGGGATATGTCAAACATAACCAACCAGGAGTGTTAATTCCAGCGTTAGATAGACAGTGTGTCCTTTCATGTGATTAAAAAAAAATGAGGGAGAGATAAATCTCTACCCTACAGGTAATAAGTTACCCATAGGTGCATATATGGGAGATAGCAGAAATGATAGAACTGGGACTTGGGACAGAGTCTGAGCTCAGGGTTAATTATGGAGCCAGGCAGAAAAAGGAGAATCAGTGGGTTACAACAGGAGATGAAGTGTATGAACACATGAAGAAGAAGAGAACAGAATCTTACTTTTCAAAACCCACATATTAGGGACCATTGTTAGCTTTTGGTTATCAGAGCTTTGAATGACTCCCTACACTACAGGCTGCCAACGAAGGGTTTTTTTGTCACAAATATGGGAGGAGAAGGTGTGGTTCCCTGGCATCCTGTGGGTTGAGGCCAAGAGCACTTCTCAACACTCTGTTGTGCACAGGCAGCTTTCCATGACTGGGAATGGCATACTCTAAAATATACTGTGCCAGAGGAAATCCCTTTGTTACTGTGTTTAACCTAACACATATCATCTCCCAAGTGTGCCTGTGTTCTATAAGAAATGAAAAGTAGAAACCAATAAGCTTTCCTAAAACACTCTCTAACTCTCCCCTCCTATTTTATTCATTAAAAAAAATCTCACACTTTTCTATAAAAGAAAACCCATTGATCCTTATAAGACCGACATATCAGAAAAAAAATTTCACAAAGCAGCAAAGCCCTCATCTTAGTTTTCAGATAATTCCAGCTGAATACACATAGTATACAATAAAAACCACTGGGATTCAAAATAGGGTGAGCTTACACTCAGTTGTCTCTGTAAATGTATCCACAGACCAGATGTACATGGTGAGCAGTATGTACCCAGCCTTGAGCAACCTCTGCCTGTGAACCTTGTTAGCAACTACAGCATTGGTCCCCCAGGGCAAGTATCTAACTGTACTTCACTGTGCAGCTTCCCAGGTTTTTGTTTACTTGACAATAAGGTTTT
The DNA here is from genome assembly GCA_026225945.1 of Cricetomys ansorgei. Taxonomy (NCBI): domain Eukaryota; kingdom Metazoa; phylum Chordata; class Mammalia; order Rodentia; family Nesomyidae; genus Cricetomys; species Cricetomys ansorgei. Next base: position 20,913,742 of record JAMJFZ010001815.1, read on the forward strand.
ATTTCATGATGTGTCTTAAGAGATGCTTTATTTATTTTTGATACAATTAGAGTAGGAGTAAGGAGTGAAAACATTGATGTACCTTCCCACAAGCCCCTAGACTTCTCTGTGTGAGTTACAGCAGTTCTCACAGAGCTCAAAAGAGGAAGTTCAGGACCATTGTGTCCAGATCCTCATGTCAGACGCTTCGCACTTGAATGAATGACATCTCATTCTTTTCTTAGCGTCTTCATCTACGTAGTGAGGGTGGTGTATAGAAACCATGCAGTGATTCTTCTTAGCTCCTGTATTTAGGTATAAACATTGATCGACAGGCCAGTTGCAAAAATTAAAGACAGGATATGTGGCATAGTAAACACTCAGTGAAAAATATTGTCTGTCTTCCTTTATCCTTAAAGGCTTAGAAATCATATGTTTTTAAAAGATTTGGCTTTAGAGGTGTGTGTGTGTGCATGAGTGTATAGCCCTATATTGAAATTATTGATAGAATTTAAACATTCACTTACGTTGTTGGATAATAGGATTGGATGACTGTTCTTTGCTTGGCTGGTTCTTAATGTTATTGGAATTAATTTTTATTAGAAATTGTCAACTACTTTTTACCCTGCGTATTTTAGCATTGATAAATAAAAAAATCTAAATATCCACCGAAAAGCAGAAAATATATTGCAGTATATTTATATAACAGAGTAGCTATAATGCAATTTTTAAATAATGATATATCTACATTTGTCAACATCAATCAATATCAAAGCAAAGTTGAATTAAAAAATGACGCACAAAATAATATGCAAAATCACTGTGTTTATACTAAGATACATTGTGCAACACTATAAATAGATTATGAAATGCAGTTGTATTTGGTGAGGAATTTAGAGGAATAGTCTTGGGAAGAGGAAGAAAGCTCAACTTAATCAAAAGTTCTGTAGATCTTTTAAAAAACAAAATGTATGCATAGGAAGCAAAGTGACAAAACAGGAACACTTACTTCGGAGTTGGAGCGTTTGTTATACCATGCTTTGTATTTTTTAAGCTTTCAAACAGAAAAGTATTTTGTTAAATGGGGCTTGGAGCAAAATAGGAATTTAATAGATTTCATAGCACCCTAAAATTAGGGTGATTTGCCAAGACCCATAGTGCTCAAAAGGAATTCTTATTCTAATCCCTGAAAGAACTTCAGAATTGAATAATGTGGACATTTGTTTGACTCTGAAGTATGTACCTACTTTTGTTTGCTGTGAAACTTTCATCAAAGTACCTTGGAAAATTCTTACAGACTCTAGGAATTTGAGCACCCCGAATGGAGATAGACTGGCTCAAGAAATGGGCTTTACATAAAATAATTTTGCACAGTATAGAACCCCTCTAGTAATATCAAGGCACAAAAGCTCTTACCCAAATCACTCAAGGAAACTCTATAATTAGCCATCTATTGTCAGATCCTTCTGGGCTTGCTCCTTGTATGTGGAAAACAAATTGTTATGCCACATGGGAAAAAACAATATAAGACTCCAGTCTTTTCTTAATATTCATAAATGATCTCTATTAACACATGTCAATAGCAGTATTATAAATTTGCTTTTATGTAGCTCTACAATGTAATTCAAGAAACTGGCCTGGAAGTGTTTTCCTTTGATTCCTCATTCTCTTACTTTATATATTTTTTTCCATTCACTCTTGTCCCCCATACAGCCCTGTCGGAATAATCTTAGGTCTGTGTTCTGGTTCTGTGACACACACTGTATGTTTTACAAGTCACCACCATATTTGATCAGCATGTCAAATGTCTGGCATTCCCAAACTCAAAATATGTTCACATGGTGGTGTTTTCTTCTTTTTAACAGCAAGGAAATGTAGCCATGTTCATGTTAAAGCTCTGCCAGTCCAGGAGCAGGGGACTTCTTTCCATTGTCTAGTGCCTTTGATTTCTCTTTACAATGTCTTGAAGTTTTCATTGTAGAAATCTTTCATTTCTTTGGTGATGTTTAATTCTAGATACCTTACTTTTATCTTTTAGTGCTATTACAAATGAAATATTTTCGCTAATCTCTTCTGTGAAGGTTCATTGTTACTATATTTAAAGGTTACTGAGTTATCTTTTAAACATGATTTTCTATCCTAAAAATTGCTGAAAGAGTTTACTAAACCTAAATATTTCTAGTAAACCATATAGGTCTTTTCAGTGTAAAAGTATGTCATCGGCACACAGAGATAGTTTGACATCTTCCTTTCCTATTTTTATCCCCTTTGTGTCTTTTATTGTCTAATTGCTACAGCTAAGACTTTGCACACTGTTTTTCATAAGAGAAATAAGAGTGGGCATCCTTTTCTAATTCCTGATTTTAGAGGAAAGGCTCTCAGTTTGTCCCTAGTTGGTATAATGTTGGATATAGGCTTATTGTATATACAGTATTTCTTCAAACAAGGAAAACATAAACACAAATTAAGGCTATACATTGTATGTAATTATTTCTTTCTCATCACTAACCATAGTGGCTATAGCCTATATAAATCTATTAACCATCAATAGATGACAGATGATGGAAAGATAGTAGATAATATAGAAATAGATAAAGAAATTGATAAATGATACATGATAATAGGTAGATATTTGGTTGGAGGGGTGATATACATACACACATCTAAGTATATATGTATATGATTTTATATGTGTGTGTATATATATATACACACACACACACACACACACACACACATTTGTATGGACATATTCTCTTCCCTGCCTAGCCTAGAGGCAGCCTGAGAATCTTTCTCATCTGGAAACCTATTTATTCTTTCTACAGATATATTACAGAATGTGTAGAATCCCTTCTACCTTAAAATCCAGATAATTAAATATTTAATCAATTATAGTGGTTGAGACTAGAGACAATTTTTTTTTCCTTTTTGGCTTTAGTAATAGATCACCTTCAGGTATCCAAGAAGCAAATTTTACCAAAATGACCAAAATCTTATTCCACAAAGTGGAGCAATTTCAATGATGTTGTGTTGTAACAGTGACAATTTGTAGTGAAACACTGAGTGAATTATTATAATTCATTAAATTTGTGGAGTGAGCTCTCATTGAGAATTGTGTTATATTTCAGATGTGGAATGTATTACATATAGTTTGTATTAATATTTGCAACAACTATACGAATTAGACATAATGATACAGATTATAGCAATGGGGCAGAGTATAGTTAAATAATTTACAATAATACCTTAGTATTATGTCAGTGTCCATTTTGAAATTCACAGTATTAACTCTAATACTGTGTCCAAAGTCAGGTTGTGGTCTTCTTATAGTCAATTCACAAGATTTTTGAATATTGAGTATTTAAGTGAGCTACTTCTTAAACATGTCCATTATTAGAAATTGTAGGATCTGAAATTAAAATTATATATAAGACAAAGTTGATAAATATTTAAATCTTTCATTTTTGATCATTTGCTCTCTTATATTACTGTAATATTTTGGATTGTTTACCTATGATATTTCTATGATAGAATATCTTCCTGTGGCCAGTAACTACACATTGATAATTTGAAATTGTCTGTGCATGGTAAATTTTATGCCACAGAAACTGGTAAATATTGTGAATCACAGTTTGTTTGTTTTTCTTGGGACCTGATGGTCAAATATTTACCAGCACAGAACACTGGTGCCCACTAGAGCTTCCAGAACTAGAGGAAGCTTACAAAGTTGGTACCATAAATGTTCATCTTTCCGATCATGATAAGATAATTTATAGTATAGTATAGTTGCCTGCAATGTCTGACATAACTGAGTATACCTGAAAATCTGTTTAGTTTCTAAGAGAACACTGAGTCTTTGAGGATACAGAAAAGGCTTTTTGTAAGATTTATTTTTAGTTATTTGTGTATATGTGTGTCCGTGTGACTGTGTGCCACAATGTTTGGCTTCCCCCAGAGGCCAGAAAAAGGCTTTGGATACCTTGGAATTGGAATTATAGATCGATATGAGCCACCGGACGGGTTCTGGGAATCGAGCTTAGGTCCTTTGGAAGCAACAACTCCTCTTAAACACTGAGCCGTCTTTCTAGCCCCCATTTTGTCTTTGCGTAATTGTGTTTCCATTCCCTGTTTTGCCTGTTTTGAGTGACAGTTTTTTTCATGTACATTTTCTTTGCCGTATAATTTCTTTTCTCAGCTATAATACCTGCATCTTATCAATCTTGAAAAAATAAATATGAATTCTGGGAAGATAACTTAGTCATTAAAGTGTTGCCTGCAAGCATGAAGAATGGAGTTTAGATCCTCACTACTCAAATAAATAACCATAGGTAACTCTAGCCTCAGAAGGTAGAGATGGATGGTTTCCATGAGAAAACTGGCTAGTGAGCCTAACCCTGTTGACAATCTCTGGATTTGATTGCGAGACCCTGCCTCAAGGAATAAAATGGAAGTATGGTTGGCAAAGATTCCCAGCACACACCTTGAAGCTGTACACACATTTCTGTGTTCACTCGTTGAAAATATTGATATGCTCTCATTCACATGAAAATACTCATGCTTTTGCAGACAGCATACACAGGAAACACACAAAAAGACGCAAAAAATAAACATGAGAAGGTATTATATCTGATTTTTTTTTTTTACGTTTGTAAAGAATTGTAGAGCGCAGTTTGAATTGATGCAACTAATGTGGCTAAGTAGGAAGTTTATATATATGCTTATTATTATTTGATTGCTCTTTGATCATTTTCTTCAGACGATACTCTTGTTTACTAGCTCTGATGAGAACATCACCATCCAATGTTCCTTTCCTTTCTAAACCATTACTTATTAATTCTCCTACATTTTCTAGATTGTGCTAGAAAGTTCTCATCAACGTAGTTTACAAAATTGATATCTGTGTTCCATGAAATTATTATAAGCAATGTTGTTAAGCTACTGTTATTGAGTTATATTGTTTTGGTGTTAGTCACAGTGAAGATGATAAGGAATATTTGTGAAGAATTACTGAGTCTCGTTTACCCACTTTCTTCGTACCCAGTACATGAACAGCATAACTGAATAACAGTAGCTTAACAGCATTGCTTATAAATTATATCTTTCATTTTCATCAATCATTTTTATATGCCAAGTATTATATAACCTAGAAGAAATGTCACCATTTAAAAAGTATGTGTACCAGAAACTTGTGAGAAAATTTAAGTTCATGTCACTACCTAGCTGATGTTCTTCTTCACTAAATGCTATTATACATTGTGTCTTTTCAAAAGCCTGTTAGAATATATAAATAAGTAGAAAATTTGCATATCTCTCTTCTCACATGGGGTTGCAAATATATTTTAGTTCAAAAGTTATATTTGAGTGAGTCTATATAGTTAAAAGCCATTGGAGGGGGGTCAGTTAATTTGAATTATTTTATGACCTTTTAAGAACAATGTTTTTAGTTATTTATCAAGAATATGCACTGAAGACCCAGACCACTGAAATAAAGATAACTAGATTAACTGAAGTGGCCATGGGAGGTTAGGCCATGTTCTTAGAAGTGAATAGGACAAAGGCCAAGTTTTAGAGAAATGTGTTGCCCTCCTAGGAGTAAGTTTACTAAATCATACTGAATCTATAGCACTTTAATGATCAGAAAAATTGTACACTACAGTTTAAGAGCTGAATTCTACTACATCAGGGAGGCTTAGGTTCTCCAAATGGGATGAGAGAGGGAGAGACAGAACCAGAGACAGGGACAGAGATAAGGACAGGGACAGAGACAGACAGAGACAGAGAGCTGATTCAAGAAGGTGGTTTTGTGCCCTCTCTCCCTACCAGGAATTTTACATGTGGTTGTAAACTGTAAGGGTTAGTGAGCTGCTGGTATTTCTAAAGGCATGGTGGACCCTTCACTTGATTCCTTTATGCACACAGCAAATCCACATTTATTGGGGGAAAAACTGACGAAGCATTGAAATATGGCTGTCCATTATCAGAAGCTTCTTCCTGCAGCAGATGGGAACAAATAAAGAGACCTACAGCCAGACCTTGGAACACTCAGCCTCAAACGAGAAATCTCCCTCAAATCCTGCCCCTCATTGCTCAGGGAAACCTGCAGAAGAAGAGGATGTAAAAGTGTAAGAGCTAGGATGGATGCAGAACACTAAACAAAAAAGTTGTCTAAATCAACAAGGTCAAAACTCACATGAACTCACAGAGTCTGAAGCAACATGAATGGAGCCTGCATGTGTCTGTACCAGGTACTCTGCATATGTATTATGGCTTCCAGCTTCCTGTTTTTATGAGCTCCTGAGTGTGGGATGAGTGAGTATCTGATTCTTGTGCCTTCTCTTATGCTCTTTTCCTTCTGTTTCTTTTGTCTAATTCCAATGTGATAGTTTTTGTTTTATCTTATTTTATTTCATTACTATCTCATAGAAGCCTATTTGGTTTCTAGTGAGAGACAGAAAGAGATAGATCTAGATGGGAGAGAAGGTGGGGAGAACTTGGGAAGAGTGGAAGGAGGAGAATCCATAATGAGGATATATAATTTGAGGGGAAAATATTTATTTTCATCAAAAGAAAAAATATGGCTGTCAACTATGTACTGCCTATTCATATAGGATCATGTGGCCAGAACAGTATATGTTCTGGCAGCAGAGAACAGAATGCTCTCAGCTTGCACAGTACCTTCGAGGAGGGAAGAATATATGGATAGGTAATGGAGTAGAGAAGAAGGGTAGGAATGTTGTCAACGAGGTGCTTTAGGGTCCTGGTAAGTAGAGTAGGATGGCAATGGGGAAATCTGAATGGATCTGATTTACATAGGATTTCCCTGTAGATAAACTACTAACCCACCAATCACTATCCCCAATATGTAGTGGCTAATGAATATATGTAACCAACTGCATTATAGTTAAAGCCACAGAACAATGGTTCTCAACCTGTGGGTTGTGACTTAGGACCTTCTCACAGGGGTCACCTAAAGACCACCTACATATCATATATTTACATTGTGATTCAGAACAGTAGCAAATTTATAGTTATAAAGTAGCAAAATAATAACTTTGTAACAAATAATAATTTTTATAACAAAAATACTTTTATGGTTGGTGGCCACCACATCATGAGGAACTGTATTAGAGGGTTCCAGAATTAGGAAGGTTGAGAAACATTGCCTTCTAAGTATCCAAGTGCTCCCACCACCCAGTACCGTTTCTTATCCTCTGATCTTACCCAATCTTTAACAAAGCATTAATGATCTTAAGGATAACCACTCTTTTGCTGTGCTTTTATGTAGATTTTGAATTAATCAATGTGTGCTATAGAAACTAAAAAGGATAAACCCCATACAGTGCTTTTTTTCAAATTAGTAAAAGACATTTTTCTTCCAGTTGTTATTTCTGTTCCAGATGGGAAATTGTTTTAACATGTATTTTCCTTCTGCTGAGATGACATAACATTTTCTTTATTATAAGTACATTTATCCGGATCACATTGAGCATCTTACGAGTTAAGAGTTTTTTTTATCTTATACTTCCAATATTTGGGTCTTTTTAATCTTGGCAGCTATTGCCTTTCCTTAAGAACAGGTCATGTTTGCCTGGTTTCTTGTAAAAATAAAATCAATTATATCCTGAATGTTATGAGACTCTGGTTTCTATTATATTGCTTAAAAGAGTGTTTTGTTTTGACACTAATGAGTAATTAACTTTGTTACCATCAGGTTGAATGCAATCTCTCATATACTTCTTGGCAACTGAAATCACCATTTAGTTTGTTTTTATTTATTTTTTCATTATTTTTGTTTATTATTATCAACAAACTATACAGAGCACAACGAAATGCTTTGATATTTATCTACCCTAGAGAAAGACTATAAAGTCAACATTTTTGATTAGTATTTTTGATTCCTCAAATACTCATTTTTGCGGTAAGAACATTTGAAATTCTGTCTTACTTTGTTACATATACATTAGCACCTATGACTATCACCCATTTGATCTCAAACTCACTCCTTGAAACATTCATTGAAGACCAGCAAGGTTACCATTATAACTTAACCTACTGAATTACACTTTCCATCTAGTTTGAAAGAGACTTCTTAACCTGGTTGTATCTCATATTATCAATTTCCTGACAATGGAGTCACAGATATTCTCTCTCCCTTATTCTATTACAGTTGTACCATTTAATTATCTATTCAGGCCTGTGCTCTGATTAGGATATTGAAAGACATGCTTCTATATTTATACATTCTTTCTTTGTTTACTCTTTCCCAAACTACAATTTTTGAAGATTACAGAAGTGCTATTCACACTAGTCACGAAATGGACACATCCAAGTGAGCATTAACTTACAAATGAATAAGGAATAGGTTGTTTATGCACAAAGGAATACCATACCCGTAAAAAGAATGAAATTCTGTCACTTGCCACACCATAGGTGGGCCTAGGGATCACTGTGCTCTGTGAGGTAAGCCAGGCACATATAGGCAAGTTCTACGTTATCCTACTCATGTGGAATGTAAAATCTTTGATTACTAGAAGGCTGGGTAAATAGGTGGGGGTAAGTGCTTGAATAAATGGTTACTTAATTGCAGTTAGGTAGGAAGAATAGGAAATTCAGGTATACTAGTCTACAATATGGTAAATATAGATAATAACATTTTACCATGTTGTTTCCATATCTAATACATGTTTTTTTTTGAATGGTTTTATCTTAAAGATGATGCTATTTGAGGAGAGAGGTATTTCAACCTCATTTAAATATTGCACACTGGATATATACATTGAGATACCATTAATTATTCTATTAATATATATAATTTCTTTTTATGTATCAATTAAAATAAATCTGATCAAAAAAACTGTGGTGCAGCATTTCTTCCACACATCACATAAGCTCACAGCTATTTTTGATATTATAAGCTGTTTATTCCTTAGTATTAATATTTGTATGAAAATGTACCTTTTCTCATTTAGATACAGTGCAAACTGCACACTAAGTTCTAGTAATTATTTTTAAAAGATGTGGAACTCACATGTTGATGAGTTATCTCTAAAGGGTTGGTTCTGTACATCACTGCAGTTATTATGAGACATTGAAGGGTGTCATTATCCACATTTAATGTAGCATAAAAAGACACAGCAAAAGATGATAATGCTAAATGTCCTTTAGATGGTTGTTTGTAAATCTTGGGCATTATGGTGTCCCTGATTGGTATCATATTACCTCTTATTTAATACATATCAATTGTAAAAAAAAAAAAAAAGGTGTCAAATTGACTCAGGAATAGAATGAATATTAAATGTTATAGGCTTTGCAAATTCTGTTAACTAGTTAGTCGCATGTGTCACGTGATAATGATTTGTAGAGATCAGAATAAAAAGTTTTCTGGTGGAAAAATATCAGCTCTGAGAAAAAGCAGTTGGAAGTTGATGTGATGTGGGGATTTATAACTCCAATTTACTGACAGTTTATCTGTGGAAATGACTGCCAGGAAGGGAGATAAGCACTTTTTTCTGCTAAGTCCATTGTCAGGTGTCCCCTGTCCAACCACCTGGTTGCCCTGTCTTTTATTCAATAGCTGGAGAGCCTCCCCTCCTCCTGTAGGGCTCAGCAGCAGGAGCAGCGATATGATGCTCATGCACTGGGCTCATTTGTGCTACCAGACAACCTGTAACTCAGTTATCGTGATTCTCATTTTCCAGAGGAGGGACCTGATGCTCAGAAACATTATGTAGTTTATCCACGGTCACACTGACAGATGTGGTGAGACTGGCTTACAGCACACGATCATCCAGCTCTCTGTCTTGCGTCTGTACCTGCTACAAGGCAATATGCTATCGAGAGGGATGAGCTCATCTAGTAAGAATAAACCCTGCAATCCTCTCAAGAAACTTCCAGGTTAGAGATGTGGAAAAGCCGTACAAGCAAGAGAGCACTGTAGAAACATTGTTCCCTCTAATTTGCTCATTTTTCTTTGTTCTCCCTCTTTTCCCTCATCGCATTTGGTAAATACATGAGTCATCTGAAAATGTGCACTTCGCTTTAGATTATCTTCTTCTTGATGTGTTCTATAATGAGACATTCTTCAGTGACTGAAGGGAGCATAAAAATAGTAGAACTGTGAGAAAATAAAACTCTGTAACTCAAGCTTATGTGCTAATCTATGTTTTCTATTAATCTAACTTTATGTGATGACTGCAACAGCAACGACAAAAAGGAATCAACCTGACTTATGAGTTTACCTTTTAAAATTGCATACAAGCAAAATTGTCATAATAGACAGGGAAAACTCTGTGTAATATATAATTTTAAAAATAAATCAAATTATATGCTAATCAGCCCCATAGACAGGACGGCATCCCTAACCTTCTCCTAAATAACACAAAGGTTGTGACAGTTCATGGCCACTGGTGCAGCTAAATATAAGTGGATTATTCTTTACCCACTCCTTGTGCTTTTGCTGACTGACACGACAATTAAGGAAACAAGTTTCCTTTGTAAATTACAGCTCCATGCAGCTTTGAGTAAGCAAAAGTGTACATTAGAAATATTTTTAGCTTGACACAAAACTTTCCAAAGGCTCCTAATTAAGCATTTAAAACCAAGAAACTGTAATTGTAGATGCCAAAGTAACTGGGAAATCAGACCATTGGTGGGATCAATCTTAAACTAAACCATTACTTGGAAAGCCTCATGGAAAGGCTATATTATGTCTCAGCATCTTTTTGGGTAGAAGGCTATCTCTAGGAGTGTCCACATGATGAGAAGTCCAGGTGTGCAGTTCATATGCAGAGAGTAAGTACAAAGAATGTGTACTGTGTCCGAGTGGAAAGATTGGCTACAAGCTCTGTTCACTTGAGGCTAGGAAGGAAGCCTCCAGAGTTTTATCCTGGGGAACTCTAAGAATGTCCCATATCCTCAGGTCAGGTGTGGATTCTCACCATGGAATTTACATGTTAGAAATTTCAGTAGAGGTCCCATTTGAAAATTGTCTCACCTGTAATTTGATTTCAAAATTGCTTCCTCTCATCTCTCACATTTGTAATATAATGATAAGATGATATTATGCTATTTCTATTCAGTTCAGAGTCCAATTACTGTTATATGAAGAAAATATCTTTTCTATAGCTAAAAGGTAAACGGCTTTCTTTTCAAAGCATCGGTTGATTTAGTGAAAATGTTCAGGGCAAACAGCATAAATGAATTTAAATGAACAATTATCAAGTTACTGTTGTCATAACAAGTCATGTTGTGGTCACAGGTGCAATTACTAAGATAAATCTTTGAAAACATAAAGAGGATTTATTATTCATGCCATCTTATAGCCTCAAATTGAAATGGCATTCTTTCACCATCAGTATCTAACCTACTTAAATTTCTTTATTTGCTGTCTTAGTAGTCCATTTAGTCATAACCTAGGAATTTGGGTAGCTCACTGAGCATCCCAAAATATGCTGTAAATGAAACTCTGTTGATAGCCAGCAATTTTGAAGTGTTTTCGGTGGGTACCAGTAATGAATGCGTTTGCTCACTAAATCTCCCAGCACTAATTCTGAACCAGTTCTGTCTAGGTGAAGGGACTGAGGTGATCTGCATGATCAATATCATACAAAATATCCCAAATTAGATTTCTACCCAACCCTCCTGAATATATTCCTTCAGATCACATCAATACTGTGTTAAATGTTTGGTAGCTGTACTTGGAAATTTTTGGATGTGTGGTTGTTTTGTTATTATTTCTGACATGGTGCCTCTTTCTATAGCCCAGAATGGTCTTGTAATTATGTAGTCCAGGATGGCTTTACATTCATGACCATGGACTATTTTGATTGCAGGACTGAGCCTCCATGCTGGTCTCTTTTTAATTTTTTTAAAAAAACATTCATTCATTCATTCATTTATTTATTTATTCATTCATTCATTCATTCATTCATTTATTTATTTATTTATTTATTTATTTATTTATTTATTATTTGTGTGTGTACTCATTTATCATGTGGAGACCAATGGAGAACATTCTTTCTGCACCATGTGTGTTCCAGGGATTGAACATCAGGTTTTCAGGCTTGACAAGCATCTTTGCCTACTACATGATCTTGCCAGCACGTGATACGAATTCTTATTAAAGGAACAAAAGAGGAAAATAGCAAAGTGTCGTACATGCACACAGAATGTGATGGTCAGGCAGTGGGACTCTCCCTTAAGCATCACAACACACTGGTCTCATGTGCATGTGGTTTCAGAGCAGGCCACCTTGCAGCATTCTCAATGAGTCTGAATGTCACCACAATTTTTATGAGAGTCGTGGAGCTACTCTTGGGAACTAATTTTAGATTTGTCTTATTAACACAGTTGTACATAAAACCTAGCCTTCTGATTGTCCTACTATAGTTTTGAAAACAACAAAATAAAAGAGGATTTCCCACAGCTGATTATCTACCTTCTTCCTCTGATTTATTTCTACATTTGCCAAGTAAAATCTTAAAATTGACCCTCAGAAGACAGAAGTGCTTCAGCTGTTTAAATTCTAAAGGTACTGTTGACATTCATTTGACTTTGGGTAATGAAGGCATTAAAGTTTATATTCCTAGTCCACTGAACAGATAATGGGTTGCTTAGTAGAAGCCCAAGTGGACCTTACTCTTTATAGTTGTTTTATAGAAATGTTTGCCTTGCTCCATATTCTGTCCTGGGAAACAAAAAAGGGGGCAGAGAAACAGTAAAGGGGCACTACCACTGAATTTATCTTAAAGGTAATAAGATGAAGCCCTTTGGAAACAATTCCTTGTGTTCTCAGAGTCTTTAGTGTCTGTGATGATGAGAAAAAAAATGCTCAATAGCAATTCCCTGGAGAAGAGGAAGGAATTTACTTGTGAACTGTCCTTAAGCAGAACAAGAGATGAAGCTTTGGTCTTGACCCTTCCTCTGCTTCCTCTTCTAAATAGCTGATGGCCCAAACCTTTAGGAGTTGCCAAGGAATTAATTTCTTCTTCTATGCTTGCTTCTCTGCAAAGTGCACACTAAAGGCACCATGCCACTATGTTTATGGCTAGCTGTTACTATCTGTACCCTACAAAGATAATTTCAAGGAAGGAAAATGCAAGCTTCCCTTGCCCCAGAAGAAAGCTGACTTCCTCTTCATCCTTTTTTAGTTATCTGCAAGGTGAAAGAAAATCTTGTAGTGAACCCAAGAAAAGTAGCTATGCACACACACACACACACACACACATACACACACACACACACACACACACAAAATCAGACTTGCAACTTGGAGAGGATGTCATGACCTTTCTTAGAGGAGGGACAAAATACTGTAGGGCTTTAAAGTATACCTGCTGTTGGAATAACATCCCCAGGCTGTGGATAGCTTAATTAAACCTTGAAATCTAAAATTATAACTCCATCTGGAAAAGCCAGAACAAACAAGTTGCAATGAAAACCATCCATTTCCACAGGAAATATATTAAAGTAGTCAAATCCATGTCCCAGAGGAAACAAGGATACCAGAGCTGTGATTATTTGCTATGCTCATGAAAGGCCACCTATGACTTACTAATGCAGTGTCTTCATAATAAACTGTCTGGTTAGCCTTTTACTGTTGATACTGTCTACTGGTGATAAAAATAAATGTCTGTAGACACTGATACTGACTATGTTTGATTCATTACTAACAAATATATTTAATTAAAAAGACTAAAATTATTTTTTTTTGTAAAATCTTGAATAAAGACAGGATTCTGACTTGACTTTGTAACTCAAATTTTTTTTTTTTCTGAGACACTGTTTCTCTGTGTAACAGCCCTGGCTGACCTGGAACTTGCTTTTTAGATCAGGCTATCCTCAACCTGACAGAGATTCACCTGTCTCTGCTTCTAAATGCTGCAATTAAAGTCATGTACCACTACGCCTGGCTTCAAATATTCTTTATCCTTAAATTCTACCTAATCCAAGAGAAAATTACTAGTAAACATCATTCCAGCCTGCAGACATTTGACAGGAGAGGTTAACTTGACCGTCTGAATACAGAACAGCCAAAAAAGAAATAATGAAAGAAAAGAACTAGGACTAGGCCAACTTAACTAACCAGATATACAACAGAAACTGAAATTGAAACTGCACAGTTCCAAAGTGATCATGAGTAATTTAAATAAATGTAGAAAGACCAAAACAATGATCAATACTCTTAAAGTTCAGGAACAAAAGAAGATGGGTTTTTCTAAGCTAGCAAGCAGTTCTGTTTTTGTTGTTGTTGTTGTTGTTGTTTGTTTGTTTGCTTGTTTTTAGAGATGGGTTTCTCTGCTGGAGCTGTCTGTCCTTGAACTCACTGTGTAGACCAGGCTGGCCTTGAACTCACAGAGATCCACCTGCCTCTACCTCCGGAGTGCTGGGATTAAAGGTGTGCACCATCACCACCACCCAGCCCAAGCATTATTCTTAAGCAGATGAGAATATACAAGCGAGTTATAACCTTGTGTCATAAGGCTTCATGTTAGCATGCGATAAACTGACTGTGAGGCAAGACCCTGTGCTCCCACTGTACAAACTGGGAAATGGAGATGAGGTGATAGGATTGGACCTAGCAAAACTTGGTGCAATTGATCCTTTTTTATGTACTCATTCACATGCAGCAGGAGAGGGACACTCTCTGAGTCTTTCAGTCTGTCTTCCTGTTCCTATAGTCTTACTCCCCCCTCAGGAAGCCACCTCTTCTACTAGTGAAACACAGATGCCCCCTGTTTCTCCAACACCTCAGAATTTATATCAAACATTTAAAAATGATTCCTGAGTACTATAAAATTCAAAGCATATTTCTTAGATCAACCATATTCTTTTCTAATATTTTTATTTATTTTGTGGAATTTCATGCAGCATATTTTGGCCATGTTATTTTCCCTTTCCAGGTCCTCCCAAATCCTCCTTTAGTTCCCTAACTCACTGGACTTCATGTTCGGTCTCTAAAATGAGAAACAAAACAACAAAACCCCACACATATGCACACACATGCGGACACAGGCACTCAAGCTCATGCACACATAAATTCCCCCAAATAGAGAGTCTGATTTGTGCTGTCTCCTGGGCATGGGGCCTGTGGTTGATATATCCAATGATATTCACTTGAAGAAAACTGATTATTCCTCCTTTCCCAGGAAGCATCCATTGAAACTGCGGCTTGTTTGGGGGTGGGATTTTGTTTCCAGTTCCTCTTCTAGGTGCTGGGATTTTTATCTTGTCTGTGCAGGTCCTGTACATGCTATCATTCTCTGTGAGTTCCTCTGTGCATAAACCTTGTTTGTGTCTGGAAGATGCTGTTTCCTTGGAGTTGTCCACCACCTCTGGATCTTACAATCTTTCTTCTCCCTCTTCCACATAGCTCCCTGAATCTCAAAGGCATGGGTTTGATAATGGCATCCCAATTAAGAGTGAGCACTCTTTAAGCAAAGATGGCTCTCCATACTGACTGTGGTTTTAGTATCATTTCTGATGATAACCTTCCTGTAAGTTTCACCAACTTATGATTTTTTTTAAATGTAAGAGATTTTATAATCTCAGTTTTAATCCAAAGAAGAAAATATTTGTTTAGAAATGTGTGTGATGTTTTTTGAGTGATTTGTTGTCAGGTGAGGGATTAAGGATGAAGTACTATTAGAACAGCCATTCATAGCATAGCAGAGCTGCTATCCAGCCCAAATGAAATGAGTCAATGTCTGGGCTTCTGCATGGAACTAGAGAAGTTTACATTTCTGGCATGACTTGCTCAGTTGGAATGACCTATAATAACATGTATTCAGAGTTGCTCCAGATGCTTTCTATGCACAGGAGAGACAGATGAGGGATTTCTGCTCAGACTCTGATTCAGTCCACTCTATGCTATGTATTGAGAGCCTACTGTATCCACAGCAGAACCACTCTATCAAGTTTATTTTGAGTTCTTCCAAACACATCTCTGTATGACTCTTGCCCTCAATTCTTCTGTGGTAATAATAATTTTTCACACTTATCTAGTTCCTGGAGATTCTGTTAAAGTTGACCAGCGAATGTTTGTGGAGCATGTGAAATCCTCAGATGGATGTATTATATAAACACAGAAGAAAGATGCCTTTTCAGGCCACAGACAGAGCCTATTGCTTTGTCATCAAACTGTGTTTTCCTGGTTGGGTGCTATTGGCCTGTAGCTGTATTACTCTGGGATAGCTGGTACTTCTTTTGTTAATACATATACTGACTCATGGCCCAATGGAAGATAAGGACCTTGAAAGTTAAATTATATTTTGCTAAATTATGGATTGAGGTCTCCTAATCCCTTTCAGTCTTTTTGAATGGAGGATGACAAATCTTTGTGACACATTGTATGTTAAAAATAATAAATAATAATAATAATAATAATAATAATAATAAAAGGGTCTTACTTCTTGCCTAACAGATATTCTTTGTACTTGGGAAATGTGCAGAAGATATTCAAAACCCCAGAGTGATTGACTGCTTAGAAGCTATCTCATAAATAATTTAAAGGGATAATTTCTAAAGGTCTATTGAATTCCAAAACAATTTTACAAGCCATCACATTAAAACAATGTATTATCAGGTTAAGAATCCCATGGTTAATGGCCTTTCAAACTGTAGTTCATTAGAAAGCAAATCACTGTAAAGTTTTAGTAGACACAGAAATCCTAATTGAAAAAAAAGAACCTCTATCATTTAAACTTACCAACATATATATGAAATTATTAGTTCAACAGCAGTTTCTGTAAAACACAGTTTTGTGCCTCTTATAATGTGTGATGACAGCAGTATTATTGGCACTCGGCGGTTAGGAACAGAACTCATTACCACTGTTGATCTGGAACTAAGTCAATAAAGACGCCTATGATTAAACTAAGCCTGGCTACTTATCCTTCCACTCAAAATACTTCATACTCTCTGGGCAAAGTTTTATTCCCATTTTTAAATACTAAATTACTACCACCCTGAAACTTACTGCAAAGATCACCGCCTGAAAAAATCTGCATATGATATGCAAAATTTTATCTGAGGTAGACTCCAAGTTATTTCGATGTATATGTAATTTATACACATACAGAATACATATACTTTATGTATATTAAATATAGATTGAATTGATTTGCATTGTACCAACTTATCTTTGGCCCTTTTCATAAAATCAATCTTCTATTTTCAACATTGTAGGAGCATAGTGATACTTCAAGCAATTGCATGTTCCTATTAATAAGTAAGACACAGTTATCTATATTAATTTATATTTTATAGGATTATTTTTTCTTAAAAATGATTGAGATAAGTTTTCTATAACACGCTTCTGCTAGTATGTACATTAATGCCGATGTGTTTCACTGTATTAGATAGATGAATATAGGTAGATGTATCATATAGATAGAGGTACACAGAGCTATTTCATTACATGTACATATACATATTATTAGTGGATAATAAACTATTTCTCTTGTTTCTTATTTTTCTTCTAACAAATCTGATTATTAAGTAGCAAATTGTGGCTTTTTAACAAAATTTAAGTTAAATATTATAGTTAAAATTTAAAAGTATGCAAACAATAGTTAAAAATCCATGATTGAGAGCTATTTCATATATTTATAAAACATAAAAGTTGACATTTTTCAATGGTATGCTAGACATGGCTCCAACCAGCCTCTAAGAGACGTGTTGAATTTTTAGGTTTGTGGACCAGCTGTTAATTGTATATGTTTAAAAATTACACATTATATGAAACCAGTCAAATAGCACTAAAGAATATAGTCAAAACTCATTGATTTCTAATATTTGTTTTTCATATTCATAAAGCTTCATTATGGGGATATTAAATGATATAAAACTTTCTTTTCAACTTCACATTCAGGAGCATCCCACTTTGAGCTCAATATCAGTCACAGAGGATGTATTTGTTCCAAAGAATTCAACAACTTCCATAAAAGACTGTATTTCTCTTTAAGAGTAGATTATATTAAACATTTACCAGCATGCTACTTTTTTACCCTAACCTTATTATTATGCAAATATTTAATGCTGTTTAATATTCATGTCAATTTACCATTCTCCTTCTGATAAACTTCTGTCAAAGTGAGACAAGAAACATATTTTATAATCCAGTCAACTTTGCATTTGTCTACATTCTATAAAAAGTGCTTTGAGATTTTGTGATTCAGATTTTGTTCATGTTTTCCTGTTTATGTACGATTTTTGGATACTTAGTGTAGGGGTGGGAATTAACATGTAATAATTGTAGGCACCCGGAGGGTACTGTTTAAGCACAGAGTGTGTTCTAAGTAAAGCAGGGTCCTTGGAATTTCCTTCTCTCACCCTGTCTTAATATTTGTAGCCTTTGTGCTCCTCTAAAGACAGGCCTTTATACATTAGTAGATAAGCATGCTTTCCTCATAAAACGAGATGGTAAGTGTAGGAATGCAAATTAATTATTCCACCAATTTCCAGTTGTATTGGATTTTCAAATTAGTGTTATATGTGAAATTCTTAAATGCATCCTTTACACAGACAGCTCTGAAATGGGCTAAACATGGAGTTATCTGGGCTAGAAAATGGTTTGGGACTATATAGCCATAATTGGTGGGAAAATAGCTTTTAATGTGTATTCACTTATATGAGGAGTCATATTACTGTTTGATTCTACCACAATTGTTTTTCCGCAATCAAAAAATCTGTAAAAAGCCTATCATTCATTCTTGAAAAAGACTAAAAATGGATACAGGATGAAATATCCCATTATTATATATGTCTTTGAGATGGTAGTACTTTGTTTTGTTTTGTTTAGGTTAAAACATGAAATCGGTCATACTAAATGCTTGCTAAGAAGTGGTAATAGTCTCTCCTCCTGTCCCTCTCTCCCTCTCTTTTTCCCTCCTTCCATTTTCCCTCCTTTCTCCCTCCCACCACACACACTCATGCACATGTGCATGCACACATGCATACACACACATATATGCACACACATATTACACCATAGTGTAATTGATTAGATGATTGATTAGAGCAGAAGGACTAATTCTATCATGCCAGTTGAGAAATGCTATTTATGGGCTCTCAGTTTTTCTATTATAATCATATGGCCTTGTGAAAGAAAAGATAATTATCATTTTCAGTGTCCCTGGCCTCACTGAGCAAATGGCTCTTGATACTGACATTTTGTGCCATGGATAATAATATTCTTCCCTCATTCAGAGGAACAAGAAGTGTTATAAAGTACTTACTCATCAACGGCCGTTGTTTCATATCAATTATCACACATTGAAAGAGAAACAGCACCAAACCTTACCCAGAGCAGAGTTATTATGGTCTCACTAAGAATTCCCAGATTATCAAATTAAGTTCACACATTTAAAGGAAAGATAAGAAATGATGTCACTGGAGACCAAAGTATTTTTAACCAGTCCTAATGTTTTAAGTGGGATTAATTGAAACTATTTTAAATTTTAACCTTTATTTTTATAGATGTTGAAAACTCTGATTAAATTTAACCTGCTCTTTTAAAAAGTCCAATAAATCAATTACTGTCAAGTGAATTATTTAACTAATGCTGAGTTAAAGGGAGGAATTATTAAAATAGTAATAGAAATGACCAAAAATGTATCTAAGCCAAGGTAATTAAGTCTTAATTGTATATACCATAGTCCATTATGTTTGTAGACAAGTCTAGAATGCAAACATTTCATTTAATTTGGGAAAAATATTTTCCGGTATTCTGACAAGATACCAAGAAAATGGTGTTCACATGGCTTGATGTCATTTGGAAAGGCACTTGATGAAATTTTCACTAATGTTAGACTTGGGGGAGAAAGAATTATAATGAAAACCAGGGGCTTGGAAGTGAGCAGTTTATGAGTCAGAAACATATTAAGTGATAGAAATAATGAGTGCTACCAGCTGAGACATAAAAATCCACCATGCCGATTTCGCCCTCTGGTACAGATGAGATTTCAAATTAGATTTTAGCTAACAGCCCATTTTCTGAAAAATCTTAAATAAAAATGTTCCTTCAAATTTGTCAGTACAGGCAGATACTTTCCATAGCCATAAATTCTGCATCTTTGAATTCAACCAACTGAAGATATGATCTAAAGCAACGCTTAACATGTATGGACCCTCCCCATTACTCTCTAAACAGTACAGCATGGCCATGTTTATATGGCTTTTACATTGGAAGGACTATTCTACTTAATCGAGTGATGATTTAAACTATTCAAGGATTATGTAGGTTATATGCAAATACACTGTTTTCTATAAGAGACCTGAGCATCTGCAATGCTTAGGCATTCATGGTGAAGGAACCACCCCACACTGATACCAAACAGAGACTAGATACAACCAATAAATAATTCTTTTATATTCAACCACTGATATAGAAATATCTGCATAATGGATATGCATATCTGGATAATAATTGAGTAATGTCTTTCCTTCCTAATTAATCCCTCACTTTGGATAAACTGACTTTCCAAAGATTTTTCAGAGAAGTTCTTTATTTTTGTAAGATTTATTTATGTGTATGAATGTTTTTCCCTGAATGTATCTCTGTATACAACATACACGCCTGTTTCCTGTGCAGGCCAGAAGAGTGCGTCAGATTCCCTGGAACTGGAATTGAATTATACACAGTTATGAGCCACTGTGTGGGTGCTGAGAACTTAACCCAGGTCTTCTAGAAGACAAAACATCACTCTTAACTAATGAGCCATTTCTCCAGTCCCCCATAGAGGTTTTAACACAAATGTGGCACACTCTAGGCAGGCCTTATTTCATACAATTCCAGCATTCACAATCTCAATTAACAAATAGTTAAATTAGAATAGGCCCTAAAGTGTGGGTTCAAATTCCTGTTGCCACAATATATTAGCTTCGAGTGATTCTATAAAGCATGCAATGTCTCCAGGTCTTTGCTAGCTAGTTCTTCGGTTTGCTGATTAGAGTGTAGGCAATAGATTGGTATCATCTATTCTGTTACCAAAATTTTTTGGCTAGTTACACCACTTCTTTTATGGTTAATAGAAATGCTTATTCAGCTCACATGAAGACATCTCCTTCTCTCCCAGTGGCTCAGAAGTCTCAGGAAGCTCATGAAGTTATAAGAACTTTTCAAAAGGCCCTTCATCAAGTCTGTATAAGCAGGAAGCAACTACTGGGAAGAGAAGACTTCTGTGAAACAGTTACCTTTGAGTCTGCACTCGGGAAGGGAATGTTTCAATTTAGAGGAAATACCTACATACAAATGAACATGTACACTTTTCTATTAATCACTGGTGTATCCATATCTGTCCCTGACACAAACAGCTCCCCCACCATAGATTCCTTGGTATTAAAAAATAGGTTTGAAGTCTAAGGGTGTTTAAATAGCTCATTTGGAAGAGTTTTTGCCTAGCATGTGCAGTGCTCTGAGTACAATTTCCAGCACTGAATGAACTAGGTCCAGAGACACAAGCCTTTAATCCAAGGATTTGGGAGACTGAGGCAGAAGGATTAGAATTGCAAGGTCATTTTCAGATAAATAGACCACTCCAGGGCAACATGGGACACTTGATACCTTAAAAGATACTGAGATCTTTTCCTCAGATACTTTTCTATCCCTGTAATGAAAGAAATATATTATGGCCGTTCTTAACATATGATCATTTCTCTTCCATGAATAGAAAAAAATTTTTTTTTCTAATGCTGGAAACATAGCAGGTACATGACTACTGCTTTTCTGTGTGGTTCGTCTGGCTCAGTCAGGGCATTTGGTTTTGGTCACAAACTGAACCACCTATGTGTTTCTATCTGAGTAAAGGCTCTTTCTTCTATTAATTAATTAATTAGTTAATTCATTAATTTATTTTTCATAATGCCTGCATACCTATTCCATATGAATTTACCTAAGTTCTTTTACAAACCTTTTATTAGACTCTCTACACTGCGTGCCATAGTGGGTTTCAACAAGAACTTTGATCATATTCATTTCCACTGTTAGTCTCTCTCATCCTCCACTCCACCCAAGGCCCCCTCCTACTCCTCTACTGGTTCCTGGAGAGGCCCTTCTGTGTTTGCAAGAGATCCAGTGCTCCTGCCTCTCTGACCTGCCATGCCCTCTTTTCAAGAAGAAAAAACAGTTTCTCTGTCATGTAAATTTGGGAGCCAGAGTTTGGCTCTTTCCTTGCTGTAGAATGTGCCATATTTATATATTTATATATTTCCCCCTAGCGTGATAAAGGTTGTTACCTTCAGACATATTTTTTTTTCATTTTTCTGCACTCTCCAGTATTTTTTATTTTGTATTTTCAGTTCATTACTTCGTGTTTTATTCCAGTTGTTTCCTCTTAAAGTCTCTGGCCACTGTGCTCCATTTATTTGTTTCTCATAGAAAAGCTTTTTTGCTTAGAACACCTTGGCTACCCAATCCACCCGCTTTAGAGTGCTCTCTGGTTCTGTATCCAGAATCTGACTGTGGTTGCGTGAGTATACATAGGTAACAAAATTTTGAGAAACAACATCCGCGTACATTGAAAGAGTGTCAAAATGATGAAATATGAGAATGATCTTCAATTCCTGGTATTGTATGAAAGAGGATTTCTTGGTTCTGATAAAGTTTTATAGTTATTTACAGTCTTCTCACTGGAAAAGGCTTGAAGAGTGGCAGCCATATGTCTCAGTACTAGTTTTGTCGATTTTGTGTGTCTGTAACTGCCTTACAATAAAAGGAGTATTTTTAAGTTCCCAACTTTGTTGTGATTAGGCCTGTTATGACATGTAAGCATAAATGATGTCTATGTTTGGGAGGGCATGTATTCAAAAAACGTATATGTCCTCTCATTAAAAGATTTTGACTCCTATACAACAGTAAAATTTTATTAAAATTTTCCTATGATAATAGTAAAATTTTCTTTTCAACTATGTTTGTCTTCATATTTCACAATGCTGTGAGGGGGAAAAAATCCCTGTCAAATAATGAAGAATTTCTATTAATTGAATGTATTCTGTTTTTTTAAATATAAACAATACAATTGTTTAATTGATCTTGCTTCAATACATAGAAGTGGTTGAAAAATGTTCAATTATTTTCTCCATATTTTTTAGCTTTTCTTTCAATCATATATTAGTTTCTGACCTATGATTTTATCTTTATGTTTCCCAAAATCTGATCATTCTCCTCATATTTCTAATCTTAAATGGTATTTTTCTCACTATGTGCTTACTTTTGATTTAATTTACTTTAATATATATAATATATATTCATATATATTAAAAGACTGTGATGTTTAAAGCTGTTTAAACATATCCCTCTTCTCACTTATCAACATTTTATATTGAAGGCCTTTAAAGATCTTCAGGCTTTCTGAATTTTAAAGCACACTATTGTTGTACACAGCTTTCTTCTGAATGATAGCTTACCAGAACCTGTTGTTCTCCTCTACCTATAACCTAACACCCACTAAGTAACTTCCAGCTCACCCTATTCAAGCTAATCTCCCTGGTGTAAACACTCTTCTACTCTCAGATCCCATGAGACCAATGCTTTTAGATCCACGTATAAATGGGATAATGCAAAACTTTTCTTTATGCCCATGACTTTTTTGCATCGAAAATAATTATCTCCAGTTCTACCCTGATTTCTACAAATAACAGGAACTCGTTCTTCATATGGCCCACTGGCATTTCATTGTATATATGTTCCACATTTTCTTCATCGTTCATCAGCTGTGGACCCTTAAATCATTTCTAAATGTCTAAAATGCTTTTGTGAAGACTGTTGTAATGAGTGTGGAAGGGAGATTTCTTTTTGCTTCTTTCAGCGTAGACTCATTTGAGAGGTGGCTGGATCTTTTGCTATTTCTGTGTTTAATATTTTGAAAGCACTCTCCACTGTTGTAGGTGAAGTAATTCAGATTCCCACCAATAGTGTGCACTGGTTAATATTTTCTCAACATATTTTCTCACACTTGTTCTCATTCATTATTTAATTTACATATAAATTTTTATAATAGCCAGTCTGATGTCTTATTGTGGCTTTGGTTTGTGGTGGTGTTGAACTATAGGTATATTAAACATTTTTTCATATATCTGTTGGTCCTTTATATGTTTTCTCTGAAAAATATATGGAAAGATTTATTGCCCATTTCTTAATGATGATACTTAGATTTATGCTAGTGAGGTTATAGACTCTTTATTATTTTGAATATCAAGCCTTTGTCAGATGTATAATTTGAAGGTATCTTGTGACCACTACTATAAGTAGTTTCATTTATTGTGCAAAAGCAAATCTTTACAGTTTTGGATCTAATTTATCTCATATTCTATTTTAGTTCTTTAGCTCTAGAGCTCTTGTGAAAACAAACCCTTGCCTGCCCCAATACACCATTTTCCTCTTCTTGTTATTCCCATAGAATTGTTCAATCCTATTGATAAAAAATAATAAGTTTGCCATTTTTGTTGTCCCTGTGCAATTATTGACATGTTCTTAGAATACATAGGATGCTTTGCTTAAATAAAAATAGCATTTAATGTATAACTGTGTGAGAGTTTATGGATAAAGCTATACTTCTCTTGCATCATAGCAATACCTTCTGATTTAATATTAAACAGTTTGTTCTTCAAATATTGCATAAAATGGCTAGCTTAAACTTTGGTAGACTTAACTTTATGCACACCTGTGGAGGAAAATCCAGGTCCTACTGACTGTTTTTTTTCCCTTGTTCCAGTTCTTAGGATGACAGTGGCTACCAAGAGATGACATTTCTCATTCTTAAGATTGAGTT
The DNA here is from genome assembly GCA_026225945.1 of Cricetomys ansorgei. Classification (NCBI taxonomy): domain Eukaryota; kingdom Metazoa; phylum Chordata; class Mammalia; order Rodentia; family Nesomyidae; genus Cricetomys; species Cricetomys ansorgei. Next base: position 20,938,488 of record JAMJFZ010001815.1, read on the forward strand.
TTACCATATTTCAGAGAGGTGATTACTTGGAAGGGACATTGTGTCTATCACTTAGAAAAATAGCCATCTTTGATTGGCGGCTAAGGTTCAACTTCTCTGCACTGTAATCAATAAATGAGGGTTTGTTTGGCATTGAAAAAGAAGAGAGGAGTTGTAGAGAGGTGTAAGGACCTCAAAGGGGAAACCATGGTCTCTTCTTAAACAATAATGCATAATAAAGAGATTCCTTCAGGCATAAAGATACAAATACAAATATTGTAGGATAGTTGACTCTTCAGTTTTACTGAATCTCTAAGCTATCATTTCAGTAAGACCTTTGATAGACTCAGAGATGGGCTCTTTCAGAGAAGAAACCTTAAAGCTTTGGGTTTTGGGAATCTGTTGGATTTTTTGTTTGTACAATACAAGTTTGCCTTTCTTGTTTAATCCTTTCTAGGCTTAAGTTTACTCATCTGCAAAATTACAGGTACAATAATAAAAAGAGAGACTTAAGTGAAGTAAGACCAGAGAAGTACTTTGGAGAAATATGACAGTTTACAGAAAGCACTCAGTATAACACCCAAAATTTAGACTCCTGAGCTGACCAAAGTCAATGACTTTAAGAGGATCAATTTCTGTACTTTCTACTGATGGAACATCATCAAGAAATATTTTCCCTGTGACAGCTTAGTTGTTCCTGGGACAACGACCCTTACAGAAATGATGTATGTTATACATTTTGTGGTATGGATTTAATTCTAGTGATCCTTATTTCTGTTTTGACTTGTGCTATTGTTTTATGACTCACCATTATCCTGTTATGGTGAATGTGTGTGTGTGTGTGTGTGTGTGGGTGTGCGCGTGCATGTGTATGTTCATGTGTCTGCATGTGTGTGTCTGCATGTGTATGTGTATATATTTATGTGTGTCTGCATGTGTATGTGTATATATTTATGTGTGTCTGCATGTGTGTGTGTGTGTATTAGAGGAAGGCAAAACTATCTTGAATAGTTTTTCTTGATTGCAACTTTGGCTGCATTTTTGGCCCACGTCCAGCAGATTAGTATTGATATACACACTCAGAAGCTTTATCTAAAGAGTCCTGTGGATATTGGGTTGGAAAGCTCACATCTTTAGAGAGAAGCTAGGGAGTTGCTATTCAGTTTCCTACATTTCCAGGATGATAGAATTAAAACATTTCTGCCAGGTTATTTGACACCCTTCAAAGACATGACCAGAATGGAGAAATCCAGCCAAAGGGAGGAACAGCATGAGTCTCATGAATTTTCCTCTTTATTCATAATGACTCAAGGCAAAAACAGGTGGTTGTGGCTGTGCAGACCAAGAAGTAAAATACCAAATACAGAAAATAAACTTTCAAATACAGGTAAACTCCCAGATGTCCAGGAGCAAATTGAAATAGGAGAAACAGGGAGGTGTGTGTGGATTTAGCAGATTGGTTGTGTGTGCCAATCCAAGTCCCAGGAGCAGACAGAATCTCAGTGACTTTCCTTCTTATGAAATTCCCCCATGGTCCACAATGTCTTTAATTAAAGGGTTTCAGTAAGAACTTCCTTAAAACTCAGTTTAGGATTCCTCCTGCCCTCTTAGAGAACTTTTAGATGTCTGTCAGAAGCTGCTCAGTTGTAAAAAGATGTAGAAATGAAGGATCAGAACCTAGGACTAAGTCACCTCACTCATACTGTAACTGTTTCTGAAAAGACAGCTTTCAAAATGATTCCACATCCATACCTAGTGAAGAAACTCTTCTTTAGTGGGGTCACTTGCCTTTTCTGTTTCCAGTCTCTTCACTGTCAATTTCCTTCCCTCTGTTAAAATATTTTTCAGTCTTATTTTGGCTTCCTAGCTCTACTGTATGTCTTTGGCGTGCAGATAATTCTGGATGGGATGGATGCTAAGTCTGGATCACTGTGCTTTCAAACCATCTTCTTCTCCAGGCAACTAATTGACTCCTGTCCTTCCCCTAGGTTCTGAATTCCTTGGAGAGGGACTTGATGGTTCACCTGAGTCAGTTGTCTTCATATCCAGTCAGTGTAGCTAAGCTATTGGAGGTCCAGTCACAGGCTAAGAGGACTACCCCATTGAGGAGTAGGAGGGAAACGGGGAGGCGGTGAAATTCTGACTACTGTATTTATGAAGGAAGTTGACTCAACTTTTCAGTTTTCTTAAGGTATAGTAATAAACGTAGAGGACCAATGACAAGATGCTTTTGTATTGTTAGGATTCTCATAGGGCCAGGAAGTCTTGTGTCTTAGTCAGTATTCTGTTGCCGTGAAGAGACACCATGACCACAGTAGCTCTCATAAAGGAAAGCATTTAATTTTGGCTTGCTAGCTGGTTTCGAGGTTTAGTCCATTGATATCATGGTGGGAAGCATGCTGACACTCAAGTAGACATGGTGCTGGAGAAGTAACTGAGAGTTCTACATCTGGATCCACGGGAAGCAGGAAGAACTAGAGACACTGGGTCTGGCTTGAGCATTTGAAACCTCAATGCCCGTCCTCAGTGACACACTTTGTACAATAAGACCATACCTACCCCAAGAAGACCACACCTACTCCAACGGGGCCACAACTCCTAATGTTACTCCTTGAGCATTCAAATAGATGAGCCTATAGAGCTATTCTTATTCAAATCATAACACAGTGGTTTTCCTCCCCTATTTTCTTTCCCCCCAGCCTTCCTTCTCTTCTCTCTTTCCATCTTTTCTTCCTTCCTTCCTTTTAAAATTTCTCAACAGGTGACTTTCAAAAAATTTTAAAAAAAATTCTGATACTAGCTCTAAAACTCATTCTGATGTTTGATGACCTTTATAATCAAGAGGTTCTTGCTGGTGTTCCATTGGGCTTGGGGGTTAAAAAAAAGTTTTATATATTCAACCACAGTATACGTCTTTATTTTTCTCTAACCTGAATGCCTTTACAAAGTTATTTATAGGAACATCAACAGAAAAGAGAAATGACATTGTTTTTTCTGGAGAATATAAACTAACAACTGGAAACAAGTTATGACGGACTAATTGGCTCTGTTGCTGTTGTGTGTATACACAGTTCTACAAGGGATGGATGATACATAGCTTAGCAAGTAGCAATGCCTTAATGTGTTCAATGGCAATGTAGAAAATGTATGAGCCCAAACATCTAAGAAAAATCAGGCTGTTTCTTATTCCTTGTTTATGTCTAAATTTATAGCCACACAAAATGATAGTTGATAGTCTTTCAAGACCCCTATAATGTTAGTACTTATGAGCATGCAGCAGAATACAAAGTGAGTCAAAGAAGTCTGTTTTTCAGAAGGTGAGATATGGCAGCTGACATGAAAAAATATGTCCACTCTGGCAATATTTCTTTGATCTAATTGCCTTTTTTATAATAATACATTTGTAAAATTTATGTTTTTAGATTTCTGTTTTTGAATATGATTTTATCATACTTTTTTTTTTCATTAAACACAATGTATTTTAGTGAAAATATTCCAGAGGGCTCAGAGAAAAGAAATTTAGCTGCTAGGACAGACAGCTCCACAGCCATTCTAAAAAATAATGAAAACCATTTTTTAAAATGGCTGATGGTAGGTAAGGAGGAATAAGTAGATCCAAATAAGAAAGGGCAATTTCTGCCCAAACAATAAACAGAGCACCATTACCCTCTGGGTATATATATTTCTGTAACAAACATTTATTTCAGAATTACTCTTGTTGCAGTACTTCATTCATTCAAAAACATTTTTATAATTGACAATGGTAACAGAAAAATTATACAACTGAAAATACTACTTAATTTTTTATCACACAAAATGTAGTGTGTGTTGCATGTGGACATTATGAGGGTAAACTAGTGTGTTCCCACCTCTCAGTTCTATCAGGGGTATAATGGCCACTTCATGGGAGGAGTATATCACTCATATTCGTCTTCTTCTTTGTGGCATTGCAGAGGACCTCATTCCTTCTCTGCTAGTACTCAGTGCCCAAATATCAAAGCTGTGTCTATATCATCTGCCTCTGTATAAATTCTTAAACCTCAGCATTTCTTTTTCCTGATTTCATCTTATTTATAGATTTAATTTTTTTCTTTGTCCTTACTTTTGTACTCCTCCTTGTACTCACCATTACCTTGAATATATATGTGCTATATATCCTGAGGATACTACTTGCAGCAATTTCTCGTGTTCTGAGCTGTTACTTTCCAATTATATTCAGCAAAGTAATAATGGCTCATTATTATTACCTAATGTGTACATATAATAAATTATTAAGTGTTAGCAGGTGATCTAGCTAATTTAATGTCAACTCCAAAGTCTCAAACTCTTTATTGAGAAGCAGTGTTGACTCGCTACAAAAATCTGGGCCAGTGTGGCCTTACTTAAACTACTCATAAAGTAACATTTAATAATTAGTTATATCTTAATAGCAGCCAAAACTTGAGTGGATTTGATCTTAAGAAGTCATGCAGAATTATTGAACATGCTAATTTCTGTAGATAATAACATCAACACATGATTTAATTTCAGAGCAAGAACAGTCTCAAATCTCAGCACAGTTTTTAATTATTTGCTTGTATTCAATTACTCTTGTAAATTTTGAATACTAAAATTTATTTTTGATTTATTGTTACTGCTGTTTTAGATACTTACTATGTTCAATGTTACATGTTACAAGGAACTAAAAATAGAATCCAAATAGTTTTACAGGGCTCTTCACTTCTGGGTCAATATTGGAACATTGTTATTCACAGCTAAAAAATAATACTATTTTGAGAACTACCCTATGAGGAATAATTTGCAAGTGTCTACTATACACTTGTTGCAAACTTTCTCCCTTGAGGGCTTATATTACAAGAGCCCCATTTATTCATTTGATCCTTACTAAATCTATGCAGATGGATATCATAATCATTAATGCAGATGAGGAACTAACTAAAGCAAAATTACTGAAATGACTTTACCACAGTGCTTGAGAGCTGTAGGAATCAGGGCCTAAATTCTAAATCCTCAAGATCTGGATTTAAGATTTTTTCTACACCCTTGTATCTGTCTGTTTTTGGAAACTGTACTTATAGTTCCACTGTCATTCAAGTATAGGCAGTTCTAAAAGTCATCATAGAATGTTTGTTGGAAAGCATCTTTGGCCAAAATACAGAATGCTAATATATCAAAGTACATCAAAGATGTAACCTCTTTCATCTACCGCAATGAAAATTACTAAGTGCAATTAGGGATCCACTGCACAATATTGGGTCTACCTCAGGGTCATTTAAGGTCCTGTCACCACCATGCTCTGTAAGATTGAGTGTGTGTTATCTCTTTGGCAGGCTAATAATCCGTATGCTGAATCCTTTGATCATAAAGGATCCTGAACAGGATGTTTTGCTATCTAAAACCCACCACTACTCAGACGCCAGCTGGACACATGTCATGAAAGCTTGGTCCTGAGTCCAGTGCCAACCATGCGTTGAAATCAGGGCATATCATTTACATGGTTCCTGGCTATGTGCTTTTCAGCTGACAGCTGGAGATTACTAATGCTGTTTTCTAGCTTGTTTACCCCTTGTCCTAGAAGATCCCAACTGTGTTGCAGTGAGTCGAGTACATTTTTATCCCTTGAATCACTAAGGAAGGAAGGATAATACCAATATTCTTTTACAGTACAGAGCTACTGTTCTAGTCTCCCATTGTGACAATGGAAATTGCACCACATGTCAATTAAAAGTGAAAGATTTCTAGCTAGTATTTGTGAGCAGTTCCAAAACCAATCCAAGTTATGTAGTCACTCCTATGCTTGTTTCTCATATTACTTATACCAACTTTCCTGTCAGAAAAAAAAAATAGCAAACATACATATTATCTCCTGAGAGTGTTAAATAATATACTCACAATTATTCCAATAATACATCAAAATTGCTATTATTATTAAGACCATTTTAGAAATGTCACTACTGATAACTGGATAAATTAGATAACTTGGCCAGCTGTCACATCATATAAGATGACAGTCAAGATTGAAACTACCTGATTCTGGAGTTTTGATATTTCCAAATTTTTTATGCTTCTTTGAAATCTCTCCCACCACAAGCACTCTGTTTTTTCTACCCTCTTTGCTTCAGGCATTTCCTTCTTATTCCTGTTCTGTGAGTGATCTGAGTATTATTTAAAATAGTAGGAAGTAAAAGATAAAAAGAAGAAAGGCAGCCAAAGAGAAGATCCAGCTGTGTTTTGCAGGTGTATGTCTTCTCCAAATCAAACTTGTTAAGTCTCTCAGCTCAGGCCAATCCTTGCCATGTAGTTACATTGCCAAACAGTCTATAATTTAAAGCAAGGATGCAATTCAGCCTTCAGGCTTTTCCATGATCTAAAGACACAACATAAGGACATTGAATTTCATAACTTCTATTGTCAATATCCTTATAACCTCTCCAGATATAATTAGGAAACCCTTCCTTAATATAGAAAACTACACGAGTTTCTTCATTTTGGTACCTCTCCTGTGTCTGCGTGAGCTCAAATTATTTGCTCTCAAAATATATGTAAATATTTTCAGTCTGGCTTTTATGAAATTATTCTAATTCATTAAGCTCTGAGACTGCTACAGCAGATACAGGGAGGAATTATATATAACTTTAATAACTGAATGAAAAATGCAGCTGTGTACATAGTCTTGAAGGGATTTAGTTCGAAATGCTATGTGTGAATACACATTTACCTAACAGAAAGAAATAAGTTCCTAATTTTAATTAAATAAATCTCACAAAATCAGCTTAACTTTTACTTTTCTTTACTCATAGCTTTCTTTATATTGCTTCTAAAAAAGAGAGCATAAGAAATCACAACTCTGGATGTTCTATGTGGTAGAATTTTTGTTTAGTGCAGTTGATACGTAAAGTTCAATGTGTCTCCTGGCAGTCTGTGACAGTTATCTGTAGATGAATTGTACTTTGAAGGGAACTCAGAATGCTATAAAACAAAGGAACCAACCGAGACTAACGCCGTGTTCCATTTAGACATTTGAATAGAATAGATACATAAATAAATATATAGATGATGTATGATAGATAAATAGATGATAGATATAGATAAATAGAGGTAGATGATAGATGAGCAATGAGAGATAATTTGATAGATAAGCCAAAGGAAGGTCAATGATAGATACATGGTAGAGATAAATAAGTAGATAGATAATTGATGGATGATTGATATATAATTGATAAATAAATGGATGATTGAGATAAATAGATGATATACTGACAGACAGAGAGACAGATAGATGACAGATAGTAGATAGATGAATATTACAAACAATCAATTGGAAGGTTGGAGATTTAGAAATAATTTGTGAAGAGAAGTAATAGAGGAACTCAAGGTATTCAGCCCAAAGAAAAGAAACTGTAGTGTGTCTGTTACCAAATAACTATAAAAATCTTGTGTAGAAGAGCTGGTCTTTATTACTCTAAGTACAACCAGGAATGAAGTAGAATTCTATGGCTCAAGTCAAGTTATACAGCAATGTTCTGCACAAGGACACCTAGCCAATGAGGTACATGGGCTGAATTTTTGTCATTCTCCTATGTCCCACTCTGAAATTTGGTTTGAACTGTGAAGGTAAAGGATTCGTTTAGAAATCAGTCTGTCTTGAGGCGATTACCTTTTCCTAATTTGCACAAAAGCATCTTGTATATTACATACTGCTTGATTTAAAGTTTACAAAAATAAAACCATGTTATCTGTCATTAGTTTTTCTATGATAAAATTAGCTTCTGAAAAGCATATTAGGTTACTAGACCTCTGATTTCCCCAGGAATGAATAATCCTTTAATAGGAATTTCATTCTAGTCCAGAATTTATCAGAGTAGGTGAGACAACTTGATCAGAGTAGGAGAGAGACACCTACTTCCTAAAATAGGTAACAGAATGAACTGTGAGGACAGGACACAATGGAAAGAGCCAATGTCTGGTCAGAACTTAGTCTCCAGTAAAGAGAAGTACCCGGCTAGGGTTAGATTAGGATTTCTGATAAAGATGAATAGTTCATGCAGTCAAACTAGAATTGCTGTTATTTTCAGTTTGGGCACTTGAACTTGGGCCAGAATGAGGCCACAGGTGAAGAATCCGTGGCTAACATGAAAAGTCAACAACCTTGTGAGAGCAAGGAACCAGGCAGCATGTGGATTTCTCAAATAAAGGATAGACATTTTTACTAACTGTCCCTTTGGATATTTTCTGTCCCATAGATATCCTGACTCTGTAATGTTTTGTTTTGTTTTGCTTTTTGAGACCGGGTTTCTCTGTTGTAACTCTGGCTGCCCTAGAACTCACTCTGTAGACCAGGCTGGTCTCAAACTCACAGAGATCCACCTGCCTCTGCCTCTGGATTGCTGGGATTAAAGGTGTGTGCAACCACTGCCCAGCAACTCTGTATTCTTACATAGATTTTTCAAGTCTTTTCCCCTACATCTTGCCATTTACTTCAGCTAAGTACAGGAGTGCTGTCTCTCTAGCACGCTCCCTGGCTCTTCTTTCACAAGCATAGCATTTATAAAGGCAGAACATTTTGACACAGACTTTTTGACATTCACTCACTTCAAAATGTAAAATTTATAGAAAACTATTTCAGAGGGTGGTACTTTTGAATGAGTAGCACTAGGGAAAACTGTACTCTTGTTGCTCAGTGAGTAAGGCTCTTCACTGGGGCAAATCTATACATGGGTGCTAGGAAACTTCCTATCATCACACAAGCCAGAGACCTGATGATAATGGTCAATCAGAGAATGCAGGTGCCTTTTTTTGTGAAGAACTTGGTATTTCAGAAGTCTCAATTCTAATGCTTTATGCTTAGGGCATATCAAACTGTTCTCTTGCCAAAATTGTGGCATCGAAGAGTACATGGCATCAAAATGGACTTATCAAGGTTTCCCCTGCACAGGGCTACACTATTTCCAAAATGCTGGCTTTGGGATTCAAATTCATTTTGACAATTCTAAAATATTCAACTTCGAAATTGTGTTAAAATCATTACATGATGAACTTAGATACTTGGAGTTGTCTTGTGTCTACAATGACATCAGGACAAATAGCCCAAAAGTTGGGGTGATTTTTCCTGTGTCTTAATACTTCCAGGCTGAAGTTTTTGTTAGCTAAGAAAAAAAATCATTAAATTCATTATCCTGAAAAAAATTCACCCAAATGGTTAAGGCTGTAACTCTTTTAAAAAACTAATTTATCATAATTCTATTGCTGCAAAATTATATTACTTAATTGAATGCCCTTTTAATATGATATATAGCCAGGTAAAATTTTTTGCCCAGGGCAAAAGTTGTAAATGAACAAATAACATAATAATACAGGTTTCTTGTGGATATCATCATGATGACTATTATTCACAATCTTTTTCATCTAAATTTTCAAAAATCAATTTAGAAAGAATACAATGATGATAGTGGTTTCTTGATGTTCCATGTCTCTGTGTCATTGTTTCCTGTTCTGTTTTAGCCATTTGACAGCACTGTCTTTTAAAAAAAATCATGTTTTCAGTGGCTGGAGATATGGCTCAATAATTAAGAGCACTTACTGCTCTTCCACAGGTATTGAGTTTAGTTCCCACTATATCTTCAGGCTGACAACCACCCTTAACTCTCATTCCAGGGAATCCAAAGTCCTTCTGGCCTCCTCAGACACCTACACACACAGCATATACACGCAAACAAACACATACATATAACAAATAGATCGTACTTTATAATGAGAACCTTCACAGAGGCCAAAATTGGGCTAACAGGTGTGTTTTTTGTGCAGGTACTGTCACTCTAAGGGGCGTCTTCTATGTACCAATCTGGACACTTTGGCCTATATCCTTAACATTGCCAAGATTTTTCAAAACAAAAACTAGCATCCATTTCTTAGATGTGATGACTCACACCTATAATCTGAGCTATATTGGAGGTGCCTTTATTAGGTTCCTAGTGCTGTGATAAACACCTTCACCAAAAGCAACTTGGGGAGAAAGGGTTTATTTCAGCATACAACTCCTAAGTTATACACCATCACTGAGAGAAGTCAGGGCAGGAAGTCAAGGCAGGAACCTGGAGGAAGGGACTGATGCAGAGGCCATGGAGGGGTGCTGCTAACCGGCATGCTCCTCAAGGCTCGAACAGCCTGCTTTCTAACAGAACCCAGTTCCACTAGTCCAGGGCTGGCACTACCTACAACGGGATGGGCCTTCAGCCATCTATCACTAATTAAGAAAATGTACCATAGGCTTGCCCACGAGCCACTCTGGTGGAGGCATTTTTTTTCCCCAGGTGAGGTTCCCTCTTCCCAAACAATGCTCATGTCAAGTTAACCTAAAATTATCCAGCATGAGAGGCAAAGTCAGACAGATCACAAAGGTACACATCCTGTTCCAAACCAGCCTACAATAGCAGCAGTCCACCTTAGTGATGGTAGGATGCTTGTGTAGCATAAACAATTGGTCAACCCAGTTCCAGTTCTACAACAAACACAGGAGGACTATTGTCTTCCTGTCTACATTACATAGACAGAAACTATAGAAATAACGCAGGGCTGGATTCTCAATGTACAATTTAGTTTGGAAGAAGGGATCACTTAAATGTACGTTGGGTTTTTCACTTAAGATCCAGTTTTTAGTTCATCATGTAACACATTACGACTCTGAAAACCTAGTAGTAGAATTCGGGAAATGAATGAAATGTTGCAAGCTGTCATTTTTTGTTGTTATTTTCCACCCTTTGTAATATATGCACATATTGATATAGTAAATGCTGTTCTGATGTGGCTGCCAATCCCCTCATGATTAGAATTTGTTAAATAAACAAATGTGTTTAGAATCAATTAGTAAAGAATTAGCTACTCCTTTGAATTGAAGATTTATTGTACTTGAGTACAAATCCCTTATGTTAGTAACTAGAAAAAAATGATCCAAAAATATTGAAAATTCTGTGTGCTCTATTTGTCCATCAAGAACAGTGTTTAACCAGAATGAAAACTAAAAAACACTCTTTTAGTTCAGACATTAAAATCTAGAGTGAAGCCAAAGAAACTGTCTTATTCCCTCTAATTCTCTACGTGAAGTGCCTTCTCTCCACCTGTCCCTCTCCTCTGAGTATGAGTCCATTGATATTCCACGCCTGGCAGGATCTAGAATTGGCTAGACGTTACTCTGTGTCTTGTATATCTAGAGCTTTGAAGCGATGAATGTACAATCTGAGAGTGTTGTAGGAAACTTGAATCTTTTGAATCTTTTCTTCTCCCTGTCAGAGTGAGAAACTCGTCACCATCAAACACAGACTCAAAGGACAGCAAAACACTAACTAGCCTTGTTCTCCAGGGAAGGATGGGAACTGGTAGGCAGTATCCTTATCCTTCACAGCTTCAATTAGAGTCTCAAGGGATGTTTAATGACTAGAAGTATGTAAAGCTAGATGGACAGTTAGATGACTAGATAGACAGATAATAAATGAATAAAAGTGGAAAGAATTTGAATGTCACATTCCTTCAAATCACGAGCTTTTGTTTTTACCATGTACTTTTCACTGTTCCCTGTACTTCCTAAAAAGAAGTCTTTTCTGAACATATCTGAGTCATGATCTGCTGTGATATGTGATTATCCTGCTTCTAAAATTAAGTGTTCAAGTTTTAAAATGACTTCTTATTTTAAGTTGAAACAGATTCATGGGTAATCTCTATATTAATGTCACTCTCGGTTGTTTACATTTCAAAATGCAAACTCCTTGTCAGGAGAGAATACAGAGGGATAGATTCTCATTAAAGAATGGATCAAAAGAATGCACTGTGTTTATGGACATTATCTGAGTTATCATTCTCATAAAAACATGCTGGTAATTATTGCCATCAAGTTTTAATCATAGATGATGCTTGAATGATTTATGCACACCAGAGAGATCTTCATAGGTATTATTTCATTCAGTTTCTAAAAAAAATCCATTACACTAGTATGGTTTTCCTCTTTGCATAGCCACCTATAGTGCAGTGGTCAGACAACTAGAAATCAGTAAATCCAAGACTTGCCTGTAGGCCAGTGTAGCTACTTTGCAAGAGACCCCACCCCACCCCCAATTTCTGAATAAATGTTAGGGAGATCTACATCCCAGCAACCCTAAAAAAATATTCCTCATTACTACTGTCTCCAAAGTGTTCCGATGATATAGTCTATGATAAAATTGTGGTGACAAGACTCTGAAATTGATGTCCATGATTTATGTTGAGTTATTTTCATGTAAAATTAAGACATACAGTACCTACGTATTCCTCGTAACTTGACAAGAGGGCCCTTCTACTGAAACAGATTCAGAAACTCACATGACTTTTCTGTTTAAAGCTTCCAGAAGTGAGAATTCACAATTTTCTTAGGGACTCACTCAAATATCTATACACTTACCTTTCTAGAATGAATGTTCCAGTCACATGTTTTCCAATAAAGGAAACCTAAATTTCATTCTCAATAAACAAATTATATTCATATAACTTTCCTATTAACTTTTCCACTCCTCCAATAATATTATAAAAGCTAAATTAAAATATACCAATTTCTGATGACATCCAAGTTTAAAATTTTAGTCATATTCTCTTTTTGACACTTGCAAGATACATTCTTTATTTATTGTGATTTAAGAATTATTAATATCATTTATCATTATCTCTTGAACCATCCATAACATATATCCTTCCTAAAATTTACCCTCGATTCCACAACAAAACCAAACAAAATCTCAGACTCTGCTACATAAACTATTTCTGAAAATACCTGTATGGTCTGAGACTGCATTTGTTCTCATCAAAAAGTGTACTCTAATGGTCCCTCACTCTTTATTAGCAGGAAAAGATAGAAATGCTTACATGGTATTTCTGCTTCCAGATATCTGACATGATTTATTACAGAGCAGAGTGGCCAGCACCATAGATTTAACTGGCTTAGGAAAACCTAGCTATACTGTCTCTTTAATCATATTAGTAGCTATCTTAGCATTTAATTACATTTATGGAGACTCTTGAAAGGAATAGTGTCTTTAGTACATTAAAAATAATCTAGAAATCCTTTGTTATTTTTTGCTTTCTAATTAATGGGATGAGCTCGGATCCCTCAGATAAGACACATAATAAAATAACAATTAAATAACACTTATGTACATTTTTACATTCTTCCCCTACCAACCTGCACATGTATACAAACACACACACACACACACACACACACACACACACACACACACACATATGCACACACATGTATGTGTGTGCATATGTGTGTGTGTGTGTATGTGTGTAACTATGATAATGAATAGAGCTTACAAATATAGAGACCTTAAAATCTGTTTTTAGATCAAAGTTACTTATTGTATGAAAGTAAACCTAAATTCAAATCTTACTGCATTCAATATATATAAATTATGTTATCCTATCAGCAATATAATCATGAGTTTTCCATTTAAAATGATACTGTTTTCCTCAATATATAAGGTCAAATAGTTGAATAACACTACAAATAATTTACCTCGCTATATTCATCATAGAAAATAAAGGGCCGGGCGGTGGTGGCGCATGCTTTTAATCCTAGCACTTGGGAGGCAGAGGCAGGTGGGTCTCTGTGAGTTGGAGGCCAGCCTGGTCTACAGAGTGAGTTCCAGGACAGCCAGAGTTACAACAGAGGAACCCTGTCTCAAAAAAAAAAAAAAAAAAAAAAAGACGAAGAAGAAAGAAAAACAATAATAAAGGATGCCATGGTTTTTCTTTTCTGGAAAACAATTTATGAAAACTATTACCAATTTAGTTAGCAAAGATAGACATTGTGTTGCTTATTTATTTAGGGAAATGTAATGAAGCAACTTCACTCATCTCTGCAAGAGATTAAAAGAGATACATTGAATTCCTTAGAGTAAGTAAGGCAGTAAATTGTAGACAACCCGAGAAACACAGTTTAGGGACCTTGGTAGATCATCAGCCTAAGTATTTATTATGAGTGATTTAATAATTGCACTAATGATATTTTTCCTAGGAAACTGATTTTCTTTTCAAATGATGAAATTACCAGAATCAAACTAGAAATGTCTGTTCATTCTCAAGTCTAATGGGGAGTAATTCCATGGGAATTAAAAGAAGCAGCCAGTCTTGGGTTAGATGAATAACAACATTTCTAAGTGGCCACCACACTCTACAGTCAGTGCCGGGAACTGCTCATCATCCCAATTTCTTAGAACCCAAATGTATGACCCTCACTCTCTCTCCTTGTATAGAAGAACCTGTGTCCTGTCCACTAAGGAGCAGGATACAAACTCTGCCCTTCCCCCCACGTACTTTAATGCCTCAGATTCCTCTGAAATATCTGTATTTCAAAGTTTACTAAAAATGTGAAATGGCTCCATATGTACTAAATAGGAAAACAACTTCCTACAAAATACGGGGGTGTTTACACCATATGCAACCTCCATTAAATGATGCTATGCACGTTTCTTTCAGTTAAATTTCAAAAATAAAAATATTTTGGGAAATAAGATTTTGAAATTCCCTGGGAATCTCAGAGTGTATTTATCTTCAATGATAATCTTTCACAGAGTTGAATTTCATCTTTATTAAGTACCCCAAAGACATTGAGAGTTATGAGTAAACTGGTTAATACAATATAGCTCAAACTCCTTTGAAGAAAGCCCATTTCCGAAGCATCATAGTAAAGTCAGCGATGCCCACACAAGCTTTGGTTTTCTTTACACTATGTATATAATGTATATATTAGAAATATTATGATTCTGCTACCACCATCGATTTAATTTAGCATTTTAATATATGATTTCTTTTTCTAAAATTTTATATTATCTTTTACTTAATCATTTTTATTATAATCAGAACTATGTACTTGCTCACAGGAGCTGTCTAATAGTGTCTCAGTTCATGTGACAAGAAAAACTACCCTCCACCTCACAACGTCCTTTTCTTCATGCTTGACTTTGCTTGCTTCTATTTTCTTTTATTCTCTATTTCTCTTTTGCTAGCATGTATTAATTGTACAAAGGGATTGCATTATATGTCCATGCATGCATATAATGTACCTTGATCATATTCACTCTCTAGTACTTTTCCTCTAGCTCTTCTATGTTGCCCTTGTTTTCTCCATGAATAAAGTTATTGATTTCACAATCAATATTCATTTCACTTAGGATTTTACAAGGAAGTTTTTATCCGTACTGGAGTTTCACTTCTGGATTTTATAACTTATTTTTAAGTTTTCTTGGAACAACATAGTCCAGCTACTGTCTTCTCCCAAATCACATCATTTTGTCCATTTCACTGAAGGAACACCATAAATTACTAGTTGTCACTCTGTTCCTTTAATAGACATCATATGTGAGATATCATGGCATCGCCATCTCTAGGTTGTTTTGTTTTAAATGAGAATTATGATTATATAACTTTGATTACTCCGCAAACATAATCACAGTGAACCTAAATTGTGAGTGGCTAAATTTATGTCCAATTCACTTTTACTATTAGTCTCCTGGATTCTGCAAGAATCAATTAGTTTCATGAGAGAGAAATTAATTGATTAAAGTGAAACATATAACTGGTAATATTAGGGTCACCAATGTGATTATAACCCATAAGCAAATTCCAACTTTTTGATGCAGTTGAGGATTTTTTGACAAGAGAAATATTTTAGATGCAGTGTTATATATCTTGTATTCCTTGTTTCATTTATTTCTTTATATCTTTATTACTATCTCTGATTACTCACGTATTTATGAATCATCTGCTACTTTTCTTCTTCTATGAATACTATATATTATATTCTGCCACTTGTTTTTTCATACAACCTATCAATTTCCTTATTTCATGCCTTAGGGTCCATGGTTGTTTTGTACAGAAAATATATTTAGGTAGCTATTAGTCTGTAAATATGTGTCCCATCCAATTAAGTTTGCATTTGAAAGCATGTCTTCAAAACTACTTAACAATAAACTTACAATACTATTGTTCAAGACTAGAGAATTTATAAATTAATTGCATTTTAATTTCTCTTGAATTAATGTTATTTAGTAGATCAATGACCCCCATGTATGAGAATGATTTAAAAATTTAGTCATCTCTCCCTTATACTTTTAGTTAAAACCAAAAATATATAGTTGATTCTAGCACCTCAGTTACCAAGGCAAAATCCAAGAGGTAGGACTTTGGAATTTACACAGGATCAGCAAAATCATCCTGGGCTCCCTAACATATCTTTCATACAATAAATCTAAGTTAATAGTTTTAATGAATTGTATTGCCTTGAGCATTTTAACACAAATTTAAAAGCTAAACTGTGACATGAAGATCTAGTCAGTTAATGATACTGAGAAGAGAGTCATTAGTCTCCAGGGATGAGCTTTCTGATATCTTATTCAATGCCAAGAGGTCAGTTGTAAACGCATACACATCTGAGCAACAATAAATGGACTCACCAGGTTGTCTTTATATACTTACAAACACACACGCACACACACACACACACACAATTAAAGGAGAGGTCATTAACTTGAGAGAGAATTGGGGAGATGAGAGTGGAGTTGGAGCGGGAAAAAGGAACAGTAGTAATGATGTAAATACAGTGGTCATATATGAAAGTCTCTAAGTAAACCCATAGTGAAGTTAAATGTTCCTTTGTACTTTGAGACTATATCTTATGTCACAGTCCTTCAAATGCCTCTCTTGGAAAAGCGGTTAACACAAACAGAAGCTAATGAAATGACTGAAGATAATCACTGCACTTTCATTTAGTACAGGAGCATTAACACTGGGCGTTTATGTCACGGCTTTATCGTCTCCCTCATTTTTCATGCCATCAAATGTCAAAATCACTTACCATGGGAGCTGCTTAGAAATAAGGCTTACATTTTACAGAATTAAGATGTTTGTGTATTTGTAGAGTTAGAGTGTTATCCAAAGATTTGACTAAAACAAGGGACATGGTTGACTTTCTTACATGGCAGATCACTGGGATGGGAGTGTGTGTAAGCAAACCTGCTACAGTGTCAGCTGACCTTTGGGGAGGTCTGTCATGGCCTATCCTGTGCATTTCCCCTTGTTTGTATGTATGTGTGTATGTATGTATGTGTGTATGCATCATATGTGTATATTTATGTGTGAGTGTGTGTGTGTGTGTGTGTGTGTGAGTGTATATATATGGTTTATTTATTTTATGTGTATGCTTTGCCTGAATGTATGTATGCATACCACATGTGTGTCTGGTGCTTGGGGCAATCAGAAGAGAGGGTAGGATTCAGTTCTCCTGGACTGTAGTTACAGATAGTTGTGAGCTACCACGTGGGTGCAAGAACCAAACTTACATCCTCTACAAGAGTCACAAGTACTCCTAACTTCATCTCCAACCCCCTATGAATACCTCTTAATTGTTACTCTTTGCCTTTTCCTTCTTGAAATTGAAAGCCTATGCAAACATGGCCACGGCTTCCTCCTTAACTGTGTACTATGAGATTTTTCATAATAAACACATGTAATTAAAATACAATGTATTTGTTTTAAGTTCCTATTTTCTGAAGTTTCCCCTTGAAATTCCATAGATGCTGTTGCTTCCATACAGCTGTGATTCATCTATTTTCAGTAAGATTTTTAAACTCATGTTTTGACAGGATCATTATTTTCTTTTGGGGTGCTCTCTTATAACCCCGGAAAGCTTAATTTGCCTCAGGCAGTCCCTGTTATAGCACAGTTTCAAGGCACCATCCTCTTCTCTTTCTGGTAACTACATCCTTCAGATACAATCTTATTTTCCTACCTCATGATAGACAATGGATTTCTCTCCTTGAGTGCTAGATCCTTGGAAAATAGAGTCAAAAATTTAGACAAGAGGGGTGCACATCTGATTGTTAATTTCAAGAACTATAGATATGGTGCTGTTTTTCTGGGTGACATAACAGAGCTGGGAGACACACTTTTTGAAGGTCATATATATATCCTCCTTGAAGCTAATTTTACCTGTAAATTCACTTCTATTAAAGTGTGCTTGTTAAACATTTTCATTATAATATAAAATGTCTTACTTCAGCTCTTCACCTTTTTCATATTGTTTTCCCAATCTGAACATGCCTTTTTTAAGCTGTCATATTGAATTGCATAATTAATTTATATGATTGTAGAGCTCTTGTAAAGTCAGTTATGTTCCACATAGATGCTTCAAGTGCCTCAGCTACATGTGAATCCTCTCTTTCTTCATGTGTGTCAACATTTCACCATCACTTTTAATGAATGCTATGCCTTCAAGATTTTTTTGCACCTTGTGCTGTTTTGCCAGAATATATCTGAGGTTCAAATCTGGAAAATGATTATTTAGGTTAGAAGTTCTATATGGAGCGTGACAAAGCATCTTTCAAAAGTGGTTGAAAACTGGCATTCTCTTTAAAGAGCATATGAAATTTCCAGTTTCTCCTCATACTTAACAACCCTTGATGTTGCCACATGTTTTAAGCTTTTGTCTCTTCTGATCGCAATAAATAGTTTCTTCCTTCTTCCTCTTTCTCCTTCCTCCCTCCTCCTCTTCTTCCTATGATTGGAATGAGTAAGGGGTTTCTCTCAGGCTTTTTTTTTAAAATAAAAGTACTAATCCCATTCATAGAACTCCACTCCCATTATGTAATCATTTTGCACAGTCCTGCCCCTTAACACCAGTTTGGGGCTTGGTATTTCAACAAGAGAAGGGTACCTACAAGGAAGGGCACAAGCATGCCAACTATAGCACATCATTTACCATCCATCATTTACCGATTTGTCTTGGTCAGTTTCATTTTTAATTTTTTTTCTTTTGTTTTCTGAGGTTACAATATAATTCTATAATTACTCTTCCTTTTCTTCCCTCCAAACCTTCTCATATGCTCCTGGAGCTCACTATGGTATATAGCCTTGGCTCTTCATACTTTTACCACCTGAGTTCTGAAATTATCATGCATTACCATGCCAAGGACATGCATCCTATTTTTCTACTCAGTCTGGTTGTCTGCGAGGAGAAACTGAGGTCATAGACACATGCACATCTGTATCACACTTACATCTAAGAACCTTAAGGGGTTTTGTTGACACTGTAAGATGTATCCTTTTTTTTCTATTTTATTTTATATTTGACCATATACAAACAATGCTATTTTAAATTTTGGCCTCTGACATCCCACAGCCTTGCTAAATTGCCTTAATTGAATTTTCCTTGCTAGCTTAATTTCACTGTATATTGAATATAGGTTATCAAGTAAATCAACTATGTCAGCATTTTCCTCTTCTTTTCTAAAACTGTATTTCTTGCCTTACTTCTGTGACTGACGTCTCCAGTGTGGTGGTGAGTGGTAGAATTGAGAGCTAGGAAAATGGCAAGAACAGGAGGCAAATGAGTAGTTGAATGGATCCAAGTTTGTTGAACAGAAGGCAATTAATGCACTGATATGATTATATTTGAACAGAATGATTGAGTATCTAACTATATACTACTCCTGCTGCTGGTGATGGTGGTCATGGTTATGACAACCAATATTTCATGAGTTACACTGAATTCAGGAACTATGCCTGAGAAAATCACAGGAGGATATGATTAATGGTTATCATTACTGCCACTACAGGGATGAAAAAAATGAACCTTAGAGAATTTTCATAACCTACTCATGTTCACATAGTTGATACCTGATTGATACAGGGTACCAGCCCAGGAGCTATTCCTTAGAACCCTTAACAGTAAACCATCTGCTACTTATTCAGTTCTCTACCAAAATAAAGATAATGGACTGTGCTTAATGGTACTTTCCTATAACTTCAGTTACTTGGGATGCTGAGGTTGGGGACCATTGTGTTCCAGAATTAAGGACAAACTAGAACCAGATAGCAAGGCCCGCCTCAAGAAAAAAGAAAGGGATATAATGGACTTCAATTGCAATATAAATGATCTTAAGTACAGTTTGCTTCTTGCTCTAGTAGCTTTCTGATTATGCAATAGAAACCCATGGCTCTGTGGGTTTACTCATGTATTGAATACCATTGGAGAACTAAATATGGGGGGCAACCTGAAACAACATTTTTTCAGAGATGTTTCCATGTTCTAAAGCAGACAAATTAAGATGTGGCCAACTTTAATTTCCGTCACTGTTAAAGTAACATTGTAGGTAAAACTATACTTAACCTAAGGGTCTGGAAACAGATTCCCTACTGATATTACTTCTAGCTAGGAATTCTATATGTCAATCTTTACTTTTATATTTTTGAGTAATCTCTGATTTAAAAAAAAGTAAATAATGGTATTATGAGCCATGAGAAACATTAATAAATAGTTTTGTCCCCCCACACTGCCAAAATTTGTTGAATAGTAGTAAAATAACATGGTACAGTAGTTTCTTTGTCAACAATTTACCAAGCATCTCAGAGGCAAATACGGATTCCTTTACTCCAATCTTAACTCCAATATTAAGTCTCAGATCACATACTACCCATTATACATTATACTACATATGCTGTGTGCATTCTGTTTGCTACTGAATGGCTACAAATAATTAAAGATGTCATTGCAGAGCTCAAACAGTTTTAAAGAAGCTTCAACTACAGAAGCCTGAAGCTAATATGGATGCAAAAGGAGTTTCTGCAAGAGTAAAATAACTAACACTGCTGGCATTCGACAAGGTCTGCTGCTTCTGTAGCTGCAGGGTCAGAGTTGAGCCAAGCCTCAGCATTGGGTTTAACTGCAGAAGCAAGGTAAAGGTCCATACAGGCTGTAGAGGCAAGGGAGAGGACCAGGTTCAGATAGGCCTACATGCACATGGACTGATGACAATTTGAGTAGCTTATGTCAACAGTGAGAACCAAGTCACCTATGTCTATGGTAAGACTTAATATGAACAGAAGCCCATGGAACATTCAGCAGTTATCTGCCCATTGGTCCCTTGATGTAGGCATGGTATGGTCATGTGGAGGTCACTAGTAGTATTAGGTGTTCTCTGTATGGTGTCCAGGTAAAGGTGTTACACACTTTCCTCGGCCAGGTGTGTTGGATGTTTCTCAATTCTGGTGTCCCTGGTATGATTTTAAAACACTCATGTGCTCCTAAGATTCCAGTTTGCTTTGATAAATTTATAAGGCAGCAACCCTTTTTTACTTACAGGAATAACTTCTTTTTTTATCAGTCTGTGGCTCAGGAGTACTCTTCATATGCCCCTCAAAGGACAGTCATCTTTCTACATTTTCTTTTAAAGTGGAGTCAAATGTTGCTCATAAAATAGAATCTCTCAGGGCAAGGCGTAGCCTGAAAAAAAAAATCATCGTTTTCCACAATGTCTTCTAACTTAAGTCAAGCACATTTGACTTGAAAAGACAGACGTGGACATATTTCTCTTGCAGCTTCCCATGTACTTGAATTTTTAAAAATGATTAGGAGATAAAATATTAAAGGGAGGGCTGGAGATATGACTCAGTGGTTAAGAGGACTGTCTACTCTTCCAGAGGACCTGTCTTTAATTCCCAGCACCCACATGACAGCTCACAATTGTCTGCAACCCAAATTCCAGGGGATCTGACAACCTCACTCAGACATACAAGCAAGCAAAATACCAATGCACATACAATGAATAAAATATTTAAGAAGTGAATAGCAGGAAAATATATTTGTCATTAATAATAATTTTGTAAATCAGCCATGTGGAGGTCCACGTTTCATTCCGGAGCTGCAATCCATGTTGATGTCCATGATCCAGGCTACCTTCCATGACCCTGTTGATACCTATGTTTCATGTGGGTTTCCAGCAGCTATGGGAAGGAAAGTGTCTTTTGCAGTGGTATTGATGACTGCAGATTCATAACTGAGAATGAGAAACACTGAAGGCTTCTGTGACACCCCCTACCCCTGACAAACTAAAGAAACAGTCCAGACATGAAGCTATTGAAAAAAATCCTTAAAAAATTGTGAAGATGCTGAGTGTAGCTCTTCTTAGTTGATGACTTCTGGCTAGGGTAGTCAGGAAAGAGTCAGTTTTCTTTAAGGGTCTGGCCACTGAAAGTCTGACCATGCTCCAATAAAGATATGGCAACACAAATTAGACTTGTTCTTTTTTGTTTTGTTTTTAGTGTTTTGTTTTTTTGTTTGTTTTTTTTTTTTTTTATGGAGGACATGAGTGTGGCGAGGGTGGACTGGGAAGGAATAGGAAGTGACTAGGATCGGGATAAATTGTATGAAATTCTCAAATGATTAATAAAAATATGTTAAATAATAATAATTAATAATAAAATAATTAATTTTATAAATATTAATTCCAACTTCAAAAGCTAGAATGCTCTAAGTTAAGTTTTAAAATGCCAGTATTATCACAGATATATTTAAACTCCCAGTTTTAGCTCTGCTAGACAAGAGCATCATGGTTTAATGTGGGTGTGAGTAGTTCTAAGGGTCATTTGTATAATTGTTAGTAATGCAGAGTATGGTATAGGCATCAACTAGGAAAAAAAATATATATACACACTCATATATATGCATATATACATATTTGTATATATATGCATAAACTTATATACATATGTTGTATATTTAATAAATATTAAATATATATACACATATAAGTATATGTATACATATATATGTATATATGCAAACACACACTAGTGTTTGCTTCCATAAATGTACATTGACCACATGCATATCCAGAGCCAACAAAGCCAGAACTGGATCTGCCAAGTGGGTGCTGGGAACTGAACCAGAGTCCTTTGCAAGTCTATTAATTTCTGATCCATCTCTCGAGCCCAAGAAATTCTCTTTTTTTAAAGACTTAGTAAGCCAAGGCCATGGCTCAGTGGCAGAGTTTGTTCGTGGATTCAATTTCCAGGAGAAAAAAAAATCTTTTTTTAAATCACAAAATAATACTAGTCCCAAACTTAAACAAAATATCCTCAGTGAAGTTCCTTAAATACATAAAAGAACGTTAAACCCTTATTTATACACAGATCCTAGCTACAGTATGCATGTGTATATGTAAACAAATGTACATGTGAGTGCAGTATATTGTTTAGAAAGGAAAATAAAGAAGAATTAAAAAGAAAAATCCTTAATAACGAGTTCACATATACAGTATACTTTAAGTTTGAATAATCTCTTAAGGTATAATATAGTTCCCAATTCAAAGTAAGTCTTTAACTGGGTGGTGTCTGCATTTGATTTTCTGAAGGCCTGTTATCACCTTTCTTGGAGATCTGAATTTTAAACTATGTTTCTCAGTGTCTGAATATTTCTGTAAGCTGTAGTTCTTTGTAAGCATGACTAAAAAGGTTATTTTACTCTTTAAAAATGAATTTTAGACATCTAAATATTGGAGTATGAATATTGTTAGAAATATGTTTAAAGTAATTAGAATTTTGAAATTTTTATATATTATCAGGAATTTTGACTTATTTTCCTTTAATATCAAAAGGTAACAAGCCGGGAATGCTATAATTCGAAATTGTATATTGTTCCTTAATAAGTGTACAGATAGATAGGTAGATAGATGATAAATAGCTATAGATAGATAGATGGTAAAGAGAGAGAGAGAGAGAGAGAGAGACCCTAATGAAATGGAATGACATTCGAGAACCCTTGAATAGGAGACATGCTCAGGGACAGCTCAAGACTCCAACATTTGGAAATGCAAAGAAAATCTGACTAAAAGCTTAGAATTTTGATACATTTATTTGGCTTGTCTTTAACTTACTTCCAGGTATCAGTTCTTCTAACAATCAGTAATTTAATTCACATTTGAAGACTTTTGGGTCATTGTACTCATTTCTGAATACTATTTCTTCTTAGTACACAGCACCTGGTCTAGGGATGACTTGTCTCTGCCTTTCATTTGGTGGAGGTTGTTTCTGAGATGTCTTTCTGTGGATTCAAAGAAGGCTTGACAACAGTACATACATCACTGTAGAAGCTTATTTTTCTTTACCATTAGAAGCAACCTCTATTATTTTTATGTAGGAAACAGACCTGTATCTCACTTTATTTTCTACTGGATTTAGATAGAGTTTCAGTGTGACTAATAAGCTATGACTCATGCAGTTGTTGATCTGTAATTAATCATGGGCCTAAGATCCTACAAAAACCTTTCTTCTAGAAGGTTCTCAGTGGTTGTAGGCTTTAGTCTCAGCCATATTCCTTCTCCACCCTTCACATGTGTCAAGTCATAATGATCTGATGAGAACTGTTGACAGTAGTAACAGCATCACAATTCTCTACATCTCAAAATCTTAAGCAAGACCATTGCTCTTTTAATAGTTTTTGTCCATTTTCTTATGGTACCATTTCTTTCAAGAGCTGATGATGTATCCTGTTTTCAAACAAGCAAGGTGTTTTTCCTGGGTGTACTGTCTTTGGAAAACAACGTGTTAAGTTATAATGTGAAAAATTCTGATAGGAGATCTTTCCTGCTGAGCTCAGGCTCTATTGAAAAGTCCCGTAAGCATTCGTTGTTGGATTTTATAGCCTTCTCTTGAAAATTCAAAGCCAAAACTTTTAAAGCTTTTAGGAAAAGAAGGAAGAGACATAAAGTGAGGGGAAGACAGAGGCAGACAGGGAGAGGGGGCTATGAAATAATTATCACAGAATGGAGCTGAGCCTGCAAGCAAGATTAATCAGAACATAACATTGGTGAGTAAAAGTGAGATGGTGTCATTGAGACCTCCATACATTCAGCGATGCTGGAGGATCAAGAAAAGGCCCCATTGCTGCCTATAGGGAAAGTCTCCTGTTACAGCTCATCAGGCATCAGGTAGTGTGGGAGAGAAAGAGCAGATTGCCTGGGTCTGGAAAAGATAAAGGAAGGAGAGAGAAAAAAAGAAGGAAAATGCCTGGAACCAAAATAATGCAGATTAAGAGGAATGAATGGTGGCTTGAAATGTTGCAGAAGCACAATTAGGTAAATGAAGAACAAGTAGCTGTGTTCTGCAAAATTAAGTGCTACATAGTGATTACTATTCTTATATCTTGGTGTGTATGGAGAGATCAATATCATAAGGACAAGCATAATGGCTTCTTTGTCAGAATTTATATGGCAAGGTTACCAATGTTTATTATCAGCCACATCTACTAAATGCTTGAAGACATAACTCAAGTAAAAACTTGGATATATGGGCTAGAGAGATGGCTCAGCTGGCATAATCTATCAAGCATGAAGACCTGATATTAAATCCCCAGCATTCAAGTAAATATGTGTGCCTGTAACTCTAGTGCTCTGAGAGTTGCAGACAAGATCACATAAGCTTCCTGGCTGCCACCTTACCTCTAGGTTCAGTGAGGTCCAAGTTCTACCTCAAGGGAATAAAATGGAGTGTGATAAGTCCAAACAATATCCTTCACTGCCTTCTATGGTACATGCAAACACACATACACACACACACACATTTGCACAAACATACACAAATGCATGCACTCATGTATGCGCACAGGCATGCATGCATCCAATTCTGATACATCTAATACAAT
Organism: Cricetomys ansorgei; assembly: GCA_026225945.1. Lineage (NCBI taxonomy): Eukaryota > Metazoa > Chordata > Mammalia > Rodentia > Nesomyidae > Cricetomys > Cricetomys ansorgei. The sequence continues at coordinate 20,963,968 of JAMJFZ010001815.1, forward strand.
TAATGTCTAATTTCTTTTTTTTAACCAAAAGACTTTTACACTATGATTGAAACATAACAACTTCAATCCAGGATATAACCTAGAACCTATGACTGTGTCTTTCTTTAAGGATGCTTCCTTTACTTTTCTTTTGATGTGTCCAAGGAAATTTCTCAGGTTGTCAATAATGTTATGTCTAGAAGAATGAGATGCCATTAACAAATCATTGCTAAGAGATAATGTATATTTCTTAGTCACTGTTACAACTTTCTTTTACCACACATCAGTCACTTTTCTCAGACTCTGTTTTGTCATCTTGAAGATGATATAACAGCATCAAAAAGAGTAAACAGTCAAGCCATCTGTTCAACTCAGAATAATAAAAAATCATGGGATTTAATAGTTAAAATTTTTCAGCCACTTAAGTTTGCTAAGACTAATTTAGACCACCTTTATATGAACCACTGATTTATGTGATGAAACATTGTAAATAATAACTAAACATTGGTTTTGCTCTTTGATTTTTAGTCACAATCTCACTATATAAGCCTTGCTGGCCTGAAACTCATTCTGTAGACCAGGTTGCCATTGAACTCACAGAGACCCACATCCTGAGATTAAAAATGTGTGCTACTGCACCCAGCTTGAAAGGTAGTTGTAAACTGAAAAAAAGAATATTACATGATATAAAACTGAAATAGAAGTTTTATTAAAGAAGAAGAAATTCCCTGAAATATGTTTTTTTCTGATTTTATTTTAATTTAAAAGAAATTAAATATGGAACTTGTGCAAGTTGATGGGTATATCATCTGATGATAGGCATGATTGAAGTTTAGTTTGCAATCTCCTGCTGCTGAGCCCAGTAGCTCAGGGACGCAGATGGAGTCTATCCATTCATGTTTCTGGACTCAGAATTAGGATCTCATGACAGCAACTACTAAAGCCAATCATCTCAGTCCACGTGATGTAGGCTTTAATGTTCTTCGGAGGGTCCAGAAACAAATCTCCACCACACTTAGTCTTGGCTAATACCTATCTCTTGGATAAGTACAGGAATGTTTTAGTTTCCTCCCACATTGCCTTCCTGTGTAGTCTAACATCCTTCCCTCCATGTGTTTATTTAATATGTATTAAGAAAAATACAACTTGAAAGTATTCTTTATAGGCATTGTTGATAGAGCAGTAGGCAAAAGTAAAAAGTACTTTTCTCTTTATAGAATCTTTATTTTCTCTCTCTATGTATGTATGTATATGTGTGTACATGTGTGTATGTGTGTACATGTGTGTAGGAAATAGAGTAGAGAGATTTTGTGAGTCTATACGATTTTTGTATATGTAAATAAAAATATATAATAAACATGGCATGTAAGTATAGAACATTAGAAATGGTAAATTATATGGAAAAATACAATATGATATATTATATTATATGATATTATAAAACATGAAGTGGAGAATTCCTGTTTTATGTTCAAAAAAATATAAAAAAGGAACTTTCAAAAGAAATATTTGAACTTGGATTAAGGATGACAGTGAAATGTTTCATGCAAGTATTGAAGGAACTGGATTCTAGGAAGAAGCAATAATGAGAGCCAAGACTCTGGACTGTGGCAGGGCCTGGTGTCTCAAGAAACACCAAGGATGTCACATTGGCAAAAAGAGAATGAGGAAGAGGACAGAAACAACGGTCAGAGATACTGCTATAGAACAGCATAGTAGATAGGACTTTGGAGTTATGGAAACTTCTAGAAGGCTCTAGGCAGAGAATTGCCATAATCTGACTTAAATGTGTATGATGCCTTTTAGAAACACCTGAGCTGTGCTCAAGCAAAGACTTACCTTACATCGTCCTTCCACCCTACATTTCTACATAGCTACTAAAGGTATAAATGAAGTAATTTCATCAAGAAAAAGACCCAGATCATAGTAGGAGAAACAAACTGATGTTCCAGAAAACATCTAACAGGTGCCAAGCCCTGCTCATGAACTCTAAGCTTTATGTCACTTCTGTAATAAAATGAGTTCATCAGAATTTAGTAACACAAAGTGAACACTTTATCCTTCAGAGAAACACTTTAGAAACGATTATTAATTCTAAAAATTCCCTAAGACTTCTTGTTGACTTGCCAGAGCAAATCCAGAGCAAAACAGAAGCAAACATTCATGAGCAAGGGGTAGGGAGGAGTGTTACAGGTCATCATTGGCTCAGTATGGTGCTGGGAATGTACCTACCCTCCCAAGAGAGAACCATTTGCCCTTAGGCAGCAATTACTGCACCCTCTGCCTTGGGAGATCAAGACTAGCTCTTACTGCTGTATCACTGAATTGCTAACATGTATACATTTTGACGAATTTGAGAATATGTCTATACCCAATAAAATCATTGTTGTCAAGGCACCATACATATGCTTTGCGTCTCAGATTTTCTTTGTGTTCTTTTTTGTTTTCTTGTTTTTATTTTGTAGTGAAAACTCTCACCATTACATGAGCGCTCTTCAGTTATTTTAAGGTGGACAATAATCATATTGTTAGCTATCAGTACTATGCTGTACATTGATCTCTAAAACTTGTTTTATGTAACTGAGGATGTACACTAGATTGTTCGTGTCTATGCCGATTCCCTGTCTTGCAAAGATCTTTTGTGGGTATTGGGGAATATTGGGGTTTATTAGGTTACGTTGGAAAAAGTCATCATAAAAACCTGTAACCCTGGAGGGTTGTGGCTGCACAGCAATAGCTTCCTCATGGGTAGCTGGGGCTTGAGTTCAGAAACTGTGATGTCACTTGTACCATCTGAGTGGATGGAACGTGGGAACAGCAAGAATATCTTGCCTTAGTTCTCATTCTTGATACAAACAGCTTTGTTATCTGATAAGAAGCCAACACATTTTATGTAAAAGTAAACCAGGGCTTCCAGTGATAAGCTTTGAAAAACAAAACAGATCAAACAAAAACACTCTAGAAAGAATGATAAACAGAAAGATTGACAAGAAACATCTGGCTCTTGAGAGAGAATCCCTGGCTCTCTCCTAAGGGAATTCCAATAGTTAGAAAAGAATGAATTCAATCCTAGTAGCTGTAAAACTCTTAATGATATTAATAAACTATTACACACAATATGGGAAAAATTTTAGAAAATGTAAAAAATGCTTGGAGATGAATGTCAGGCAAATGTATTGGCCAATTTTGTTTAAGGGAATTTAAAGACAGAGTGGGATTGCATTTGATGAACAGCAGTGTTCCTAAGAGGACCATTTAATAGATGGGCATGTGAGTCTTTGGTAAAGTCCTTTAGATCCTATATGGACTCACAAAGAATAAATCACATCAGATCTACCTTCATTTAATAGGTTTACCAGACCTATGACCCAGGTAATGTCAAAGTTAAGAAGATATCAATAATGCAGTTGGTGAATTGGGGCATGAAAATCTTCAGAAAGTATGTGATTATTTAATTATATGGTTTATAGTATGTGTAAACAGTAGGATGAACATCTTCAAAAAGTGTCAAATCAGATATTGTAGAAAATTTTCAAAACGTAAGTGAAGTTATTTATATAAAAGAGCTTCATGCCCAAATAACCTGTGTTACAAGGTTCCTGTCTGATGACAATTATCACTATAATTCAGGATAAAATGCCTTAAAGTATAAAAAATTAAAATAATTCATAAAAACACATGTAATTGGGATTATCTTCCCCGTAAATCCTGCAATATGATTATGTAATCCGTGGTTATGCTGTGAATTCCTCACAAACAATGAAATTGTGTAACTTATCCATTGTGGTTTGTGCCCCGCACCCACAGAAGATGTAGCCCCACCATCGTCATTAAGTTTTATCTTAATGAAGAAATATATTAACCAACTAAGGTTCTAGACTGTAGAATCTAGAGGCTTAATTTTAAAACAGAAGAGTATAATTCCTGCAATAAACAAGACCATTCTAGAATTTTCTGCTCATCAGTGCCCATTCGTCTTCAAACCTGAAAATAACTAGATGTTCACACATTTGCAATTAGACTCTCAGACACACAAATAGAATCTCAGATAGTCTAAGATTGCAGGTCAGTAGTAATTGTCATTTTTCTCACAGTATCGTGTGAACTGTAGCTTATCAATTTAAGAAGTAAGCAGTCTTTTTATTGGGCGTATGGCTCACCTTTCCCATTACACGCTGAGTCTCACTTTAGTGTGACCATCTACCCTTACATTTCATCAGAATGTATTGTATGTGCACTATCAAGGAGTAATAGAAAATTATCTTTGCATCTACTACAAACTGCAAAGCAATATGAAGAACATTGTCTTGAGGACCCTAACATCCATAAACTAAGAGAACGACCTTCTAAAAGGTTGGAACTCACCTCCATCAACATCATCTCCTTATGTACACTTGGAAGTCAGCCCTTTTGTCTTTTTTCACATGGTGGGAACAGAATCTAGAACTTTGTGCTTACTGGATAAATCCCAGCCCTCCCTCTTTTAAGTTCACATTGTTCTAATTTATCTTAGGAAAGCCTAGAACACAAATGCTTCTGCCATTACTAGTAGAGCTACTAGCTCTACTTGTAAATTAAGCTCAGCTGGGTAGTTTGCAGTTTCTCAACTTGGCCATTCCATGGCCTTTAAATGAAAGTCCTTCAACACACATGGGGTTTCCCTGGTTGTGAAAAGAAGCACTGTTAACCCACGGCTTCAATGAACTTACATTCACCCAGATACCTGTGGCCAACAACTAGACTTTCGGCCTAACTACAGAGACAACTCTCTGTTAGATTTGGAAAATTTAAATGGAGGAATGAAACTCTAATATTCTGTAGAAACGATGAGGAAGAGCGATTCAACATGAATCCAGAATTTTCCAGCTCAAAAGCTATTTGCAGACTGGCATTCCCCTTGGGCCACTGCAATATTTATAATAATTTGTATTTTGTATAGTAGCCACCTTTAGGAAAAATAAACTTGCAGTGTACCCTACATTGAAGCTTGGCTAAATTTTGAAACAAATTATCAATAGCAGAAAATATGTTTTATCAACTTCATCTACTCCGAATTAAGACTCATGTTGGGCTCCTTTGCTGTTTTAACAAGAAGAAAATATAGTGCCCAGAACAAGTTCAATTGCTTGTCAGTCATGATTGTGTTATGACATGGAAACATGTGAATGCGACCCCTGCAAAGTTATAATGGGTGAAATAGACATGTTGTTATCCTGGGGGGAAAGGGCGGCCAATGAGCTAAACATTTTCCATTTACCTACTGCATAACTTTCTGCACTGAATAAAATTAACCATTCTTGTTTGCATCCAAAATTGAACAATGAAGATTATAAAACAATCCTCTCAGAACAGCGCAAAGAGAACTGACAGAACCATCAAACAGGGCTCACTGGTTTAATTAGTCTTTTTAACGTGAGGAAAGCTGGGAAGCAGTGAACCAGACAATGCGAGTTGGAGAATGGACAGAAAACACCTGGAGACATCCATGCTCTCAGCTGTATTTGAAGAGGATGTATCACCATGCTGTGCCTAAAAAAATTTAAAAAAAAGACCAATCTAACTCTTTTCCTTTGTAAAGTAAAGCTAACAAAATGAGGAGCAGAGGGGTAGTGTTTCAAGTTAGTGGGTATCTGTGACAGGCTAGGAAGCTTCGCTGTCCTCAACAGAAAGGGAGTAAGAATCATTAAGAATTCAGAAGAACTATTTTGCAAAGAGCCTGAGAGAAAATGATGGCACCTACCCTCCCAATGTTCACAGCCCAGTTTTAAATTAAATTAAATTAAATGGTGCAGTTGTTTCTTCTCTAAGCAAACATTGACTGTGTCTTGTTTCTCCTTCGTATGTGATTTTTTTTTCTGGTCCACCCCCTTGGTAAGAGTGTGTTTTGGAGGGCATTGCTCTTCCTGTGATAATGATAGATTTTCCACACTGTTTTTGCTTCTGTTGCCAGTGGTCAGTGTCTGGACCAGGTGTTTCCAGCTTCTGGTGCCTTATTCAAAGTTTTGGGGACTGGGAAACATGCACACAGACTTTGAAATGCCAAGGAAACTTTATTCACAAGCAAAGCAACAGTAAGCAACAGATTTGTTACCAAGAGAGACAGTACATTGGTTGAGTGAGAGTAGTTAGGATCCCTGGAGACTGTTTCAGAGCTTCTCTTTATGAGATTTTGGAGAAGAGGAGCATAACAAGGGGGATACTTTAGTTTGATTCACAAGTTTGCATTGTATTAACTTTTTCTATTGCACATGTCCCTTCCCATAATACATCTGATATTAATCATATGTACACAAGTTTATACACAATTATACACAAGTTTAAAATAATAAATGGGAGATTCTCCTTAAAAGTTCATTCAGAAGACCAGGTGCTGGTGGTCGCTCACCCCTTTAATCCCAGCACTCAGGAAGCAGAGACAGGTGGATCTCTGTGAGTTTGAGGCTAGCCTGGTCTACAGAGTGAGTTCCAGGACAACCAGAGTTACAACAGTGAAACCCTGTCTTGAAAAACAAACAAACAAACAAAAAAATTCTCTCAGAGGACATAGTTTGTCTTTTGCACATATATCCCAAACCAGTCTAGACCATATCAGTCCCCTTATTTCCATATCTAGATTTATCCAGGAAGTATTTGAACAGAAACTTTCATTGGTGGTTGTTAGGGAGGAGAAACTCACTTTATCATTCAGAGTGGGATGTATTGTGCATTGGGTGGGGGTTGTAGATTGATAGATACGTGCTTAGGAGAGAAGTATATATGTATATATACAAGCAAATAGTTTGCCAAAGGCACTGTTAAAAGGGAGATGTGAGCATAGCCCAAACTAAGTGGATTCCCAAGTTGTCACCCTATTCCCTGTTCTTTCCTGGCTCATCACCCAGGTGGACATTTCAAGACACCTTGCTGACGTGGAGTGGGCTATCCACAGTCATTTACTCATTTAATGAATTTTAATTAATCATTGACTATTCACCAGGCACAGTGATTAGTGAAGTTAAATAAAAATATCCCTGCTACTCGAAGGCCATTCCTACTGAAACTCCACTGGAGAGAGTTTTCACTTTCACAAGTCATCCCAGAACCCTAGCCCTGAAGCTTCTTAACTCTGATTGGCTGCATTTACATTTTGCCCTCCCCCTATCTGCTCCTGGATTCTAATTCTTGAACCAGTGAGTCTCAAACTTTCTGTTGATCCAATCTTACATGATGATTGAGTATTTTTGTGGACCACTTTCACTTTGACAAATATCATAAGAGTTTGTCCTATAAGTTAAGTTGAAAATAATTTCATTTAGAGATGCATGGTAGTTCTCAGAATAGCTGAAAAGTTTCTGTAATAGTCTCCCAAAAAAATCTTTCATGGGTTCCTTTAACATCTGTATTTCTACTTGGCTCACCTGAGTCAGAGAAATTATTCTGACACTTAAAATTTTACCTTCAATGCTTGCCAGGAAGCAGAGTATACCCACTCCACCTAGCACATGAAAGAAGTAACTTGGGGTAGGCGTGGTGATGTGCACCTTTAATTTCAGTACTTGAGAGGGAGAGACAAGCTAATCTCTTTGAATTGGAGGCCATCCTGGTCTACATAGCAAGTTCCAGGCCAGCCATGGCTACATAGTTTGACCCTGTTTTTTTTTTTTTTTTTTTTTTTTTTTAATGTAATCTGGAAAAGAGCCATGAAGACAAAATTGCCTAGTTACTGGATGTTTCTCTATTTCTCAGCTGGCATTCAGTCCAACAGCTGTCACTGTTACCTCTATGAATTTAGCTCTTGTATGGCAACTTGAGTAGCATTGAGCTTCGGCAGAAGGTCTTACCATCCTTGTTAGAAATGATGTATAAATTTTTCCAAAAGCTTACGTCTCGTGATTCTGTTCTGAAAGCAAGAAAAGCTGCAGAACAAATTAGTTTGTAAATCAGATATTAAAATGTGGTGAAAATGAATTGCCTTCCAGCTTTTGTCTTCGTTGACAATTCTTCTGGGATAAGGTTGATTATGTTAGTTAATTCCCTATGTAGATTGTTAAGATTGTTTGATGGAGTGAAAAGCTAGCATAAGGAAATTATTTAAAGGTTATTGTTTGTATAGAGTCATCTCTTTTAGAGAATAAAAAATAAAGGCAAACTGGGGCACTTCCCTTGCCTTACTTTGATTATCAAATGTAATATTTTTAATTTTGTAGGATAATTCTCATAGTCTAGAGAATCAGTCACTATGAGAGGAAATAAAGTATATTGTCACACATTTATGATGGGGTTGGACACAGATTTGCATTAGGTCTTCCCCCAGAAATTAAAATCAATATTCTAAAATGATAAGATACAAACTCAGTTATAGTTTCCTTTTTTAAAAAAATTATATTAGAAATATATTTATTTTTTGTGTGTGCACATACTTGTACCACAATGTACATGTGGTCACGGGACAAGTAGTGAGTCAGCCTTCTCCTTCTACCTTGTGGATTCAGAGGATAGTATTCAGGTTGTGAACCTTGATGGGAGATGCCTTTACCCACTGAGCCATCTTGTTGGCCCATAGTTTCTTTTTAATGAAGAGGAATAGTAAGCATTGGTTGTTACCTTGTAAACTGAGGACAAAAACACACACAAACACACACACACACACACACACACACACGCACACAGATACCACAGAGACATACATACCTATAGGTGTCTCAATGCCAAATATTGGTCCAGCAGTAGCTGGCTGTATTTATACAATTCTCTACAGCTGATTTAAATGCTCATCCCACTTGAGGACCATCGCATAGATGAATGCTTTAAATGAAGATGGATAGTAAAATGGGACACATGCTGTTCATACATCTGATCCAGAATTCAGAATGCCATGAGAACAAAATAAAAAGTTCAGCAGAGCACTATAACAAGAAAAGCACAGTAGGTAATCATATAGTTTGTTGTTATTGTTGTTGTTGCTGTTGATGTTTTGTGCTCAGAATCAATGCCAGAGCATTGTGCTTGTTAGACAAACACTCTACCTCTGAGCTATGGCCTCCATCTTACACGGTTTCTGGATTCTTTAAGATTCAAAACTGAGGCATACCAGGGTTAAAAGAAATATTTACTGAAACACTGAATTATTCATTACCATGCACTATATAATGAACTCGATTTACATACTATTCAACCACTGAGAATATTTTTTATAACCTGCCCCTAATACATTTAATGCACTTATTTAAGGTTTAGTTATGTATAGTGAATCTGTTAGTCTTTTTTTTTTTAATTAGAAGAGTTTTAGAGGATTTTGTCTTACACCCAAAATAACTATATTAATTCTCAAAGAATGTTTAAAGTGCTACATTTCAATACTGTTCATATCCAGTCTGTAAAACCTAGTGATGGCTGGGTGTCATGGCATACACTTTTAATTCCAGCACTCAGAGACAGAACTAGGAGAATCTCTGTGAGTTCAAGGCCAGCCAGGTCTGCAGTGAGCCAGCCACGGGATACATAGTGAGACACTGTCTCAAGTGAAAATAAGTAAGTAAGTAAGTAAATATATAGGTCATACACTAGATCATCACTTTTTATTTTGAATATTTTCAAAACTTGAGAGCTGGATATTGCAAGGAAACAAATTTGTGTTTTAAAATAATGTTCCAAAATTAAAATTTAATAGCTCAGTATAGATGAAGATTCAGTTCTAGAAGACCATTTACAAACACAGCTGTTAAGTTATAATGAGATTTTTTTATAAATATGATAAAGTGTCCAATGAGAGTTTATAAAAGAGGTAACAAGCTAATTGAAATGCCCTGTACTTGCCCTGACAAATACCTCAAAACAACTTCTTTGTAATTATTTAACAGTATTTAAAGTAAATCTATAAATTGGACATCAATGGATGAGTATGGAGCATTACTGTAAATATGAGAGTGAATGAGAGAGAGAGAGAGAGAAAGAGAGAGGGATTTCAGCTTTGTAAACTGTACCTCAATCACACCTTAGTGACTGCTCATCCAGTCAGCTACTTTGACAGTCATCTACATTAAGTATCTAGGTCTAGACTCTTAGGGACCTCCTACACCATCTACTCTACCTTTACCATGTGGTCTATGTGGTGTTTACAGGACCAACTGTCAGTCATTCCTGAGTCTCATTTCACATCTTTCATGTTGGATAAAAGCTCAACTATTGCAGGAATTTTCTGAAAGTAGTCCCTTCTGGCTCTTAACAGGGAATCCTGAATCCTGCTGTTTGTCTGTCGGTCTGTTTGTTTGTTTATTTCCCATTAAAGTTCTTAAGGACCATAGACTTGTATCAGAGTCATCTTAGGTTATCATTCCAACCAAAGCACAGAGAAGACTCCTCATTGAAAGCAGCCTTATCTAGATAGTTATGCCAAGGGGAATTCACAAGGCTAAGAATGTGAGAAGACCACTGTGAGGCTCAGGAAATGCCTCTTAGAGCCATTGGTTTCTTTTTCTTTGTCAACTAAGAGAACACATGCTGATTCTTGATGAGCAATTAAGGCTTGTGAGCCAAGGTCACTGAGCATTCAGTAAAAACAAAATGAAGGAAAGAGAAATAGAAAAGACTAATAGAAGAGAAAGTATGACAGGGGAGAGCAAGATATGAGTACTGTAGCCTGGGCAAAACTTTCTAGGATCTGTCTTCTTCATGTAATAGACAATGCATTTTATTCCTAAATAAGATTATGTTTACCCTGTGGACACTACCTAAACTGTGAATCGTACCCATGCTGCGGAGCACAAAGGTTGAACATTCTCCTTGGATATTTAACATATTCATGCATAGTGTGCTTTCTGCTTATTGATGACTAAAGGGACATTAGGGAAATGTCTGCATACTTACATGAGGGAAATGTATAAATATTTTTGAGACATTAATGAGTAGATAAGCTACTGTTCTGATTTTTATTTCCCTTTTTACCATTGCATTCAAAACTAGTTTAATGATTCTAATCTAATTACTTTTCAATTTGTATGGACCATAGTTTCTCAGGCACCGTTATCATCACTTGATACATGTATGAGATTATATATATATATATATATATATATATATATATATATATATATATATATTATATATAGTGGCTTTAGGGCATTGACATAACTGCATGAAGGAAGAATGAAGAAAGGACAGATACACAGACACACACAGAAAAGCTATGACCAGGTAGGCTGTGCTTTCTCTAATGGACAGCACCAACTGTGTATTTATTGTATATATCTGATCAAGAAGGAGGATATATTGTATCCAGATGAATAAGGAGGTGGGTTTAGGATATACAGCTGAACAAAGAACAGGTTTAATGGATCTCTATAGGAGGTCTCTATAGGGGAGCAGTCTCAGACTATAGCCATCCTTGAGGAGGGAGCTGTGGTTGATACTTCCTGTATGCATTGTCCACGTTCACACTTGTACCAGAGAAAGACTTTGCCATATTTTCCTCTGAGCCTAACTGGAAAAAGGCCTCCCCAGTGGGTCTGAGTCCTTGGGCTTCTTGACATTGCTATGCTTATATCAACAACACACATTCCCTCAGGACTTTATCCACATTCTCCACATTACTCAGGCTTCCTCCACTGTGCACACCTTCTCTCTGAAAAATTGTCATGCACAGGGGCTTCCTTTTCTCAGACCACTTCCTAAAAACAGATTTCAGATAGTATGATTATTTGAGTAAACGATGGAATTCTGAATGACATGATGCAGCTCTCCTACTCATGATACTTTCTACAGCATGTGAAACTCTTTATTTATCCCATGTTTAGCTGTCTTAGTAATTTTTTTTTTTAAAAACCTATATTTTTTCTTAATTTAATTTGTTTTGATTACTAGTCAGGTCAAACATATTTACTCATCATTTCCCTATCTTTATAACTTCTTTAATTATCTTATTGTCAGTTTGTAAGTATTTGAAGTTGTGGAGTCTGTGGCTGTCATGTTATTGACCTTGTGAGATTTATTCCAAGGGATTGATGTGCCATTTAGATTTTAGTGTATTCCTTTGTGTCCTATAGAAATTTTGTGTTTTATTGCTTTTCCTATGTTATTTTTGTATGCTTTTAAATGTCAGCCCTCAAATTGATTTCCCATGTGTTGTAGAATTTTTGAGAGAGTTAGCATTTATACCTACTCCAACATACATTGGTTGTATTTCTGAGAATGCTATGAGACAAAGAGTTCAGATTACTTTTTTTGTCATACCCATCTAAGTACTTATCCCACTGCAATTTATTAACTCTTTGCCTTTCCACTAACTATAACAGTTTTCAACTACAGTACAGTGAAAGTTGTGTGTGCTTCTTTCTAGATCATCTCCATCGTCCTCTGATACATTTATCTTTCTTAAGAAATTGTGCATTATCTTTCATAACTTGGCTAAAACAAACTCTTGAAACACTTTAGGATAAATGAGGATAAACGGTTTTACTTTTGATGAGATTTCATCTCCAAATAGGTTGGTTGAAGCTTCTTAGCAATCCTGTAGTGAGCGATCATAAAAGATTTTGTATTTAAAGAAAATGAGGTCAATTAAAAGAAGTGATAGTCCAAACTGGCATTAAGAGAAAACAGGCTCATTAGGTCCTTTGTCTGTGAATCTTGTCTGACCACTCACATGCTGTGACACCAGTGAAGATATAGGCTTTTTCTTCGTGAGTGATTAGTACATACAAGACACAGGGACAAGTGATCATCATGACTTTTGACATTTTAAAACATAGTAGCATTACCACAGTGTTAATTTTTAGACAGATCTTAAATTATTTTCTACTTGATTTTTTGTCCAGTGACATGTACCTTGAAAATTCCTTGCCACAGACTTAGTTCTACATTGGCCTGAGTGCAGTTTGAATCTTACTGCGGAGGAAGAGGTCATCTGTTCCCCCCATCATTTGCGCAGAAAATAGTGCTGTATTCACAAATCTCAGGGGATGAGCCAAGATTTGACCCCAATTCCTGAATTCCTTCTCAACACTATCTCAGTGCTGCCATCCCAACTTCCTGATCTTCCTATGTTAGTGTTTGATTGCTTGGTTGAGTGCATCACCATTCAAGATCTGTGTGTATTTCCATGCACTGGGAGGTAGAAAGCACTGCACAGCCAAATCTGAAAAAACTGTATTAATAGGAATGTGCTAACAGGCAAAGACAGTTTGTTCCACAAGTGCCTTCACAAAGTGTGAACATTAGTTCAACATTTCTACCATCATGAATTTGCAGTTTGTATCTCTATGATCCCAAAAACATTAAAAAAAATATGAGAACGACAGGCAGATTTTCCATATCCCTTAAACTATGTCTCCAGAAAGAGTTATGTTATCGACAGAAGTTAAACATACGGACTTTCCAAAATTAAGGAAACTTTTCTGGAACTTAGAGATATAGAATAGGACCGGAAGCACCAAGCCACGGTGAATAATTCAAGAAAACCAGAGCCATAGGGTAGAGAAAATGATTTTGTGTTGTACAGGCAAAGCTCTATAAATTAATATGGAAAGATATTCAGAATCATTTCATTTGGTGGCCATAAAGCAAATAAACTGAAGAAATTCTTACAAGTATTTCTGCCTTCCTTTTTAAAATTAAAGATGTCTGCTGATTTAAATACACCACCTGTGTTTTACACCAATATTCAGCAATTCCTTTTTAGAAGTCAGGAAAAAAAATGTATCTATTTTCACAAACCTCCCCCACCCTCCATAATTAGAAACATATGCATATAAGTTGATCATCTTTTAAAAGTTAATATATAAGGTAGAAAAACTGTAATTGATCATATTTTACCACCATCTGCATGATAGTTTAAATTCTCATATATATTAAATTTTGAAATAACATTTCAATAGAGAAATTTTCAAACAAAAAGTAAAGCATATGAAGAGCTATAGGCAATCGACAGTGACCAAGAGAGGGAGAATCAATTTCTCAACCTCCCTGACAAGTTATCAAATACCAACTGTCAGCCTGAAACACACACAATACTGAATGTACTCAGTGTATGTGTGTGTACATTTTTATATATATATATATATATATATATATATATATATATATATATACACACACACAATGTATCATACATATTTGTAAAGCATTTATGTAAAAATAACTACAGACGAATAGGTTACCAATTCAAGAGGAAGTGTGGAGCATGGGAGGAGGTGGAAATGGAACAAGGAAGGGTTGAAATGGGGTAAATCTAGTACTTATATATAAAATTTTCAAAAACGTAAGGAAGACTAAGTTTTTTACAAGTAAGCTGAAGAAACGTACTCAAATTTTAAATCACTTGAAAGAAAAATGTAGGTGTAAGGGGAACATTCCACATAATAATATGTAATAGTTGTAGGAAATAGACAAAAAACAAATAGCATCCTCTAATGAAAACAGCCTCAGGGCAGAAAAGAGAAATGGAGTGGGATAGGAAGGATTTAGAAATAAAAATAGCAAAAACAGTAATAACAGAGGAAGGAATCAGCAATTAAAGAGACTAAATCTCAAAAGCTTTTCCTCAGGAAAATAGGTTAAAATCACTAAGGTGAATTTTATGAAATAAATTGATGGTCTGCTTTGGTGGTCGGGGCTTGGGAAGAGTGACAGTTATGATAGCTCTGCCTGAGAGTCCAGGATATGCTTTCCAACACCCTGATGTAAACCCAAAGACTGAGAGAAACAATATCCCAACATAAGCCAGTAGGATCTCCATGCTCCCTCTGGCAATTCTTTCTCTTCTTCAGTTTAGAAGACAAAATTTGAAGCTCTGATACGTGAAGAAATGCATGGAAGACTTGTAAGTGAATACCCTGATAGATACTAAGAAAATATCTTAAACCCAGTTAACACATGGAATTTTAAAAATATTCTTATTGCCTTTCAGAATTTCATACGTTATTTTTGACCATATTCATTACCACCCTCATCTCTTTCCATATCCACCCCCAATTCATTACTGTGTGTCCCCAGTTATTTAAACCCATGTAGTATAATTATTGCTGCCTATACTCCCGGGTGAGTGGATATCCACTAGTGCATTAGATTTACCAGGAGCCACACCCTTAAAACAAAGAAACAAACAAAAGCCCAAAAATAAATAATAAACTCCCCATTTCCCTGCAGTTGTTAACCTGTTTTATGAATGGACCACATTTTTATTATCCATTCATCCACAAAAATTATGTATATTTTGGTTAGTTCTATTTCCTGGCTATCATGAATAGATCATCAATGAAAATGGATGACAAAATATCTCTGTAGTGGCATGTAGAGTCTTTTGGGTATATTCACAAGAGTGGTATAGGTGGGTAATATGGAAAATCTATTACTAGCACTTTGAGTAATCTCCATAGTAATTTCCAAAGTGACTACCCCAGTTTGCATTCCTACCAGCAGTGAATAAGTGTTTCCTTTTCCTACCTCCATGCTAGTGGCATTCATCATCATCATTTTTTTTTTTAAATTTTAGGCATTTTAATTAGCATATGGCCTGGTGTAAGATCCTAACCTGCTGTCTAACATGTGGCTGGTAAAAGTTGTTTGTTTGTTTTTTTTTTCCCCATTCTGTATGCTACCTCTTCACTGAAATGATGTGCTGTTTGTGGTATGAAAGCTTTTTAGTTTCATGGGGTCCCATTTATTTATTTGTCTTAATGCCTGCACTACCAAGGTTCTGTTTAGAAAGTCCTTTCTTGTGCCTCTAAGTGCAAAGTTATTTCCTACTTTCTCCTTTATCAGGGTATCCAGTCTTTGGTTCATTCAGGCACTTGACTCATTTGGAGCTGATTTTTGTGCAGGGCGAGAAATAAGGGTTGAGTTTTTCTATATGTAGTTATCTTATTTAAGCAGCAGAATTTGTTGAAGATGTTATCTTTTATCTCATTGTGTTTTGTTGGCCTCTTTGTCAAAAACCAGGTGTCTATAAGAATGTGGGCTTACATGGGTCCTTTAAAGTAGGGAAATGGCAAGGGGAAATTTACTCTTTGAGAGCATCCTCCTAGTATTAAAGTGGAGGATGAAGAGTTAGCTTTGCAACAGATGAAATGGTTGTAGCCACACAAAATGCACATTTCTATTCTCACCATGATAGTGTTAGGAAAAGAAGCCTCTAGGATATTATTAGGTCATTTGAAGGGAGGTTTCATTAATGGATTAAGGTCTTTAGCAGAAGTCAGAGATCTAGCTATTGCTATTTTGCCATGACTTAAATCTGTAGTCTACAACTATCACCCTTCTCCTGAACCCCACCTTATTAGCACCGTGGTCAGACTTCCAGCCCTCAGAACTGTGAGAAATATATTTCTGTTGCTTATAAACTGCCCAGTCATTAGTACTTTATTATAGTAACTATAGTTACTATTGTAACTATAGAACTATAGTAGCTATAGTTCTATAGTGTATAGAGCTAACTTAGACAAATGATGACAGACTGAATTGTGAATAAGACCAATGCTTACTATAGGGTCTGAAAAATAGGAAGTGATAGAGATTGATATATGACAGATTGTATGACAGCATACATGTATTTTGATGCCTAAAAAATTCACGGAGAAGAGGTTATTGAGCCTGTATGGGTGTCTGACCCAGTGGTATGGATTAGGATTAAGGTTCTAATGCA
This sequence comes from Cricetomys ansorgei, assembly GCA_026225945.1. NCBI lineage: Eukaryota > Metazoa > Chordata > Mammalia > Rodentia > Nesomyidae > Cricetomys > Cricetomys ansorgei. Next base: position 20,980,562 of record JAMJFZ010001815.1, read on the forward strand.
ATTCTGCAACATTAAGAGCATCATGTCTATTTATGTGGTATGCTGAATCCAGAGCAAGGAAAAAGTTCTAGTTTTGTTTGTCAAGCTAATGGTTCATTTTTATCACTTTCCTTAAAGATATTGTGCAGTTTCAACACAAAAATTCCATTACTTCTTAGCTGGCAGTTCTGCTGATAGTTTTGTGCCCTGGAAGGCTGGCACATTCCTTTTCCAATTCTCCCATTTGGCAGTGAACATGTCTGCCCTCCATCTTCCCTGCAAGCTTCAAATATGCAAATGTTCTAATCACTAACATCCAAGAGAGGAAGAAGTCAGAGCACCAGAAGAGATGAGATACAGCAGAGTGTGCCTGTTTTAGTCAGGTTTTCTAATGCTGCAATGAAACATTATGACCAAAAAGCAAGTAGGGGAATAAAGGGTTTATTTAGCTTACACTTCCATCCTGCTGTTTATCATCTAAGAAGTTGGGACAGGAACTCAAACATGGCAGGAACTTGGAGGCAGGAGCTGATTCAGAGGACATGGAGGGGTGCTGCTAACTGGCTTGTTCATTAAGGCTTGCTCAGCTTACTTTCTCATAGAACCCAGAATCTCCAGCTCATTAGTGGCACCACCCACAATGGGCTTGGCCCTCCCTCATCATCACTAATTATGAAAATGCCTTACAACCTGCTTACAAAACAGATTTATGGAGGCATTTTCTCAATTGAGATTCCTTCTTCTCTGATGACTTTAGCTTGTTTGGAGTTGACATAAACCTAGCCACCAAGTGTCCCATAGTCAATGCATTATCATCCCATGTGTTGACAGGATCTCAAATCCCTACTCTCTTACTTGGTGGGGTCATGTGGACTGGCATGATTGGGCTGTGCCCATTGAAACAAATGCATAAGACATAATAGGTTCGATTAATCTATAACATCTCTATAATGATCACAAATGGATTAGATATGTTTGTTATATTTATAGACACTTCTGCTAATGAAGAAAGCCTTCTACCACCTTAATAATCCAGAATACTTTCTGATTAGTTTCAGAGGTGTTTGTGATTCCCCAGTATTAACAGCTACTACGTTGCTCCTGCCAAACTTTTGGGAGAGATTTTTGGCCTCAAGTAATTTGAAATGTCAAGGAATTGTCATACTGATGTAAGTTTAAATTTGGACTGAGGACACTTGAGCTTGGTGACAATAGCTGTGTTTGTCAAATTTCTGAGCCTGATGATTTCTCATAATGATCCCAGTCTTGAGGAAGTGCTAAAGCAGTTTAATTAGATTGTATTTTTTAAAAAGTCTAGCAGAGTGCAAGACACCTAAAAGGAATGGATATTCACAACCATTGCACCAATAAAAATGTTCTCCAAGAATATCCTTTCTGTGTTTAAAATATTAGAAAACCTAAGTCTCATAGCAGACCACACCGGTAACATGTAACTTTGGAATTATATATTACTACTTAGATGTCTTCATTAAATTATTTTTTACAATAATGTAATGTTAAGACTAAATGTTAAGACTAAATTAAGAAAAAATACTAGTCTTTTGGGCATTAGTGACAATGTGAACTTCCAGAGGTATCTTTCTAGTTTCTGTTTTCGTCTCACATGTAGGATTGGTAAGGTTTTACTCTGTGGCATTTCTGACATTGATCAATCCTAGAAAACTCGTAATCCATCCCTTGTGAAACTACAGAAATTGCACAAATTAAGACCTGTAAGGTAAACTTCCAAGGCCAGCAGCTCATCATAGGGCTTTAAAGTGACATGAATACCACGCCATTGATGATGTTCCCAAGGGGTTTGCACTGTGTCCTGAGGATATCTGAGACACTTTGAGTCATAGCCCATGTTATTTGCACCCACAGAAAAATCACATTATATATGATTAGAAAAGATAATGGATTTAGGTATCTTATGTGTGAATAGAATTGTTAAAGGATAAAGATGCTATTCTAATAAAAAAGTAAAGATTTATTCTAAGTGTTTCCTGGATTTTTAACATCTATGTGTTCTCACATAAAACCTTTCTATATCTTAAGTGATATAAGGAAAAACAAATTTATTTTCTTCCTATCTTGGATTCATGGCTGATGTCACTGTAATTAAACATATAGTAAGAGACGAGCATATACATGGATCTAAATTTTCAAGGTTTGAAAACCCATTTTAAGAAAGTTAATACTCCAAGAAATACATATACATTTCTGTTTTTATGGTCTTTCCTGATTAAGAAGCAACAGTCATGGAGAAATGTGATTGGATGATGAAGGGGTATGATCCAAAGTAATCACCAGGGGAACCTAGCAAACCAAGTTGTTTGGTTTTCTGCTCATGTCTATGAGCTAAAATTGAGTCTTTCCATTGGTATGAAGAGAGTAGCCCTAGAAACAGGCTCTTATTGTCTGCTTCAAGAGAGATTCTAAGAGAGTATGACTTCCCAGGATCTGGTGTCTGCTCCACTGTAGAAAAGAAGGTAAGCAGAGAGCATGACTTCTGCCACTTTGATTCGTAGATGCCAAGGTGCTATATCTGGAAGGAGATTTCCAAAACCATCAGTGGAGTCCCTGTACTTGAAGGTCAGGGACCTAGGAGGTTTTCACATTAGGATTAACAAGTCGGAGTGGAAAACGTGGTGCATCCAGATGACATTTGGCAAGGTCAGTCCCTCAATTTAAGCCAGGGGAAAAAAATCACAAGGACTTTGATAAAATAGAGTAAAATTATAGCACTAGAGAAAGGCTGGGATAGAGCCATTGGCTTGTGTTACCAGTGAGGGGAAGGGAAGCAAGATGATTTTCAGCCTATGAATGCATCAGTTTGTTGTTCCTAGAAGGGGTTATGTCAAGGGTAGGTTTTACAGGTTCAGTAGAGGGTGTCCTGGCCAGACTTTGATGGTGGAGACAGTCTCCTCAGTGCTGCTTTCATGCACTGAAGGGCCAGATGTCTGCTGACACATCTCCCACGGGACTCCCTCATCCCCATTTTAGTCCAAACATTGATCTATGCTAGGATGCATCAAGCCTTAAAGAGATGAAGAATAAATTTGAATTTCTTTCCCAAGCGGAGCCCTGGCACTGCTGAATTAATTGGGAGTGGTAGTGCTTTCCAGCTATGAGTAAGTAGCCCTGGGAGAGCCACTGTCTGAGTCCTCACAGTCTAGACTCAAGCTAGGGATTTGGATAGTGTCTGTTTATATACCTGGTGCGCTGGCTAACATTATGTCAGCTTGACACATACTAGACGCATCTGAGAGGAGGAAACCCCAATTGAGAAAATGTTCCATAAGATTGGGCTATAGGACATTTCTTAAATTAGTGATTGATGTTGGAAGGTCCAGCCCACTGAGTTCTATAAGAAAGCAGGCTGAGCAAGCCATGAGAATCAAGCCAATAAGCAGCACTCCTCCATTTCCCCTGTATCAGCTCCTGAATCCAGGTTCTTGCTCTGTTTGAGTTCCTGTCCTAACTTTCTTCAGTGATAGACTATGATGTAGAAGCATAAGACAGATGAACTCTTTCCTCCTCAATTTGTTTTGGGTCATGGTGCTTCCTCATAGCAATAGTAACCGTAACTAAGATACCTGGGGAGGACAACACCTTCTGGAGAACGAAGCACAGAAGGTTTCCTAGTCCAAGTAAGCATGCAAAACCCAGATCTACTCACTGTTCCTGGCTCTCTTGCCTCTCCTGACATTAGAGAATTCTGCCTTTTCTATTGCTCTATATTTTGAAAACAGATGTGAGGGAAAGTCATAAGAAAGAAACAAGGATCAAATAATAGAACCTATTAATTTAAAAAGGTAAAAGGCTTCAGGTTATGTACTCAAAAGAAGAGATGCCAAAGGGAACAACTTAATAATTGGTTCTTAGCAAAAGAGTATATATATATATATATATATATATATATATATATATATATATATATATATATATATATACACATCTCAATGTTTTTTTCCCCAACAGAAGAAAACTAAGGAGAATTAGCCACATTTGACAGCAAGATATATTTAGATTAGGCAGACTTCTCTGATACAGTGGTGTCTATTCTAATTATAAGAAGGGTATAGTTTGGCTGCTTAAAATATGGCCAGGTTTCAAGGATGTTTTGCCTCCTATTTTACAAAAGTCTGAACAACTATTGACTCTCTTCTCTGAATTAAAAAAAAAAAAAAGAGATCAGTTGTTTTCATTTCTTTAAAATATCACAATAAGTCAGAAAAAAATGATCAAATAGTTTGATTTGAGTAGTCATCCATATGCACAATACATACATCTTGTTGAAAGTAATGGATTTTTGTCTCAAGAAATTAAATCTTAGAAGAACTATCTTTTGATGGTTTTGAAAAGTTTTTGCTAAGAATCTGAAGATTTAAAACACAGCAGACCATTTCAATGATCTCTCTCTCTCTCTCTCTCTCTCTCTCTCTCTCTCTCTCTCTCTCTCTCTCACACACACACACACACACACACACACACACACACACACACACACACACGCTTGATGACTGGATATTAACACTGTCCAGAATCTGTACCATTATAGTCAATTAATGGCTGTTGAGAAAGGGAGACTTAGTCTTCCCCAGGGACAAGCTCCAGTCCCTAAACACATACACATGTGAGCACACTAAATGGAATCAGCAGGTTATGTTTATGAATATATATGTGTAACAACAATAATGAATAATTAGAGTCTATGAATTTGAGAAGGGCTGGAGTGAGGGGGGACACAGGAGGAGATGGAAGGAGGAATACGACAGGGAAATGATGTAAATACAGTGCTTGTATATGAAATTCTCAAAAGTAGATAAATAAAAATAATAACGAATTTAAAAAGAAAGGAAGGATGTTAAAAATTAAACGTCTTTTCTATAATAGTTTTTTGAAATCTGCATCTATTACAAAAAAATGACAAGTTCATTACTGTACATGTGTTTTCACATCTAACCTTATGTAACAATTTATGTAAGATCTTTCCTTTGAATATTCACATATAAAAATAAATCTGTCTTGAAATGTAAGATCCATGAAATACATCACCCCTGCTAAAAAGCATATTCTGTACCAATGTGCTCACACGGTCTCTGAATTCACAGGGAGGTTGTAGCTCAAACTGAGCCCCCACGTGAATCTGCTAATTGAATCCTCCCTATGCTGAGGAAATGAGGTGGTTTTGGCTTTTATCCCTGGTAGATAATCTCAGGGAATTGAGTCATCACTATAGAATTGGTCTTTTGGAGAAAATTCGTTTTTAACGTTACATTATTTAAGCTGAGCTCTTTTACACAACCCTAAGAACTACACTGACAGCGCAGACACTTTGGTGGTTTCTATGGCAGCAATTTCTCATTTATGTCTTTTTCCCAGCCATGTTATTGTTTACATAGCATTATTAACAAGTATTAATTCTTAAAGCAAAGCAAGAATAATTCAGGTTTCGCCTTGATTACTATATAGCTACAACACAGCAATTACCAGATAATACTGCTCCTTTAAAAATATTTAGGATGCCCCTAATATTAACACATCCTCTCTTAGACATTTCAAGGGAGAATTTGAGATTTAAAGAAATTTGGGATGTGCTAGGAGGGAATGAAGAAGTGGTTCTGCATTGATGCTAAAGAGGAGAAATGCAGTGAGGTGACCCCTTCCCACTCACAGTTTTGTAGATACCCTTCCTGAACACAACCAGACAGCAAGGGAATGCTTGCCTGCAGCATGGTGATTCTGTCTATGGGTCTTGCAATTAGCCTTCACTAATCTACAAGAGGGGGCTTTTTTTTCCCTGTTCTTACTTCCATTGGTGTAGAAGTGAGTTCATTTTCTCACGTCTCACCAGTAGGTAATACACAGACTTCAAATAACTACAGCCTTCTTCGGTTGTTCAATTTAGAGATTTTTGCTTTTATTTACCAAAAAAGGTTGACCTTACTAATTATATTAACAATGACTGTTTACAGAGCATATGCAAGGAATGTTCTAGGTTTATTTCATTTAAACTTGAAAATAACATGAGAGAAGTATGCAATCACGCCATCCATTCCCTGGTTATGGAATTTTCTCTGCCATGTCCAATGTGCCAGCAAAAGGTTGGGGGAGCTGAGAAGCAGAGTTATGGTTTGTAGGCGTCTTCCACTGCACTTCTGTGGGACACCTTTTCCAGGTATCTGTCAGAGGGAATTATGCTCCAAGATAAAATGAGAGACACCTTCGGGTGAGGAAGACTAACAACCAGTAGGAGGCAGAAAGAAGTGCTTCAATGTTGTTTGATAATTGGAAAGCCATATGCTTTCTGGACCATTTCTACCTGTGGCAATGATGCTTCACACTGATGAAAATGCCTATAAGTCATCCTCAAGTATTGGAAATTTCAGTCCTATAGTCACTTACAAGAAATCCTTAGGAGATGGATGATGTACTGAAATATCCTATAGATGCCTAATATTTCCATGTGAGTTTTCATTTCCTTGTTCTTCTCTTGCAACATAAGTGCATTCCATGACAGGGTTTAGCATTCTGATACATTCATAGAAACTGATCTTCCAAACTAGATCCAGTGGATTATGTCTGTAATCAAAGCAGTCAGCATGATGATACAGAGGATTGGGATTGTGTTAGCCTGAGCTTTATAGCTGAAGCCTATAAAAGAAGGAAAATAATGGGAAAAAGGATAAAGAAAAGAGGGGAAGGGGGAGAAGAACACAAGGAAGGGAGGGAGAAAGGAGAGGGACAGAATAAAGGGAGGCAGACAGGGAAGAAGGAAGGAAGGGAAGGAGGGAGGGAGGGAGACGACAAGCAGGGAAACCATAAAGGAGCACAGGACACTGAAGGAAGAGCTGATGCAAATGGAAAGTCTAAACAGGACAGTCTTCCAATCCCATCGCAGTAGAATGTAGGATACCTCTGTTTCTGGTTGTCTTTCTCTACATATCAATGAAACAAATTATACTGAATACATCTTGAGAAAGCATAAGAATAGAAAAAAAATTTCCAATCCTTCTTTTACTGTTACTTTCCCTTTGTGTTGCAAATTTGAAATAGTTTAAAGGAATGACTAAGAAGAGGCTAAGTGACATTTCTATAAAGCTTTTTTGTTAAACTTGGGACAGAAAGGACTTTCAGAGAACTTAATCTGGTTCAGATTCTGGGGGGTTGGAAAGCTCTGTTTTCATAACATGTTTTTCCTGGGAACAGATGTTCCCTGTGAAGCCATTGCCTGTTCCTCACCAACTCTGTCAAGTAACTTAGACCAAATTACTCTATACTGGAAGCAGATTTCTCACCATTGGGACTATTGGTACTTAGGTTGGTGATTCTTTATTACTGGTGACTGGTCTGAGCATTCAGACTATCTAGTAGCCTCCTCTGCACACTGACTTCTGTATTCTGACAACCAACAATGCCTCCAGTCATTGTTGAATGTTCTCAGAGAAGGTCCAGGTTTCCATGGAGGACCAGCCTGTACCCTATTTAGAAGCACTGATACAGATGAAAACTTCCAAACATGTGTCCTGTGTCATTGTGCTCCGTGGGAAGGTAGCACGTCTTGGAAATATGTTCATAGTAGTTCCTCTTCTGAAAGATCTACAATGAACTCAAGCCCATTGAGTTCTACCAGAAGTCTTTGCTTCTGCTGTTGCTGATGTATTTAAGCATAGTTCTGGTCAAGAGCATCTGTCAGAGTTGCTTGCAACTTTTTGTGCTTTAAACACTCTCTGGCTGGGCTTTGAGTTGTATAGAGCTTAGGAGAGAGGGGGAAAACATTTTAACGGTTATTTTCATCATTCATGAGTTCAATATCTCTAAACAGGAAGAATACTACTTTTTGATCGTGTCTCAGAATCATGAAACAAAAGGCTTTATATGAGGCAAATTTCATTCCTCCAAGGGATTAATAGATTTGAAGGAAATTCATTCACAAAGAAGAGAAAAAAAATTAGACTCTGTAGAAAAGTTCCTAATCATAGCTTCAAAAGGGTTGAGTGCTGACTGTCCTACATTCCTTTTGCCCCCACCCAAATAAACACTATGGAATCACAGAAATAAATATGAGGAGATAAGAGAGACTGCTCTCCCTAGATAGATACAACTGCCTACATAGCCTAGAACTGAGGATGAAGCTCGGTGGTAACACACTTGCACAGTGTACACACAGCACTGAACTCGTCTCCACTACTGCAAAAAGAAACCCCTGCCATTCTGGGATCCCGTGTACTACTTGGGGATCCTTGTGCTGTGTGTATTTTAATGATACTGTAAAATGGATGGTAGATGAAAAATAGCATTCAGATAAGTAAGTGTCAAGTGTTGGAAAGGACTTATTGAGACTGGAACTTGGAAACAGGAGGACTTTAAAAAAACGGGTTTTCCCTATTCTCTCCCCTCCCCCAGCTCCTTTTCCTCCTCCTCACCCATCTTCTTCCTCTCTCTTATAATTTTTATGTTTTTCTTCTTTTCTCTCTGTAGACAGACCTTAGGTCTCTGCTTCATAGTGTTTGAGGTTCAGATGACTTCATTGAGCAAGTGACTTTGTCTGGCTGTGGGTTTAAGTATAGCCCAGATTCCAGATGACTTTGTTTAAAATGTGCTGAGTTTTCATGACTATCCAGTAGACCAGTTGGTTCCAGATCAGGTATTTGCTGTCCATCATCTGATGCCAGAGGAAGTGGACAAAGATACAAAACAAGTATAAGGTCGTATAAACAACCCATTTCAAAGGGATGTACAGAACAAGGTATCTGATCACAAATAAATTATGGATAAAACAGAAAGCCTAAATTGTATGCATTACCATCCATTGATACATTCAGTGATAGCAGTAGCAGTAACTCAAACCATAATAATAGCATCCAGCCTTGTCTGGCATGTGCCAATCATTTTTATATTGCCACAGCCACATTTTTTGTTGCTGTCTTTTCCTATTTTAAAGGCAAAAGATCAAAACATATAGTTCACAAATAACCAGTGATCAAGAGAGTCAGAATTCAAACCTACATGTCTGGCTTGTTATCTCTTAATTTCTCTACTTAAATACCCCTTGGAAAAACAATTAATATGAACTATGACTTCGGTTAGCCAGGTACTTCTAATTTGGAAAATTGTCTTCGGTAAGATGGCATTTTAGAAGTATCTGACAATATTAAACATGCCTATAGTTATCAACCAACCATGTACATTGCGGCTGAGTTTCTGTACCCCAGGTGGATGAGTTTCATCAAAGCTCAATATTTTGATTTGCCTCACCTAGATTTTAAAGCCCAAGGCCTTTAAACTAGCAACTTCCTGCCATACTCAGAGCTGTGTCCCCACTACTCATTTGAAGTAGTTGGTCATCTCTTCTACCCACATGAGACAGAAGAGGTTATCAACAAGCTGTGACCACATCTCCTCCTCATTGGCGACTCTGGAAGACTAGCTTGACCCCATTACATGCGACAGTGCATTCGGAACCAAGGTATTGGAATTATACCTATAATCAGAGACCATATTCAGATCACTCATTTTCTCCCATAAGTGCTTTATTTTAAACAGGGTGACCAATAATGCTACTTCCTGTAGACTTCCACTACTCCAAGTATTATTTCAGAATCAGGAAATGCTAACCTTTCACGTTTTTTCTGACATTTATTTTAGTTAAGGAAAAGGTTGATGTGCTTTTCTTTCTCTGTGTTCTACAATTTTGCCCAGAAGAAGGTTAATGGTTCTGTTTTCTCATGAAGTCATTTTCATTATTTTTTTTTCTTTTAAAAATCGTAGCAAATCCTTTTTTTATGTTTGGATTTAGTGTGATTTTTAAGAATTGGGGATGCTGCTTAGCACTAAAATTTAGGTAAACCTGCCATTTCTTTAAACCAATGAGTCAGAGGTGTTAGTTCTGCTGACTGCCTAACCATTTTATCTGGTTTTAGTAGAAGTACTCTCAGGCTCTATTTTTAATTCAGTCAACAAAATTTCACCTTACTTAATTTATCTAAAGTCTTTATCTGAACTCAGCTGAATAAACATTTATTGAAACATATGAAACATGGAAATGCAGAATGATGTTGCTCTACATTCAAAGAATGGTGTCACCAAGCCTATCATTGTTTTGGATATGAAGGACAATAAAAGAAAAGATACATGTCAAAGTAAGCCTACCCAGGTTGCAAACCAATGATGTATAACATCAGAGATGATAGGTGTGTTAAAATATTAATATATAAAAAGAACACTGTAACAGTGTCATTGGAGTTGAAAGGAAATAACAGTATTTGATTAGAAATGACCAGAAAGTCTTAATCATAGGACAGTATGAATAAAGGGGAAAACCAAATGGTCAAGAACTATGAGCAAAGTCACACACATGAATGTCAGAAGAATGATGTGATTTAGTTCAACAGTAAGCTAAGTGTGGAGAAGCTGCAGGGTATTTCTGTAAAGCCATGAACAATGCAACAGTGAAAAAGACAGTGATCTCAGGCATCCTGGGGCTCCTGTCCTCATCCTGTTACTAACTAAACACATAACCTTACTTGTGTACAATGATCTCTGAACTTGAAGGTCAGGCCAACGTGTAAATGGGGAAAACAGTATGCATATATGAAAAACTCCAAAAAATTCTTAAATTTACACCTTTAAAGGACTCTACTTCAAGGTCAAGGTGTAAATTGGGAAAACAATATGCATATATGAAAAACTCCAAAAAATTCTTAAATTTACACCTTTAAAGGGGTCTACTTTACTAAGTTGTGAGAATTAAATGAGCCAAACCATTTGAGGTTTATAAGGACTCAGAATGTATTGCCTCATCTTCTGTCCTATACACGAGTCAAGCAGTTTGATAGAAAATTTCCGTCAAATCCAAACTGGGCCTCTAATTGAAACCCTTCATCAAAGTCTAGGTTGGCTTTATGAATTTAATGTCATAAATTGAAGTCAGTTTAAAATGCAAGAAAAAGTTTAAGACATAGTGTTCTTCAACTTGAAATGCTTTCAAAGACTATTTTTATGTAATATTCATACATGCAGATATTGTTTGTATCCAATCCACTCCCCATTCACTCCGATCCAATTATTTCTTTATCCCACCCACTTTTCCCAACTTCGTGTGTGTACTCTTTATCATCTGTCTGTCTGCCTATCTATCTATCTATCTATCTATCTATCTATCTATCTATCTAATCTATCTAATTCTTTAAAGTCAATACATACTGTCTTCTTTTAATGCTGCCTCTATGTGCACAAGTATAGGACCATCTACTGAAGCATGGGTACCCTCTCAGGGCCTGCCTCCCTGAAGAACTGACAATAGCTCCTCAGCTAAGGATCAGACTTCATTATCCCCTCCCCATTATTCATGTTGGTAATTTCATTAGCCTGATATTGTGCAAGTCCTTTGCATGTGGTCTCAGCCATTGTGAGTTCATTTGTGTGACTGTCCTGTCCTGTTTGTCAAACACTTTCACTAAAGACATCCACTTCTTCCAGCTCTCACAATTTTTCTGTCTTCTGCATTGATCCTTAAGCCTTTGGAGGAAGTGGTTTAACACAGATACCCCATTTAGAACTGAACACAACACCACAGTATTTTATTCTGCATGTTGATCACTTCTTGGTTTCTATTAAGCACAATCTACTGCAAAAGAGGATCCTCTTGTGACAGTTAAGAGGTGCACTAATTTATTGGTATGAAAATAAGAACTTGGGTGGATTTATTACTGTGTGCATTTAGCAAAATGCTAGTACTAGCTTCTCCCTGGCACCTGTGATCTCGATAGCCATTGCTTTTCAGCCAAGTTAAAGGTACTAATCAAGGAGTCTATCTTATGGAGCAGGATTTAAATCCAATCAGGAAGAGATTAACTCCTCCTGTAACATTCAGGCCACTATTGCACCAGGGGGTACATCTTGTCAGGTCAGTCATTACTGTAGTTTGCATGGTTCATAAGTGGGTCAGACCAATGATGACTTTGCTCCCCTGGTAGTTTTCTTAGCACCTTCCAGCACTATGAAAACTAGCCAGTAGGAATGAAGCTTCTGGAATGATATCAGTTTGATTTCCTCATGTTCTATGATTTTGGTGTATGGTATCTTCTCCTCATGCTGTTACAAAGAATATTCTTCCAGATAGGAGGGGTAGGAAGCTCTAGGATAATCCACATACTGGAATCTTACAAAACAGAGGTAAAATGACATTATAGCTAGCAATTCACTCTGAAAATACCAAGTGCTGAGCCCCTAAATCTACAACCTTCACTGTCTTGGTCTTTCTTCTGTCTGATACCATATGTGTGATCATATTTTATGTATATCCCTAAAGAATCGAAGCATATAGTAAACAGACAATTCTACTTGATTCTTTAAATATAACCTCATATGTTTATGCCTTTTAGTTACCAACTATGTAATATTCTTCTTTATATGTGACATTTATTAATTTAATTTTAATGGTTTTATTATTAGTGTTGTGTTATGTATGCATGGGTACTCCCATACCAACACACTTGTGTGAATGTCAGAGGGCAATTTTTTGGAGACAGTTCTAGCCTTATATGTTTTCCTAGAATCTAGTGATCAAACCCACATTGTCAGGATTGCACAGCAAAATTATTTGCCCACCTAGTCATCTCCCCCACCTTTACTTTTTTTTTAATTGACAGATAAAATTGTGTTTGTTGTGTACAGTGTAATATATTGATAATATGCAAACATTATGAAATAACTAAATCATGATAATTATCTCACGAATGATATCATAATTACTTTTTTTACAAGTGGGAACAATCTGCTCTCCTAGAGATGGACTTGTAGCTCAGTAGTGGAGTGCTTGTCTAACATGTGTGAGACTCTTCAATCCACAAAATCTCAAAAAAACTAAAACACAATAATATAAAATAAAATCTACAGTCAATTTTCAAATATGCTACATAGCATTATTAACTGTAGTCACTGTCTTGTACAGTGGATATTCTGAAAATTATTTTTTCTAACTGAAAGTTAATCTTTGACCAATTGTCTCCCTAACACACTATCCACAGAAGCTGCCTCTATGAGCTCAACTTTCTTAGATCCCATTTAAGAAAAACAAAACAAACAATTAAAAAAAAACCATGTAATATGTGCATGTGCCTGACTTATTTCACTTACCATCATATCTTCTAAGTTTAACAATGCTGCAGCAAATAAGAGACTTTCCCTTTTGTCTTTGAGTGAGTGTGTACATGTGTGCTGGAGCATGAGGGTGTAAGTACACATGTATTCATGTGCTACTCATAAAGGCCAGAGGACAATCCCAGTTGATGCTTAGAGGCTGTCCACATTTTTTTTTTTTTTTGAGACATGATTTCTCATTGACCTGAAGAACTCCCATTAGGCTAGACTGGTTGCCAGTTGAGTCCTAGAGATCTACTATTTCCACTTCTTCGGTGTCTGACATTTTATGAGAATGCTAAGAGCTGATCTATGACTCATGCTCATGGGGCAAACATTTTGCTGATTGAGCTTTCTCCCCAGCCTGCCTAATGTCCTTTTCTGCATCCAATACTCTACTGATGGACACTCAGGCTGACTTCATAGCTTGACTCTTGTGAATACTGTTGTGGTCATCATTGGAATGCAGATAGCTCTTTGACATACAGAATTCTGAACTCTGGAGTATAAATTCAGGATTAGACATGCTGGGTGTGATGGCTCCATTTTGTCTTATTAAGATTTTTTTCATTCCATTTCCCGTGGCAGCCAAATGTCATTATTTATGTTTCCATCAACAGGGTGTGAGAATTGACTTTTCTCCACATTCTTGTCAAAATGTAATATCTCTTCGATAATACTTATCCTAACTGCTGTGAGGTCCTATGTCACTGTGGTTTCAGTTTACATTTCCCTGAGGAGTTCCACATACACATTGCTAACTAATTTGTTATCTTTCAAGAAATGCCTGTTGGCATCCTTTTTCCATTTTTAATTAGATTATTTGTTTTCTTGACGTTGAAGTGTTTGAACTAGGCACTTTTTAATGAAGTAGAACTATAAATACAGGCTTTGTGATTTTGAATACTATGGTTTTCATCTCTGGTTAAGATGCATCTGAGAAACATTGACTTCAATCATAATTTACTAAATGAGAACATTTTGCTGATACTTTATGAGTAACGTGTTTAACAATCAACTTGGGAGACTGTTAAACTACTTTCTACTCTAATTGCTTTATCTGAAAGAATCATTAATGTGAAAAGAAGTTTTATTGTAACTCATCCTCTGCTAATAATTATATATCATAACTTGCTCATCTGAGTTCCACAAATCATTTTCATAACTTAATGTAGCTGAAAAGTGAACTCATGACAGCACTTACAACTTTTTGAGCTTGTAGCTCAGATTTTAAAATAAGATGTTGAGCTAATCAAAGGAATTATGAAGCTGAAATAGCCATCTCGTTTTTTCTGAACAGAAATTAATATTATAACTATCAAATCAGTAATTTTAAAATAAAAATCAAAACTATAGTCATCAAAACTCCATTTAGAGGTCCTCACTTTAGAGACTTGAGTAAATAAGCCTTCTTAAATGCACTCATCCCTATTTTGATTTATGGATCTTCTGTTCTTTCAGTCCCTACAACCAAATTGTCATCCATTCTGTATCTCCACTCCTCTGACTGGTTCAGTGACACTTTTAATGGCTTCAAGTGCCAGATTGTCCTCCTCCTGTCTCAAAACCATATGGAATCTACCTCTTCTCTTGATCTCCTTCTACCCATTAAATAGCACATACATCTCCAGACTTGTGATCTCCCTTTGAAGACTGAGCAATTATCATTCTCGTTTGTGCATAACCCTTCTTGAGTCTGTTGCTAAAATCAGGATGGTTGCCCATACAGGCAAGAGGCAGTAAGGAGAAATGTAGCACAGGATCTCTGACAGCTTCTCCTTACTATTCTCCTCTCTTTCATTGTCTCCCTTGCTTTCAATCTCACACACGCATTAATTACTGTTTCTAATAATTTTTATTCTCTGAAAAAATTATTCATTTGAAAGCTGGGCATAGTGGCACATATTTATAGACCCAGCAGTTGGTAAGATGAGGGAAGCAGCTTTTTTGAACTGGAAGTTCAAGACCAGGCTGGGCAAGATGGTGAGAATGATATCTCAAAAAATATGTATGTATTCATGGAATAAAGAAGAGAAGGTTCTTACCATTCAGTGAGCTCTCTTTTTTGTCATATTATAATATCATTACCTGAATCTGCTCATTAACTATTTCCTGAAAACCCTTACTAGGATCTATGACCTATGAAAGTTTTGTTATTCTACAATATATGATAGAAAAGGCACACACACTGATAAAAATTACCTTTTAATAAAATATTATGTCCTCTTAATAAAGGAAATAATGATTTTTTTCCTAGAAACATATATAACATTCCCCATGAGATTGTTCATGTGCCACATTCTATGAATGGGTGAGAAGGGAACAGTGTGCTACATAGGTATATATGGTGCTTTGAAAATGTAGAAAAGCTTCCACATGGAGCTCTTCAATTCAGATCTGTCAAGGCAGTGAACATGCTTATTTAAAAAAAAAAACAGTCAAAACAGCTGTCTAGCATCCAAATTGCTTAATTAAAAGCCTTATACCTCAATTCTGCACCTTGAAGTTATACCTCAAAAAGGCCAATATTATCAAAATAGCTCTAAAATAGCGTGGGTTCTCCCATTCACTGAGCATCCACTCTGAGCCAGTTGCCTTCCAAACATCTTCTAAACAATCCAGTCTCAGTACCTGTCTCATAAAGATTAAGATATAGTAAGAAGTCTAAAACATTAAACACCAAGTAATTCCATGGATACATAGTTAGAACTCATGATAAGAGCTCTGGAGGTAACAGATAAGGGGCAGAGGTGGGAGTTAACAACATGGCCTTCTTGAAACATAAAGCCAGACATGAGAGATGTGTCCTGGTATATAAAACAATGTGTTGAAGAGAGGAGCTTGCTTAGTGCTTCCAGGGACCTGAGAGAGATGCAGGCAAGAAGCTCTTGAAAATGACAGCTCGAACTTTGTAAACAAATATTTTGCTTCTTCCATCAAATGTAACAAAAAGTATCTAAAAAGTAAAAGAAAGAAAGAATGAGAGAGAGAGAGAGAAAAGAGAGAGAGAGAGAGAGAGAGAGAGAAAAAGAAGAAAACTGCTTAGCATTGTAGTCCAATTGATGTTGTGTAAAGAATACTGACTGACACAGAGACAGACATTAGATCATGTGATAAATAGCAGGAAGCTTCATCCAAGCAATGTGGTAGGTACAGAAATTATTCTCTGGGTGTGGGGAGGTAGAGGTTGAAAACAAAGATTGTCTGCTAGCAGACTACTTTGCCACCAAGAAATCCACTTTCATCCATCTCACTGACTGCTGGGGTAGATAATGAACTCATATGACCCACAGGATTTTATTGGTTTGGGACATGAAACTGAATAGAAAAGATTAATTAATATTGCAGCTGCAAGAAATGATCAGCTCATGAAAAGCTACAGTATATTAAAAACAAACATGCTTGCATCATTTATGGAAAACATCTGTTCAGTCTTTGCTGAGACATCATTTCATCCCACTTCTCTCTCTTTCTAGTATTTTACTTTTATTTCTAGAAGGCAATATGCTGTGTATTCCTTATTTCTGATCATGTTGGTGGCCATTCAAGCAATAGTAGCTAATGGGTTCCCAGGCCTCAACTTATATTAAAAGACAATGAGCTAATGGCATTAAGAAGTGCCAACAATTTTAATGTTCCTTAGAATTCCCAATCTAATTCCTTGTGGGGAGTCAAGTTCTCTAATTTTGAGTATTCATAAAGTTCTTCATATAATATTTTAAGGCAATGAGAAGATTTTCTGTTTTCATTACAACATGTAGGGATGCATGAGGTACTCAGGTTTTGTGTTACCATGGTGACATCCTGTCTTTTAAGTTCAGAAGACCATTCTTATTACTTGATACAAATTTGAGTAGAGTTGAGACTCAAAGGCTTTGTTTAAAAAATAAAAATTGAAGGTTCCCAAAACATTGACATAAGGAATTATATTTTTACAAAGCTGGCTAGCTTTGGTCCCCCAGGAGTACAATTTATGGTTGTTTTAGTGGTACTTGGTAGTTCTTTATTAGCCATGTGGAAATGCTAAAACTTTTACAACCAGAATTCTGTAGTTTTAATATGTGGCAAATATCCCTGGACAAAGTCCCATTGAGCTTCTCAAGTATTTCAACTATGACACACTTAAAGAACTTTTTTTTTCTTAAAGTATGAATTGCTCAGTTCTCACTTTAAAACACTGATGTGTTTATCCTACAAATAAGAGGGGTAAGTCATCACTTTTATGATGAATTGCTTTTGTCACATGTCCTTTGTCTTGGAGGTCCCAATGATTTGTATAAGCGAAGGATCTAAGGCTCACACAGGGGCCAATGAGATTAATATGACTTCAATAAGTTTACTGTCTCCAACCTGGATGATTCTCGTCTACACAAATGAAAAGTGGAATACATAAAAAAGGCAGGAAAGTCTGGATGACTTCTCCATATCAGAGCAGAAAATATTAAAAGATGGTGTGAATGGATGCCCGTGTTTTCTTTTAATGCCACATCCTTTGTTGTTTTCATTAGCCAAATTTTCTAAGATTGCGTTGCATTGATCATTTTCTTATTGAATCATACTAGTATTACTTTGGATTGTTTTATGTGATCAATACAAATGGTTATTTTCACAA
Source organism: Cricetomys ansorgei (assembly GCA_026225945.1). Classification (NCBI taxonomy): domain Eukaryota; kingdom Metazoa; phylum Chordata; class Mammalia; order Rodentia; family Nesomyidae; genus Cricetomys; species Cricetomys ansorgei. The sequence continues at coordinate 20,998,302 of JAMJFZ010001815.1, forward strand.
ATGAGCCTCCTAGTCTGATATCTCTAGGCATTGCTCCTGGTTACACAAAATTCATTGGTACTGTAGCTATCCTTAAGGCATGTAAACAGTAGAGGAAGTAAAGAACAAAAACAAACAAACAAACAAAAAAGCTTAACTTTTAAAAAAGTTGGTTCAGGGAGTAAAATAAGTTTTTAGGAAAAGTAGAAAATTTGTCTTTTAAAAATCTCTACTGCTTGAGAACTGCTCAAGTCACAAAGTGTTGTTTTGCTTAGAGGAAAATATCTGAGTTTATCTGGTAACATTCATGTTAATCTTGTTAATATTATCCTTAGGTATACAACTGATTGTCAAGTTTTTAATGTTTCTCTTAAGGTTAACTGTCTAAAATTTAGCCAGTTATATTCGAGAAATATTTATGAGTACTCATTCAATTTGGAAAAGAAAGAGGAAAGATGTTCTTAAATACGCCCCTGCATTCAAAAGAATAAAGACAGTGTTCAGTGGAAGTAACCCACTACAAAAATCCCTGAGGAATCTTAAAGATGAACTCTCATTATGAAGATCCTTCATAGTGTTCATCTTAATTGCCCTTTGGGCTACATTTGTATCAAAACCATTTTATCATGAGAAGAATCTTAGAGCTAAACAATTTTCAATTAGCCTTTAAAACACTTTCATGTCTCATAAAATTTTTGAAGAAAATACACTTTAATTATCATATGAGAATATATAAACATTGGGCCTCAGAACTTTCATATCTATGAAATCATGAATAATGCTCATTTTTCTTCAGTCTTAATTTAATCAAAATGAGATAGATAAATAGATACAAATACAGTAAGATAAATAAGCATAGAGTAGGCTTTCTATGTATCTGTACCTATGAAAAAATCTTAGTCTAATGGCTGTTACGGACAATAGCTATTAGAATAAATTGCTTATGTATTTAATTTTTCACTCATCGATATTTTACCCAGTCATCCAATATGAATTAAATATTCTATATCAGGCATTTTGCTGTGTGCTGGAGAAGTGAAAATAAGTGAATCTTGATACTTGTATTTAAAGACTTGACAAAGTATCCTAACGTCATTTCTGAGACATGTGCCTGAAATATAGAATGGCTCTTATGATAAAGAAGTTGTACTTAGTCAGTCCTATCAGTTAAAATGTAAAGTCGTAGCCACTTACTTACTTACTCATGACAGAGGTCCTTTTCCTCATCATAAGGCTATATACATGTCTCCTAACCTCTCAAAGCACTGGGGAATTTGATCTGTAAAGGAGGGATGCTGAAACTAAAAACTCTTCTGTATATGGACAGTTGAATGAGGTGAATAGCATTACAATTACAGTTGATGTGGTTGAGGGAAGTCATTGAAATTTTGCATCCGTTGGTCAAAGAATGAGAAAATAAAATACAGTGGAAGAATATCAAACAATCATGTTCTTCCCATTCCCTTAAGGCTCATATATGGCCACCAAAAACTACACTATTGTCTTCAAGGTCTGAGGAACATAATCATTAATATCCTAAATATACAAGTTAGGAACCATGTGTTTTGGAATTACAAAACAAATTATGTGTGTTTCATGTGATTTTTAAACGGTATGGTTGTGAATCTATAAGCCTGAAGTTGTGTCAAATGTGTAGAATGGATCAGGTCATACTAGAAATGTAATAGTATAGAGGAAACACATCTAAGACAAGAACATGAAAAATCTAAAATCTTTTAAATATTTATTTCTGATCTAGGAGGTGGCTCAGTGGGAAAAGTACTTGCCATGCAAGTGTGGGGACTCAAGTTTGAATCCCAGACTCTACATAAAGCCAGGTGTGGCAGTATATCTGCAATCCCAATGCTCCTACAGGGAGATGGGAAATAGAGGCAGGAGAATGTTTGAAAACCGTGGGCCATGTGACCTGCTGTATGCAGTAGCAAACAACAACAACCCTGTCTCAAGCAAAATAGAAAGGGACGGCTAACATCAGAGGTTGTCATTTCACTTCCAGGCACACACACACACACACACACACACACACACACACACACACACACACACACAAATACACACCTGTGTTATCTATCATCTATCTATCTATCTATCTATCTATCTATCTATCTATCTATCTATCTATCTATCTCTATCACACATACACACATACCTTACAAACATATACACACAATGTTTATGTGTGCAAAAGGATTTAAGAAGAGTATAGTTTTTAAGTATAATCATTAACAAGATCAGTAATGAATATTATGGAAACATTCTTAGATGAGGACATAGACACAGTCTTGTGACAGAAAACACTGAGGATAAGAACATGTGTGCTGTCTGTTAACCCAAAACTCATGTAATGTCACTGACTTTCTTTTGGCTACAGCTATAGTGTATTTTTGTGTGAAATTTGACATTGAAATATAGTAACTGTTAACTGTTTGTATTCTTCTTTTATTGTAAATTATTATTCTATAATTTTATTTATTTGTTTATTTATTTATTTAATGAAATGGTGACACACTGTGTAGCTTTGTCTGGTCTAGAACTCATTATATAGTTCAGACTGGCCTCGAACTCACAGAGATCAACCTGCCTCCTCTGCCTCTACCTCTGCCTCTGCCTCTGCTTCTGCCTCGTAATTGCTGGAATTAAAGGCATGTGCCACTATGAATGGATCCATTTATGTTTATCTCATTCTATGAATGGTCATGTTAAAGTGTTCTTAAGCCAGTTTTGCAAAGAAGTAATGTTCAAAAACAGTGTGTGAATTGATATGATTAGAGATGACCAGAATTCTTTATGTAGAAAGCTTAACGTGTACTTGCCACATTCAGTATTAACTGAAGTATTTCATAACATAGTACATAACAAGAAAAACCCATCAACATACTTACTAAAATATTTTCATTAGGCAAAGCCATGTGACAGGAACAACTGGCAGGGAGGGATTTACCCTAAAACTTAGAAAGGGACATTTTGCTTCAAATATAAAATACATTATGAACCTTCTTTTGGCTTTTGTGCATGGTAGGTAATCGTGACTTGTAAATCATCATAAATACACACAGAACATGCTTGCTATTAACTAAGCAATAAACAAGAAGGCTTTGCACTGATTTAGAGGTCATTAATATAATATAATGTAGTTAATCACTTTAGTTTAGACATATGGACAGCGTACAAAATAAACCTGTACCAATGCACCTTAAAATGAGGTTAAATAAATCTAATTTATAGTGAACTTTAATGAACCATATGTGCTGCTACATGATAACAGTCTTGCATATTCTGCATATGTTGCTTACATTAATTGCTTTCAATAAGTTAATTACTGCAGAATACTCTGGCTTCTGTTCATTTGAAACCTAACAAATGTTCATACCAGCTGCGAAAGTGATTGATGACAATGAATGAACAAGTCAACCCTTGGCTTACTTGTTTACATTAAACCTGTTGCATCAAGATGCCTCTTGTTTGAGTATATTTTGAGTTTATATTGAGTATATTTTTGAATATATATTAGTATTTTAGAAAAGACACTGATCACGTTATTCTTATCATTTAGTCATACTGATTTAAGTAACAGAGACATTAAGCCTTTATATTTGCTTGCTAGCCTGTGTCCTCTGTAGGTAGTTAGGTTGACTGTAGCACTTTGTAGTTGAATTGACCTGTGCTGTCATATTATCAGCTAGAAATATAGAGACTGTCAGTCTTAATGTCTTTTATGGCCTATGCTAATGCTAAAGTTTATATCTGGGGAGATAATTCATATAGACATATGACATTTTTTTAAATAATGGAGCTCATCTTTTATTAAAACTAAAGTTTATATTTTAAATTACTTTTATGAGAGATTAATAGGATGCATACTATACGAAGCAGTAAGGGGACCACTTAGGGGAACAAAGAGAACTAGCCAGAGAAGAGACAGGTATTCGGGAGGGAGAAGAGAGGGCCAAATGCAACAGAATGTAATATGTATTAATGAAAATGCCTCAATGAAATCCATAACGTTGTAGGCTAGCTTGTGTATCCTGTACAGTTTCAGTGATTGGCCTAGCCTGGACAGCAAAGGGATGAAAAAAGACAAGACAGATACATAGATACATGTGTAGGAAAGTTGGGATTGAGTGGTCTGAGCCTTCTGACGGAGAAGTCCCAGCATCCCAGAAGCTCAGTATGTTTATTATATATAGTTGAAGAGGGAGGCAGGGTTATTGAATATAGCTGAACAAGGAGATGAGGTTATTACATACAGATAAACAAGGAACCAGGGCTATTGTATACAAGTGGATCAAGGTGACAGACAGGTTTAGCTAATCTCAGTAGGAGCAATCTCTGTAGGGGAGGAAACTTTAGTCAGTAAACATTCAGTGAGGGAAAGCTTTTGGTACACATGGTGTTAACATTCACACATGGACCTGAGGTACGCTTTGCCTTCTCTGTGAGCCTCACTTGGGGAGGCTCTGCCAGTCCCACAGAGCTGAGGTATTGGTCCTTGACATGACTGTGCCCGTGTCAACAACACACATTCTTTCAGAATGGAAATCATTCCCTACTGTAACTTAAAAATTAATAAGTTTATGACACCAGTTTGTCACCCTGAATCTGGAATGTATTCATCTATAGTATATTAATATGTAGTATACTGGTCTCTAGTGTATTTTAGTATGATAAGTTTCTATTTGTTGAATTTTCATATTCTTCTTATCTGAAAACATGAATTTTTTTAAAATAGTTTTTGAGGCACTTTTGTTAAAAATAAAATTTCATGGTGTTTTATTACATATGCCAGGAAGAACACTTGCATAGCCTATCAGAAACAAATAAAATGACTATAGTTGTTTCTTTCAGATCTTAAATCACTAGGACACAAGAAATAAAAGGGAACACAAAACATCATCCCTGGAAGCATGTGGACAAATGGTCACTGACTTAGCAGAACCTCAAAAGTTAAATCCTAAGTCAGCAGCTGGGAAAGCCAGAACAAGCTGATTTATAGTAAACATCAAGAGACTCTGAACTGGTGTCTGTGGGCAATAAAGTAACTGGAAGGTCTAACAAAAAGTTTCATGTAGTTAGACTCCCCTATTTTCCTACCCAAACTTTCTAAAACCAGGTACCTAGGCCTCCAAAACCTAATAAAATTGGAGGTGCATTCTTTGGAGAGCCATCATGAAAATTTTGAAGCTGTGGTCCCGAGGTAGGTTGAGTGAGGAATATCAGGCAGAAAGCAGGCAGATAAAGAGAAAGTAAACACATCTTGGATAAATTCTCTCCTACTTGGCTCCCAAGCACTGACAATAAGGACTATACCCTCTGAGCACTTGGGACCTTCTCTAGGGAATCTGTACATCCAAGAACCAAGGCCTGACTCCTTAGACACAAGGCTGATGGGAGAAGGGAAGATCATAAAAATGTAAAAAGACTCACACTGATAGCCTGCCACTAAATCCAGGCTAAGTTACAGATCTCTCAGTAAGCTTCTGCACACCACAGTACTTGGCTCAGTTGTGGATAGAGATTATATGGTCTTAATAATGGCAACACTGAAAACAGTTGTCTCCAAAGGCTATTGTCTAACGAAAGACAGAGAGAGTTCCTCTACTGAAGGTACCAGGGGTAGAAGGAAAGAGCCATGGTATTTCCATCTTCTTCCCAGAGATTCAATAGATAATGCCTGTATACAACAATGAAGAAACAAAAGACATGATATTTTCTTTCTCAAGCCAGACCTGAAACATATGGCTTGGGAGAAAAACAAAGAAACAAAAGCAGAAAACAAACAAACAAAGAACCAGTTGTACACATGCATCACATAATGAGCATAAAAATTAATAAAATTACATAGAAATGCTTATTTAATCCTCATTTTACAAGTAATATTATATAGACTGATCAGACTGCATTTAGGAATCTATGTATATATATGTACATGTATGTGTGTATATATATATACACATATATATATATGTAATAACAATTAATGAAAAAAAATGAGCTTGAAAGAACAATGGGGTATATATGAGGGCTTGGAGGGAGGAGAAGAAAGGGAGAATGCTGTAATTATATTATAATCTCAGATATAAAAGAAATAATAAAAAATAATAACTATAGTAAGAAAAACTTATTTTTCACTAACATCTTAGAATTGGTCTTTTAGAGAACTTTTATATAAATCCCTATGATCGACAGTTTAAAACTTCAGAACCCTGGCAATGATTATATTTTATGCTCTATTTTACATGGTACTCAATCATCGTAAAGCACATCTATACTATATTAATATAAATTATATTATGGCATAAAGTTGAAAAGCTTCTTATAAGTCAGGTTTATGTTATTATCTTCAAGCAAATTGTCTTCTCTGTGTTTTGTTTGTTAGTATTAGCAGTGTTTCTGTGCTCTCTTTTATACTAAAACTGCTTTTTAAAATGCCTGGAAATGCTTTTACTAGAGTTTACATAAACTAATTAATGGATAATATTGTCCTCTCAACAAAGAATGTTGTCTTTCAATTGACTAAAACTAATAGGAAACATAAACTAATTCTGTTGCTTTTAATACATTTGATCATGAAGAAATTTGATATAATTATTAATTGTAGGAATAAATCATCAGGTATAAAATCTTAATTTTTAACAATGCAATGTAATTTTTTGTAATAAAAATCATGTTCAGATGTTCATATATGAAATAATTCTGAACAGTAATCATTATGTTAAGTATTTTAATTTAAAAGTTTTCATGACGTCAGGATTTTATCTTGAGGGTTATGAAAACTTAATTGTGGTGGTTTGAATAAGAATGACCCTCATAGGCTCATATATTTGAATCCTTAGTCATAAGGGAGTGTCCTTATTTGAGAACTAGAAAGATTTGGAGGTGTGACCTTGTTGGAGGAAGTGTATCACTGCAGGTGGGCTTTGAAGTTTCAAAAGCCCATACTTGGCTGGCCCAGGTGAGCTCTCTCTCTCCCTTTCTCCCTTCCCCCCATCTCTGCCTGCAGATCAGGTTGTAGCTCTCAGCTAAGCTCCAGTACTATCCATATCATCATGATGATAATGCACTGAAACTCTGAAACTATAAGCAAGCCTCCAATTAAGTGTTTCTTTTATAAGAGTTGCCTTTGCCTTAGAATGTTTTCATAGCAATAGAACAGTGACTAAGACAAGCATTAAAGGAAGCTATGACATGCTCTGTTCCTGACCAGGGTATTTCTCTTTCATCAGCTTATATTCAGTCAGCTGTTGAGGGTTATACCTTTGCTTCAGACAGAATTCCCTCTATAATTCTTACATGCTGGCTTGAGGTGGGAGAGGAGAGGCAGATTCATGTAGAGTTGCACCTTGTGTCTGACCACCTTAAGTTAGATCAGTCTGTGAGTGCCAATTAATGATTTTTTTTTTTGTCATCTGTCTGAGGGAGTTAATTCTACTTGATTATATCAAATTAGCTCTAATAAGGTGATTATTATGTGTCTTCTCTATAATCCTACATATTCAGATTATAAAAATAACTACCACACTTCAAAAATATAATGTATAAATAAATTGATTCCTCTTAGTTTCAAACTGTTACTTTCTTTAAAGAGGTGACATTATACATCCTTTTGTTGTAGGAACTTGGCATTGGATGGGTGCTATGGGAAAGAGTCAGTTTTCTTTAGAAGACTGGTATACCTTTGCAGGAACCCCTCCCCGCAATGTCACTATTCTACCTGAGGTGTTTCACAAACCCTTTCAGGAGCTGATTCTATCAGAAGGACTCTAGAACCCCAGCCTAATCAAAAACAACTCTTCTTTTGTCTAGGTTCTCATGATAATCAGGACTCAACTATTGTATTTCATTCCATTAGCCAACTATGGTATTAACTTCAAGAACTTGATTTTTAAGAATATTATTTCTCCTCTTGCAACATGTACTGTGGTATTTTCTCAGTCCCACAAAATCTTGATCTCAGTAGAATCTCCAATCCAGAGACTCTGATACTTTACCTATAACCACCCTGTGTGCTCATTTTGTTCTTATATCTAGTGTAAATTCTATGTACTTTCACCCTGTCACTGCTGCTTCAACAAACCCCAGCCCCAAGTAAGTCCACATAATAGGCATCTTCTGTATGAGAAACAAATCATATTTGAAGAAATCTCACACCTGTGCTGACCTCTCTTTAAATTTATCCCCATAGGCCTCAGTGTGGTCTTCACTCTCCTGAAAGTAGATTAACCAACACACAGGAACATCTGCATTTAGTTTCTTATACATAGATAACTGTTGGCTTTCTACTGCACCAATCTCCTTAGCATTGGAAAATATGATCTCCTTGGAGTACAGAGGCAGGCAGATCTCTGTGAGTTCGAGACCAGCCTGATCTACAGAGTGAGTTCCAGGACAACCAGAGTTACAACAGAGAAACCCTGTCTCAAAAAAAAAAAAAAACAAAAAAAAAAAAAGAAAAAAGAAAAGAAAAGAAGGAAGGAAGAGAGAGAGGGAGGGAAAAAGAAGAGAAAAGGAATGGAGGAAAGAAAAGAAAAAAGAAAGAAAAGAAAAATATGATCTCATATCTTATTAAAGATAAACAGTCTGGTATGTCACCGATTCAGCTGATGCCTATTTCTCAGTCCTCTTTACAGCAAAACTTCTCAAAGAGCTGGTCTTTCCTTTTTTAGCCCTTGTACACTGAACGTGGGTATTGCTTTGATCAAATTTAAAGTCTTCACAATGGCCTCTTCCTCTCATCTGCTCACACTCTATCTTGAAGCACTGTAGCTAAGGCTGGCCTCAGACTTAACACTTCTGAATCAGTCTCTTTAATATCAGGAATGTGATTTGCCTCACCATACCCAATTCCAGTCTCCTTGACACTTCCTTTTCTTGCATTCAAAGGATCCATGTTCTTAGGGTTTCTCCTCTGCTGGTAAGTAACTTGTCAGACTCATCGTGTGCTTCTTCTGTCTAAGCTATTTACATTCTTCAGATTGACCCAGGAAGCATCAATGATTTTACTTTCAAATTGTCCCTAAATAGTCTCACTTGATACTTTGATGTTGCCTTTAGAATCCCATTTTATACTGATAATACCTCTGTTTTTTTTCACTGTCTTGAACCTTCCAGGTAGTTGAGGCTTTATCATTTCCAGTTACCTGTCTAAGAACTATCTAGTCAGCATGGCCAAAACATGCTTCATGTATCTCAACTACATATTTTCTGGAATTCCCATGTCAGCAACTGGCTCTTTCTATTCTGCTGCTTGCACTGAATATCATTGCAAATTCTCAACTCTTCATTTTCCCGTCCTTCACAGCCCATCAACAAATCCTGCCATTCTACATCTAAAATAGTCTCAGTTTATTTGTTTCTCTAACACCGATGCCTACCTCTTTCCCTAAGCGTTGTACACATTCTCTTTTCTTGTTCTTGGATTATACAAATAACACACTACTTCCTGAGTTCGCCCTGTGTGTTAGTTACTTTTCTTATCACCTTGACTCAATATCTGGCCACAAGCCACATAAAAGAGGAAAGGTTCATTTCAGTCCACATTTTGAGAATACAGTTCACAGGATGGAGGGAATGGCAGGAGCATGAGGCAGCCTTCTTACAGCTCAAGAGACCAGGAAGCAGGCTCAGTATTGAAAGTACAGCCAGCTATAAACCTCAATGTCCTGCTCCAGCTAGTTCCTGCAACTAGTCTGTACCTCCCAAAGGGGTCAGAACCTCCCAAATTAATCCATCTGGGGACAAAATATTCAAACACATTAACATTGAGGAATTTTTTTTTTTTTTATATCCAGACCATGACACTCCTTATCATCCATTCTCCAAACAACATCCAAAATCACTCTAACAGTATAAATCAGGGCTCTGCTTTGCTTAAATTTCTCTTGACCTCCTTTTGAATTGAAAGTCTCAGCTCCTTATCATTTCCTATGAAAATTCAGGATCTCATCCCTGATGATTTCCTCTGTTTCCTTTTGTCACTTTCCTTCCAGCCTCCCTCACTAATTTCAGCCTCCTTGTACTCTCTCCTTCTCAAGTGTGTGGATCCTGATTGAGCCTCTGTGCATTTTAATCTCATTGAAAGTCCTTTATGTTTTGCTTTTCTTAGCTCTACCTTCTCCAGTCTGATCTCTTATGAGATTCTCCTCAAAAAGGAGCTTTTCCTGGACCATCTTGCCTAAAATGACCCCTCAGAGACTTCCTTTCCCATTCCTCACCCTCATTTTCTTCACTAAGCATATCACTATCAGTAATCTTTACCCATTTACTGATTTTCATGTGTTTGATCTACCATTCCCAAGAATGTAAGTTGCAAAGGGCCATAGAGCTCATCTGATTTATCCTCGGTATTTACTGTGAACTGATTGAGAACATTAATGAAAGGTGGAAAAATTTTAATGCAAATTTACACAAGTTGTTTTCCAAAAAAAAAAGTAAGAAACAAAATTTGGAATTACATTTTGCATTAAAATAAATCACATGCAAAGTTGTGAACTTAGAAGTTGAACATTTTTCCAACCTCTTACAACTAAAGTTACAACTATGAAAACATGTTATATTTGATATTTTGTACTTCAGTACAAAATTTTATATACATTAATATGCCCTGTTTTGGGGGGTAATGGGAATTGAACTCATGGCTGCACAAATACTCTCTTTGTCAGCTTTTCTTGTCAACTTAACACATCTTAGAGTTAGCAAAGAGGAAAGAACCTCAGTAGAAGAATGACCTAGATCATATTGGCCAGTGAGCATGTCTTTTAGGCATTATCTTAATTGCTAATTGATGTAGGAGGCCCTTAACTACTGGTTCTCAACCTTCCTAATGCTGCAGTTTAATACAGTTCCTCATGTTGTGGTGACCCCCAACCATAAAAGTATTTTCGTTGCTACTTCATAACTGTAATTTTGCTACTGTTATAAATTATAATGCAAATATCTGATATGCAGATGGTCTTAGGCGCCCTCTGTGAAAGGGTCATTTGACTCCGAAAGGGGTTGTTGCACATAGGTTGAGATATGAATGACTGGCCTAGGGATATACTGTCTGCAGTATATCCCCAGGCAGGTGATCCTGGGCTGTATAAGAAAGCTGCTAAGCATAAGGATATGAGTGGAACAGAGAATGAGCCAGGGAACACCATTCCTCCCTTGATTTCTGCTCAAGTTCCTGTTTATGTTCCTGCCAGGACTTCCCTCATAATGACCTAGAAGTGTAAGATGAAAATAAACTCTGTCTTCCCCAAGCTGCTTTTGGTTAGAATGTCTTATCAGAGCAACAGAGGTCAAACTAGAATGCTTACTAAGCAGGTGTTGTACTACCAAGCTACTATCCCCTTATGTGATTTTTAATTGATAAACCTATTTAGCTCATTAAAACATGAATTAAATATCACATTCTTGGCTCTTGTCAAAAGCTTCTAGCCCCTCTGTTTTTCCACTTAAATACCATGTGTCCTTCTATCTGTTTCATCCTTGGATTCCACATCCTTGAACTTGATCACTTCCAATTTCCCAATTGTCTGTCTGAATCTCATCATTACCTTCAGATGAATGTACTCTTGTCCGTGTGATGCCGGCGTCTGTAATTTTCAAGCAGTTTCATCTGTGAATTTTGCATAATTGTGTTAGAACAGCAGCTGAAAGTATAACCAGGATTGTCAAGAGTCCCAAGGGAGCTGAGGACACAAACATAACAGCCAGCTCATAACAACAATTCATACTGATAAATTATACATGAAGACTAGGATTGTAAAGGAATAAAGTAAATCTTCATTGCAGTAATTTATAAATAATATTCCATAAAGAAGAATTATCACTTGAGGAACCCAGAGTCTCTGGCATTCTACATCAGTCACTCTCCCCCCAAGTTTGGGGATATGCACAGGGAACAGGACTGGAAGGTCCTGGATGATGCTCTGTAAATACAGTACAAATTCAGCTGCCAACTGAAGCTTGTTTTAATGGAACGACGGCATCCTTTGCTTGAACCAGCAAGAATTTACCCAGAGACAGGGTAAGAAACTGCCACAGGACTGAGCCAACCAGAATCCTTTTTAAAGGGAAGTTCTCCCTGTTTCTACCACCAAATAAAAAGTCCAGATGATATATCACACATTATCAAAATAAAAGTAATAAAGAAGTTAGTTTTTCAGAAAAAGAAAGCTTCTTTCCCTCCTGTCACAATGCTCCAAATAAGGAATGATTTAAAAAAAAAGAAAAAAGAAAAAAAAAAAGATGTCCATAAAATAGGGTCCTCAGAAAGCTAAATGCTCTTAAATTTTCCAAATAAAATGGAAAAATATGATTTTTCAGATACTCTTGTTTCTAAAACTATAGACTTACTGTTATCATGTTATTAGTTAGTATATAGACCTCATTTTTAAAAGTGTATATGTATAGGTGTTTTGCCTGCACACCGTGTTCATCTCTGGCATCCATAGAGGACGTAGAGGGCATCAGACCCCTAGAGCTAGAGTTAAAGATTGTTGTGAGCTGCCTTGTTGGTGCTGGGAACTGAACCTCTGTCTTCTACAAGTGAAGCCAGTGCTCTGAATTTCCAAGCCATCTCTCCAGCAACTTCATGACTTTCATTTTAAAATAAGAATAGTCTATAGAAATAAAAGTTCAGCTAAGGAGTGGCTGACAAGATGGCTCAGATAGTAATGCACTTGTCATGTGAGCATGAAGACCTGAGTTCAAGCCCATTTTTCATCTCAGCTCAGGGAAGGAGGGCATAGTTGGATTCCTAGTGTTCACTGACCAGCATGCCTCTTCTAATTGGTGAACATTAGGTTCACAGAGAGAGACTCTGTCTCATAAAAGATGAAAAGTAATTGAGAAGATATGTAAGGCAACTCAGCAGATTGGAAAGTGCTCTTTCCATGTAGCTCAATTGGTCTGAGTCTCTTCCAGACAGGTCATCTGGTCTTTATTTTCATGCTTGGAGAGGGAAGAGCCTAGTGAATCTGGTCAGTTTCAGGGACTTCCTGAAGCTATCTGAGTTGTGTACTTCCTGACCTTAAGGAGCTTCCCTGCAGGATGGAGGGAACAGTGGTTAGAACAGTGGTTCTCAACCTATCTAATACAGCAACCCTTAAATATAGTTCTTCATGTTGTGGAGACACAAACCATAAAATTATTTCCACTATTATTTCATAATTGTAGTTTTGCTACTGTTATGAATCATAATGTAAATATCTGATATGCAGATGATCTTAAGGTGACCCCTCTAAAAGGATCATTTGAGCCCCAAGGGGTCGAGACCCACAGGTTGAAAGCTACTACCTTAGAACATCCTGTTGTTTCACTTCCCATTTAACATCCTGAATATGTTAAACTTCGTCCCAGATGGACAGTTTTATCACAGAGGATATTGCTACACAACATTATCCTTCCATAAAACTTGAAACTTAAGGAATCATTCTTACCCTGAAGAAGCTTATAATTGAGGGCAAGAAAGATGGCTCAGTGGTTAAGAACACTGACTGCTCTTCCAGAGGACCTGGGTTCAGTTCCCCGAACCCACATGGGAACTCACAACTGTCTGTAACCCCATTACCAGGGGATCTCATGTCCTTACACAGACCTACATGCAGGCAAAACACAAATATACAGACAATAAAAATACTTTTTTTTTAAAAAAGAAGCTTGTAAATAAATGAGTAAAAGTCAACATATAATCCAAAATTTGCTTTAACATTCTGAAGAAACATGCATGGTATTGGTGTACACTTCAAAACTTTGATTATTTTTAAAATAAGTATTAAAATCTTGTTAACATTAGTCATATTGTTTCTAGAACCTAGAACACATTCCATTCTCTCCAGAGATACACAGTGCCTAAAATTTCCAAAATCTCATTAATCCTTATACAAAACTTCGCATTTGTGTCTGTATTTTAAGGAAAAGGATCTTGACATATCTAGAAAAACAGCCAATTGTCAACTTGATGTTCAGCAAACATCACAGAACCCTCTGTGCTGTTTGGAGTGCAGGTGGGAGCTGGGCTGAGGAGGAACAGCTGAGCCCTGGTGCTCTAGTCCGCTTGTATCCAGACCCTCAAAGACACAAGTTGGCTAGGCTCCCAGATCATCACAGCAAACAGGACAGGAGGAGTAGGCAGAGTGTTGATCCACATAGTCATGGGCTGTGCTTCCCCTCTGCAAACCCAGTTTATCTTTCTCCCTGGGGCAGATATTCGACTGTTGCTCTGGGGAAATGCAAAGGATTCTTTTGCTCTGAGTTCAAAGGAGGATCAGTAACTCTTCCAGACTTTCTCAAAAATTTTAGTGATGGTCCTACTCTAAATCCAAACTAACATGATCAACCAAACTACTTTATCAAACTACAGCCAAGTCCACTGTGGAGAGTCATCTCCCAACTAAGTATCTACATCTCAGGACTTGTTTTCAGTAGTATTCATTTCCAACTAAATCCTAAATTCTTAATTGAGGAGATCTACAGAACCTCCACAATAATTTCATTATTCATTCTCTCAGTCACTCAACAAATATTCATCAGGCCTTGTTTATTTAAAGTTTATTCAAACCTGTACAATCAGATCATATCTAAACTGCATAGATCTAATGCATTGTTGTTCTGCTGTGCCTATTTGTATTTGCCCCCAGTCTCTCCTGGAGGCCACTCTAGAAGGAGGATGTGTTCCTTCCCTTAGCAGGGAGAGGCTGGTATTCCTTAATATTCACTTCCATGGATGATGAGCAGGAAGATTAATAGCAACAATTATTTATTGGCTGGTTTTCTCAATTTTGTGCCTAAATGGGAAAACAGGACGTGAAAAATGTTATTCTCCAGGGTATCATTCTGAGTCTTTTAAGGTTAGAAAGAAATACTCATTTTTCTTAAGCTGCCTCCCTGGGCCTTAATTTTGTCTTTTATAACATGAGAGTGTTGAGTTCACTGCCTTCAAAGCCTCTGTAAGCTTCACCATTTTTGATACTCTAAATCTTACCCAAAATTCAGCCCTGAGCTTCACAGTATAAAGTAGAAACTCTCCAACAGGTCTGACCACTTCCTTCCCCTTCTCCCCACAAGAATACTTAATAATTTGACCCTATAAAGCAAAGGAAGCCTTTTATTAATATGAATTATTTATGTAGTTCTGAAGTGGTTAACGCTTTAGTCAAATTTTTAAAGTTTTAACAGGACACTTTTTGCCTGGCTTTGATAGACATTTTCATGCACAGGATGATGTCACCCAAACTGGCCTAAATCTCATCTGACTGGAGTGTTTCTCCATAGCTCACACCCCAGTGGAAGGTACACCAGTCACATCTAGCTACTGCTGGTATGGTTCTTGGATTCCTGGAAAGTCAGGCTAGGTGTGCTCAGAGTTGCACTGTCAGTATGTAACAGAGAAGGTATTAGTGTGTATGCCAGTAAGAATAGTAACGATGATCCACACAAATCACTTAACTCTTTGCTACTCAATAATTTATCTGCTTTACGAAGAGACAGTATAAAGTAATGGTTAAGCACTGATCAGGGATGGCATCACAGCTTTCACGATTTGAACTCCATGACTTGTCTTAGCTGAATAGGGAAGAATACCATTTGGTCACCTGTGAGCTCTCTACATTAAACACTTTGGTGGTAAGAAAATGTAAAAGAAGCCACCATGAAAACAAATGTTTATGCGAATCAAGAAAATAGAGTATAATCTGAGAAGCATTGACACTGGATGCAGTCTTAATGATCAACAATTTAAAATTTCTTGTTCTAGAAGATTGCCATGAGATCAAAATGAGATGCTTTGCAAGTATCTCTCTATTCTTTTTTAATGTGTGCACACATATGCGTGTGTGTGTGTGTGTGTGTGTGTGTGTGTGTGTGTGTGTGTGTCAAACCTGAACCTTGTGTGTTCTAGGTGAATGTGCTGCCATTGAGCTATGTTCCCAGCCTCCTCTCTCCTATTTCAATTAATGGATAGCAATTTCCTTGCCTATGCCATATCCTCTGGATTTTAAGGATAAAATCACAGAACAAGCAAATATGGCTCCGACTCTTATAATGTAAAAGGGGAGAGAGGTCTTTATCAGGTTGCCTCACTGATGAACACAAACTTAAGATAAGTAGCCTGAGTAAACAGAGCCTTGTCTCGTAAGGGCCTGTATCTGAAGCACCTGGCTTGTCAAACAGTAAAGGCTGTGGAAATGTTGCTGGGCTCATGAGCGGTGAAGATTTTTGTTTTTTGTTTTGTTTTTTTTTCCTTCTAAAGCAACAGCTTGCAGAGAAAACGCAGCCTCTCAGCTACATTTTAAGGCCATGATTAGAAGTTAGGGAGGCAAATAAAAATGATGATGAACTTAATTGGCAAAACTGCAGAAAATTCACTAATGTTGAACAGACTTTTCCATATAGATAGCTAATCGATACCTTAGGATTTGTTTTAAATAAAAGCATCTTTTTCCCACTTAAAGTATTATACTGTTTAAAAATACATAGCTATTCTTTAATTGACATAAATTATTAAATTAAACCCATTGGTCTTTTTCTTTTTCATATACAATGAATCATCCATCAAGGATTTTATGATTACTCTAAAAATTCAGAAGGAAAATCATTCATGACACCTCAGGTCTGTAGGTGTCAGGTAGATGCCTGAGGTAAGCTTAAAAATATATTTCCAAGATAAAATTCTTTTTAAAGATTGACAGATAAAAGAACTAAAGAAATCATAACTTCAGTTGTAGAGGAATTCCCCTTTTTTTTAAAGATTGATAATTGCTTTCTAACTTTTCAAATTACTTGGGAGAAATTCGACTACAGAGCTTGAGCTTCAGAAGTATAACAGAGCTTTCCAAGTAGAAAAGCAGGTGTTTTTAAACCTGTGTGCTTACCCTGCTGCTGATGCTGTCTAGGATGTCGAGGAATGAGAAATGGCTGCTGTAGGATGGCAATACGTACACCTAAAGTGGCTGCTTTATTCACCAAGAAGATAGCTTCAACTCTGCCTGTGTCTGTGCTGACCTGTTTGGCTGATCGTAAAAGGAAAATCATCGATGATTAACGGGAAATAATCATTTTAAAGTCTCAGCCTGTCACTTCCTACCTCGTGTACTGATTAGGGAGGTATCAGTGTCTACTTCAGTTTACAAAGTTAAACTGTACCGAACAGTGAGGCTTGGTGGCACATGCCTGTAATCACAAATCACAAATTTAGGGCCAGTCTCATCTACATAGTGAGTTCAAAACAAGACCCGGTTGCATAGATAGACCCTTGTCAATAAATCCCTCCAAACTGTTCAGAGGGCAGATTTGTAGATCAGAGAAACATTTTATCCTTTCATACTTTTTACCATTGATTAAATCATCAAATTTACATGAAAACCAATTCAGTTTCTTCACAATATTGAAATATAGTCTATACTCGTATGTTTGTTATTTTCCTGTGATACTTTTTAAAGTTAAACATGTGGTTCAGCCATCTTTCAAAAGCACCGACCTGTTGCTTTCAAAGCCACATGGATGGTGCAGGGTGCT
This sequence comes from Cricetomys ansorgei, assembly GCA_026225945.1. NCBI lineage: Eukaryota > Metazoa > Chordata > Mammalia > Rodentia > Nesomyidae > Cricetomys > Cricetomys ansorgei. Next base: position 21,015,801 of record JAMJFZ010001815.1, read on the forward strand.
GTTGACCTTGCCTTTGTGCTAAAGAATTTGAATGGATACATTCTAGACTGTTCTCACTGACGATTCATCACCTCCGCTGGAGAACTGAGTATAAAGAATGGGTTAGTGTCAGATGAATGTAAAGCTGGTCTCACTGAAATGAGGTTTATTTTTAGTTACTAACACTTTCTGAAGACTAAATTACAGAAAATAGCAATCATTTTCTAGCACATTGGCTCTTAAAAATTAATCAGGCAACTGGGTTAATAATAGCATACTTTTATTAATAAACCACAGAAACACCTGTACTTATTCATCAGAAATCTTCAAAATGATATTCTAGTGAAGGAGTGTCAAATTATCATTTGAAATTTCTTGAATAAATTGTATGAGCACTTTATTAGTGAGCATGAATCAGGTACCATGTCAGCATGTAAATCTCAGAGAGTTCGATAGCCTGAAGGTTAAGAGTACAATTTTCAAATTTAGACGACCTCAGTTTTAACACTAATTGGCCGTGTGCTCTAGAACAAGGTACTTCTATGCCTATCAAGTTCCTCATATGTAGAATGAGGATGATGGTCATGGTGATGGAGATGAAGAAGACAGAGGAAAAAGATGATAGATAGACAGACAGGCAGACAGATAGATAGATAAAAGATAGACTTATATACATACATACATACATGTAAATGTTAACATTCACACTGTTCCTACTTTGCCTTATGCTTTATTCTATGCCTATTCTATGAAAGCTCTTGAGAAGTTTAATTTAAAAAGACAGAGAACTGATAGACATTCCTCCTACTATTCTAGGAACTCACTATGTATCATACTTTTTCTTCCTGTTGTTGTGACAAAAGACCCTGGTAACAGCAACCTAAGGGAGGAAGAGTTTATTTTGTGACTCCCAAGTTTGAGGGTACCCTCCATTGTAGTTCTGGCAGCTGAACACTAGGCTGCTGGTCATGCTGTATCCACAGTCACAAACAGGGAAAGACGGCCATTTGTGCTCAGCTCACCATTTTTGTTCAGTCTGGGACCCAAGTACAGGGAATAGTACTGCCCACTTTGAAGGTAGGTCTTCTGTCCTTAATTAAACTAAAAGTTATTATCCCTTACAGATATGCCCAGTCGCCAAAGTGATTTCAGATTGCAACAGATGGATAATCACTAGTAACCATCACACCACATGTTAAATTTTCACAACTGTTCAGGTAGCAAATGTCATCTGTCCTTTTTCAAAGAAAGAAACTACAGTAACAAGAACTTAAACAATTTTCACAGGAGCATGTCAATATCAGAGCCTCCCTTATAGCCTCAAAATGCATCCTCAGCCTCTATACTACAGTACCTAATGTATACATCATAATAAAGCTGGCATTTGATCAGATTTTCCACATAAACCAGTTTCAGCCGTCTCCAATCTGCGGCCTGTGGGCCACATGTGCTCAGGATAGGGATGAATGTGGTCAAACATGAAATCACAAATTTACTTAAAACACTATAAGATTTTTTTTGCAATTTAAAGAAAATAGCGTGTGTTTATTAAACATGAACTTTGTCGATAAAATTGTCATAATGCAAAATCAAAACATTGGACATACTTGTTAGACTATTGTGTGGGTCCTTTATATATTCAGTAAACATTACTTGGTGATTTATAAAACCATACATACACACACACACACACACACACACACACACACACACACACACACACATTTTACTCTATTTTATTGTCTCAAAGAATTTTTCACTATAATTTCGTTACTAAACACTTTCTACATGCCTGGTATTATTTCAAGACTTTCTCCAGGACCTTCAAGGGAGGAGAAGACGGGCAAGACTCAGCCCATCACAGCCTAAATTCCTAGTCAGTCATTTTGCCATTCCCTGCATTCACATTTTAACCTTGAGTCTGGGGAAATAGAATAAAAATAAAAACAGAAATAATTGACCAGTGAGACTGCTTGGGAGGTAAATGTGCTTGCTTCTGAACCCGATGGCCCCGAGATTGATCCTTGAGACCTATATTCTGGAAGAAGAAACCAACTCTCACTAGCTGTCCTTAATGTCCATACTCATGCCATGGTATGATTGCCCACATAGGCACACATGAATGAATGAATGAATGAATGAATGAATGAATAAAAATAAATGTGGTTACTTTTAAAAACTGAAACTATTTCACTGATAAACACTTGGGATATTACCATAGTGACATGTTACACAATCCAGTCTTCTCTGTCACTGGCTATTTCTCACATACTTAAGAAAATCGCCAGCCTCTGAAAAACATTCCTTCCAGCTGTGACAATCACCTCAGACCAGCAGGTAAGGGACAAAGCAAGGATAGTCTAGGACCTTTGGAACTGGATCTATGAGTAAAGCCCATAAAGAAAGAATGTGTTCTGTCAGTATGTTGTCTTCCGGCAGTGTACAAGGGTGTTTCAGAAGCAATCTGCTTTCCTCATTAATGTTTGGAAAAAGACCATCAAAGTTGCATAATACAAATGGAGCTTCACAATCCTGAGAACACACTTCGAATTTTCATCTTGTTTTTTTACATTCAGCCTTTGCCAAAACAGTCCCATGTCCTGCCATTCACAATAGTTATTTATGTCACATTATCACAAAGAGAAGCAGCTCATTATTCTAACAGTATTTGAGATTCCTTCATCAACCATCGCTTAGTGTCTCGAGGGAAAGGAGTTTTACAAAATGCTGTCCCCTAAGGTTTGAAAGTGGAACCTTGTGATTCTTTTGATTTTTTTGCCTTTTAATAACCAATGGTATTTAAATGTACTTATAAGGAGCAATGTGATATTTTATGCATTTTTAGTTTGTTGAATGATTATGCTACCCTAACTAGCATACCCCTGCTTTTTTACTCTGCTGTCTTAGGGATTCTCAAGAAATAAGAGGAGAAAGGCCACTGATTACTTTTGAGTTGAACCCATTTTAAACCTACATCCAATCTGTAAATATGAGGATATAATATGTTTAATCTCATATAATTCTTATGTCAACTCTAAGTACTTTACCCCAATTTAGGTATATGAAAATAGAGATTCAGGAAAACCCGAAACTGGCCCAAGTTCACTGAGATAGCAGCTCCAACACTGGCCCAGCTATGCCGAAGGCTACATGACCTTATCATGAAGCCTCAGTATTCTACACCAGCAAAATTCATACAGATGGCAATTAGATCCAATTGCTACCCAATAAGAACTAGTTCTGAAGAGTCTTTTATACACCCTTTTGCTATACATATTACATTAATATTAACTGAGGAAGCATCTCTGTGTATTCATAAAATACACTGAATTAATAGGCAATTGAAACAACATGAAATCAATTACACTTAACACATAAAGTGCTACTTTTTTTACAAATTAGTTAGTGATCCTATTAGGCAGAATAAAATAATTGGTATAAATGAGATTAGTATTTTTCTCCATTCAGTTTATTATATGCTATTTAAAGTCATCACGAACATAATGTTTTTTAACATAATATAATTTCTAATATATCAGGATTTGGATTGGAAAATATAACTGAACTGTAAGCAAGACTTTCTGTTTATTTAATAAGTCATGAGCCATTAACTATTTTTCAAGTGCTACATTTTCTGTATCAAGTGGGAAATTTTTTGCATCTAATTTTCAAATAAAAGCAGAGAAAGACCATGAATTTAGCTATTTCTTCTAAGAAATTAAATGTACAATTATTTCTTCTTTGCATAACATCTCTTAAGTCTAGTTGAGAAGGACATAAAAGGAATAAATGTGGACTTGTTTTGTCATGTTTAATCTTACTGCTAATTATATCTTTACTATAAAAGAATGATCACAAAAATATTAAAACCTTAGAAGTATGTTTTATACATAAGATATGAAAGTGGAGAGTTCTCTGTTCCCAATCTTCTCATATGACTGTGAAGCAATGTGCACAGAGCTCCATGATAGAGTACATGAGTCTCCCAATTCTGAGTTTGATAGTCTTCTCAAAGGGCAAGTTTCACAGCTCTTATTTAAGACTTTTTTTCTGTCACTATCCTACAGGTGCTTGCTTTAGTTATGTCCCTAGATGACTAGCATCACAGTATCCTTTGACCCAAGACAGTAATCAAAAGTTAGTGAGGAGGCGGGACCTTCTGTATGTTCTCACTGATACATTTGAATGATAATGTTTACAGAAGAAAAATTTAAAGTTCTGTTGTTGAAATGAATACACATGTTTTATTTTGTATGTAATCTCTCAAGAGCTTCGTACATAAAAAGAACATTGTACCTCTGACCAGGCAATCCTTGTAAGGTAGGTTAGGATATCATCATCAAAAAATACTGCAATCTATACTTCTAGAAGAGCAAGATTGGTATTGATGGGCCTGAATGTAAGCAAGACTTTCTGGTTACTCAATAGATCTCTTTAACGAGTATAGAGGCATGAAACATGTTCTTAGCTCCCAATTTGGAATATCTAAAGGTCACTGATGAATTTTTAATAAAGAACAATGTGAACATTAGGGGTTTTTTACTTTTACTATAAGATATATATATATATATATATATATATATATATATATATATATTCCATATATAGACACATTACTGCTTCAACAACAGTAAAAAGTAATTAATTAAATTAATCCTCCTCACCTATGCCTATATCCTTCAGCCCAAGAGTATATGCAATGTTATAACAGTCACAGATATTCTGACAAGTATATAAGGGATATTATGGAAATTCCCATATATATATATATATATATATATATATATATATATATATCCATTATATGCATAGTTGTTTGGAAAGTTATACAGAGACATTACATAGACACAGTTTATAGTTCACTTTGCCATATAATAGAATTCTATAATCAGAGCTTTGGATTGTGTATAATTTAGATAGGTAAAAATATGGATACCATTAAAAATAACTTCAGGAAAGTCTTAGAGATCCACTCATATAATGTAATAAAGAGGTATGAATATATTGGGGTTTTCCTAGAATACCAAACGAATTCAATTATCATTGTACCACATCAATTTTTAAAAGTGATTATCAACTTTCCTAACCACAAAGGATCAAATTTAATGGTAGTCAAATACTTAATTTCAAAATAGTTGCTGAACCACACTTTAGCACTATCTCAAATGCATAAGAACTGATTAAATTTCCTTGAAGTTAATAGGCATAGAGCCTCATGAGGTAGGAGGATTGCCATTAGCTTAAGGCTAGTCTAGACTACAAAGTGTGACCCTGTCTCCAAAACCCAAGCAATAAAAACAAATAAAAAAGTGTTTCTTTTAATCCTGAAATTTAAACAGTAACAACAACGACGACAAATGTACTGGCTTCACAAAAGATAAGATATTTTTGAGCCCCACTGGCTTACAGACTCAATTCATCTGTCATTCCCTGCATTCAGAGCTAAGCGTCATGGGGACAACTTGTACTAAGCTTGCTGGCTGATTCCCCAGAAGTGAATTCTGAATATTTTTTTCTGATTAGCACATAAGTGATTTTGTTGGAGTTTGGCTTCTTTCTCTCAAGGAATGAACTGTTCTTCTCTTTTTCTTTTTAAAAGATTTACAATATTAAATTTTTTCCTCTCAAGATATACATTAAAAGAGAAATGGAACCTGTTTTTTTTATTATCTCCCTATACTTGATACAATGAATGTCATATATTTCACATTTTTCTTCTGATTTTCAGTATTTAGATTACTTGCCATAGTTGTACATTAACTCATGATAGTACTAGTAAAGCAGTTTGTTTTACTTAATAAAGAAAGTCTGAAAGAGCTTGAGTTTTACAAAAATAAATATTTTTATATGTGATTAATAGAGTTAGTAACAATATCTACTTGAAATTCCATAGGAGTAACATTTGCAGACCAAAGTAAGCTTAAACAAACAACAAATGCACACTTATGATCTCAAAGCCTACATTTCCCAAACAATTCAAAAAAACTCCCTGCTTGCTCTTTTTCTGAATAGTATTGTTACTAAATCAAAACTCAATGTAGTTTTCTTTGACTAACATTCATTCAGGAAAAAAAAAGCAAGAGGAAATATTTTTAACTTGGTACAATTGAAAAGAACTTAGATATAAGATCTTTGGCCCCTTCCGATGGTGGTCAAGGCTGGGAATTAAACCCTGGCTTGAAGTTAATATTACTTCTCGGCATCATTCTACAAAGCCACCTGCCGGTGCAATCACATGGGAAATATGAATGGTGAAAAATCACTCCCTGGAATCAGTGTGGTGCTTTGTTTTCATGCTCTAGAGCCAAAGATTGTGAAATAGAATTACGTGTGACAAACAGAATTTCCAACTGCCGTGTAAAGTGAGTCAGATGTGTAGATCTACCATGTTGGAAACCATCCTCATGGGCACAGTGCTGGACAAGGACAGTTCTGCATATCTGTGCACTTTCTTGTCTCTCCTATTTCTTTGAAGTGTGGTATGGAACATTATCATCACTCAATGTGATGCTTTTCTGAATTTATATTTCATATATATATACCATAGTGTTTAATATTACAAACTTTTTGGCAAATGTTAACAACATTGATAGTGCCTTAGGGATATTTTCATTGCCCTCCTTTTCATATTTGTCACAAGTTAGTATGTTATGCTATTCAGCCTTGGTGCTTTTATTCAATAAAACACAGACATTTCTGCAAAAATGAAGCTATCATTCTTTCCATCATTTTTCATCAGTAGTGAAAGGAATGATTTTCCCTTCTACTTCTGCCTTTCCAACTCCTCTGATAAACTAAATTTATGTTTTTACTAGTTACCATTTGAGTGTGATATTTAATAATGAAGAAAGATTAGAGGTTCTTTTTATTCTACCACACCCTTTCAAGATTGCTTTTTATTGAAAACTCTCTTGAGCAGCCTTTTTTTTTTTTTTTTATTAAAAACTCTCTACCTTTTTCAAAATCCCAAGAGAGATGCAAGAAATTTGCATTTGTTCTTTCAGGGGCATAATTAGTATGAGAATATCATAGAAATATGTCTTGAATACTTTTTCAGCAAAGGTCCTTTTAAGCCACATCACTAAAAATCAAAAATAGCTAATAAAAAGCAAGGGCTGTATTCTGAAGGTCCCCTAGAACTTTTATCCTTTTTTAAAATTGCTTCCACTGTTTTTAAAAATATGTCTTGATAGTAATATGTAATATCTTATACAATATTCATTATAATTTCTTTATGATGTGCTACTCACATGCAATCTTAATTTATAAGTTTATTGGGATAATAATATTACCAATGGTTCCATCTAAGTCACATGCTCAGAATTGGGGAACTGTTTGCAGTCACCAAACGGAATTTGTTTGGCTAATGCTTAATTGAGTAGAAAGTTTAAATTGTCCAAAACTCAGGCAGAAAGCCCTCACTGATGATTTTCAACAAGTGAAAAGCCACTCAATCGTTTGTGAGAATCCAACTACATGGTATCCATTCATCAGTCACAGGTACCACAGTCTTGGGCAGAGCCCTTCAGCTGTCTCCTTTGCCCAGAGTAGCATGAACGAGCTGCTCTTATTCCCTTGCTTCCTGATATTCACCTAGTGATGGTGATTACTAAGACGCCTTGTTGTGAGACAGCAATGACAGCTGTTCTGGGAGTAGTGACGCCATAGTTCTGTAGATGTAGGAGATAAATTCCAAAAAGATTGGGTAGTAGACCCCAGCTGGTCTATTTTGGATTTTCTTGAACTCTAAAGGTAAATCTTCAGAACTTGTAGGAGGGCTCTTATCACAAAGTGGGAAAATATCAAAGAGTGACTCTTTTTGCCTATTGTGATGCCATAGAATTAATTATGAAAATGTATCCTTCTGAACTCTATGTCAATGTTAGAATGTGGAGCAAGGGTAAATATTCTCTCTGTGATCAGAATTTGTAAGTTTCTTATTCTTCCCAGATCATCTTTTCCCTGACCACCAGCCTTTGTTTTTAGCATGTTAGTCCACTAAAGAACCCCTTCCTAAACATATGTAGCCTGTCAGTTATGAATATATATTCCCATTCTATTTTTGTTTAGTAAATATTGTGGGGTTTTTTTATATTTTATTGTAATCTATAGCCAATTCTCATAGAAAATTTCAGATAAAAAGAAGACATTAAGAAATGAATATTAAAAGAGCAAAGTCTAATTCTTAGCCAATTTCAATGCTGATCTTCACCCTGGAAAGGGTAATATCCTTCTCAAACTTATATAAGTCTTCCCAAGTTTGCTAAGTGGAGATAGAAGGAGCTGTGAGGAAATACAGTTAGTAATACAGTTAGGATTTCAACTAATACAATGAGTCACTTGACTTTCTGTAATTTTTGTTCTATATGAAAGGACTGAATTTGTGCCTGTCACAAGGAAATTAATACTTAAAAATGATTTCTGTACATGGGGGAATTGGTTATGTCAAGTTTGTAACTTGAAGCTCAGAGTGTGTGGTGAAATGTATACAGTGAAATTAGTAAGACATCTTTGAATAAAGAAAGATAATTGATGGGTTAGGTAGACTAGTCAGGTTTAAAGCTCAACAGCTTACTTTTGCTCACACATACAAAGTAAGCCCAGACACACAGTACTCGACCTTTCACTTGGGTCAACAACTTTGCATTCTATTGAACATGTGTTTTTGCTTTGCTTTGGGGTATGCCTCACTTTTTACACCATTGAAAATAAATTTTACTAGACACAGTTCATGATCTTGTGTTCTATATTGCCTTACTACGCATAACTCATAATGTCTCCTGATAGACCACAGCAGTAGAGAGAGAAGATGCAGATCTCAAAACTCTCTGAAGACAGCTGAAACTATACTTTCTAAATAAAATATCTTTATATTAGCCTAGTCACTTTAATAAGTAAAGGAAACATCAGAAAATACTTTGCAGTATTAATGCAGTATTTTAAACTTATGTCTATTTTAAAAATTATTTCCTCCTTACCTCAGCTTAGACACTGGGGGACTCAATGACAGTCTGTCAGAGGCCACCTCCTTTGAAATCCTTGTCTTTGATTATAGCTGCTTCCTTCTCAGCAATTTTCTGATTAGTGAAGTTCTTAATGATCTTTTCTAAGACCTTTTTTTCATCCATCTTCTGTTTTAGCACATTACCAAAAGTATTCCTAAATGGAAGGGCTTTTCCCCTTTAAATAGTTCGGTTTTATTGTTTTAAGTCAAAGTCATAAATCTGTATGCTGTATCTAGATGCTAAATTCCAAAGAAACAGGAATTTTTTCCTCTTCCCTGAATGGTATGCTCCTTATAAAGATCCATTGGTGTGTTGTGAAATGCAATAAAGGTTCCTGGAAATGTCTCAGAAGCCTACCATTTGATTCCTGCATCTATCTATCCTGTAGTCAAGTTCTCCACGGAGGCTTCTTACAGTGTTAGGCCTAGATACATGAGTGACCTGAGGAAGCGTGACCCATGCTCTAGTAGATCACATAGTTTATAGCTGAAGCACACATAATGAGAATTTCTCCTGACATATACTTAAACCAGCCAAACATAAATGTATTTGTATTTAAAAATTAATTGGAATCTTCCCAAGTGGTCGTCAACCCTGGCTTGCAGCCAACTAACACTAAACCAGGAATTTCTCCTCATGAATAACAATTCAGTTGGCAAATTGTGATAATGAAACCATTCTAGCCATGAAAATAAGAGCTAGTAGTTCATTCTATGTTTTCCAATTTGGGTGGTATTAACAAAATGTAATCAAAATCATTCATATTGGACCTATGTACTATTTTGTTGCTATTTTTCTCATAGTGAGGAAATGACAAGATTTTAATACAACTTAAATACAATTTTACTTAAATATGTCTTTAAATCTAATGAACTAAGCTACCTCTGTCCCTCTATCTCTACAATATGAGAGCTCCTCTCTTAGGACGGGGCCACCTAACCCTGGTCACCCCTTTAAGTTTCATCCATACTTGTCCCTCTAGTAACTAAAACATGTTTGCTCTTTGTATCTGGTTAAGAAACATAGATAAAACTCTCACTTTCTCAGTTATCTGAAGATACAGGAGTGGCATAGACAGTTTGGGATGGAATTAGACCTTCATGCATACATGTTTAACCTGGCAACTAAACTTGAGGTTATGTTACCCATCCCAGACAAAATCAAGACTCTTTATTTCATCTTCCTGCACATCAAAGCTGACTTGGGGTAATTTATGAAATGTGAATTAATCACCTACCAGCAATGAACAATAACAAACAGGATTCCACAAAAGGCTTTAGTCCCCTCTGTGCCAGCTCCTTGACAATCATTCTATGGGTTTTCTGTGGTGTATCTCAGTACAACAAAGTAAGACTAGATTTGTGGAAATTCATCTTCAGTTATTTCATCCAGCTTCCTCTTCTGTGGCACAGTTTAAGACTCACCCAGACAAGCCAACATCTGGCTCCCCATATACTCTAATGTTAAGTCTCATCTGAAAATGAATGTGTCACATTCAAATCTGTGTGACTTCAGTTTGGTTAGAGAAGAAATGAGATGTATTGAGGTGAAGACTTAGGTGGAAAAGGCTTGATGAAACAACGAAAATTCAAAATAATGAAGAAAAATGCTGACAAAATAATGTTGCTGGACAACAATTTGAGAAAACTAAGGACCATTCACATCTACCCACTTAAGGAAGGTTTATTAATGCAGTTATATTTTTGTGGCTAAAGAATTTGCACAGTATATATTTGTATTCTCAGATATTTCAAGACTTGTGTGAGTGTGTGAATGTGGTGAGAAAAGTTCCTTCTTGGTAATCTCTCTCATTGATTATAAAAACATCACCCTATACTTAAGGATGGCAGGAATTTAAATTAGGAGCATAATACAGCCAGATTTTTCTCTTCTGAATGTGCAGCACTCCCCCAAACAAATTTGGCTCAGTAAGTGGATTTAAGTGGCTGGTTCTGTGCTTGTGATGAAATTGTGTCTGGTGTTCATTTAAAATGAGCCCATGATACTTGAAAAAGGACAAGCTATAATATCGAATAAAACAGAATCTGAGGACCAAAGCCCTTTTGCACATTACGTGCCAGCTCATTGCACCATTCACAGGTTTGTCAGCTGTTGCTACCCTTTTTATCTGGATCCTGTTAGCTTCAAATTTGTCTCCCTTTGTTTTCCTCCTCTAGATAGGAGAAGTCTCTTGGCAGAGTTCTTCAAAGGCAGTTAAGTCAGTAGCATCATGGAAATTTGGCAGAGAGTAAAGCACTAAGGCAGATTAAACATTAGTTTAGATTATTCTCGAAGGCAATTGTTCCATGATTTTTCATCCCTTTATGTTAGCAGTTAGCAGAGTCACTCACATCTGTCCTTCTTAAAGTGAACCTGCTAGCCCATTCTTATCATTGTGAAGTCAACTCAATGAAATTTGAATTTAAATTGGATACATAAACACAGCAAAACATGAATAAATCACCCGAAAGCCTTCTGAATTGTTCAGTTTATTCCTCTTAAGGTTAATACAAAAAGTCAAATTCAGACTTGATGATATAAAAAAAATATTGAACAACTGGATTACTTTGTTGTACTTCATCTCTGGTAATTTTGTTCTTTTGCCTTTTAAATCATTTTTAATTGCTTTGAGTACTGCCAATGCCCACGATTATGCTAATCTATTCTAACCAAAAGTAGGAGCTAACTTCATTCCTCTAATATTAAAAAGTATATGTGTGTTCTAGTTAATTTAGTCCACTTTAAACTAGTTGGTTTACTTAAGTGTTGAGTGGGCTAGAAAGCCTTCTGATCCAGTACTTTATAGATTAACAGCTTAAAGCTGAATTATGCTTCACTTCATTATAATAAGTATTATGATACACCCCAGCAATATAAAATTGGGTCTTCTGCAGTTATTATTTTCCAAATGTACTCTACAAAAATAGTTCTCAAAATCGAGCAAGCCCAAATTTTTTTAAGACATAAATTCTTTAGCCTATAATCCTGTGTCACCATTGAACAAAAACTCCTCTGTTACTTTCAATTGAAAGGAAAGTAGAAGCTAATGAGTTTTCAGCAGAGGCATCAAGCTGGATACATTCAGTGATTTACATTTGCTAAATCCTTTATTAATTTAATTGTTTCTTATAGTAGTGGGAACAACCTGATGGATAGATGATATCATCATCTTACATATTGAAACAATGTTGTCTCAAAGCCACAAAAATGTATCAATTATTAGAAAAATGATCAAACCAGAGCCAAAATCCTTCAGCAATTTCACATTAAATTATTTTTGATGCCTATTTCTCCTATATGTGTAAATAATCTCTCCAAGATAGGAAGTTTAGGGATGGGTAATACCTCAGTGGCCGTGTGTTTGACGAGCATGCTCAGTATCCTAGATTGAATCCCCAACTCCCATTCCACCCCTCAAGTGGTAGTAGGTATAATTTTAAAAACATGAAAACAAAACCTTAAGTCATTATATATATTCAATATTTGAGGTAAAAACTTTCAATCAGTGGTTTCTTAAATTCCTTTTTCTTTAAACTTGGTCTGTTCCTTGACCTGATATATTTTGTGGAAAACCAATGTATTCAACTTATCACAAGATCCTGGGGTTGTAGGCTGAGGCGGAGGACTTCAGACAGAACTCCTGAGGCTGTCATTTTGCCCCTTCTCATAAGATGAACTTTTGACATTTTAGGGAGAAAGCTGATTGACGTCGGACTCTCAGGGTATAAAAGAGTCACTCCTGAAGTGACGCAGTGTTTCCTCAAAAGTCAGCATAGACACAGTGCTTGGAAAACCAAGTGTTAATTGAAATTTTTCACCCAGCCTCTCACTAAAGGCGCAGCTCTAACTCACAAAAGAGTGTCATGTAACACTGTGAATCTCCATAATTTTTAAAGCTCTTAATGTGTGAGAATTGGTCTCCCACACTGGCTCTCATCTTTGCTGTAGACAAGTCTGAATCGCTTAAACAATATCCATGCATAGGTCTGATACCAGCTTTCTTTTTAATTTGGTTAAAGCCCAAGATTGAGCGTTAATTAGCATCATTTGCTCCACAAATAATAATAGAAAATAAAATAATAATATACAGCCCCAGTGCAGAGCAGCTAGCCAGGAAGATCTTCCTGCCCTTCTATCCCAAACTGATTGTTACCATTGAAATGTTAATAAGGACATTCTTAAAGGTTTTATCCATCTTGATTCCACAGCACTGGGAGCTAAGGAACGTTGTGTTTTGGAAATTTTTTAGTTTAGTTATTATTTATATTTTCACTGAATTAATAAATTTTAATATGTATTAGTCTGTGCCTATCATGTGAGTGGAGGTACCTGTGGACACCAGAAGTGTTGGATCCTCTTGGGGTTGGAGTTGCAAGTAATTATGATGCAATCATGGTGGGTACTGTGAATCAAACTCAGGTCATCTGCAAGAGTAGCATGCACTCTTCAGCACTGAATCATCTCTTCAACCCAAAGGTCATTCTTTAAGTGTCATTTTCCTTGGTGTCCACTTATTCATGGACTAGATTTAATCACATGCCTGGCTTTTGTTCCAGAAAAATTGAGGGAAAAGGCTAACAGCGTAAGGAGTTTCCCAGGAAAAGATTTTCATTCTTGATTTCACTTTCCTTTTCATTTCTATGTTTGCTAACAATCTCTCTTCAATATGCTCTCTACAAATTATGAAAAGTTAAACTGCTGAGTCCTTTCTTAAGAATGACTACCTTATGATACCAGACTTCTTAGAATGAGTTTTATGTCTCATGAACTGGAACTGATGTATCCTTGGTACTGAGTACAGTGAGCACTTGGCACATGATAAATGCTCAAATTTTGTTGTTTTTTTTTGGGGGGGGGAGGTAGAGAGGTGAAAAGTTAATAAGCATCCAAATTCTAAACAAGAGAATTCTGAAAGCCTAATAATTCTTATGTGAGGAGATTCCCTTCATGCAGGTTCAAATTACCCATTACACATACTTGCTAGCCAAATGAGTGATTGTATTGATAGAATAAATGGTACCAAGGGCATATATTAACCCAAAGATCTGATCTGTAGCACTGGTATGTAGATACATAAAACAATCATTATGTATGATTTACAAATACCATTTAACAAGTTTTATGCGAAGTTTAATATTGCCAATCTAGCCTCAGGAAACTATGTATCCTTGTATCATATCCATAACCAAAAAAATCAAAGCAATATTCGATGTGAAAAATATGCTCACTATCTAGCCTCTCACTGTAAATTGTCTGGCTATAAACAATTAAAGTCAAACACTGCCTAAGTAATTGAACAGTGTGGTCAGACATTGAGATTATTTTAAGTACATACAACAAAATATGAAACCCATATGTGGCCACATAAATGAATAACCCAATAAGTATGTGTTTAACTGATGTTAAACAGGCCTAACACTCAGGTCAAAAATTAGGTAACAATTCCAGTGTCATTAATGATAGAATTGCCTTAATTGGCAACACAATAACAAGTTCTCTTACTTTTCCAAAGTGCAATCCATTATCTGAGATTAGGAAAACATGTGGTAACCATCCATTAGTGCCATGTTACCCAGAAATGTTTGTGCTCCAGTACTTCCTCTAAGACCCATGAGGATCCATGTTGTTAACACAAACAGAAGAAAACCTTCATGGAATCCCATATATATGCTACTTGTTTACAACTAAGTAAAGAGAAGGTTTGGAACATGTTTATCCTTTCCTTTTCTCCTGTATAATTCTGAGTTATATTTTAGTATAACCCAAAGGTGGTACCCACCAGCCAGTGTTCGTCACTCATCTTTGTGAAAATGTAAACTTGAAATCAGATTTTCTTTGCAGGAGAAAATGAATTTAGCAATCTCTATTCTTGCTATGAGGCAGAACATGCATCAATCAGCAGAATAAAATTCATTTAGCTTTCAGGCTGGACCTGGACCACAATAATCCTGCAAATGAGAGCTACAAAATATGAGATGCTTTGCTTGGGAAACTTGCCCATGGCCTTCCTGGCTCTCCTTGCTGTTTCTTACTTGCTATTTCGCTAATATGCATCAAATCAACACTTTCAGATTCATTTCAGCTACTTGAGTAAAGGAGCTCCAGGGAATTCTTGAAGGAAAGCAGCTTCTGTTTAAGGTCTTAGGTTTCCAGACTTTTAGGAAATGTTGATTTATAATATATGAATTTTCTGGAAAGACCTTCAACATACATCCTCTAGCCTAGAACATGTTCTATCAACCATGGATTCCATGAAAATAGTTTAGGACTCATGGTTTAGTGTCACATACCCAAATCTAGTAAATAATAAGCAATATTCTTTTAGTTATGCCATGTGCTGGGAGCCCTGAGGTCCAGACATGTTAAAGAAAACACAACTTCTTCCCTGTAAATGAGAATATGAATAAATCATAGCTTTTCATTTTAGAGATCATTGTACAAAATGATGGTTTCTGTAAATTTTTTTAAAGTTGCTTCAGGGCAAACTCACACAGAAATTGTTTTGGTGAATAAAAGTTTATTTATAAGTTTGAGGATC
Organism: Cricetomys ansorgei; assembly: GCA_026225945.1. Classification (NCBI taxonomy): domain Eukaryota; kingdom Metazoa; phylum Chordata; class Mammalia; order Rodentia; family Nesomyidae; genus Cricetomys; species Cricetomys ansorgei. The sequence goes on from JAMJFZ010001815.1 coordinate 21,031,323, forward strand.
TAGGGATTCATAATACAATTCAAATCTAATTACAGAAATGACATCCCAGAGCAGAAAAGTACTGGAAGTATCCTGAGTGTGTTTAATTTTTAACTAAACCTTCAGCAATATCTCTTTTCATCTCACACTCTAAAACAAATATATAGAATGATATATTTTGTGCTGTTAAGGATCTTTGAAAACATGTCAAGACAGGCCTATATGGGGAAGAATGTTGGATGCCTGCTACATTGTGTGCACTGAGATTTGTCTGAGATTGGTCAGGATAACAGTGACAAAAGTTGATGCTACTCTTGGCATTGTCATGACACCTGTGCCTGTCAAGTGATGAGAGTCACCAGCATGAGACTGGGTATGAGTGAAAGATGCCCAAATGATCACACAGACATGCAACCACATTATCAGTAGTATAATGATTAAGATACAACAGTAGGTAAAAGTCCTTTAAATCATTTATGATGTCAATTTACAAAAAAAAAAATATTTACAAAATAGACTTTTATTTTCACTCACTTTTCTTGACTTTTTAATAGATGACAATCTACCAAGTGTTTTCCTTCATATTCCATTTATTTTCTGTCATCATACATTGCTTTATTTCATAAATGTCATCAGAAAGAAATAAAAGAAATACTGTGCTGAATAAACAATTAGCCTATGAAGTCTTTGCAATTTTGCAACATGAAAAGTAAAAACTAGAATGCAGAATAGACTAGATTAGAAAAAAATGATGTCATCTAGTTGCAAACAGGAACACTACAAATGAAGTTAGGTAGCAGCTATCACATGATTACGACATATCGTAAGATGGCAGATATTTTGGGAGATAGATCTGAGTAAAATAGAACAGAATGGAACCAGCAAAGTTGGGATCTTGGATTGCTTGCATAAGGGGATAGAGAATTCTGGGTGTTAGCTTAAGAAATGATCCCCAAGTTAGAAGAGACCAATTCACAGAATGCTGCAAGCAGAGAGCAGCTGTTGACAGGAAAATGGAAATTCCATGTCTGGGTTATGTACTGAGAGCCTTAAAGGCAACTGAATATTCAGGTCCAGAGTCTACAGTGAGTGAATAAGGTTTGTTAGTGAGGAAAGGTGAACTGAAAAGGAGGGACTTAAGAGCAATGTGTAGACTATAAGATGGCAGAGCAAAAAGGGAGCTGAGTGAACTAAGCAGGATTCAGTTGCAGTATCTGATTATATGATTTTGGGACCAGGACTGGATGGAACCAATTAAATTGCTTCTTTAGATTGTACAGTATCCCCATTGTAGAGCACTCAACCACTGCTCCATATTCAGAAATCTTGCTGCATAAAAATCCTCAGGTAGATATATTTAAAGACATTATTGATTCTTTTTTCCTCAAAGGTGATGAGTGTTTTTTTTAACCCTTTTCCATTAAGTTATAATTTTTATAAGTTAAAGTATTATATGTGTGCTTATGTATGCTATTTGTTGTAGTTTGGATGTGAAATGTCCCCCATAGGCACAAGTGTTTGAACACTTGGCCCCCTGCTGGTGGCGTTGCTTGGGAGGGAAGTGAAACCTTTAGGAGGTGGAGGCTCTATGGAGGAAGTGGGTCGCTGGAGCTGGGCCTTGGGGCTTTATAGCTAGTCTTAACCTCCTATTCATGCTCTGTTTCCTGGGTATGGGTGCCATGTGATTGACCAGCTTTCTGATCCTGCCCTTTCCTCCTGGTGCCAATCTTTCCCTTCCATAATAGACTATTTCTTTAAGGAACTGTAAGCCAAACCCATTCTCGCTTAGGTCGATTGAGCCAGGGTATTTTATCATAGCAACAGAAAAGTAACTAAGACACTTGTGACTATTAATCCCAAGTCAACTTGATGAAATCTGAAATTATCTGAGAGAAGTGCTTCTGGACATACCTGTGTGAGTGTATTTATTTTAACTATGTTAAGTGAAGTGGGAAGATCTGTCCACCTTGGGTGGTGTCATGCACTAAGTGGGATCTTGGATTATACAACTGGGAAAAAAGGAACTGAGTGGCAACATTCATTCATCCTTTTCTTCTTCTAGGCTATAGAGTGGTATGTGACTAACTGCTTTAAGATTCATCACCTTGACTTCCCCATAACCAGAATAACTCCTTTCTCCTTTATAGTGCTTTTATCAGTATATTTTATCACAACAAAAAGGGGAGGGGACATGAAGACAAATTATTTTTAAAAATTAAGCATCTAGGTTAATTGAGAGAAAAGTATATTCCGGAGCTGATTCAGTTTGACTAAAATCATTTGCAAATATTTTGGAGTTAGTTTCAGTTGGTGTAAAGGATGTTACGTTAAACATACTTTAAATCAAAGAAAAATGATTTAGAGGGGCCCTTTGCCTCTGATTACTTAGCTTCATGAAGTTATTCAGTGGACATGGAGAATGAAGATGACTCTGATTGACCAATGAAATACTTAGTATCACAGAGGGACCCTATACTTGTGAAAGTTCTATTTAAACATGGGTGAAAATATCATTTACATAATATAATTTCATCCTCTATTTTCACACAAAATTTAGACTTACTGGAATTAATTTACTATTATCTTATTTTGTCTCTATCCTTTCTTGCTAAATGCATAAGAAACCTGTATTACTAACATACAAAATACCTAAAATCTGGAAGAAATATTGTTTTACCAAATAGTTCTTACTTCAATTATAATAGAAAACATTCATTTTAAAGACTGGATATGAAAACTTAGATTTCTGGAGCTGTTAGTGGTAATCTTTTATTTTTAAGATGGGAAGCATAGTGGGACTTAAATTTCTGTGTCTCATTTGATTTCACACAATTTTTCGTTGTTTGTGAATAATCATTTTAATTTGTCACAATGATGTTACCTTAGCCACTTTTATACTGTCTCTCAAGACTGTGAGCGCCTTGGCAGCTTCCTATTTAGCCAATCAATGGACTCAGGATTGTAATTATGCCCTGATAGACTTTTAACTGTAAGCTGTGAAACATTAAGAATGATAGCATTGTCTAAATTGCTCATTTTATTTCTCTTGGTGACCTTTGCAATTATGTATAGATTATAAGAAGGATATGGTCAAAGACTGGTGTTAATCGATATTTGGAACAAGCTTCATTACTCTCAGGTTCCTGTAGCCTTCACATTTCTCCACGTTGCTATCCCTGTTTATTTATTGATGTTAAAACAAACCTTTATCTAGCAATAATGTGCACTAAAGCATAGAAAGACATTATTTATATATGAATTATAAATATTGATTTTTATCACTCTATGTTTATAGTGAAGTATTATTTTTAATCTCCTAGTTTCCATAAATTGACAATAGTAATTCCACTATTTGCATTTTAAACACAGGAAGTTATGATATTTATGCATTTATTTACTTTGAGGAGGTCTATATACAACCTATGCATACCGTTGTGCCTCATTATTGTAGATTCAATGAATACAGATTTTTTTAACTCAGAAAAATTAACTTGTAAGACAAAAAAAATCACAGAATTAATTTATGAGACAGTAGTAAAAAAAAAAAAAAAAATTGGTCTCACAGTGTACAGGTTCCCAGCAGAGCTCAAACAAGGGGACTCAGCTTTCTTTTTTCCCCTCTCATGCTTCAGCATACAACTCTTTCCAGACCTCTCTTCTGGCTTACTTCTCTCATTCTTGAACTTCTGTTGATAATTTCACCACTTAAAGTGGTCCCCAATGGCAGTGCTGAAGTGCTGTACGATGTTCCACAACCCAGACTTGGGAGGAGCTTCATGAGGATAGCATGTGCGTAGATAAAGTTCTTCCTGACACAAACCATTAGTACTTGCTGCTAGCTATAGTTTCAACATTAATCAAACAACAGGTACATATTTTAAAAAGGCATCACTACATAGAAGTACAGATGGAACAATGCCACGCATAGCTCATGAAGCTAACCAAATCTTTGGGGACTCTGTGTTTTCCCTAGGGGCAATAATTCTGTATTTGCTAACTCACTATTTATGGAAACTTAAAAAAAATATTGCCCATAATGACAAATGACTTAATATTCTTCCACTTTTTCTTTCATAGAATTTATTCTCTGAATATTTCATCATGAATCTTTGTGGCTAGATAGCAATATGAAAGTAAATACTCTTATTGTTGTATTGTCTACCAGCCCCAGCCATCAAACTATATACAAGAGAAAAGTGATCCCAAAGTCTGCAGAAGGTCATATATTTTTTTTTAAACTTTCACAAACAGGTTGCTATTAAGGTTTAACTTAGTGTATTTAAAAATTATTATTTAATTATTGTTTAGAAAAGATTCATAGCTGAATTCAACAAAATAGAATCATAATACTCAAGATGTAACAACTTAATACCATGTTGTTGTTTTGTAAAATAGCATAACGAATAGTTTTGTTTATCTGGAAAGATAACACTTATCACATGGAATAATACACATGTTCAGATTTCTCTGGAAGTAGGATGGCTTTTACTTCTTCAGGAAATAGGTGCTAGTCTAAGGAGGCTAATAGTCTGTCCAAGATCACATGTTTAGCAGAGTAGGGAAGGGCACTGCACAACAATGCACACTGCTTCCCTCAATCAAGTGTAGAAGGCCACATACGTATGTACGTACTTGTGATTGCCACTCCAAGCCCTACTGAATTCCCTATAGTCTTATAAATACATTATTTATTTCCTTCTTCATTACCCCAAGTTTGTGTATGAAGAGAAGTCACATAGTCCCAATAAACATAATGTCAGAAATTTTATTTTGCCTTTTCATTATGAAAAAGATAACAATATTTTGAAAGGTGCTTCCCCCCCCCCCCCTCGCTTGTTTGACAATGTTTAAATATTTATAACCAAGCTGACCTTCTGTAAGGGAAACAGTAGTTTGACTGAGTTCAATTTGAAACTCATAACTGAATTTTGAGAAGTGAGTAGAGACATTATGAGACATGGGCACATGCTTTGAGAAAAATCTTCTACAACAGTCTGCGTTCAGGAGCTCTGAACTTCCTTTGAAACTTAGTGACTGACGTGGGTGATAAGTAGGAACTACCAACAGCTGATTTAAGCAAAAAAAAAAAAAAGAAAAAAAAAAAAAAAAAAAGAAAGAAAGAAAGAAACCTTATTTATGACCTGAAATATTGTTAGTTTAACAGGAAATTGGAAATTAAGGAATGAGGTCTGTTTTTTATTTTTTGTACAGTACCTAGAGAAAGACACACAATGCCAAAGATATGTTTAAACTAAGCCATTTCTCCCATTGTACATTTTATTAAATGGAGCAAAAATTTAACATCACTCCCATCCACTATGACAGAGGAGAATGCCCGTAGTTAGGAAAGTTTCCATTAGACTCAATTCATATAAAGGAAATGAATTGCCATAGATGTAATAGCATTGCTCTAAAGTTTTATGCACCATCCCCCGATTTTATAACCTTCTATAGGATAGATACATTCATTGCCCTATAAAGATTTTAGTGAATAATGGCTGCAACAAAGCTTTTAACATTTATTTATTTAATTGTGTGTGTATGTGTGTATGTACCTACCATGGAGGTCAGAGGACAACTAGAAAAAATTTTAAGTTCCACATGAGTCCCAAGAATGAAACTTAGGTCATCAGGCTTGGTGTGGGAAGCACCATTGAGTCATCTTGCCAGCTCCGGCTTTCAACTTCTTTCAGGGGTTTGGTAATCAGTCCCCAGTCCTTCCTGTAAAATGACTTACTGTAGTGAGCAATAATGGCAATTGGACACTAAAGTTCAGTGGTGGGGGCATGGAAAATGCAGAATTAGGAGCCACGTGTGACATTTTATCAGTATTTGAGAGCAAGCCCTATCTGCTGAATGTGTAGAGCATAGAGATCATTATGATCTGACCCGATGAGCAAAAACAAATTCAAAGGAGTTCACACTTTTATTAAAATTAAAAGTATAGTTAAGTGTAAGCAGAATACTGGGTAAGTAGAAAGGGACTGGAATAATAGCTCCCAGATTGTTGTCTTCGGCTATTTGGATGAGCAAGGCAAAACTGCAGGCAGTCATTTCTAAGGACCTGGAGTAAGTTGTAGATTTCTATATCATCAGTGTTCTTGTTTCAGATCATCTTGTTATCTGAAGACTTTTCCTAAAATTCATTAGCATTTACCTATGAGATTATGTAATGGTATCTGTAAGGATTTTTGCTTCTGTAACCACACATAAAGATGGATGCAATATTTGAAAAAAAAAAAAAAAGGTGAAAGGTAATAACTTAGCCAAAAATAAACAGAAGCACCAAGGTCAAACTACATCGTAAACATGAGCAGCACCTGCTGTTTATGCATGTCTCAAGTGCAGCAAGCCGCTGGAATGAGAATAAACAATGTGGTCTCACTGAGAAGTTTCCCTCTGGCTACTCACCCAATAGGTATGTGATGACTACATACCTGATGCTAAGGATTTGAAGCTGAAGCTGAAAATAGCCTACTTGAGTGTTATTTGGTTTCTGTAAGAAGTCTCATTATGTCTGTGTTTATCTTTTGCACCTTAGTTTTGAAATATTTATTTTTAACCTTATTTTAAACTAAAATATTCAGTTGTTCCTTGATAGTTGTTAAGCTTTTTGTGACTAAAACTAAAATACAATTTTTAAAAAAAGATTTATTATTTTTAAATGTGTGTGTGTGTGTGTGTGTGTGTGTGTGTGTGTGTGTGTGTCAGTGAAGAGACCAAATGTGTCAGATTTTTGTAACTAGAGTTATACTGGGAACTACCATGTAGATGCTGGGAACTGAACCTGGATCCTAGGCAAGAACAGCAAATGCTCTTAATCACTGTACCTTCTCTCTAGCCCCCTAAATCAGTGTTTGAGAAGAAAATATAACCAGGTTTAAAAGTTAGTGAATCAATAGCTCTTTAGACAAAGGACGTATTTTGAAAATAATAACTTGAAAAGGATATTTTTCTCATTCCTTAAAAAAGTTTATTCTTTTGTCTGGGAAGGTGTGCACAAATTTATTTTTCTGGATATAAGTGTTGATCATATGTATCCAGCAAGGTATGACACTAACACCTATGTAGCATATAAATTTGGATCATTCAAACTGTTGAAATTCAATTGTTTCTGGCTTTGAATAGTGGCAGTTTTGTATAGTTGAACTTAGCTTACTCTGTAGGTAGGGAACTGTCCCTCCTCCCAAGGGTGGAGAATACTCTGGTTGTATAGAGGTAGTTTGGAAAGACCCATTACATTCAAAATGAGTCACACTTAACTTTCTTTGTATAGCCTTTTTGTTACCATTCTAGATATCAGTGGACAGACTGTTTATATGTTTAATTGTTTACTTCCTGGTTGGAAAATTTTCAGATAGCTGAATTTATAGGACAATTGAAGTCACTGGATTGAGTTCAATTTAACACATGAAGAATAAGTCAACTGTTGTCACCCTTTCCTAATATCTATCCTCATTTCTGTTTTTGTCCAAAGTATCTATATGATCTGAGAAATCCGTGTTTGTACAAGGAATCTGTTCCAATGACAGCCTCTGATTATCAATATGTGGCAGGGGTTTTAAGCTTGTGTGGATGATTGGATTGAATATTCCTCTATAATTCAAGTATGCATAATGATAACTTTTTGTTTCCTTACTTATCATGAAATTTACATACACACAAGCATGCACACGCACACAGAGAAAGAGAGAGCGAGAGAGAGAGAGATAGTGAGATAATGAAAACAAGATAAAAATGGTTAAGAATGGGTTAAGAATCTAAAATTTCATGTGACTGTTTAGTATTGTGTTGCCCCATGTATATTACATATGCACATGTGTATAGTACATAGACACTAATTTAGAAAGTTGCAAAACAGTTTTCCTTATACAGTTTCAGTAATGCCAAATCCAATTACTCAAAAGAGGAGAATTAGCTGTTAGAGCAGGTGTTAAGTATGACCTGGTGAGTTTTGTAGAAGACAGGCTTAATAGAAATAGGTTCTTGTTAGGTTTTGTGTTACTGTCTAAGGCACTGATGCCCTTCTGGCTACTGGTAAAGAACTCTCTAGCCCTAACATCTATCACTGCCTTTTCCTCTGCAGATTGCCATCAGTCTGAGACAATCTGTCATCTATGAAAGCCAATTTATAGTCTTCCTTTCAAAAATACAATGTAGAAATAGATACAATCTTGCAATGACTTGCACTTTCTATTTACTAGGCAACACAGGAATAGGTATTTGTCATTAAACATTTAGCCAATACAAGTCAACAAAAGATCTGTGAGAAATGTCTTTGTGTACAGGTAAAGAATGTAAGTAACTGGTAGGTATCAATGAAATGTTCTTAAATTTGAAGGAGTAAGACACAGGCCTGTTCTTGAGAGCTTTCTAATTCTCTGACAGGAATAACACATATTTACACAGTTCTTTCATTTCCTCTCATACATAATCAAAACCTGCACACATTGCAGGCACTAGAATTTATTTTTACAAATGAGAAAATTGAAGTTGGCAGGGTTTAAAGCACTTGTCCATGAGTTCTAAACTGGAAAGTTCTAAAACTGAACTGGATTCCATGCCTTCTAATGGCTGACCTAATGCTAGTTCTACCAAATAATTTTAGCTTGCAAAATAATTCTGAAAAAGAAGTACTTTGGAAAGTGAAAGCATTGACTTATTTACTCATTCATTCATTCATGGATGCCCCAAATATGGCACCACACTCACCACAGGTCCTTCAGTTGATATTTTTGGAGTCATAGGTTACTGTTGGTCATAGTTTATTCATAGCACATTTAAATGTCTAGTTAGTAAAAGGAAAATTATATCTAACCCTTTTATGATACTCAATGAAAAGAAAATTTGAACTTTGAGGTCGTGGGAAATATCTGCACCTTCCTCACAATGTTTTGTGATACCAAACTGCTTTAAAGAAAATAAGATCCTAAATTTGAAAAAATTTTGGGTCAAATATATATTTTTAGAGATACCATGAATTATTCTCAAAGATTAAATGTTTCTGAGAGTTGTTCTCAGAGATGCTCAAAAGGCTTCATTTATCTGCAAGCACACAAATAATTACATATTTTCCCCCACTGGGGGATCAGAGTTTTGTGAAAGTCCCTTAAAAGGCTCAAACTCTTAGGGAAAATTCTTCTGTAGCTGGAGAGTAAGTTGCTTTATTTCCCAAAGCTTTGTGAAAGAGACATGCTCTGGAGAACTTTTCTAGCTTATACTCTTGCAGCCAAGCCCTCATTGACTGACATCCATTACAGATAATAGTGCCTGCTTAATCTCCTGTGGCTCTTTGTTCCAATTATGGTTTGCCACCAAGCAACATTAAACAGCAAAGACAAAGATCAAATGCCCTTCTGATCAGCTGATGCTCATTTTTTCTAATGCACATGACAAAGCAGTAGCAATAAAGAGAGAAAACTGCCTTATCTCAGTTCTGTCAGTTGCGAAATATTAAGAACTTAGCATAGGATTCCATCCCAAGCAGTAGAGTGACAGACCATTGTTAGATGCTGGGAGGGGTGGAGAGAATTTCTCTAAGAGTATATATAACCCCTGGCAATTCTGACACTCTCCAGTGGAAGATACATATACAAGAATATTTGGGCAGAATAAATTCCTCTTGAAGGATTAAAAATGATGGCAAAAAGTTTTATGGGTAGAGAAAAGAGGGTGGCTTTGGGAAGAGATGGGGAAGTAAGGAGTGGATATTATTGTAGTTGTAGATTCAGGGCATTCTTTGCTAATTCAATCCCTTGTACTTAGAGGATTTCAGCCTCCATACAATCTAATCTTAAGGCTAGAACTGGAAGGCTTCAGTCTTCGTACAATTGAGTCTTCAAGATGCTAGTCGAGACCTAGAAAGCTTCAGCCTCTGTAAAATCTAATCCGGGAACCTAAACCTAAAACGTTTCAGCCTCTGAGACTTACTGCCAACTGACTCACTCTGACTAGCTCCTTCTGAACTCAGACTTGTACTGAACTCAACCAACTCTTCTGGTTGGCTCATTTAATTCACTCACTGTTCTGGCACAAAGTCTTCTCCAAGCTGACTGGGTCAAATTGCCCTTCTGAGCCAACTGACCATTTCTGACTGAATTCTTCTGACTATAGCTAACTTTGGCTAACTCCTGCAACTTCTCTGACTGAATGGTTCTGCCCAGCTTCAAACTGACTCTTGCTATTAGCTGACCCTTTCTCCCAAACTCCCTCTTCCTGTCTGATACTGATGCCTCTTGCTGAATTGCCTCTGACTGATCCTCTGACTACCTGACTCTCTGAGCTGAAAGCCTGATTTTATATCATGAAGGTTAGACATGTCCTCACTCTGACTCACTCTGTTAACTCTTCCTCTGATTCATCACTATGCCTTTTCTTCACTCTGATTCATCTCAGAGGTCACTCTGCCAAGTCTTTACTCTGATTCACTCTGAGACTTGGGATTAAAGGTATGTACCAACATTCTTTCTATCCTAGAACAACTATATTGTCAGATTAAAAGAGTAGATATGCCTCTACATATTATCAAAAATACATTGCATAAAAGTCACAAATAACTAATACAAAATTAAAAAACAATTCCAATTAAAAAAGAAATAAAAAAAAAAAATTCAGTACCACTTGTTTCCACCTGTTTTTTTCTTCTGTTAAATTTACTTTTAAAGAGACAGAGAACACAGAAATTTCCCTATACTTTCACCCTATTCTTCTTTAAATCTTCAGTAAATTCCATTATGAAAGTTGTCCACATGGAATCTTTTTCCTTCAGAAAGACTTAGAAGGAAGAGAGTGGAAGGAACAAAATATGAATCAAACTTGTCATTGTGTAGATAGATCAGAGTTGAAATCACATCATTGCCCTTTTAAAAAATTAATTTTTTGAGAATTTCATGCAATATTTTTTGGTAATATTCACTCCTAACCCAACTCGTCGCAGATCAGCCCCTTTCCCTATCTGCCCAACTGTAGGTCATTTTCTTTTAAACACATAGATTCTATTTATGCTGCCTGTATCCTCATGGGACCTTTCAATGTACTGCAGTTAATGTACTAGGGGCCACATACTTAAAGAAAATGGATTCCCCCATCCCAGAAGGTACCATGGTAGTAGTAGGACTTCAGAACATTTGGAATAAAGCCAAAATCAACAATCTATACCTTGTGGACCAGATCTTCCGACCACCATTTTTGCAAATAAAAGTTTTATCAAAAACATATAACCATTCATTTGCAGCCTGTGGCTGCTTTCGCACTCTAACTGTAACAATTGCAAGAAAGTCCATATGGCTCCCAGTGCCTAAAATATTTACTATTTGGTCCTTTAGAGGAAAAAAAAAATAAAGCTTGCCACCTCTGAAGTAAATCTATCTTTCCTTCTTTTCTTGCAAATAGTCAAAAGTAGTAAGGAAAACATAGCTAGATTCTCTGGTAAGAAATAGAAAATAATGCATTTTTTTCCTGGATTGTGCAGGTGATACCTCTGGGTTCATGACAGCTTTATGCATTTTAAAGATCCCAGAATTGGAAACTATTTATGACTCTTCAACAGCAGGGCCTTCTTGTTGCTGCTGTGTGAATGCAAGCAGAGAGAGCAGAGTATCCCAAAACAACTTAACTTTTAAGTATTGGAGCTTTTTACATACTGTAAAATGGAGGTTTACATACTGTATCTCTGTCAGCCATTAATAAGAAAACTGAGTTAATTTATATTAAAAGATAGAAGGTGGGAAGGATTGAGACATCTCAATGATAAAGAGCCCTTGTTGCTCTTGCAGAGGACTGAGGTTTGGTTCCCAGCATCTGTAACTCCAAAGGAATTCAGCACCGTCTCTCGCCCTCAAGGGCACCAAGCAGGCACATGGTACACATAAGCTCATATAGGCACTCACTCACATACAGATAAAATAAAATTAAATAAGATATTTTAAAAATAAAATTTACAACAAAGTAATTACAAAAATAGAGTAGATGGCTCAGGGAATTAGATACTGCTAAAATACCCATGTTGGGCCACATGCACTTGTAATTCTAGTCCAGACAATTCCAATTACCCTCTTCTAAACTCAACTGGCTTCTGTAAAACACACACACACACACACACACACACACACCATTAAAAATACTAAAAATAAATCTTAAAAATAGAAATGAGTGACCATGAAAACAGAAATAAGATAAAATATCCGTACAAGTAGCACTTTCTGTTTTATATCATCCACCCCTTCACCCACCATCATAATGTATATGAAACAAAACCAAGGAAACTAAGTTAAATAAAAAATTTCTAGAGCTCTCAGTGTCATAGATTAGATTAGAGACAGCCATTTTTGTATTTTTGTCTCCCTTTTGACCATGCAATACCTGGCTACCTACATACTGTAATATTTTAATGACACAAAGTATGAAAGTGAAGAGCATTCTTAATGTCTACCAGTACAATAGCATCAAAAAGAAAATGCACCACTTTTGCTTAGATACTAGTCCTTGGAAGAGTTTCTACAATTTTTAAAACTGTCTATAAATATATGTTTGGAGAGAGGAAGAGTGTGCTGTCTGGTATCTGTCATTGCTTGCCAATTTCTGTGCTCTATAAAATGTACCAATGGCTCCACATATGCTGAAATTACCTTTCAGCTTCCTTTCAACTCTGGTCACCAAGAGTAAGAAGTGTCGCTATAGGCCGGTCCCTAGAGTATCATCTATCTTCTGTATTCTGTGGGCGGATGCTTACATGTGTAGTATTTTGAGTTTATGGTTATTACTCTCTGGAGACAATTGTCTGCTGGGTTTATTTTTTCCCAACACAGTATCACATCATAAAGTCTACTGCCAAGACTACTTTACTCAAGGAGATTCTGTTTTCTTTTTTAGTCACTTTACTACTTTTTTTATATAGACTAAAGAAAGTAGAGGGAAGCAATAGAAATTCTCCATGCCTTGGGCTATATAGCATAACTTGGTTCAAATTGTTTTAAAATTCTTACTCTTTGACAGCTTTAAGATACTCTCATTGCACAAGATGGGATCTTCTTGTACATACGTGTGACAAAGAGCCCACTGAGATTTTCCCATGGAGTGTGAATGTTCTCAGAAAATCTTTCGAGGGAAAAAAATAGTATTAAAGTAAGTGCTATATGTGGCTCTCCCCAGTTGCAAGCAATCGAATTCATAACTTTTTTAGTATTAAGTGTAGTACTTTAAAATAGACTTTACTTTACAGACAAAAAATTAAATTATGCTTTTATCACCCCTTATTTTTATCTCCAACAATAAATAAATGAATAAATATACTTTGGAAATTCTAGTCTTCACTTTCAGGTTATATGACAGTAATGGGGATTGCAGTGACTGTCATGATGTGACACTTGATTTAATGGGAAAATTCCAGTCAGACAACTATGGTCAAACAAACATCTGTGAAGATCTGTTTAAAGCTGTACCATACCTTGATTTCAGTCACAAATAGATCCTTCAAAATAAAACATACAAAATGTAATCCATATGAATTTTTATTATCAAAACTACTAGACTGAATTACTTTCCATGGTGTTGCTTATCCACTGACATAAATGTCTTAAGAATATAATTTTAATGGACACATTCACATAGACTTTTCAAAGGTCTTTTTCTCACCCTTGCAGAAAACTTTTATTTCATCTGTCACAATAATTAGTACATTCTTCTGAAATGGTCCCTTTCTCATTGTTTATTGTCTGCTCATTAACATAACAGCCTAGTTCAGCAGAATCATTAGTGGCTATTTTAATGATTTAAAATGCCTAGTAAATTTCACTAACACTCATTCCTGCATATCAACTGCAGCTAAGAAACTTCTTATTGCTTTAGCACATTTAAGGCAACTCACGTTCTAAGGAATTAGAATCATCAGGGGCTGAAAATTAAGGTCCAACTCTTCAAAGCTGCCATCTATTGAGATAACAATGTGATTAACCAACCTCAAATATTTCTTTGTATGATTACAAGCTAGCTCTTCCATCACCAGTCTTCAAGTGAGTTTGCCCAGACTGAGTCAAATGTTTTCAACACTTCAGATCTTGCTATACATTGTTTTGTATTTTAGACTCTTAAATATTTCACTTTATAAAGAGAGATTTCAGATGGCAAGATCATTTAATTTACTGTTATAATTTTTATTCATGTTAATGGACCCATATAGAGATTATATGACTGTTGGGTCCACAAAATAGCTCAAATTGACACTGAGACATATGTATGGCCAAACAAAGCAGTTTATTTCCATTGGTTACATTCTGACATGTCAGGGATAACCAATTAAGAAAACAGCAGAGAAATGTAGCCACTTGGGCCTTTTAAACCAAACAGGCAGTGGCTAGGGCATCTTTCTAATTGGTCAGGATCTGAAGACTGGATTGGGTGGCCACGTGGGTCTTTTAAACCAAACAGGCAGTGGCTAGGGGATCTTTCTGATTAGTTGGGATCTGAAGACTGAATTGGCTTGTTAAATCCAGCAGAGAAAGAAGGGGCTTCTGAAAAAGAGAGGACTTGTGGAGAAAAGGGAGAGGGGAGGTAAGTGCTGTCACCACTAGGGGGTGCTGGTCCTCACAATGTCAATGGGAATTCTTAACTCAATTTGGTATTTACTGAAGAAGAAAAATTATCAATTTGATGTTCTCGCATACATTTATTTTTATTTTCATTTTGTTATCCATTTTAAATCAGCATACAAATAATAGATTACATCATGGCATTTTCATACATCTGAGCCATTATGCTTTGGTTTCAATCATTAATTGTGCCCCTTGATGTGTTCTGGTTGCTTCTCTTCCCATTTCCAGATAGTTCTGTGAGAGAGAAAGGAAGGAAAGGACATGTGAAGGAGGTTTCCTATGCCTTCACAAAGCAGGGGCTTGGGGATGGGGTGATGTGGGACTTGCTGACATGAGGTAGGGGAAGCAGTGTGCAGAAGCATGAAGATTCCTTATTATGTCACACTATTGTGTTACAGGGTGATATTTTTACAGAGAACAGCAAGGAGATAGTCCTTCCTACAGGGTCTACAATAGGGAAAATGAAGAGTTAATGGTTCTTGTGCAGTCTAAGAAACAAAGGAGTCTATATAGGGTAAAAAGAGAGGGGCACCATAATCCTTTTGGTTTTTGTTGTTGCTGTTGTTGTTGTGTGTGTGTGTGTGTGTGTGTGTGTGGTGTATTCATGTGTGCAGCTTTACACAACTGTGGAGACAAGAGGAGGACAAAACAGTCTTCATCTATTGTATTTGCATTATTCCTGAGTCAGAGTCCTTCGCTAAACTTAGATCTCCCAGTTTGAGTTTTGATTTTTTTTTTCTGAGGAGATTGCCTGGCCAGAAAAATGAGGTGATCAACCCTCAGTCTCCATTTCTAAGCACTGAAGCTACAGGCTCATGCAACCTCACTCAACTTTGTATGTGAGTGCTAAGGATCCAAGTGATGTCCTCTTATTTGTACCACAAGTGTTCTTACTTATCAAGCCATCTCCATAGCTCCCACATAAATTTTAAAGCAAAGTATCAGCACACAAACACACACACACACACAAAAACAGAAAGCAAAAACAAAAGCAGCATGTCCAGGAACATGGCCTAGAAGGCCTGTAGAGACTGACCTCCAAAGTCACCATCACTTGGTCCTCATGGATCATAGAACTTGTGTCTTAAAATGTAATAAATACCACCTTCCCAGGCCATTCTGTTCAAACGCTGTCTCCCTGCTTCTTTATCCTATCTGCCAACTATGCTTTATTTTTCCTCTTCATCAGTTTTCAGTCTCCAGTCCAGTGAACATTTTCTGTGTTTATGTCACTCATTCCCCATCTTTCTTCATATAATATAAGTTCTATAAAGGTAAAGAATTTTGACAGTTTTATTCACTACTGTCACTATAACTATAGACTCCAGAACATTGCCTGGCATGTATGAGTCCCTGTTGAAAGCATAGTACTAACATGAATAAATCAATTGATTAGTACCAGTACCACAACTTATTCTTGATAACAAAAATATAGAGGCAAACAGCAGACACAAGCCAAAACAATCAAATAAATATGTAACTCCAGTTGCAGAGTTTTTTCCTCAGAGGAAAATATAACAGGCTACTGAAAACATAAACATCAGGTCAGCTGCTAACTTTTTTCATGCACTGAATATATGACAGTAGGAATAACTGTTTTCATTTTAGATTCCTCATCTCAGAACAGTATACTCTGAGTTTACTCTTTATTATTTTTCCTGGAAAAGACACAGAAACAGCTTGCAAAGACAATGTCCTGATTGATTGATTTCTAAATTGCAGAACTCAGGCCCTTTAAAAGTGTTGTTTCCTTGTTCTAGTAAGAAAGACTATTCCAAGTCATTACACTCAGATACTGGCTATTCTACCCAGGAGGATGAGTGTTTGAGAAACAGCTATTAGGGCTGAACAGGGATGGTTCAGGAGTTAAGAGCACTAGATGCTCTTCCAGACGACCCAAGTTTGATTCTTAGCATTCAAATGGTAGTTCACAACTGTCTATAACTCCAGTTAAAGGGAATTTAGTACCCTCTTCTGGCATCTGTAGGCACTAGACATGCATCTGGTGAACAAATACTCATCCAGACAAAACAGCCATACACAATTGATTAATTTTACAAACAGTCATAGGATATTTCCCCACTCATAATAGTTTAAAAACACCTACCAATATAACTGACCAAAGATGTAGAAGAAAATTTTAAGACAATGAAGAAATTAAAGAAGACAATCAAAGAGGAAAAGCTTTCCTTCCCATGCTGATGAATTTATAAAATTAATGTTGTGAAAATATGGCTAACTTACTGAATATCTATAGATTCAATGCAATCTCCATCAAAATACCAATGGTTTTTACCACATAACTAGGAAAAGCAGTAGTAAAATCCATATGAAATTAAAAGGACCCCAAGTAACCAAAATCTTTAGAAGAAAAAGCAGTTTTGGAGGAATCACAATTTCAGCTTGCAAATTATGCCACATAATCACAATAGCACAAACATGGGATTGGCATACAATCAGACAAACAGACAAATGGACTAAAAAAAAAATCCAGAAATAAACACACAACTACAGCCACCCAAGTTTTAACAAAAAGATAAAAAACATATAGTGGAGAAAAGACAGCCTCTTTAACTAATGGTGCTGGGGAAACTGAATATCCACATGTAGAAGAATGAAGCCAGATCCATATCTCCTACCATGCACAGAATCAATTGAAAAGGCACAAAAGAACTAAATATGAGACCTGGAACTTTGAAACTGTTAGAGGAAAATCATAAGTAAAATATTTGCAGAGATAGACATAGGCAGGATTTTTTGGAAAAGATCCACAGCACAATGTGTGATCCAAAGAATTAACAAATGAGATTATATGAAATTCAAAAATTTCTGCACAGAAAACAAAATGATCAGCAGAGATGAGAAATAGCATATAGAATGGAAAGATAGATGTCTTTGCCAATTATATACCAGACAAGTGATTGATATCTAGAGCATAAAAAAAAGAAAATTCTGTAGAAGTTAAGCATCATAAAACACCAATCCAATCAATAAGTTGGCTAATAATGGACTGAACAGACAGCTTTGAAAAGAAGAAACACGGTTGGCCAATAAACATATAGCTATTAAAGAAACACAAAACTTCTTAAAGATTCTTTCTCACCTAGATCAGAATGACTATCATCATCAAGAAAGCAAATTACAACAAATGCTGGAAGAAGTCCTTGTACACAGCCATTTAGAATGTAGACCAGTACAACCAATGAGGAGATCAGCATGGTGGATCCTCAAAACTAAAAATATAACTACCATATGACTTAACTATTTGGGAAATGTCCCTAAAGGACTTGACATTATACCACAGAGATAATTGCACATCTGGGTTTATTACTGCAGAATTTGTAATAATACAGAAATAAAATTAGACTAGGTATCTGCCAGCTGATAAATGAATAAAGAAAATGTAGCACATAAACACAATGGAATTTTATTCATCCCAAAACAAAAGTGAGATCACAACACCTGCAGGAAAATGAATGTAACTTGCAGGAATGTAACTTGAAGTCATGATGTTAAGTGAAATAAGTCAAACTCAGAAAGACCCAAACAAACCCCACATTTTATCTCATACGTAGAATACAGATTTGTGTGTGTGTGTGTGTGTGTGTGTGTGTGTGTGTGTACACAAAAGTAGAAAGAGAGCCATGACAGTAGAGAATATGGAGGGAGAGCAGATTGAGGGAGAAAGGGAGATAGAATATATGTAACATGAAAGCTTTCAGGTCTGTTTTTGGGGAAGACGTAGAGCAGCAAGAGGGAATGACAGGGGTATGAAGAAGAATAAAGTATGATAGAACATATGGAGAGATGACTGGAATTGGAGGACATGGGGGGGGTGAATCAGGAGACCTAGTGCAGTGGAAACTCACTGGAATCTACGAGGGAGACTTTAGTGAGAACCTCTATTAATGGGGGTTACAGAGTCTGAACAGGCCATCTCCTGTAATCAGGCAAGGCTTCCAATGGTCCAACTGGAACACCATTCCAGCCATAAAACCTTCAAACTGTAACTTATTCTCCCTACATGACCTGCTTGGACAATGGAAGGACAGAACCCCATGCCAAAGGAGGGAACCCATGCTTGACACTGCCAGGAATTAGAAACTGGATAGCCAGGAGATGATTCTAATGATATCCTGCTTTGCTCATAGAATGGTGCCTAGCCCAATCTTCATCAGAGAGGCTTCCTTTGGGCAACTGATGGGAGCAGATGCAGAGGCCCAGGGCCAAATATCATGCAGAGCTCCAGGAACCCCTCAGAAGAGTGGGGAGGAGGGATTGCAGAAGAGGGAATTGTGGGAAGAATAGGGGTAAGGATACCTAAGAATAAGTCCCAGGGAGTCAACTGACCAGCACCCTTAGGGACTCACAGAGCCTGAAACAGCAGATATGGAACCTGCAGAGTCCTCTAAGTATGTCTTGTGGTTGTCTAGCTTGGTATTCTTGCAGAACTCCTATAGCCTGGAGTAGGGGAGGAACTATGATCCTTTTGCCTATCTTTGGGACACTTTTCCTCCTGCTGAGTTGCCTTGTCCATCCTTGGTGTAGGGATTAGTACCCAGCCTTGTTCCATCTCCTTGTGCCCTGATTGAGCAGTAACCTTAAGAGAACTGCTGTTTTCTGTGGACAGGTGTAGGATATGGGGTGGGGCAGAGGGGTAGATCTGGGGCAGAGGGGAGATGGTGGATCTAGGAGAACTGGAGGGAGAGGGAAGGGCAGCTTGGATGTATTATATGAGAGAAGAAAAATAAAGTAAAAAAAATAAAAAAGAATAAAGTATGATACATGTTATGAAAATGCCATAATAAAATACAATACATTGTATGCTAACTTCCAATTCAACTGACTATTTTCAAGTTCAGACATGTGGGTGACAGTAAGAGATTAGGACAATTGAGGAGAGTGTCAACTTTCCCAGCCCAAGGTCTTGCTCAGGAGGAGGTCATGAACTCTTTTAATAAACAGACCGAAGGAGAACAGAATTAGAACATTAAAAAGGAACAGAGGAACCAGGTGGTGGTGGTATAGATCTTTAATTCCAGCACTCAGGAAGTAGAGACAGGAGGATCTCATGAGTTTGAGGTCAGGCTGGTTTACAGAATGAGTTCCAGGACAGACAAGGCTACCCAGAGAAACACTGTCTTGAAAAACAAAACAAAACAAAACAAAAAAGGAAAAGAGGAAAACAATTATTTAAATAATAACAAAAACAGTGTGAAAAGAAACTGAACAGAGACCCATAAGAAGAAGTAGGAAGAAAGAATACAGAAGGAAACCAAAATCATACTCTCTCGGTTTTCCTTTCCTTTAAAAAAACAAACAAACAAACAAACAAAAAAAACATTTCACTAAGTAATTCAGGATGTCAACTTTTATCTTCTTGCCTTCACCTCTCAAGTGTTGGGATTATAATCATGAGTCACCACTCTCCACACTGTGTTTTGTTTTGTTTGGCTTTGTTTTGTTCTAGGAATTAAACCCAGGGCCATGTTCACACTTGGCAAGTGCTCTGCAGCAGAGCTGTATCTTTAGCGCTTTATTTCAGTATTATTATTATTTTGAGATGGCTTTCCAAGACTGGCCTAGGTCGTACTTAAAGCTGTGATCCACTTCCTTTAGCCTTCTTGGTAGCTGAGATTGCAGGGCTGAGACGCTATGCACAGCCTGTATTTTTAAAGCTTTTGTGGATAATACTGAGTGAGTTTAATTAGTAAAGTTTGGTAAGCCTGTAAAAATTTAATGGGCTTCAAGTGGTCAGAGAGAGGAAAAAAAATTCTGATCATCAAAAAGCAAACAAGAAAAAGAGCCAGTGGCAGTGTATTCTGCATACTGATAAGTTCAATAGCAATTCCTAGAAATACTTTAGATGGAATATTAAGCAATGATTTATAATAAATTCAGAAGAGTAACTGTGGTTAATAGAAAGTAACACAAATTCGCCAAGAGCAAGAACATTAAATTATGCTTATTTTTTCACTTGGATAGGGTTACCAGCTTGCTGTGGCAGAGTAATAGAGTAGATAAAATGTCTTGATTTCAGCACAGCATTGAAAAGTGCTTTATAATGTGCTTACGGAATAGAAGGGGAAATTTAGACAGGATGACAGGACCCTTCATAGACTGCGTCCCTGGTAAGAATTCCTCAGAAATAGACACAGCATTCAGAGTAAAATTCAGAAGACAACGCCAGGCCTTTGAAGGTTCTGAGAAAAGGGAGTTGGCAGTTTAAGCTCGGGATAAATGAATTGAGGTTAACATAATAATATGTAAATAACAAACATGAAGACTTTTGACTCCAAGTGAGCAAAACCTTTTCATTTGAATTTACTTTAAGTTTGAACCAGTGGTTGTACTTGATTCCTAACAAAGAATGGAACTTTAAGCTGCATTAACAATCTCATTTCAAAGACTGATGGCAGATGCAAACACATCTTTATCACTTTTATCCCCAGTCATTCCATCGAGCATATACCCTGCATCATTCAGAAAAGAGTTGATGTTATTGACAAAATGTATATAGTGTGCATGGATAAAAACAATAAACGGTCTATCTTTCTGCTGGAACAGCAGGCCTGTGTGAGCACAGCTGTGCCTGAGTTTACAGAGTCTGGTACAGTGTCTCTAAACATTTGAGGCAGGTACAATGGGGCAAAGATCAAATAATGTCAGGAAAGTTCACAGAAGTTGGAAAGGGAGATCCGTGTTAATGATGGAATGGATTATTATTAGCATGAATTTCAGTTTCACCTCTGAGCATCCTAGCGCTCAAGGCAATGACACAAACATATTCAAAGATCCCTGGCTTATACCAAAACTTCATCATTTTTCTTGCCAGAAGCAATGCAGATGTCATTTGCAATAACATACTGGGTAGACTGTCTTATGGGATGCCTCAAGGAACCAATACAATGTGAAATATTGAGAATCTGTCAAAACATAGCATGTTGGTTGAATGTTCATTATTCTTTTTAAAGAAAAGAGCAGAAAATCAAACATAGTTTAGTAAAAAGTAATTACATTAGGGACCAGTATGGATATACTCCTAGGGCACAGGTCAATAGTGCTCAGGTTTGCTCTAGGTTCTGTGATTTGGTAGCAAAAAGACAGGAACTAAAGATAGTCCTTTTGAAACCAAAGTTTTGCTATTATCTGGGCAGTGGAAAATTTGAACTTGAGTTTCCTGGCAAGAGTGAACAGTGAAGCTATTTAATGTTGGTGACTAAATGCCAAATCTTTTGCTTACATTGGAGGGTCACACAATGTCAATATCTCACATCAAGGGATTCAGTAACAGAGTGGGTAAATTTAATGCTCAGTAGCAAAGAAAGTAAGAGATCTGAACGTTGTTTCATATGCAAAATAGACAACAAGTAGCCTTGGTATATTCAAACAGAAGACCAATTGGAAGCCACGGTAAAAGCATCCCTAAGTATCTGGACTCTCTGGGGGAAGTGGGAGCATATATTTTCTGTAGTTTTAAGCCTGAAGGACCAGTGATGAAAGTTCTCTATGGAGTTTAGTCCAGGAAGGAAGCAGTTTTCTAAGAATAGAGCTATCTGTAACAGGCCTGTCTGGGCAAAAAAGTAGGTTCAAGACACTGGAAGGATTCAAAGAGAAACTGAACATTTGTATTTCAGAATGCTTAAAGATAGCCACTATGGTGAGTGAAAGACACAATCAGAGAATCTTCTGATCACATGGATTCACTGATCAATGAAGTTAGCTTTAGCCTACACATATACTGTGTTTGTACACAATCTAGACTCTGGTCTGACAGAAGCCTATTGAATTGCTTATGGGTTCTTAGACCAAGTTCTAAATCATTTGCATTTGCCAGAGCCTTCCTCGTAAACACAATAAAGAAGCGAAAATCACTATTCCCCAAATCCTCTGATTGTCTGTTAATACATGCAATTACATGTAACATCTGCCGTTAGAACTTAACAGAGATTATAGTGGTCATTATATTAGGATTTTAATACAAAAGCTTCAAATGCCTCACTGTGAAAAACACCAAAATGTCATGCTAACTTTTTGTTGCTTTGCAATGGATGCTGAGATGTTCTGTGAAGAGACTTCAGGTGAAAATTCTGCATCTCTCATGGAAAAATTATATACCAAGGACATTTCACAGAGCATTTTTATAAAGATAACTTAGAATACAAGATAAATTTAGGATACAAGAATCAAACA
This sequence comes from Cricetomys ansorgei, assembly GCA_026225945.1. Taxonomy (NCBI): domain Eukaryota; kingdom Metazoa; phylum Chordata; class Mammalia; order Rodentia; family Nesomyidae; genus Cricetomys; species Cricetomys ansorgei. The sequence goes on from JAMJFZ010001815.1 coordinate 21,054,083, forward strand.
ATGAACTTTAATCCTAACAATCTGGTAATGAGGCTTTGATTCACTAGAAGACTTAGCCCCCAGGCATAGGCCTGTGGGTAGGCCAGTGGGTCATCTAAAGTCACTAATACCAGCATGCATGTTTCAGTCATCATATGTGCATCTGTGAAGCACATACAAATGTCTTCCATCTAGTATACTAAAGTGCCTACCTCATTGTAGCAATACTTGAATTTTTATGAAGCATCAATAGTGTGCCTAATTTTTTTTAAGTGCTTTCTAAGGTCTGTCTTTATTAAATGTTTCTGTATGTTTCCTTAGCATGCTTTATTTTAATCCCATCATCCCTTGCCATGTAAGATTTGATGATCTCCCTTCCTCCAAAGGTTTCTCAGCAAAGCTAATAGTCCACTAAAATACTTACAGAAGAATGCCTTTTAGGTAAAATGTGTACTTGTGTCAGTATCAGTAAGGCCTTTTTGTACCTGCTGAAGCTCTGTGAAAATCCATGTCAGATATCAGCCCTATGTCCTGTTTCTGTATTGCATCATTCACAGTTGTTTGTGAATGTGTGAATGGCTAGGGGTGTGTGTGTGTGTGTGTGTGTGTGTGTGTGTGTGTGTGTGTGTGTGAGTGAATGACAATAATGTAACTTGCTAAGGTTCCTTTGGCAAAGTGTCAGCTGGGCTTTTCTGAGTGGTTTATTTGCATATCATTTTAATTCTAGCAAAGTGCACCTGTTCTGAAAGAGCCAGGCTTCAGAATCAGAACATCATTTGTTCAAACAAGAGCCTGTGTTTCTTGGCTCAGCCTTCTTGCTAAATTAAACCTCAGAAATTGATTCTTAATTAACTAACAGAAAAGGTTGATGGTACTTTTCTTGGTTAAAACTTGAAACTGGTAATATTTACTTTCTCACACATACTCTTCTCATCTTAAAATAATCAGTGCTTTCCCAAAAAAAAAGAAGCTTGGGATAAAAAGTGTGGATAAACATAAATTTTATCTGAAACAAAATAGAAATGCTTCAGATAAAACAAAGGCCAAAGCTGTTATAGAGTAATTTTGAAGAAATGTGTATATCTCATGGTAGTTTTAAATTGATCATGAAAGTTACCTTAGTAAAATGTTGATGGCTACCAAACAAAACCCATCTTGCAGTTCTCAGCCCTGCTTCCTAACCATTCACCGTAAGCCTTTTAACTTTGTGTATAGGTGTATCATAGATACGTCAATAAATTAATGAAGCCTGTAAGCAGTTTATCAGAATGTTTTTAAATGCACAAAATGCATACAATTACAAAAGATAAAATTATGTTAAAATTCAAGAATTGAAGTATCAAACTTGCTTATGATATGGCAAGGAATAACCTTTATTACTAATGCATTAAAAGTAGCCTTTAGCCAGGCTCTAATAACTGCTATAATTTTGAAAAATTATAGTGATTCGAAAAGTCACTACTCAAAATGAAGAAGCAATCATTATTTTTTATCTATGATATAAAACATGATCTGAAAATATCTTTAATTTCCAAGTAACAAAGTCTTAAGTGTTGTTAATTTTCCATCAGAGTGAAAAATAAAGTCAGCCTTCTTCCTGTCCATGTTCAAAATACCCTAAATTCTATGCATAGATCCCTAGGAAACCTATGGACCTAGATGAAGACACCCAGACAGACAATGTCTTACCATTGTCCCTGCTTGTATTCAACTTCTAGAAGATGCACTGGGGCAAAAATATTTGCCTTCTGTTTCATGAAATAAAAATTAATAGATTCATAGCATAGAATGAGGCTAAGGACTGGGTTGAGAGTCTGGAACTGTTCTGAGGAGAGGTGCCCATCATCAAGACATCAGTACCATCTTCAAGATCTTCAAAGCTACTAAACTAAATACAGACTCTACCCCAGAAGCTTTTCCTCTCCTGGTTTGCAGCCTTCTCCTGTTACAGACCATTTGAAACACAAATGCTTGTCTTCCCCTGCCTCTCATTACCATACAGCATGCATGCACACTTTGTCCATTCCCCTGTATGTATAAATGTCTGTAGGTAGAGACTCCTAAGTTGATCAATGAACTTTGCAGTCTTTACATGATATGCTCTCCAATAATGAGAATATTCAATATACATTTTCTGCTGAACTGAAATGACTGCAGTGCAGAGACATGGATTTATAGGACTGGCCCTCATGACTGGTCTCTGTTATCAGATGAGCTCTGATAGCTCACAGGTGTTCACTTACTCCAGCTTACTGATGAGTAAGTGAAATCTAAACATGTACTTATATCCCACTTTGATTCCCACAGTCCCCTGGACTAGAGTATTCCTTCTCCCCAGCTACTCTGCTCACTATACTTACTAGCTCCATTTTTAGCTTCAGAACAATTTAGTCAGTATCTTTTCCAGGAACTATCCTTTGGCCCCAGGCTCAGCCCCATGGACATGCAACTTCTGTGTTCTCATGGAGACCCACATTTAAAAGAGTGTCCAACTGTGTTTCATGTTTTCTTGTCTTCATCATGAATTTCTAAACAATTTTAAACAAATGGCCACATTTTAACTTTGCATTGGAAACCACAAATTAGCAGCCCATGTTGATTAATCCTTCCTCTCCCTTATAATCCTATGACCTCTATATTTTCCTCCCACTGCAGTTACTACTCATAGACTCAATTTTCTGTTTACTTCTGTTTGCCTTTTAGGCCACTTCAATAGACTATAAAACATACAAAGACAAAATAAAATGGATGAAAGTATTTATCTTGTTTATTATAATAACCATGTGGCTCTACCTACCATTATATACTTCATACCTGCTGATTGGATAAATGAACAAAGGTGGTAAATAAGAAGGAATGAGTGAACTTATGAGTGTATTTGACTGTCCCCAGCTCTTGGGTAGCCAGAGACATGGAAGTATTTTGCTAGTAGCCTTAAAATAGGTACCTCAGACAATGACCCAATGCTGGCACAGAAACAATCTCTCAGTAGAAAAGGAGGAAGTTGTCTTAATCAGCTTTCTTAACACCGTGACAGACCACCTGGAATAAAGAACTTTAAAGGGGAGCTTTGTCTTTACCCCAGTTTCAAAGTTTTCATTCCATCACAGTGGGCAAAAATAATATCAATCACAGGTCAGATTCTCTAAGGATCCAGGTAGCAAATATTTCAGTCTGGCAGGCCATTCTGACTGTTATAACTACTTTGTTTTACACTTCCAACATGAAAGCTGCTATAGACAATAGACCAGTGACAATAATACTTTATTTGTAAAATCTAATCAGTGGTATATCTGCAGTGTAACCCCTATAACCAAGATTCTGAGAACATTGTGAAAGAGAAGGCCAAAAGATTGTAAAAGCTTGAGTATCCGAGTGTTGCTGCTGGATAGTGTCTTCTAGACTTGGCAGGCATGCTTCACTCATGAAATCTCAACAGCATGATTGCCTAAACAATACCAGAAAAGTTACACTAGTCAACCTGCCAGTGTTTCACAAGGCTCACTTCTACATGAAAAACTATAGGCAATCAGTGACTACTGAGGGAGGGGAAATCCATTTCTCTAGGAGTTAACTAGATTATCTAATAGGTTATCCTAGGTTATCCAATCCCAAGTGATCTGCCCTAAATACATATACATATGAGCAACACTAAATGGATTTGGTGGATTTTATATATTTATACATATACATACATATACATCAATATATTTACAGAAGAAGAAGTCATGGGTTTGGGAGGGATTGACACTGACAAAGCAAGTGGTAAGAGAAAAGAGTGAGAGTTGGAAATAGTGTAAATACAAACTTATATGTGAAAATTTCCATATTTAAAAAAAATGAGCATTAGGAGACAGACTTGTTACTCAGGCCATAATTAGCCAATACCTGTCTAGAGTATCAGGGCACTGTGAATCTAGTATGGTAAAGGGACTTACAAGTCCTTTTGATGCAAAGTACAGGGGGGTGGTTTAATTCATCTGTAATAGGGGAGACCTTCTTTTATAAATTTTCTGGACATATGTAATGGTGAGATTTAGTCTATGGCATTTCGCTCAGGTATTCTGATTTGTTTTGATAGCTTGCATTTCAGCTTCAGCTTTGAACAGACTTTTCTTTTATTTGAGATTTTCCTTGGGAGTTCAGCCCCATCCCTACCCCTACCTTGATCCTAGAAGTCTCTTATTTATAGAAACATCATTATAGCGATTGATAGAAAATAGTTGCTTGTTATTTCTCTGTCATTAAAATGTGAGTATTTCAAGCTCTTTCCTCCAGAAGTTTGTCTGAAAAGAGCTGGAAAGTGAGCAGGTGGCACAGAAGATAAACCTTTTTCATGATCTTCCTATTAATATAAAGATATTACAAATGAGAATCAATAAGCACTGTCAGACTTGCTAACAATGGGCATTCAGCTTAGCAATAATAACACACAATGCTTGATAGCTTACAGACTTGAGAAACACAAGGTATGTTCAACTTCTCAGGAAGAAGAATGACTGCCATAGACATTCCCAGATAGGAGAGTAAGATCTACTCTTTGGTCTTGCTTAGGGTTCCTTTTAGGAGAGGAGTTGTATGGGGAATTCACAGATTCCTAGATGTTAATATTTAAATACAGTATCTCTCTCTCTCTCTCTCTCTCTCTCTCTCTGCCTCTCTCTCTCTCTCTCTGTCTCTCTGTCTCCCTCTCCCTCTCTCTCTCTCTCTCTCTCTCTCTCTCTCTCTCTCTCTCACACACACACACACACACACAGAGAGAGAAATAAAAACATACAACCTTCAACCATACTGATGCCTTCATCAGTAAAGTTGCAAAAGATCCCCATTTACGCCAAATATCATACTGCACTCTGATATTTAAAGTGCTCAGTAATTTTTAGCTCGTGCTTGTTCAAGTGGATCTGGTGCTCTATTTGTTTCCTGATGATTCTTCATGGTTCTCATCAAACTTCTCTTTTTCTTTTATTTTGCAGTTTTCTCCTTGTATTTGGTTGCCTGATTTTGTCAGTGTTTTCTACCATCCCTGAGCACACAAAATTGGCTTCAAGTTGCCTCTTAATTCTGGTAAGTGAAGTATACACACACACACACACACACACACACACACACACACGTATGAATGTGAATAAAATCTATTATTCTAACTACTGTGTATAACGTTTATGCTATGCATTTTATCCTTTTATCCAGAATGATTGTTGCTGCAAAACCAAAATTATCAAAAATCACTGAAGCATTTTGCTACCAATGTAACCTGTAGTCAAACATGAGATAGCCATTCAGAAATATTCAAAATGTTATTGCATGGCAATGTTATGTCCTGTACATATGTCATGAGAGGAAGGCAGCATTTAAGAGCAGCTTTGATTATCTCTGCTTCTGCTAATAAACAATTATAACAAAAGTCAGCATGCATGTGATTTCTCATTATTGCTAAAGGCTACAGGGTAGAAAGCACTTTCCAATAGCTGAATTTAGCAGTAGCTAATTATAATTGGGGAAAAATCTCTGTGAATGTGGCTGCTCATAGGAAAACAGAAGGCCCTTTATACTCTTTTCAACCAACAGACTGTATTATGAGTTCGCTGCTAATGCACTTACCTGGTGAGAAACTCTGCAGATTTCTCTGTTTCCATTATGCTGTCAGTCCTCGACCACAAAGAATTATCCAATTCTCTTTAAAATGGAAAAAGACCCCAAGATATTTTAGTTGGAGTTATTCTGGGCCTTTTAAGCTCTTGTAGTTTCTATTACAATGAATTCATAGCACTGTATGCCCCAATCACATCTGATTGAAACTTCGGTTCGTTTACATCCATTTCAACTTGGTTCACTTAGTCCAAAATTATTAGACTTGACAGTCTGAGAACTGTGCGAATAAGCTGAAACAACTCAATTCTGTAAAGCCTGGTGGGACAGAGGAAGGAGGGGAAATGATTTAGGATGGTTTCTGTGAACTAACAGTAATTGGTCGTATGTAATAATGATTTAATATACAATGATTCTGTGTCATGGAATCGGAAAAGGAAAGATTTCCACTCATGTCATATAAAAAGGAGGCAGATGCTTCCTGGCCTGTGCTTTCATTTGGCTAATTTGTGCTTAATGTTGCTAAGACAACACCAAGTCTTTCAGTCTTGTATTACGGAGGAATCATTTTTGAATCGAGAATGAGTCTACTCTAATTTATCTCCATACCCATTGTGCTCAGTGGTATATTGCTAATGCTATGTCTTCTGTTTCCAAACCCAAGGGAAAGAACAGACAGAGGAAAAGCATGCTGGGGGTTTGTTCCATTTGTACAGTTTCATTTGGGGAGCGAGTAGGCTTTTAGCTTGGTCCACCCTTCTGCTTATTCCAAATGATTTTTGAAGTCGAAGCCTAAGGCTCAGCTGACTTTAGGCATACACAGGACCAGGAATTGTAGACTGAAAATGTAAGTCTGACTTTCAGACCTTGGAATAAAATTTAAATTAAAAAAATAAACTTAATCAACTGCATAAACAATTATATGTTTAGGACTAATCAGCCCTCTGGAATGACATAAAAATGCTTAATTTTTATGTAACCAAATCAAGAATCCAAAACTGATGGGTTATATCCTCAAAATCCCTGTACATTAGTGCCACCATTACTAGTTAGTTTCTAAATAGTAAAAAGAAGGCCATGTGACCCATTTAATTTCAGTCTTTGTAAACCTCCAAATAGTTCAGATGTTGACTTTTCAAGCACATTGTCTCATGAGCAGCTGATCATGTTTAGGATGTGTTTTAGTAAATAAGTTTGTTGTGATCATTTTTATGATACTGGAGGCTGAACTTGGGGCATCATTACTGCTAGGCAGGGGCTCTACCCACTAACTACTCTCCCAGCCTGATCTTGTCAGTCTTGAACATCTTCAGACATTTAACAGAGCTGGAGGGGGGGGGGAGGTGCTTCTGCAGTTGAACCTTCATTTGAGTAATGACATCATGATGCAGACAAATATTTCAGAAGGGTACTTCTATGTGGTGTTTAGTGGGGAAAGAGTTTGTTAATTTTCCTACTTGGGGGGCTATAGTGTTACATGTCCAGGGTGTCAGTTTTAAAGCTAAAGTATGTTCTAGAGGCCTGCTTAGAAATAGGGCTTTACCAGCAGTTTGTGGAGAACAACCAGCAACATTGGCAATAGCCTGGGTTGTTTGAGGATTTTAACAGGCCCCTTTCTGCCAACAACTCAATTAGAAGTAACACATTCCTGGCACTGGGAGTTTCATTTGGTGGCAAGAGATATCTCATAGTGGTTTTCTCCCCCCCATTATTTGGTGATTCCATTTAGATTTCTTTCATATGTGAGGTTATTTTTTTCATATATTTTAAGAGGCTTCTACTGTAGTAGGTTTCCATAGGACCCCTCAAATAGCCCTTGGTTTTAACTGTTCCTCTCTGTATTCCTACCATTTTCTCTTCCCTTTCTCATTTGATCCCCCAATTCCAGTCCCTGTGTTCAATTCATCCAGAACTATCTATTCGATTTCCCCTTCCTAGGGAGACCCTTCCCTCCCCCCTCATCCTTTACTCTGTACCTAACCCCTATGAGTTTATGAATTATAGCCTGCTTATCCAACATTTAAACGTTAGCATCTACATATAAGCAAATACATCACGTATTTGCTTTTGATGTCTGAGTTATCTCACTCAGGGTGACCTTTTTTTCTAGCTCCATTCATTTATCTGCAAGTTTAATGATTTTATGTTTTAACACTGGAGTAATATTCCACTGTGTAAATGTACCACGTTTTCATTATCCATTCATCTGTTGACAAATGTCCAGGCTGTTTCTAATTTCTAGCTATTACTATTTTCTGCAAGTTTATTATTATTATTATTTATTATTATTATTATTTATTATTTTTGGATATTAACTCTCTATTGGATTTGTAGTTGGTAAAACCCATTATGTAGCCTTCTACTTTGTCTTACTTACTGTTTTTTTCAGTTACTGGAATTTTCCGTTTCATGAGATCCCATTTGTTAATTGTTCTTAGTGTCTGTTTCACCTGTGTTCTGCTCAGAAAGTCTTTCCTTATGACAATGAGTTCAATACTATTCTCCACTTCCTTCTATAAGATTCAGTGTATCTGGCCTCACGTTGAGGTCTTTCATCTATTTGGAGTTGAGTTTTGTGCAGAGTGGTAAGTATGGAAGTATTTGCATTCTTCCTACATGCAGCCCCACAGTTTGACCAGCACCATTTCTTAAAGATGCTGTATTTTTCCCATGTGTATTTCTGGATTCTTTATCAAATATTAGGTATCTAAACATATGTGGACTTATCTGGGTCTTCAATTAGTTTCCACTGACCAAAGAGTTTGTTTTTATGCTAAAACCATGCAATTTTAATTTTGTAAATTACTATAATTCTGTAGTACAATATGATATCAGGGATGTTGATACCTCGAGGAGTTCTTTTATTATTCAGGATTGTTTTAATTATTCTGGATCTTCTTTGTGTTTCCATATAAAGATGAAAATTGTCCTTTCAATTTCTTTGAAAAATTGTATTGGGATTTTGACGGGGCTTGCGTTGTATCTGTAGACCGCTTTCTTTGTTAGGTCTTTGCATGGTTTAGGTATCAGGATAATTCTGAGCAATGTTCCTTCTGTTTCTATTTTGAAGAATAATTTGTGGAGTAATGGCATTAATTCTTTGAAAATCTAGTAGAATTCTGTGCTGAATCCATCTTATCTAGGGCTTTTTATGGTTGAAAGATGTTTAATTACTGCTTCTATTTCACTAGAGGTTATAGGTCTCGTTTCGTTGCTTACCTGATCTTGATTTTTATTTAAAAGGTGGTATATATTAAGAAATTTATCCATTCTTTTTTGTTTTCCAATTTGGTGCAATATGGGTTTCTTAAGTTTTTTGTTATGGTTCTTGGGATTTCCTTGATGTCTCTTATTACCTCTCCCCTTTTCATCTCTAATTTTATTAATTTGGATCTTCTCTCTGTGTCTTGTTAACTTGTGTAAGGGCTTAGCAATTTTGCTGATTTTTTTTAAAGAACCAACTGTTCATCTCATGGATTCTATATTGTGGTTTTATTTTTTGTTGTTTGTTTCTATTTTATTGATTTCAGCCCTGAGTTTGATTATTTCTTGATAACTATTACTTTTGGGTGTTGCTTCTTTTTGTTCTAGTGTTTTCAGGTGTGCCATTAAGTTAGTAATTTGAGATCTTTCCCATGTTTGTATGTAGGCACTTAGTGCTATGAATTTGCATCTTAGAACCACCTTCATTGTGTCCAATAGGCTTGGGTATGTTGTATTTTCCTTCAATTCTAAAAGTTTTTTTTTTTTTATTAATTTTTGTCTTGACCCATGAGGTAAGTAGTAAGTTGTTCAGTTCCCATGAGTTTGTAACCTTTCTGTTGTTTTTGCCATTATTGATGGCCAGCTTTATTCCACAGTGATCAAATAGGATGTAGAGTGTTATTTCATTTTTTCTTGTAGCTGTTAGACTTGCTTTGTGTCTAAATATATGGTCAGTTTGGGAGAAAACCCCATGAGGTGCTGAGAAGATGGTATATTCTTTTGTGTTTGGGTGATATGTTCTGTAATATCTGCTATGTCTATTTGATTTGTGATATCACTTAGCTTGAGCATTTCTCTGTTTAGTTTTTGTCTGGAAGAGTTGTCTCTTGGAGAGAGTGGTTTTTTTTAATTCTCCCACTATTACTGTGTGGGGTTCAATATGTGATTTCAACTGTAGTAGTGTTTCTTTTATGAATTTGAGTGCTCTTGTGTTTGGCACATAAATGTGTAGAATCGTAAAACCCTCTTGGTGGATTTTACATTGATCCACAATTTATATTGTGTCATTTTCTATCTCCTTTGATTAATTTTGGTTTGAAATTTATTTTATCAGATGCTAAAATGGCTACACCAACTTGATTCTTGGGTTCATTTGCTGGAAATATCTTTTTCCATCCTTTTACTCTGGGTGATATTTATCATTGATGTTATGGTATGTTTCTTGGATGCAGGAAAAGGATGGATCCTCTTTTCAAATCCAATCTGTTATTCTGTGTCTTCTTATTTGGGAATCGAGGCCATTGATATTGAGAGTTTATCAATAAGCAATGTTTATTTATTTCTGATCTTTTGTTGTAATGATATTTTTTGTAGTGCAGTTGCTGGGTTCTGGTGGAGACATATTGTCCTGGTGGTTACTGATTGTGTTTCTATCCTGGTGTCTAGGCATCTAAGTTGGAATGATTATAATTCTAGCTGTTGCTATCTGGTCTTGTCTTTGTTGAATGGTGTTCCATTCCTTGGTTTCTATTGCCCTTTCTGGAACTTAAGAACATGTGGTAGCTGTGGTAGGGAGTACTCCTGAGTCTCTGCCAGTTGTGACTATTGCTATCCAGGGTAGATCAAGTTTCTAGATATTGGTGTCTGGCACAAAGGAATGGTGACTGGCTAGAAATGGGGCTGAAAGTGCCCACAGGAAGGTGGAAATCTGAGTCTGCTATGAAGCTTGGAGGAGTCTCAGAGAGTAAAGTCATAGAGGAAAGACATGGCCCCGTGTGTGATCTGCTATAGGGCTGGGGATGAGATTAGCTTGTTTGTTTTGTTTTGTTTTGTTTGTTGTTGTTGGTTACCCTGTTTGGGGGTATTATTATTATTAACTATCATTATTACATTATTATTGTTATTACTTAGAGGCTGAATGAAAAATCATGAATTTGGGTGGGTAGAAAAGTGGGAAGTATCTGAGAGGAGTTGGGGAGAGGAATGAATATTATCAAAATATATGAAAACATTTGAATAAAAATTACATGTGTGTATGTGTGTGCATGTGTGTGCTCATGCACACTGAGATAAGCATTGGGCAAGACAACCCTGTATCAAATCAAATTGCTTGTTGTGTCCTCCCTCTGGGGATAAGATATATATATATATATATGTGTGTGTGTGTGTGTGTGTGTGTGTGTGTATGTGTGAGTGTGTATATGTGTGTGTATATATGTGTGTGTGTGTGTGTGTGTGTGTGTGTATTTAATTTTATGGTTAATTAAAAGTTATGCTGATTCTCTACATTTTAAAATTTCAACAAACATGAAATGGAGCTATAGCATTTAAATACTGTTCATTTCACAATTTGATTCCTTATTTAAACAAAAAAGAAAAGGATTTTGCAATGGAAGTATCTCCCTTCTCAGTTTTGCCATTTGGTACATTAGCCATTTGACTAATAAATGGTGCTAAATAAATGCCAAGTAGAAAACAGAGACATAATTTCAACCCAGATGTTAACAACTAAAAGCCACCATGTAGAATGCTTGTTGTCTTTAAATACCCATCTGCCTCTCATCTTCCTTCTTTCAAGATTAGCAAATGTGTTTGCCACAAGCTGTTGAAGTCTAATGTCTAAGGCCTCTTTGTGGTGCCATAAATGTCAAGAGATACTCATAACACATTTCCCTACCATCAGTAAGTTTACTTTCTTATAAAGAGATCTACTTATAAATTTATCACAAATGGCTATGTCAGTTTATACTTTATAGCAAGAATTCTAAAATCTATTTGCAGTTGATCACTTGATCCATAGAGTAATCAGGGGCAGAGTTTCATCTTCTAGCCCCAGACCACTTTGTTCAGGGATGGCTATTTGGCTACTGAAGTTAAACTTTCTATTTACAGGTAAGACTATGGTGGGAAGCATTGTTTAGTTTTACTTATTTTGCTAGCCTAAGGTTGTACATTTTAACATTAATTTCTCCTCTTCTTGAGAACAATATTATTTAAAAATGTATTTCTATCCTAGTGGGTAATTTCCTGCCTTCTAGATTATTTTTAAACTATTTATCTTAGACTTGTAAATGAAATTCTTTATCACATTTAAAACAGACAACCTCTTCAATTCAATGAAAGTGATATAAATTATTTTCAAGGTTCTAATTGAAAATGGTCATTTCTTAAATGAGCAATAAAGAAATTCCAGTATCAATTTCGGTAAGATATTAGATACCATCTTGGTATGTTCATGCTATGGACTCCAGATACCAAATGAACTGTGCCAACCATCTGGATTGTAGTATGGAAGCTAACCATACTACAGAAAAGTACTAATGTCCATATCTTCCCAAACATCTGAATGCTTGGTCTCTTCTAGACAGAATCTGTGTGTGTTTCCTGCATATACTTCATGTAGTGAAGTAAACATGGGTTTGGGGGTTTTGGGAGGGTTGTTTGCTTTTTGTTTTGTTTGAACAGTGGTTTAGTTTCTGAAATGTGTAAAATCCAAATTAGGCAGATCTAATTATATCTTAAACACACTAGTAACACTATTTAAAGAAAATCTGCAGTGAATCTCTTTATAAAATGAAGAAGCCCTTGAAAAGCTCATAACAACAACGTAATTAGTATTATCTCTTTTTTTTTGTAATTGTGGAAGCATGTGTTTTTTTGTTGTTTTGTTTTGTTTTTTACTTGCTGTGTGACTATCCACTGTGCAACATAATATTGAAGAATTTGGGATGCTGTTGCCATTTTCCACCTACCAGGATTGATGAACAGCCACAAATACATTGGCCAGTCCTTGCAATGCAAAAAGGTATACACGGGAAACTGTGTGCACTTCATGCAGAACGAAATTACATTATTCTTTCCATTTAAACCTTCTGGTACTAATCATTGTAGAGAAGATAAAAGAGTGTAAAGATAAGAACCCATTCAAGGGTATAAATCATATAATTTGTAACAGAACTGACAGACTATGAGATGCTAAGCAACCACATATGAGAAATGAGTGATGCTTTCTACGGTTCCTCGCACCCCTGTAATTTACTGAAGAAAGCTCCCAGAATATCCCAATGAACATTGAAAACTACAATTATTTTTCTTAGCTTTCCTTTCATCAAGGAAACTGAAAGTACGTTAGAATGATTCATGGAGACTAACGGCCCTCATCAATCTTCTGATGACTGAAAAGGCAGGAGTGGTTAACACCTACACGGGACCATCACTGAGAGATAATAATATACTAAGTCAGTTTCCCTGGGAAAGGCATTTCAGATACTAGGGGGAAGAGTTGTTGAGTTCAAGCCAACGAGACTGTGTCTGGAAAAGACTATTAAGAAAGAAAGAACTTTCTACATTTCTGATTCAAGTATTAATATCTAACCAAACAGCATGGCATGTCACAGACCTCGTCTGTAAAAAAAGCCCAGCAAGCACTATTAACATTACCAGTGTGCTTCCACCACCAGATGGTCTATGCAGATGCTTAGCTCCATCCGAGCTCCACAAAACATTCAACTCTGGTAGACAAAAACAGGTGGTACGATAACTTTTCAGGGTCTTAGAAAATACCGGGATCCAACATCATTAACAATAAAAAGGAAAAAGGGATTGCTTCTCTTATATATACCCTTTCCATCTAAAATTATTCCCTCCATTTGGATTTTTTATTTCCTCGTTTCCCTCCAGCATTCCTTACTATCATTGTCTTCACATTGTTTCACCTTCTTTATTCATTTATTCAACAAGTATGCAATGTATGGGCAAGGCTTTATCTCTTCTGTATCATTTTCTATTCTACATGTATGGGTATTTTGTCTTTATGATTGTCTGTGCACCACATGCATGAAAGTTCCTGCAGAGGCATCCAGATTCCCCTTGTCTGGAATTACGGAAGGTTGTGAACCAACATGTGGGGGCTGGGAATTGAACCTGGATCCTCTGGAAGAACAACCAGTGCTCTTAACCACTGAGCCATCTCTCTACCCTAAGGCTTTCTTTTAAGAACTTGGGGAATAACAGTGAAAAGGAGTCACAATCTCTGTCTTCAGGGTGGGGCCCTTTTGTGGAGAAGATGCATGGTGAACAAATATGTACATTGGCATTTTCAGGATAATTTAGGGCTGGAGAGGTGGCTCATCGATTCGAAGTACTTGTTCTTCTTGTAAGAAGACTCAAAAGACTTCCTGCATCTAGATAACATCCCACAACTATCTATAACTCCAGTTCCAAGAAATCTGATGCCCTCTTCTAGTTTTAGTCGGCACTAGGTACATACATGGTGAACATGCATACATTCAGGAAACATACCCATACACATAAATTAAAAAAATATTTTTTAAAGAATTAAAAATGAAGTGTGGTGGTATATACTTTAATCCCACCATTTGGAAGGCAGAGGCAGGCTGGTTGATTTCTGAGTTTGAGGACAGTATCATCTACATGTTAAATTTAGGCCAGCATAGTAAGATCATATCTCCCCCCCTCCTCTGTGTGTGTGTGTGTGTGTGTCCCATGTGTGTATGTGAGTATGTGTGTGTGTGTGTAAACAAAATGTCAAATGCAACAAAGACCCATTTAAATAGTATGTTTATGTTTAGAGACATCTACTAAGAAGGTAGCATTTTATCAGAGAGTTAAATAAAGCAAAAAGGCAAGCTACAGAGCAATATTAGGAGAAAGAACATTCTGAGCACATGGAGTTTAAAGCATAAAAGCCCCAGACAGGAGTACAGTCACTGAGACAAGCATAAACAAGAAAACCACAGCAATGGAACAAAACAAGGTAGGGAGAGGGAAGTGAAGCAAAATGATGAACCTGTAAACTTCTAGAGAGTAGACTTCAGAGCTGAGCTGGGGACTTTCAGTACAATGATACTTGCAGGCAAACCACAGTAGGTATTTCATCAAAGATGGCCAGACTTAAAATTCAGTAACATTTATGCTGAAATTATTGTGGTGCCACGATTATGGCACAAGATGTAGGACCTGCCTAAGAATGAACTGAAAACAGGGGAGTCCTGGAACATAAACTATTCAGAAAGCCACTGAAGTCTGAAGTCATTCATTGAAAGACAGTGTAGACCTAAACCCAGTTACAGCAAGTGTGAATGCAAAGGAGGGCATGCACTGAAGAACTGGCAGCAGTTTAGAGGTCACAGTAAATCTGTAGAATTGGTTTGCTTTTTTTTTTCTGGAAAGTCTGTGGGGGATATTTTTCCCCTCAAAACTTGGGTTTCCTTCCCTTTTGGGTACCACTCAATTGCCAGTGGCTTGCCTCCTGCTTGACACCTACTTTCTTTGTGGTTCTTTGCTCTTTAGCTTTCTGGATTAGACCTCTCATCTTACTATAACTGACATATGGAATGGAATCTAGGTTTTCCAGCCAGTCTTTAATCCTATGGATTTCTATTGATAGTTTACTCTTCCTCCTAACTTTTCTAGGTCCTGTTATTTAACTGAGTGCTGCTATAATTCTAACATACATTATGTGTTTCCTGTATCCCAGTTTCTGTGCTGGGTTGAGAAGTCCCAAATATAATTAAGACATTGTCCTAGTTTCGAAGAATTACTGTCCATAGTTTGTTACTATGCACAGTAACTCTTACTCTAGGAAAAATTAGGAAGTTCAACATCATAAATTTATAGACAATAAATGGAAAAATGTAGGAAATGGGATAAATGCTTTTATTTGTCATCTTTTAAAATCCCCACTATAAGCAAATCTACATAAGTACATACTTCTCTCTCATCATCTTCTCTTCAAAAGATCATATTGAAATCATGGAAAATCATTTGCAATCTAATGCTCCTAACCATGTTACTATGGTTCAGTGTTATATAAAACCAAAGCTAGAAACAAACAAGCACACAAAATCCCAGCTTTCCCCATGTAGACATGTGTCAGAATCTCAGTTAAGGTGAGGAGATACACCACACAGCTGCAAAGTAGATTAGAGAAAAAAATTTCCATGCTCTAAATGGCAGCTTGACAAACAACATTACAGTCTAGATGCAATGAAAACATGGCAAACCTGACTTCCTCTGGGACTGTAAATCACAGTGAATCCACGGAGCCTTACTAGAAAATGGGGAATGGAAAAGACACCCTGCAAGTGCCCCAGGCCTCCAGCCTTGAATATTTGAGGGAGATTTGGGACTGCAACATCTCAGCAACATGAGAAAACCTTGGAAAGCTCTCCTCTGTTGTGGAAGTTTATTTTTAGTTGTGTTTAAAATTATTGTTTTTGTGCACTGTTGGGTGAGGAGCTGTCTAGGGTGTTTTGTATTATTTGCAGGTGTTGGATTTCTGTGGGGGTTGTTTAATGCTAATGATATGCACATGGTATCAGTAGATCACCTAAGGAGTTCTGAATCAATAAAACACCTGAGCGTAGACACTACAGGTTCCACTGTGAATATGGCACTGGCCATGACGGTGGTTCCCTCTGCTGAGGTCTGGCAGGATTTAAACCTATGAAAATACCTCCTTGTCTCGTTGATGAGCCTCCACAGCAGTACACAGCACTACACTCCTGGGACAAGAGCATTGCAGACCAGCCTTAACAGAGAAATGTAAATTCTCGATGGTGACAACCTTTGAGGGAGACTACAGGGTGGAAAGAGTTAGCACTACCCCTAATGCTACAAGGTAGGAGGGAGGACTCACTAATGGTTCCCATTCCTACCACCTACTCTCCTGAACATTATTTTGAAAATAAGATGGAATTGAGTCAAAATTAGCATTAACATCAAATCTAACCTTCAGCACAAGAGACACTCCAACATAAATCAGTGGGGCCGAATGCCTACTAAACATTCCTGTCCTTAATGGTTACAATGATTGGAGAACCTATACATTAATTGCCTATCCATGACTCTGAAAGGTTTTCTGGCCTCAGCCAGACAAATCATGTTTCTTTCATCAATCTGATCCACTGTCTGGACTTGGCCCATGTCTCACAACAGTTGTGGATTGGAAGCCCAGGGTCACTGTGGCTAGGCAATGAATGAATGACAGACACAAATGGACTGAGGCGGATCGATGGTATGATAAGGTCAGGAG
This sequence comes from Cricetomys ansorgei, assembly GCA_026225945.1. NCBI lineage: Eukaryota > Metazoa > Chordata > Mammalia > Rodentia > Nesomyidae > Cricetomys > Cricetomys ansorgei. The sequence continues at coordinate 21,070,914 of JAMJFZ010001815.1, forward strand.
TCAGGGTTAGAATCTAGAAAAGTGCCTGAAGAGTTCCAGACTGAAATTAAGAATTATGAACGTTCAGCTGGGCCATCAAGGGGCCCACCACTGTAAGGACAAATATTTCCTTGACTCATCTTTTCAGACTAAAGGATGTTTAAAAAGCCTAGCTACTCATTGATTCATTCATTAATTTACTTACTTCTTTATAATGTATTCACCAAGCGACTAATAAGTATGTTGATAGAAGAATGGCACACATTTTGTACCATCTATATGTTGAGATACTTGTATGGTCTCCATCCTTGCCTGTGATGATTCATGTCTGTGTGTGTGTGTGTGTGTGTGTGTGTGTGTGTGTCTGTGATTGTGATTTCATGTAAAGGCCAGAGATCAACCTTGGTTATCATTCCTCAATGCCACCACCTTATTTATTTGCTTTCTCCTTTTTTCCTCCTTCTTTTATTAGCATATGTTAAGTATATATAACAGTGGATGTTATTAGAATATTTTCATATATGTACATAATGTATTTTATCATGTTCAACCCCAATTACCCTTTCTTGTCTCCCAACACACTCCCTTTCCTCTTCTCATCCAGTGTTCCTTTTACTTTTAGTTTGTCTGTTTGATTGAATGTTTGATGGATTGATTGATGATTATAGGACCCAATGAGTTTAATTACAGCTGCTAGTATCATGAACATGTGTGAGTACCATTTACTGTAGCATGAGCAACTTATCAGTAGCTACACCACTTAAGAAAGTATCCCCCACTGAATCAACAACCATTAACTGCCAATTGGTCCTCAGGGAGGAGTGAGACCTCATTAATTCCACTCCTAGCAACTGCTTGCTGGAACAGCTAGTTCAGGAAGAAGTAAGAAGGAGGCCTTTCCCTATCCATGTTGGAAGACTAATATACCCAACCTTATCCAGGTCTTGTGTGGATAAACACAGATGCAATGAGTTCATAAGCATGAAGCACGCATTGCCAAGAGAACAGCACTCCACAACACTCCTCTCCTTCCTCTGGTTCTTTAATTCCTTCTGTCTCTTGTTTCCCTATGTCCCTTGTGACTTGGAGGAAGTTATGTAGAATTCCACTAAGGGCATTCAACAGTCACTGATTCTTAGCACTTTGACTAGTCTCAGGTCTTTGCTAAACTGCCACAGACTGCAAAAAGAAGCTTCTCTGACCAAAGAGATGATGGCAACACTAGTCTATGGATGTAAACATATATAGAAGGCAGTTTGATGTGTGTAACATGTTTATTTAGAAAAGTGGTAGTAACTTCCCTACTATGACCTATGTCCTCCATAGTCCTAGGCTTACTGAGTTTATAGTATAAGACATGGATTTCCTCACACGAGTGAGTCTCAAATGAAGTAATTTGTTGCTACCATAACAATCATGCCACTGTTGCACCATAGGCCAATCTTGCCTAGCAGACTGGTGGGGCAGCATGTAGAGTCCACTGCTGAATAAGACAAGTGATGACTTTTCTCCCCCAGCATAGCATGTTCCAGAACTATGAAATCTGGCTTCACTAAAGAAGCTTTCTGCTCAATTCCAGCTTAATTTTGTTTTCCTGAAACCAAAATGTGTGATGCCTTCAGCAATAAAATCCTTACCATCTACTCCTAGTGGGCTTCTGAGAGCAATGGCAATAGCTTTCACTGTTTGGTGGGTCTCAGGGTACTCCCTGATCAATAGCTTATAGTAGGGTAGGTAGCCCATGGACAGCACTGAGATTTTGGTGTAATCACTACGGCTTCAGAGAGCATCTTTGTCTACTCATGTAGTGTACATCTGCTCAAAATATTTTTATTATTTTATTTTAAATTAACGAATAAAGCATCAAGTTTCCTCATGGCTTTTTCATACATCCTTATTTTGTATTAATCCTTACCTCCTCCTCCCCATCATCTCCTTTGCCACCCCCTATCCACACTTAAAAATTCTATATGCGTTCTCATAGCATGTGTGTTCTAGTATTCTCTCTCCTCTGAAGTCTGTGTTCCCTTCTCATGGTCACCTTATAGCATCTTAGTCTCTGCACATGCTCTTACATAAACACACATATATAAAAATTAGAATCAAGAATCCACATATGAGAGAGAGACTATGAAGTATTTTTCTGAGTTGGCTTAGGTTACCTCATTTAATACAATATTTTGTCCTATTCATTTACCTGCAGATTTCATAATTTTCTTTTATTTACAGCAGAAACAATTCATTTGTGTGTGTGTGTGTGTGTGTGCATGTGTGTATACATACACATATGTGTATGTATATATGTATGTGTGTGTGTGTGTGTGTGTGTGTGTGTGTGTGTGTGTATGCCACATTTTCATTATCCAGTCATCTATTGGTGGGCATATAGGCTGATTCTATTTCCTAGCTATTGTACATACAGCAACAATGAACATAGATGTGCATTGATCACTGAGATAGGATATAGAGTCCCTTGGGTATATGCCCAGGAGTTGTCTAACTGGGTCATAGGTTAGTTCAGTTTTCACTTCTTTGATAACCCACCAGAATGATTTCCATGGTGGCTGCACCAGTTTACACTTCTACCCACAGTCAATGAGGGTTCTGCTTTCCCATATTGCTGCCAGTATTTTTATCTACATTTTCTTGATAACATCCATTTTGACTGGGATGAGATGAGATCTCATCCTGGTTTTAATATTTATCTCCACAATGACTGAGGAAATTGAGCACTTCTAAAAATATGTATCGGTTATTTGTATTTCTCCTTGGAATGGAACTCTCTGTTCATTCTGCAGTCCAAATTTTCCTGGGTTGCTTTCTTTCTGTTTAAGTTTTTTTTTTTATTTCTTTGTGTATTCTGTACAGTAATCTTCTGTTTACATGAATAGCTAGCAAAAATAAAATAATCCCAATCTCTAGTCTGTCATCACTCAATCAACTGTTCACTTTGTTGTACAGAGGTTTTAATTTCATGAAGTCCAATTTGTCAGTTGTTGGTCTTATGGACTGAAAGATTGGAGTCACATTCAGAAATACCTTGTATATGCCTAAGTCTTAAAATATTTTTCCAACTTTTTCGTTTATCACTTTCAAACTTTCAAGTATTATGTCAAAATATCTGGTCCATTTGGAGTTGTTTCTTATGCAGGATGAGATACAAAGATCTCATTTTATTTCTCAGCACATAGTTATCCAGTTTTTCCAGCAGTATTTGTTTAAAATGGTGTCATTTCTCCAATAAGTATTTGTTGACATCTTTGTCAAAACTCATAGCTGTAGCTGCATGGATTTAGATCTGGATCTTCTGTTCCACTGAGGCATACATCTGTTACAACAATACTAGACTGGGCTTGGGGTTTATGAGGCAGGGTCTCTAAGCTGACCTTTGACTCATCCAGCTAGTTAGTCAAACTAGCAAGCAAGCAGTGGAGAGCCAGCTGCCTCCATGTCTCATCACTGGGATTACAAATGTGAACCAACATGCATAGCATTTTTTTTTCATTTTAATATGGATATTGCATCCAATTCTGGAGATTGAACTCAAGTCTTCATGCTGTGCAGCAAAGCACTTTATCATATGAGGGATCGCCCCTGCCTGCCCCACTTGGGGTAGTTCTTAAAGGCATTTTCGTAGTTAAACCACATGGAGAATCTGCAATATTAGCAAATAGTCTGTCTACCACTGTCTTGGCCGAAGTTCTATTGTTATGAAGAGACATCATGATCATGGCAACTCTTATTTTAAAAAGGCATTTGGCTGGGGCCGGCTTAACAGTTCAAGGGTTTATCCATTATCATCATGGTGGGAAACATGACAGCAAGCAGGCAGATGTGGTGCTGGAGAGGTAGCTCATAGTTCTACATCTAGATCACCAGTCAGCACGAAAAGCAAGTGAGCCACCAGGCCTGGCTTGAGCTTCTGAAAATTCAAAGCCCTACCCACAATAACACACTTCCTCCAACAAGGCCACACCTCCTAATCATTTCAAATATTGCCACTCCCATGAGCCTATGGGGGCCGATTACACTCAAACCACCACAACTACCTTGCAGCAGTTATAAATGGGATAATGATGTCAATGTAGCACAAAAATTAGGGGTGATTTTTTTCCCCAAAATTATAAATTGAGCATAAAATACCTGCCCCCAGCCAAATTCAATACTGTTTTTGTCCATTGCTTTATTTTGGATACTTGCTCAATCCTGAAAGTTACCTATAATGCAATCTTCCCAGGTTCCATAGCTCCGTCACTCAGCAGCCTGGCCACTTCCTGATGAACAATTCTATCACCTTGGCATAAGTGATGGTCAGGGTTTCTGCATCATTTCATTGTTATAGTTTGGTGTATCTTGTTCAAAGTATTCTGGTGGTTTTATTTGCAAGGACATAAAACACCATCACATAGTGTGTGTGTGTGAGGACTACAGAGTACAACCCTGGACATATATTTTTAAAAGTACATGAGTCTCATTGCTTTTCTTGGAGTTCTGGCTCCAGAGTTTGGTATGTTTGGAATGCTTTACTCGGGTTCTATTTTTATCACCACCCTGTTCTTTTGACAGCGATATCTTACCTATCCATGCTTTTCAGCTGTGCATATGTTGCCTTGCCTTATTCTGCCTCGTCGTCACACACACACTGGATTCTGCTTCATTTTGTTCTTTCAGAGTGAAAAAGAAAAATAACACAAAGTTGTGGTGCCATCCTGTATCAAGTAAAAAAGAAGAAAAGCCTCTATCAGATGAGGTCATGGTTTGAAATATTATACACATCACACAGGCATCTGGACATCATGCAGGCACCAGGACCAAAATTAAACTTTTCTGAGTTTCCCTTTATCAAGCTATGCTAAAGTTTTCACTCAAACCAATTTATCAAAATTCATATTTTTGATATGCATATAGGTATATAACAGTAATAATCAGAGAAAAAGAGGCTATCAACTTGAAAGTGGGGGTCATGGGAGGGGTTAGAGGGAGGATGCCTTAGGGGAGCCAGGGTGAAGAAAGTGAAGGGAAAAGTGATATAATTCTATTTTAATTAAAGTATTAAAGATAAAATAAAATCTGTATTTTAAATTAGTCTAAATATTAATGAAGGAAACCTTTAAATACTTAGATTAAAGACACAATACCCAATAAATAAAATTATTATATGCCCGTGTGTTAGAATTTTATTCAGCCATAAAGAACATAACCATGTCATTTGAAAATGGATAGAATTGGAGATCATCATATCAAACAAAATAAGAGACTCAGAAAGACAAATACTACACATTTTCTCTCATAGGAAGAATCTAGATTCTTATCTTTAGGATATATATATATGACATGAGAGTTTATCTTTCTGCATTGTTTCAAACAACGTATACATTAACAAACATTATCTTTTCAAATGCCAAGAAGATAACTGCCAAATAGTGATAAATTAGACCAACTTTACAATTCTGCCAAAGTTTTCCTTTCATGTCAAAACTCAAGACTCTATCCTGTATCTACAAGTAACACTGAAGTTCTTGTGTAAATGTTGCCATGTTTATGTTCTTATAGCTTTCATTTTGACCATAATTTTTCTTTCACTCCTCATGCCTAAAAGATATATCCTGATAATTTAACTTCTATCTTTCCAGAAGCTAGCATATAATGAATTATAGTAATAATTCCATCCTTTACGATTATAAGAAGACATGAGAGTAGAAAAAGAACCATCAAGGGGAGCAAAAATGAGTAATGGGAGGAAGTATGAGCCAAGTACATAATTCATTTGTATGAAAATGGTATAATAAATCATATAATTTTGTACAGTGTTGTTTTGGGGGGAGTCAAGAAAGGGTTTCTCTGCATAGTTCTGGCTGTCTTGGAACTTACTATGTAGACTATGCTGGCCTTGAACACAGAACTTGACCTGCCTCTGCCGCCCAGTGCCACCATTGCCGAGATTTTAAATTTAAATTTTAAAAAAAATGTATATAGGTATCATGACTTGAACCTGTAGTCCAAGCAACTGAATCATTTAGCTCAGACACTGGAGATTAGGCTAAGAGAAAGAAGTCAGTCAGCCCCAATGTTTCAAAAATATATTATGCATTACCAAAGTTTGTAAAGAAATGTAAAACTTATTATAAACCAAAAAGATTATATTTTTAATTAAAATATAATAAGGGGGTAGAGACATGGCTCAGCAGTTAAGAGCTCTCATTGGTCTTCTAGATGACCAATGTCCATTTCCCAGTACCCACATGGCAGCTCACAAGCATCTATAATGCCAGTCTCTGGGGAATCTGATGCCCTCTTCTGGCATCTTCAGGCACTGCCCACACAAATCGTGCACAGACATACATTCAGGCAAACACTCATATGCTATATAAATAAAATATTGATATAATGATTTGATGTTTTCTTTCACAATTCAACTCTGAGTACTTCAACATGTTCTCAGTGCATCTTCTATTGTTTCCTGTTTTAACCTGACGTAAAATTTCAAAAAACTTCCAGAATTAGAAGATTTCAATCTTCCACTTGCCAAGTACAGTCTTCCCATAGCCATGCCTTTCCTACAGCTCTAGACTAATTCTGTACCACTCTGCCCTGGAAGCCCAACAGTACTAGCGTAAGGTTTACTCATGTGCACACATATATACATTCTCAGTCACCTGCTACTCTAGCAATAATAAGCCATTGATTTCCATGCATACTGCCTGTGTACTTTTACATGATGTCCATTCCAACATAAAGCCCAGATCTACCACATTGCTTTGTCACCTAGACAATTCCTGTTCATTTCTAAATTCTCCTATCTTCTCCTTAAAAGCTCCTATCTTCTCTTCTCAAAACATTTCCCCAACTCCCTAAGGGTCCCTGTGCTGCTCTTTGAATGCTGGGGCTCAGCACAGCTCAGAGGGGTCTGTAGCAGTAGATGGCCTATAACACTGTTCATAGCAAGTGCTGGTTCCATGCTTGTTTTGTTTCTATTTGGTCTGCAAGGTGTATAAGAATAGGAACTTTCTGTTAGGAGTCTCTGTCCTCCCCAGTGTGTATTGCAGTTACTTGCTTGGAAAGTACACAGTAAATGTGTGAAAACTAAATAACTTGACCATTCCATCTGAAAATAAATTAGTATGTTCTTCTGTTTTGTTTTTATGGCATTTGTCACTATTTTCTTTTTTCTCACTGCTTTTCAATATTGGTTTCTGACATCTGGTTTATAAGCTTCCCAAGAGTTTATCCTTGTTTTATTTATAGCCTTAGCCTCTGTGCCAGAACTCTGTGTAAGTACTCTGTGACTGGAACAAAAGAAATCTGAGATAAAACTCTCAACTACATGAAATGGATGACTAGATCCAGGTTTTGCTTTCATGTACTAGTGTCTAGCTTTTAAATAAATTACTATACAGATTCAGCCCTTCCTGAAGACATTAAAATACTCTGGTTTCAACTAATCTTATAATTTTAAGGGCATTAAGTTCCAAAAACAATTTTTGCACTCATTTGGAAGTCATATAAAGACAGGCATAATTAAGTATTATGGAATGTAGCTTTCAAAATGTAAAATAAAGAGATGATTTGCTAATTTTTGCCCTTTTTAACTTTTTCTTTTTCCTTGGAGTTTCATTTAACTTCTGAATTCAGCTAATCAAGTATTTACATTATGTTCACTAGTAGTATCATCAAATATCAAAGCTTCATTAATAATATAACATGAGTCTGCTGCCAACAGTAAAAATGGATAAGGTTAGATCAACATACTTACTGCAAAGCCCTAACTACGCCTTCAGTACTAACATAATTTAAAGTCATTTAGTAATGATTGAGTCATTCACTAATGATCTCCAGAGGAGAGAGAGTGTGTGAGAGAGCCAGCAAGAGAGTGTGTATGAGAGAAAGAGAGCCCAACAGCTTCCTATAATGTCATTTTAAATGAACAGAACTTAATGAAACTAAGATGCATTTGTTGCTACCCCTCACTCCAATCTCATGGCAAACTCCTTTAACTATGCATTTGAGTTTCTATTCCATTCTGGACTCAATGTTCCATTTCATTCTCGATTTCATTCATGATTAAATGGAAGAATGAAAAGTAAGTGGAATCAGAGACTGTAAGATTCATGAAAATGATGAGATAAACAGAACAATTGATTACAACAGAGGAAATGATTCATTCTCTACTAGGGGGTTGGAAAAGACTTCCGCAGGCAGTGACATTTAAACTAGATCCACAAGACAAAGGTTGGGGTCAGGCTGACTAAATTTTAGGGAAGTAGAGGTTGAACAGAGAAACTAAGAGGAATGTTGTAGAACCATTCTTTGAATTTCCTAAGTAGAATAATGTAGTTTTATACTGCTGTGATGGCTCACCAAAGAAGACAAGGAGGCATATTCATTGGTGCAAACCTTTCCAGACCTCAGCAGAGGGAACCACTATCCTGGCCAGCACCATACTGGACAGTGGAACCCCAAGCATCTGAGCTCAGGTGTTTTATTGATTGAGAACTCCTTAGGTGTACTACTGATAGCACATGCAGATCATAAATAATCAAATACCCCCCTACACACATGAATCTAACACCTGCAGACAATACAAAACACCAAGACCTAGGTATCCCCTCACCCAACAATGCATGAAGCATTAAACACAACTAAAAATAAACTTCTACAACAGATCAGTCCCTCTCTTTCTATGGTTTTTGTTATTTGTGCTCAACTGTCATCTGAAATTACAAAACATGGTTGCTTAATTTTATACTGTGCACCATTCTGAGTCTATGATGAAACTTCACCCTGTCCCACTGACCCATCTGTGACATGAGTCGTCCATTTGTCCAAAGGTATCTGCTCTGTATATGTTACCCTCCTGTCAGTAATTTTGTTTCTATCTTGAATGAAGACCCACTATCATGATATTGAAATATTTGTAGTTAGGTAACTCCTGTTTTGCTTAATTATGTTCCCTAAAACACAAGAATAATGTCTCAGGAAATGTGGATATGTCAAAAACAAACTACAAAGTACTTCCTTTAACTGAAAAGGTGAACATTCCCAATTTAATAAGGAAAGAAAGAACATATAGTGATTTCATTCATTCATTTCAATTCATCATATCAAATAGCCTCCATATCATCTCCAATCACTTCAATAGAAAGAAAATAAGTGCAGTACTAAGCATTTTAAAGAGGAGGATGGGGGGTGGGGTGGAATATGGCCCAGCAGTTAAGAACACTGGCTGCTCTTCCAAAGAAATTCGGGTTTGATTCCCAGCACCCACATGGCAGCTAACACCCTTTTGTAACTCCAGTTCCATAGATGTAATGCTCTCTTCTGGCCTCTGAAGGCACCAGAAATATACATGGTATACAGACATACATTCAGACAAAACATCCGTTCACATAGAACAATGTTTTAAAATTTTTTTACAGAGGATGGAAGGGTCATGTTCCTATAATTTTTACCACAGGATATTGTCATTTCTTTTTAGTTATTAATTCTCATTTTTATTGTGTTTAATTTATAAATTTATCTTTAACATAGAGCTGTGAATATGAAACCATAGTATATGGATTTGGTGCTCTCTGCAGTTTTCAGCATCAACTGAGAGATTTAGAATGCATTCCCCTTGCAGAAGTCGTTAAGAGTTTATACTGTCAGTGATAGACATCAAAAGGAGGTCTCTAGATAATATCATAAGCTGATCAAATTTTATTTTGGGAGCAATGGATTCTGAGTACTCCCTGGAGGAAAAGTGAAACAGAAAAGAACCACTAGAGGACAGAAGTTAAAGGCAGCTCTTGCATTGCCTGGAGGTTGTTTGCAGAGCGTCTGAACAAAGACAGAGATGGAGTGGAAAGGCCAAATGCAGGAAGCTTCTGTAAGGCCACGCCCTTAAGAGGTAGTATTTGGGATGGGAGACCAGAATACCAGACTTTACCACCTGCTAGGACTGAGAACATGGGGCCTTGGGCATGTTCAGAAACTCATTTTCAAACTACTCTCCTACTAAGTTTAATCTTCAGGCATTTCATATCAAACCTAGGATATGATCTACCACCCCATCATCTTTAGCCAGCCCTGATACTAAAAATTCTAAAATATCAGCTTCTACACGGTCATCATCCAAAAATCTCAGTGCTGCATAACAGAAGTGACATTGGGAATGGACCCTTCTTACCTTTGAAAGAGCTATGGATTAGTCCTTTCCTGAAGACTCTCTGCAAGTAATATTTTAATGGCAAAATATATACAATGGCTCAGTGATGCCTGTTGTTTTACCTATGTCTAGGATTCAAAGCCATGGAACGTTACAGGAAGCTACATGCTCCTCCTCTACCAACTGAGGGATGAAATGATCAGGAAATGGAACCTGAAAGGCTAAGTTATATTTATGTACATTAATAACCAACTCACATGGGACCGGTGGCTTTGCAACAGTCTAGCATCTCCTTCAAATGTCAATTTTCTTCCAACAAACTACTAATGTGCAGTGGGTAGCATCCTAGAGTCACCTGGGAAGAGTCAACCTCATTAGAAGAATTGCTTCCATCAGATGGGTCTGTGGGCTTGTCCATGGGGGCTATTTCCTTGTTTAATTATTGATGTGAGAGAGTCTAGCCCACCACAGGTGGTGCCACTCTTGGGCAATCAATTCAAGTTTATATTTTTGAAAAAAGCACACCAATAAGTAGTGTTCCTCATGGTCTCTACTTCAGTTCCTCCCTCCAGATTCCTGCTTTAAATTCCTGCCTTGGCTTCCCTCAATGGTGGACTGTAACCTGAAATCCAAATAAACCTTCCCTGACCTAAGTTACTTTTGGGCAGTGTTCTATCATAGCAAGACAGAAGCTAATTAGAACACAATCAAATCTAACATTGCTTCTCATCTCATCAAAGCCACCCTTGGGAAATCATTTGTTTATGACCATGATAAAGAATGAGACTGACGATCTGTGGGTTGGCACTTGGCAGCAAGAAAAATAGCGGGATCTATTCTGAAAGATCTGATAATTGTGGAAAAGCAATTTAATGAGGAGATGATATATTTACATTTTCAAGATTCTGTTTTAGAATATGTGGGGAATGCCTTGTTCTCAGCTTAGATTCTCATTCCTGTTCTCATGTTTCAAAGAAACATGCAGATGAACCCTGTCCTAGCATCCATGTTATGTTCCTTGGGCCATCTGTGGGTACCTGGTTCTTTGTGGAGAGACTATCCATCTTTATCAAAACCCGCTGGAGGCCAAGATCAGGGAGCCCACTACTCATACTCCTCAGTAACAGATGGAGTTTGTGCAGTTACCTAATAGAGCCTGCAGAGGCTGTTTTTCACCCCACCTATCCTGCTCCTCCAGTCAGTCTCTTTCCTCCAGCCTGGTCTCATGTTCCTTGTTCATATCTCAGAACTGAACCCGGTCTAGCATCCTCTTCTATCAGTGACCCACTTTGGCAGCTTTGTGTCTGCTTGGAAACACCCTTTGTGAATTTACAGATTAAAGCTGAAAACCCACCATCTCTTCCCAGTTCCCTCCCCTCTTTCATCTTGAACAGGGATTCATCACTTTAGTCTTGTCTCTACACCCAAAGTCTAGAAAAGAATCTGGCCCATAGAAGGCATTCAAAGTATTTAATAGATGGATTTTTTTACATTCCTCTTATTAAATAAGTATATGTAATTTCTGCGTGTTAGACATTGTTCTGAGCACTATCCAAATGTTAATTTAATTAAACTGACAACAACCTTGTTTAAACTCTGGTAGTAACCATTTAAACTCTAATGACAATCTCTATTTAAGGAGGTTTTTTTTTTCTCCCCATCTCTGTTTTATGGAAAACAAAACTGAAAGGCAGAGGGGTTTGAGTTAAATTACATGTACTTTGCGAGAAAGGGATTTAATTGTATATATTTTATAAATGAGAAAGCCATTCACATTCCTAACCCCTAAGTTCAGATAAATGAATAAATAAAGAACGATGAAATCATTTTCTACATTTCATCCTATCAGCCAGTTTAGTAATCTGTTTGACAGAAGTAAAAGGGCACTGCAATGTCCTTTTGCTTCCTTGACGCTTACAGCTTACAAGGTGTGGCGAGGCTATTAGCAAGGAGAAAGAAGCAAGGAAGCATATGCACTTATGCAGGTCTATGCACCTATTTGTAGAGGTAGAAAAAGGAGTGCAAGAGTAAAGGGCCAGATGGGGTGGGGCTATGGAAATAGATCTCAAGCCTTTTGGGGGTTACCTATAGACTCTCGCTTCTCCTCTGGGTCATCATGTTTCTGCTAGGCTGGGAGCTGTCTCTGCAGATCACAGGATCCTTGGAGCCACCTCTGGGACAGACTATTTACAATTTGCTTTATTCCAAATAGCTGTAGCTTATTGGAATAATAACCTCAGTGCTTGGGAACAATTTAAGATGATTGAAAGGGGGTAATTTGAATGGAGGAGGAAGCCTACCTCTTACCAGTTCCATTGCATTGATACTTAGGGAATCTCTGTTAACAAAGTGTTGCCAAATAAATGTCCTGCTGGGTTTTCTTTAATTAACAAGCTGGCTTGCTTGTAACTATTCCATTAATTGTTTAAGTGAAAATAAGTGCTGTTTAGGATCTTGAAAAGCGTTTCCTCTTAAATATCCTAAGCCCTTCACCCATGCCTCTCATATCTGTTTTAAATTTGTCTGACAAATTCTCTGTTTTATTCATGGTTCAAAAATAAGTTTTGTTTAAACTCTAGTGGAGTTAAATTCTGAAGTAGTAGGATCTGAATGGAAGTAATGAGTTGAACTTGTATGCCTGAAAAACATGAGTTTCCATTGAAATCATGTTTACTGTCCAAAAAATAAAACCAGCACGAAGTAATGAAAGAAATCCAAATGGGAACTTTCAAAAGCAAAAGCTATTTATATTTTACGATGAGACACCGATCTTGAATATATGAAGCTAGTCTTGACTTACTCTTAGATATCTTTTCTTCTTGGTTGGGGCTTTCTTATAGCTCTGTTGCCTGTCCTTCAAGAGACAATCTGAGAGGTTCAAACAACATGGAAGCTCACCCTCTTTCTCACACTCACATAGAGAGCCTTGTGCTTCTGTCATGACAAGAGCTTAGATGGACCCAGATGCATAGGCAGGTTGCTGATAGGTGGACCAGATGCAGTTTCCTCCACAGAGGCTTGATGAATAAGCTTGGGAAGGTAAATAGGGATGGCCACTAGGAAACAAGCAGGAGAGAGGTGAGAGAATTGTTTCCTTGTCAACCACAGAAATATCCCAGAGCCCTCCTTGCCTCAAGAGGAGAATGCAGCCCCATCTATGGGTTTCTTCTTCCTTCTTCTTCCAGAACAACACTTCCAACCTCCCCCAACCCCTGCCGCATTCACTTTAACCAGATGGTAAATTTATTTCCAATACACCTTGCTCCAGAATTCCTTTTGTCTACATCTTACAAAAGGTCAACCTGACACTGCTGTATCACTTTGCATCTATTCAGGCATTCTATTCCACCTAGGGAATGGGAGGAAGTGTGCTTTCTCTCTCCAGTGCATTCTTTTCTGGGGCAGACCCTTACTTTAAAACAGATAGTTATTTTTGTCCAGAACCTACTTCTTGTTACGGTCCCCTAGAGCCCACAAGCAGATAAGCCTATGGCTTATGGTTTCCATGGCTCAGATCACTAATTGTGTTCAGGATGTTTTACCAGTTTGTATTGTGTATCAGTCTTCTCATGTACAATTATACTAATACTATAAAATTCAAATCAAGCATGATGTTGCCGGGTAGGAATAAATCTACGACCAAATAAAGGAGCAGGAGAGTAGAACAGTTTCAAGTTACTGTAACATATCAGTTGCTTCCTCCACTGAGTGATTTTCCAAATCAGTCCAAATGATAGCAATTCATCCTGAGGATGGAGGCCATTGCCTGCCAGGAGTGTGTATGACTAGTTTGAGCAGGCAATGGCATGTTAATAAAGAGATTTGGTGATGTGTGATTTGGCACTAATATGATTTCGAATATTCTTATGGGCAAAACCGATTGGTGGCTTCTATGCAGAAGAAGCCATCTCTGTGTAAGATGAAGTTTAGACCTAGCAAGATAAGGTACTTTCTTTTCAAGGAAGAAACCATAGACTCAGTCATTCTCAACCTTCCTAATGCTGCAACCATTTCATATAGTTCCTGGTATTGTGGGGATCTGCGGCCATAAAATTATTTTTATTGCTACTTGACAACTATAATTGTGCTAGTGTTGTGAATCATAATGTAAATATCTGATATGCAGGATGGTCTTAGGCAACATAGGATTGTTTAAAACCTGAAGGAGTCTTGACTTCCAGGTTGAGAAGTGCTGCCATAAAGAAACAAATGGCGATCAGAGACTGAATTCGTGAAAAAGAAAGGAAATAAATTGAAAGGGAGAAGGTGAAGAGGAGAAGGGGTCACTCAGCTGATACGTATTTGTTATGTGGGATGTCCTGTTTCAGGATGCTAAAAACTGGCAGTCTAAAACACTTGAAAAATTCCCAGAGAGCTTCTTATTTTTAATCATCATCTCCATTTTGCTTAAGCCAGTAGCTACAAAAGACATTTACTCTCTCTCTCTGTTGTATAGAGATTCAGATGAACAAGGCAGAAGAAAACATCAAATTAGCTCAGGATTATCTGCAACCAAGACCTTCCTCTTACTCTGCTCAAGAGTCAGCTTGATTTATTGCACGACTGGTTTTGAGTGATTTTGATGGATGACCTGAAACAATTAAAAACATAAGTAGATATCTCAGAATTGTGACAGATTTCATAAAGGATAGTAGTTATGTAGATAATAGAATTTAAACTATTAAAAATAAATGCACATATATTGAGAACTTCTTTTGTCTTCTAGATATGCAAAATGATAGACAACTTCAAATGTTCCCTCACTTTAGAAAATGTTATTAATAGAATATTGTTACTGTGACGTTGATGTATGTACTTTGAGATCAGTTAAGTTTTTTTTTTATGTCTGCCAGAGATTTCACTGAAAGCCAATATGTGCTTTGTATGTGTGGTTATGTTTTATTTGTAGAACCCTTGTAGATACGCATTTTCTTTTTAATTTTGTGTGTGTGTGTGTGTGTGTGTCTGTGTGTGAGGTTGCTTATTGGGAGGCCAAATGTCAACCTCAGATGTCTTCTTTGGCTCCTCTCCACCTTTTTTTTTTTAATTGGACAATTTTTTTTCATACATTATATTTTGATCATAGTTTCCCCTCCTCCAACTCTTCCCAGATCCTCCTACCTCCTCACGTATCCAACTCAGTGTCCTTTCTCTCTCCTTAGGAAACAAACAGGAAGGCAAGCAAAGAAACAAAAATAAACACAGGAAACACACATACACAAGGAAAATCCATAAAAACACAAAATTAGAAACCATTATATATAAGCAAAAGATCCATAAGACAAACTATGCCTGTACAAAGAGTCTACAAAAATACCACTGAATTCATTTGTGTGTAGTTAATATATCAGTGAGACTCCATTAGAGAAAACTAATTTTTTCCTTCGCAATCAGATGTCAGGTGGAGATGGCTTCTTGGTTAGGCGTGGTTGCCACTGTGCACTTCCTCCTCTCAGCTGGAGTCTTGAATGGCCTGAACCTGGGCAGGCCCTGTTGTGTCTAGAAGACACTGTGTCCTTGGAAGCATTCATCCCCTCTGGCTCTTACTATCTTTCTGCCTCCTCTTCCAAATAGCTCCCTGAGCCCTGAGAGGATGGGTTGGTTCCTAACTAGAGCCTTCACCCCTACTGGCTAGAGTTCATGGTACTAGAAGTTATTCTGCATGCTACCAGAGGAGAAAGGTAAACACTAATCCAGAGACAAACCCTGCAATCCACAATGGTGGCCTGGTTGCATATGTTGTGCAATTTAGTACACATGTGGGAATAACCAACCACTCTCTCCATGAGTCACAATCCATTCCTGACCTTGCTCAGATGGCCAAGAATTTGAGACTGGATAGGTGAAAACAAAATATTAGTGTTCTGCTAAAGGAGCATAGGGGAAAAATCTCTTAATTATATTCTGTTGTACCCTTGGTGATGTGCACAGAGTGAGAGACTTGGAGATACTAAGTCCTAAATAAAATATCTTCATCAACCCCACCTTAATTTTTGAGACTTATCTCTCTCTGAACCTGGAACTCACGGGGTCCACTAGACTGGCTGGCCAGTGAGCCTCTCTGATCTGCCTGTCGCTGCCCTCCCCCAGCACTGGAGTTGCAGATGTCCACTGCTGCCCCCACCTTTTATGCCTTGTCTGGAGCTCCCTTCTCAAGTGCTCACTCTTGCTCAACAAGCACTTTACACATTGAGCTGTTTCCCCAGTTCCCTTTCTTCCTATAGATTTGCACTTTGCAATTTTTGCCTATTCTGTTTGTCTATATGAATCTGATTGGCTGTGTCCCAATATCAAGTTCAGAAAGCTTTTGTGTGTACAGGTGCTCATGTAATGTAAACAGAAAAAAAAATGTGTTCTCCTACGTTTAACATTTACCAAAGGGTGTAGTGTTTGCACAGAGTTCCTTAAAACAACAGGGCACATACATAATTTTAAGTAACAAAATGCACTTTTATGTTCATAAGGAAAAACAATAACCATGAGTAAGAGATGAGGGAAGCAAGTATAGGCTTGAATCAAAATGACTGCTGTTTTACAGGAACTCTAGAAGGAGGTCAGCTAATTCAGAGTTCTTCTCCTGGTGACTTACTGAAGTTCTGTAATGACTCCTAGGGAATGGGATAAAGATCATACAGTGTGTTATTTCTACCTTACACTACACTATACTCTTTTTCTCTCTGAAAGCCACAATCTATAAGGCCTATGCCACATTCTAACAACAAACACAACACAACTTCAGTTTCAACTCAAAGTTTTGAAGTTTCATTTCCTCCCAAACTCAAGACATTTGGAAACTATGCCTAAAATATGCTCAAAATGAGAATAAAGTGTCTTTCTCTTTCTGTCTGTCTGTCTTTCTTTCTTTAATTTCTTTCTTTTCTTTCTTTCTCTCTCTCTCTTTCTTTCTTCCCTCCCCCCTCCCCCTTCCTTCCTTCCTTCCTTCCTCCCTCCCCCTTCCTTCCTTCCTTCCTTCCTTCCTTCCTTCCTTCCTCCCTCCCCTTCCTTCCTCCCTCCCTCCTCCCTCCCTCCCCCTCCCTCTCTCTCTCTCTCTCTCTCTCTCTCTCCCTCCCTCTCTCTTCTCTTCTTTCTTTCTTTCTTTCTTTCTTTCTTTCTTTCTTTCTTTCTTTCTTTCTTTCTTTCTTTCTTTCTTTCTTTCTTTCTTTCTTTCTTTCTTTCTTTCCAATCTGATGAACTTGGGATACAATCTATCCTATAGACATGGTTCCATGACTTTCCAGAAGAAACGTATTTCAAAAAGTAAAAACCTTGAAAGGCTGAAACATGTTTATTTAATTACCCAAAAGAGGGAAGACTGGCAGAGAGGCTGAATTCTCCTGACTCTACTTAAGAGTTCACCTTTCTGTGTTTTCCCATGCCTTCTAGCTAACGGTGCCTCTATTAAATGTTTCAATACTCTCTGAAGCATTTGTTTCCTAAGGCTGGAAGAACCACTGCCCCATGACACCTCGTTCCACTTTCTCCATCCGTACCCCACTCCCACTACTATGTGCTCACCCGCACAGCACCTCCCACAGGCTAAGCACTTTAGGAAAATTCCCTTGTCTGCTCGCCACCGCCCCCATCACACAGACCTGATTCTGAAGGCATCCATTGACTTTGGTCCAGAAAGATTTGCTGTATTCAGTAAAACATTAGCTCCCTCTAAGTCTTCTCAAATACACTCAGAGTTTACATATCTTCTCTCCAAAATAAGGAGACATTTAAAAATTAGGCTCCTAATAGTACGTGATGTGCTTCTGATTAGTGTTTGGTAAGCATGTTTTCTTTTTAAATATTTTATATTTATTTTCTGGTAAGGGGTGTTTTGCCTGCTTGGGTAGCATGTGAATGCAGTGCCTGCAGAGGCAGAAGAGGGCATCGGATCTCCTGAGACTGGAGTTACAGGAGGTTATAAACTGGCATGTGGGTGCTGGGAATTGAATTCAGGTCCTCTAAAAGAGAGGCATGTGCTCCTAACTACTGGACCATCTCTCCAGCCCCTAGTTGGCATGTTTTAAAGAATATTTTTCCTACTCTCCAAAGAGGCAAACTTGCAAGAAGCAATTTGCTTTTGTACATTTATTTTCATATTCTCATTTAAGCAAGGGGCCATTTCCAGTTCTTCAGATCATCCTTTCAGTATGTATTATTCTGGTGGAATTTTCCATGTTACGGTGAATATAACCAGCACCCCTTCTGACTGATGCTTTTCTTTACAATTTACGTCACAAATTCTTTTCCTGCAGGGATTATGTGAGGAGGCATGCTGGCCCACTAGCTTTGTGCTGCTCGAAATATATACACACACAAAGGACTAAGCGGAAGTAGCTGAGATTTGATGAGAGTGATATTCTGAATAGGAGCAGTAGTTACATTTTTTTGTGTTTAGTTAGCCACAGTTCTTTAAGAACTGACGTAAATGTCAGGAGGTTTGTAGCACTGGCAGTTCATCTTGACACACACACACACAAAATGCTATTTGATAGCAGAAAACCAGAAACAAATAACTAATAGTCACAGCAGACAGATTGTAAATTAGATATAGGTCACTGTTTTAATTAACAATGCTGTTGGTTAATGAGAAAACAATTAGAAGATGTACCTTTACGAATCCTGAATTTGTACCAAAAATAAATCAGTCTTCACCTAAAACTATTTTGAGGGTAACTTGTAAAAAGCTAACTTCAAAAAATAGAATTAAATATCAAGCAATATGCAGCAAAATCATCTTTATCAATGTAAAGGTATCATGTAGATAGACTAACTTACTATCTGGGAAAGAGGGCTAATGATAGATAGTCTCAAAGACCATTTGACAGAATTCAGAACTAGCTGTATCACTGACTCTTAAGTTTCTCGATTTTTACACACATTTCCTCAGTCGATTGGCTGTTTGTGTAGGGGTAGGTGGATGAGTGGGTGGCATCTGTACCCAGGAACATGCACAGAAATCATATGAGAACTTGCAAGAGTCATTTCTCTCCTTCTACCATGTTGGTCCTAGGAATTGAACTCAAGTTGTCAAGCTTAGCAGAAAGTGCCTCTACTGAAGCCTCTAACTGGCCCTTATTATTTGAAGAAATTAATAATGTTTACCAAAATTATGTGATGAAAAATGGTGACGCATGACAACCCCTTCAAGACAGATGATAAAAATACTAGCATTGTCCTTGGCTCTGTAGAAGGCTGTCAAACCAAGTTGCCAGGGGTTTCAATAGAAAAGGATAGATCTAGTGTTGGTAACACCAATTTTACCATAACCCTCCCTTCAAGGAGATCAAGTACTTTTTGAATACAACACCAAATCTACATACAGCCATTTAAGTAAGTGATGGACAATTTAGTTCAACCAAGTGAGAACCTATGACTCAACAGTAAAAGCAGGAGGTTTTTACAGCTGCCAAAGGTTTGCCTCTAAGTTCAGTCATCCTGTGTGAACACTTGAAGGCATTTGGACCATTTCAACTGAACAGTTTTAACTCATTTGAAAATGACGTATGAAGACCCTACATAAAAAGTAGAATACATTAAGCCAACTCATGGTGATACTATATCCTAGCCAACTGGGCATGAAGAAGGTATTCCTTCTTGTGAGTCTACCCTGTAGTTTGATCACTGGCAGTGACTTTTTTCACTGAAATTTTCATTAAGATAATTACAGACTCACGTAGTTGTGAGGAACCATAGACATACCCTATGTCTCCCTTGCTCAGTGTCCCCAAATGGTAGCATTTGGTAAAGCTGTCATATAATATTATGATTAAGGCAACAATATTGATAGAAATCCATGGGTTTCTCTAGCTTTACATTGTTTGTATGAATCACAAGTGGAGGCTTTGTATACTAAAGGAACAATCTAGGTTCAGATCATTTCCATTACCTGGAGGCCCTCTCAAATTTTCTCTCTCTCTGTGTGTGTGTGTGTGTGTGTGTGTGTGTGTGTGTGTGTGTGTGTTAAATATCTTGATATTATTCTTTGCCAATCTTGCCACTGAATTCCTTACTTTACATTGTTATTTTGTATGTTTTTATCCTTTATGTCTTCTAGATACTGGTTCCTTATCAGTTTCATGGCTTCCAAATATTTTCTCCTACTCTGTAATTTACCTTGTCACTTTCTGGTCTGAGCTTTCTCCATGAAAAAAAAAAAAAGATTTTTATTTTTTTGGCCAAGTAGAAGTTCCCTTATACTATTTGTGCATTTGGTGTCAAGTCTAATAACACTTTTTCTTGGATCAAACTTATTAAACTTTCTATCATGCATTAAATTTTTACTTACTCTTTAAAATTTTCATATAATGTATTTTGATCATATTCTGTCCCCTTCCCCAACTTCTCCCAGGTCCCCCTTTCCTCCTTGCTCACCCAACCTCATGTTCTTTTTCTCTTAAACAAACAAAAGTTAAACAAAACAAACTAACAAAACACACACACACACACACACACACACACACACACACACACACATACACGGGGGTGGGGAGGGCACAAAATAAGACATAGAGCTGGGGTTGGCCATAGTAGTTGGCCAGCTACTCCTGGGTATGAGGCCTTGCCCTAGAGTGTGGTTGATATATCTAGTGCCACTCCACTGGCTCCATTGATTTTTTTTCTTATTACATCAGCCATCAGTTGCAAATAGCTTCTGGCTAGGGGTAGGAATCTATCTGCTTCCCTTCTTTAGTGATATGATTTTGTCTGACATGAGCCCGTGCATGTCTTGCGCAAGGTTTTCACTCTAAGTTTTATGGATTTAATATTTATGCCCTGCCTTTTTTGAGACAAGGTCTCTCCATATAGCTGTAGGCATAGAACTCCCTTTGTAGACCAGGCTGACTTTGCACTCACAGAGATCTGCCTGCCTCTGCCTCCCAAGTTCTGGGATTAAAGGTGTGCACAACCACACCTGACTTATGCATATGAATCTTTATAACTGATTTTAGTGTAAACTGTAAGGTATGCATTTGGGATTCTCACTTCCTTCCCTTTCTATTCTTCCCCTTACTCACCTTTTGCTGCTTACCCCCTCTGTCCTGTTCTTACTTAATTCTGTCCTTCCCATTTTCCTTTCTTCCTTCTATCTTCCCTTCCAGACTATTAATGCAGTGTTGAAAGTTTATTCTTTCTCCACTTAATTGTTTTTGTGCCTTTAACAAAAAATCAGTACAGTATATTTGCATGGTTCTATTTCTGAGATGTCCTATCTCATCACTAGTCTGTATGCCTGTCCTTCTAACACACAGTCATGGTTACTAGAGTCATATATAAAGTTTAATATTGTATAAAGTGATTCCAGTTTACCAGATTGTCTTAAAATTTCAAAGACCTGGAAATTTCCATATACAATTTTGAATAAGTATGCATCAGGCTTTCTGAGATTTTGGCAGGACAACTATATATTAACTACTCTGGCTAACAAACCTGGTCTTTCCCCCCACTTAGTTGAGTTTCTCTTATTTCTCTCATTAGTAGTTTGTAATCTTCACTATATATGAGTAGCATGTGTTCTCCTAAGTGCATGTCTAAATGTTATTTTACTTGGAATGATTATAAATGATATCATACTGTGAATTGGGATGCAACATGCTCATTGCACATGCCAGGATTTTATGCAACTGACATTTTTAAAAATTATTTCTTTATTAGAATTTTTCTTCTCTCATATATTGCATTCCAAAACTCTTCCACCCTTCCCAACGTTTTTATGTACTGACTTTTCTATACCAGACTTACCATACACTGGATCCTTAGACTCCTTGGCATATTATAAACAATCATACCCTCAGATAGTACAGGCAATTTCTGTTTGACTTTCCAAACTATTTGCTTCATTCCAATCATTACAACACATAGTAAAATCTTTAATTAGAAGGATGAACATAGACATCTAACCTCACTCTTGAGTTTAGAAAATAGTATTTAGTTTTTCACCATTAAATGTATTAACTGCAGGAGGTTTGTAGATAATATTTATCAACTTGATGGTATTAATCACCCTATGTTTCTAAATTGCTGAAAATTTTATAAGGAATAAATGCCAAAGGCTTTTCCTTTATTAATTAATATGTTTATGTGGATTTTTATCTTCTTTAGTTTGTTGATATAAAGCATTATGTGGATTGGTTTCAAACGCTGAACAAGTTTTACATACCTTAAATAAATCCCACTTGGTATATTTTTTACATACTCATGGGTTTGGCTTGCTAATATTTTATTGAAGTTTTTCTTATCTAAGTTTATGAGAGATATTAATTTTAATTTATTTTTCTATTAACTTTAGCTATGCACAGTTTACATTCCTGTAGTCTTCGCTATTCAGAAATATATGACAGGAGAATGGATTTAGCCCAGGAATTCAAGGCCAGTCTGAACAACACAGCAAAATGTAGCTTCTGTAAAAAAAAATTAATTCGGTGCTGGGCATCTGTTGGTACATGCCTCCAGCCCCAGTACTCAGGAAGCAGAACATTGGGAACCATAAGTTCAAAGCCAGCCTGGGCTGCACAGTATGCTCCAAGACAATATCATTTATCCACCAAGAACTTGTCTTAATGGGACAGAAAGGATTAGGAATGTTTTCTATTTTCTGGAAGAAATTATATTAATATGGTGGGGTGAAATGGAATTTTTCTTTGCTTACTGATTTCTAGAAAAAAAAAATAGAACCAGTATAAGTTTTCTCTACCTATCTGGTTGATTTAAATATTGAAACTGTTTGGCCTAGACAAACAGGCTTTTTTTCAAAAGTTTTTTAATTATGGATTGGATTTCTTTTACAAGTTATACAATTATTCAGATTCTTTTTTTTTTTTTTTCATGGCTTTTGTCCAATTTTCTGAATTGTCACATTTATCCACACACCATCATTCCTGGCATCTCTTCATTGGTTTTTCAAATTACTTCTTTTATTTTCTGAAATTAATATAATTGCATCATTTCCCCTTCCATTTCCTCTCTGCAAACCCTCCTGTATATCCCTCCCTGCTCTCTCTCAGTTCCATGGCTCCTTATTTTATTAATTGCTGTTTCATTCATATATGTGTATACATATACATTCCTAAGTCCAACCTGTTCAGTCTGTTTGTTACTTGTAGATATGTTTGGTTCTGGACAACAAATTGGTGTCAATTTCCCTGGAGAAGATTATTTCTCCCATTCTTAGCATTCCTTAGTTCCCTATAGTTCTTCGTGTAGGATTGAAATCTCACATGTTTTTTCCTATCCACTTTGGCATGTGCATTGTTGTTTTCTGTGTTCAGTTCATGTTGCAGCAGTCATGTCGGTTAAACTTTATGGGTCTATGAACAATACAGTGATTAGCACGGTGCACCAACTCTAATGGTGCAGTACTGGCACACATACCTTGGCAGTAGCCAACAGCATTCTAATTTGATTTAAGACCCTCTCAACAAGAGGGAAATCATATCTGGTACTGGAAGCATATTTAACTACTCAATGCTAGCTAAGTCATGGATCTGGGAGAACCTACAACCACAATTTACTAAGCCAGCATAATCACTAGCAACAGTCTATAAATATTTGTCCTTAAACCTACAGAGAAGTGTAGCCTCACCTGTCATCAAGGAAACTTCTCTTTACAACGGAAGAGACCACTATAGGAAACCAGAACTAATCAAAATACAGAGATGGGGAGCTCAGTCCCAATGAATACATCTACAAAACACTCCTGTACCTAAGGCTTAGGGAACCATTGCGTAAGAAGGAGTAGAAAGATTATAAGAGCCCAGGACCAGGGAGTTTGCTGTGATATTGTGACTCCTGGCAATGTCAGAAGCTACACCCGTAGAGTCTCCCTATTGATTTTACAGTCATCATGTCTGAGGTGACATCCTCTATTACATGCAGCTTCTGAGAGATTTATCAATTTTATTGATTTTTTTTCACAGAACCAGCTTTTGTTTTGTGGATTATCTGTTTACTTACATTTTTTATTTCATTACTTCCTTCTCTTATGTGTGCTATTTCCTTTTTCTGCATTCTTTGAGCCAATTTTACTCTTCTATCTTCTTTTGGTACTATGGTCCTAGAGTATTAGTTTGAGACCCTTATTTCTAATCTGAGCATTCTGTGATATGAATGTACCCCCTCCTCACTGCTGGGATGGAACATTTACATTTTGATAGGTTGTGTTTTTATTCTCTTCGGTTATTTAAATTTTGTAATATTCATTGAGATTTTCATACATAAAAGTATATTTTTCAAAAATTTTTATGTTTAGAGATATATTGGTCTTTCTGCTGTTTATTTACGATTGAATTCCATTATAATTCTACAGCACCTTCCATATGCTTTCATTCCTTTCAGTGATGAAGTTTGTTGATATCTGAGAATATGCTCTAGCTTTTTTTTTTTTTTAATGAACCAAAGAGTTACATCAAGAAGTTATTAACATGGAGATGTATATTCTGTTGTAGTTGTGGAGAACTTAAATCTCTACCTAGATCCCAATTCATTCCATTATATGGATATTTCTTAACCTTGCTCACTTTCTCTCACTAGTTCTGTTCTAGTGCTTCTGAAAAAGGGAGATGCTAATGCCCTCAAACATAATTGGGGGATTTCTCTGTTCTCTTTGCATTTCTACCAGTTTTTGCTTCACAAAGAGAGCATGCTACCATTTTCCCTACTCTCTTAAAACAAAACAAACAAAACAACCAAGAAAGCCTCGAGTCTTAAGCCTTATTTCCGGACAATGGGTATTAAATAAAGAATTTGCAGACGTAATCCGTCCTGCCTCACTGCAGCATAGAAATAGGACAGTGACTTTGGCATTCTCTTCTTAAGAGCAATGGTAATGTATCTATTGTTGCTATCTGTTTACATGAGACAGAAACATCATTAGATGGTAGTATCTGTGGACTGAAGTTACACATGAAGATTGTGGGAAGAGTGTTCTCCACAGTATGGCCTCTTACAACTGGAGTACCAAACTTCCTGATAGAACTAGAAGTTCAGGGAAAATAATAAGAGCAGGGATGATGCTAATAAACTTAAGTTGTGCATAGGCTTAGCTAAGTGGTCATTTTAGACGTGAGCATGGTTTATATATGTTTGAAAATGTGCTGTGTTCAAAGCAGAGTATGTAACATTTTGACACCTTAATAAATTGATAGAGTCTACTCACACAAGTATTCAAAACTCAAACAAGGTCAAACCAAATAAAAAACTCAGATCATCACTGTTGGTATACTGACCATAGTTTTGGCTACCTATACATAAAGTCATTTGCAGATATTGATCCAAGAAGTAGTTTTAAGTCGCCATGAATAAGCAATTATGCTATCAGAGATTTATCTCTCATCATGAGAACTTCTTGTGGGTTCCTGAGTGCAGAATAACAGAAGGATCAAATGGTGTGCTTCTGGGGGGTATTTCAAATGCGCAGCATATCACCACATGCTCTAAAATATGTTTGCATAAAGCTTGTACAAAAGTCTATCTTTCATGAGTTTGGCAACAACTTCACTTTAGTGGAAAATGGGTTGGAACTTTGATATTTCAACAATCTATATTTTTGTGATGTTAGGCAGCTTTAATAAAAACCACATATTAATTTTATAATCCACCATTATAATGAAGTTGATTAATATGCATCATCTATATTATAAGTAATGACAACCCTTGTCTTCAAACAAGAAAGTTTATCTTTCAAAACAAACCAATTTTAATAAACTCAGGATCTATCCCTATAGGGACAAGCAGCTTGCTAGACTTACTCCAGAATTCTTTTCTTTTACAAATCTCATTTTTTTCTCGTTCTGTGATTGAAGGTCTAAGAGCCCTTGTAGTTGGCCTTTCCCCAGGGTTAACTCGAAACTCTTCCTAAATAATCTCCAAGTCATTTTGCTGGCGCAGGTGTTGTTTTCCAGACAGAGATTGCCAAAGGGCAGCATGATAATTAGCAAGCTTCAGATCTGAAAGATTCAGGGTCTCAGTTCTGGCAGCAGATACATGTATCACACACATTGTTATTCTTCTGAAACTGATTGTGTTTTAAGGAGAATCTAACACTATAACAAAAGATTGAATACTGCTAAAACTTACTTCCTATTCTCAGAGAGCAACTCTTAAAGGCTTATAGGACTTATGTCATTCCTTGCAGCACCATGGAGCTCTAGTCCCTGTAGCACTTGCCATTGTATTTCAGGGTTCACTCATTTCATTTCATGTTACCAAGTAGCTAAAGCTGGCTACACTGTACATCCCAGATGATGAAACATTACTGTTCAACCTGTGTGTTTCCAATTAAAACGGATACCTTCATAGTATTAGAGATGTGAGGAGGTATACCTCCCGCAACAGGAGATACAGAAAACAGGTTTCAGTATTCTTCAGGCTAGTTTCACAAAGGATAAAAGATGTTCACTAGACATTAACTAGATATCCAAGCACAGTACCTAAAGGTGCAGAAATATTCACACAGCTTCTTACAGTAGGATACTCCATACTGCTTCTCTCTGACATGTCTGCTCTGATATTTTAGGAGTTCGTGATGATTGTTGTCTTTGGCTTGGAGTTCATCATTCGAATCTGGTCTGCAGGTTGCTGTTGTCGTTACAGAGGATGGCAAGGGAGACTGAGATTCGCTCGAAAGCCTTTCTGTGTTATAGGTGAGTATCAAAGACTCAGGATTCACGGTACTGAGTATTTTCTTCCCTCTATTGTCTTAACAATAGTCAGTTGATGCTAGAAGACAACATCTAGGAACTACTTACTCTGAACTGGGTCTCCCTCTTCCTCATTCCCTTTTCCTCTCCCTCTTCCTCTCCTTCGCCTCTCCCTTTCCCTGTGTGTTTAATTAACTCTACAATATGCCACTAGGTTATGCTCAAATCACCCAAATGGGCATCAGTTTATTATTCCTAGAAACACGTATCCTCTATCATATATCAAGACCTCAAGTGTGCTTATGCTCTGGTAACTTTAAATCTGACCATGAGTTACACGCCTTGAAATATGATTCCCCCACTCCACAGTTCTCAAACAAATAGCACATTTCTGCCTTGCCCCTAGCTTCTGTAATTCCAGGAGAGATTCCATCCTGTTGAGATTGAATTTGAAACGATGCCTCCTGATGAAGATATCGTAGAGCCCTGTGGTGTAAAGACCTGGCCTCTCTTCATAATGCGTTTAAAATCGTATCATAAAACGGAAAACTCTGCGTATCAAAGCTATTATTAGATAGCTAAATTTGGTTTTCCTGCTCTTTTGCCTTTCTCACTTGCTAGGCAACCATTCAATCCCAAATGCTGGAGGTTCTTGGTGAGATTTACTCCAATTATTTCCAAGCTAAGAAAGTGGGATTTAATTTACAAGGTAGTTTACCCTTTTGTTTGAGGAGTTAGGAATTATTGGGTAATCCCTTTGATCTCATCCCTTTATCTTTCTCCCCCTGCGAGAGTGGCACAGTGTTGTCAAGAAGTAGAGATCTCCCTCTGCAGACACTGCTAACACCTACCTCTCTCATCTACAAAATTAAGCTTTGCTTCTCTTTGGAAACCACTATGCTACGATATGGAGAAAAGCAAAGCAGCAGTTTACATCCCTACAGTGCAAGTCACTGAGAGTTTGATCCCCACTCACCCCCTACCCCCAACACACACACACTCTTGAGATATTTCTCTCATTCTGAATTCTCTGCTCAGGCAATTGTGAAAGATTGTCACTTGATGTGAAACTACTGCAAAATAAGGACTCTCTGTCCCATGAAAGACCCAAACAAAACAATTCAAAAGGCAGGTGCTTGGCCAAGATTCACTCAGCTTCTACTGGATAAGGTTGGTCCATGGATGACTGCAGGAATGTTCCAATCCAGATTTAAAACCAATTAAAAGTTGGTTGCGTTCCAGTATCAAGGGCAATGCCAACGTATTCCTGTTCTTCAAGCTAGGAAGAAAGTTCTTTCCCAGATGCCTGCTGCCTCTTAATAGCTCGTTCCATACATGGACGACACATCAGCATATGGTAGTCTCTTAAGGATATTCTTTCATTTTTATTTAATTATTTATTTTTGTTTTGTTTTGTTTTGTTTCGAGACAGTTTCTCTGTTGTAGCTCTGGCTGTCCTGGAACTCTGTAGACCAGACTGGCCTTGAACTCACAGAGACCCGCCTGCTTTTTGTCTCTCGAGTGCTGGGATTAAAGACCTGCACTACCACAGCCTGGCTACATATTAGTCTATTAATCTTCCTTTCTCTGCCTCAGATCTTTGAAGGTCTTTCTCAGAAAATGATATTCTATTCTCTGTCATCTCAATTGCCTTGGTGCACCTATTAATAGTGACCTTACAGATTTAATATGGTATGATACCAGCATAATTTGCGTTTTGTTTTTTAACTTTGAGGGATTTTTACTTAAGTGAGGATTTTACATCTAGTAAATTAACTGCTTTGAAAGTTGTCACAGATAAGTATGTCATGAATTCCCAATAGAGCATAGATCAAATATGCACTTGGAGTGAAGGTAATCGTGCATGACTTTCAGCATTCTGTTTAATGTCCATGTGACAGTTTGATCTGTGTTTCAACAAAATTGATGTAATAGTGAACTATATTCAAATGTAGCTTTTGGGTATGAGATCCCAGAATTTATCCTACAGAGAGGAATCAAATGTCACCTTCTGAAGGCAAGGGCTATGCCACATTACTGTTGAGATCCTTCCTAGATCTCCTTTGTGGGTCCCTAAAATGCTGTATAAGCTGGTAAAGATGATGAAGTCAGCCCTAGGCTCCCCTTGTTCAACCAAATTTATACTGCTGAATGAGAAAAGGAATGCGCTACCTTTCTCATCTATCTGTGATAGGTGTTCTGAGCAGGAAGGAGTCTCCAATATACCAAGACTTATCAATGTTTCATATATTTGGAAGATTGGACTACTCTAAATATGCCAATACACACTCAAAAAAATTTTTTGAATGTTTAAGACTAGAATGTGGAAAGAATGACAGCTCCTCTGTTAAGTCTTCAATGTGGGAAGTGTTTTCTCTAGGCACACTCTTCTAGTTATCTTTATCAACTTGGCAGAGTCATGTTATCTGAGGGAATCTCCATTGAGGGGTTCACCTCAATCAGATTGGCCTATGACAGTCTGTGGGGTATCTTCTTGACCAATGATTGATTTTGGAGGTCCCAGTCCACTGTGGGTGGTACCACCTCTGGACAGGTGGGTTGTATAAGAAAACAAGCTGAGAATGGGTGAGAGAGCAAGCCAGTAAGCAGAATTCTTCCTTCCATGGTTCTTTCCTCTGTTCTGGCCTTGTGTTAAGGCCCTGGCTTCCCTCGGTGATGGATTGTGATCTTGGAATTATAAGGCAGAATAAATCCTTTCTTTTTCAAGTTGGATTTGGTCAGCGTTTTGTCACAGTAACAAACAGAAAGAAAACTAAAATACACACCAATGTTGTCACTTCCCATTGGAAGCAAACAGAAGCTCTACCATAGTCAGACCTTGCACAATATTAATCCTTGTTTACCAACCAGTAATATTTGGACACATTTTCGTAGAGACTCCATGGGCTGATTCCAAAGCCTGACATTTCCTCTTGCTGAACCACCAGCCTTCTATTAATTAAACCATATAATCATTGTGCAATTGTGTTTGGAAAACATATTGGAAATACTTAACACTCTAAAATAAATAACTTTTTGTTTTTTTAAATATTAAAGGTTTCCTTTCATTAATATTTTGAATCATTGCTTACTTTTGATGGTTTCCTTTGAAACTGGTAAGACTGTATCTAGAATCACAAAACTCTTCCTTACCCTTACAAGATCAACCAGCTCCACCCCCAAGACTCTACGTGAAAACCTTCCCACAGCTTTGGGCACCTATCCCTGGATTCCTACCTCAAGAGCTAAGCTCCTTTATAGTAACTACCAGGGTTGGTTTTCTTATGATTTTTCTATATCCTAACATGAATTCTTCCTTCTATAACATAAGCACAGAGAAGCATGAATCACCTCAAAGACTAGTAACATAGTCATTCTTTTTTTTCCCCCCAGTTTTCCTTAATGGCCTACTTGAGAATTGCAAATATTATCAAAGGTTGGTACTTTGATCACAGTAATGAGCCAGATGTGTCAGGTGGCCTCAACTTCAAAAAATGGCTATTTTTAGATTCCTCGGTGACTACTTTTAAAAACAGTCATAAGAGGGCTGAATTTTTTTTTTCAATCTTGAAGCATGTATCAGTGCAGCAAAAAAATGCCAACCTGTTATTAATCTTGTATCTGTATTTGATGTTAAATGTAGGTCGATTTCCTATCACTGTTTTAACAGTTTCCTGTGACATTTCCACAGGAGAATGAAGGGGGTAAACCACAGTTCAGATGTTTCACTTGAGATAACAACAGCTCCTTGGGAGAGAGCCAGCATATGTGTGTGTGTGTGTGTGTGTGTGTGTGTGTGTGTGTGTGCGCGCGTGCGCGCGCATGTCTGTTGTTATTGCTGTTATTTAAAAACATGGCTGGCTACTTACTTAGCTTAAATTTTTTTAAAAAAGGAAGGCTTTCTTAGAATCAACCACATGGCTGAGGCTACTCAAATACATTTATGATTTCATGGTATTATAAGGCAAGTTAAGCTGTTGCTGTATTCACAAGTTGGAACAGAGACTCTGAGAACTGCCACTGGCTTGCAAACTAAAGGTTTTCATTGTTGTTTTGTTTTGTTTTGTTTTTTTCTGCTTCTCTTCCATCCGCTCCTTTTACTGGAATAGACCTGATCTTGACCCAAATCCTTTCAGTACCTTCAAAGCTTTCTATCTCCTTTAGTAGAAACTGTTTTCTCACAGTTATGTATTTTTCCGCAACTTTTCTTGGCCAAGTGTTCGCATTCTTGTGTAACACATCAATTCTTTTCTATATTAATTGAGGACAGCTAAATCCTGTTTAATCAAAGACTATTAAACCCATGTCATTAGCTTTCTAGTAGCATTATTTACTGAGAATTGTCCATGCTACCTACTATCCCAAGCACCTTATAAATATTATATTATTAGTCCTATACATTTTTTTTATTTTTTACTGCTATCTTATTTTATGTGTATTGGTGCTTTGCCTACATGCATGTCTATGCATCATATTCTGGCTGCATGGGCCAGAAAAGGGTATTGGATCACCTGAAATTGGAGTTACAGACAGTTGTAAGCCACCATGTGGGTGTTGGGAATCAGATTTAGGTGTTCTTAACTACTGATCCATCTCTCCAGTCACTAATACCCCATCTCACATATGAGGAAATAAGACAGTACTTAACAATCTTGTGCAAAGATAGAAAGATGGCAGGAAAAGAAAATTTAAAATAAGATTTTTTTTCTTGTAATTTTACTCTAGAAAAGTAATCCTCTCATTGTTTATTGGCAATTTAAAATTAAGCTTGATTGAACTTTGTCCATTGGCATCAACTGATGTCTAGCATTAGAAATTTTAAAAGCCAGTATTTATAAAATGACATTAATAGCAACATTGGAATTATTTTTAGTGACTGCACCTATTGCTGCTCTCCAACTTAAAGGAGAAATTAGGGAATAAACCGACTTCTGTGCCCTGTCTCTTCTACAAAGAGACACCTTTTAGAGAAGTGGTTCTCAACCAGTGGGTTGTGAGTCCTTTGGAGGTCAAATGACCCCTTCTCTGGGATTACCTGAGACCATTTGCATATAAGATATTTATATTACAATTCATAACAGTGTCAAAGTTACAGTTATGAAGTAGCAATGAAAATAACTTTATGGTTGAATCTTACCAAAACATGGGGAACTGTATTAAAAGGTTACAGTATTAGGAAGGTTGAGAACCACTGTTCTAGGGTAAGTAGTCTCACTCCCAGGAATGTCTCCAGATGTTCAATAACAGTATGGTGGCTGCTTATGCAATGGTTGATGTGGTATGCAAATTTGACTGATAAGAAAGCATAAAATGATATTATTTGACTATACAGAAAGTATTCTTAGAGGAAATGAAAAATTGGAGATTGTTCCTCATTTCTTCTATAATTTAGTAGAAGCCTATGATATATCTTGTTAATATTCTTCCTATGTCATATTATATAAGAAAAATCATTCAACAATTCAAAGACCTAATACTTATTGCCAGACACACTCTCGGTGCAAAAGATGCAATATGAATAAAAATATAGACCCTACCTGTAAGAGTATAGTCTCATATATCCTTAGAGAAGAGAAACCAAAAGAAAATTTAGGAGCCAAGAGAAGAATGGTATAGACTGTTGTGACTCACTACAGAAGACAAAGTAGCAAAGATCACCTCAGGTTTGAAATTGAGTCATCCAGAAAAAAAAAAATTATATAACTCTGCCATGTCAAAACAGAGTTCTGGATCCTGGGGAAAGAAACAGAGAGTGGAGGAGAGATACTTTAGATTGTGCAGCACAAGAAAATCTCTCTAAATAGTAGAACATTGAGTTGATCTCAATATTTTTAAAAAGGAGTGAGTCTTGAAAATATTTAGGCACCATACCTTTCTAATCCAAAGAAAAATAAAAAAATTTCCTCAGATCTTATGAGCTTGGCTTGTGCAGGAGGCACTGGGTTGTGTCTGGAGTTCAAACAACAGTGAGGATAGTAGAAAGAAGCAATGGTGAGGATGGGCAGAGGTCACAACCTCTAGACCAGTGGTTCTCAACCTGTGGATCCCAAACTCTCTGGGAATTGACAGATCCTTTCATAGGCATAACCTAAGACCATTTGCATATCAGATATTTACATTACAATTCATAGCAGTAGTAAGATTACAGTTATGAAGTAGCAACTAAGATAATTTTATGGTTGGGGTCACCACTACATGAGGAACTGTGTTAAAGGGTCACAGGATTAGGAACCACTGGCTTAGACACATAGCAGTTCCTGGAGAAGTGATGCTAGCAAAGGTCCTGACAGACCTTTTGTGAATATTTGGGTTAAAGAAAACTAGAATTTTGACTGTGTAAGGCAACGGGTCTTTTAGTCATCTATACCTACTTGAACTTTGTATCAGTGTGGCATAAATTACTGTTCAGTCTAAGGATAAATTTTATAGGGGAATAATTTGGAAAGTAACAATCTGTGACTTCTCCATGTATGTATGGCTCTGTCCTTGAGAGCATGAAATTGTCACTTTAAAACGGAAATGTGTTGTTTTCTGTGTGCAGCCAAAATTATGATGTAATGGAAATCTTTTACAGCCCCCTTGGCAACTGTCAATCACAAGCAGTTCCTGGGAGATTCTTTCCAAAGAATCTACCCCAGACTCATTCATTACAATGATGGAAATGCAGATGTATTTCATTAAAGATTATTTATTTCTTTTGAGAACTAGTCCCTTTTGCCTCAAGATGTTATCTGGAAACTTATGATCAATACAAGGCATTAAACTGTCATTATGGGGTAAATTTTCAAAGTGGTGCTTAGAATTTACCAGTATGAGTCCCATTAACTTCAGTGGAAGTCCTGCAGTTAAAACACTACACGTGGCTTTGAAAATGTTCTGTGGTATGCTTTTGCAGTGCGTTTCCTTTAATTTTTAATGACTATCACAGGGAGACTTGGGGCACAGTTAATCGAAGTATTTAAAAATGTGGATAATGCACCATCTAATAGGAGTCATTCACAATTCTGATTTTAAGTCTCCATGTCTATTAAGAATAGCAACAACAATATAAATATACTTTCAATTCTTCAAAGAGTGCCCTTCTATAAAGGAATCTAGAGACCAGTTAGAATACAGAGCCCAAAAAAGCAGAACTATATCCCTCTGAAATATTGTTTATCTCACTCTATAGGTGGAAAGAATGAGACGCCACTGGATGGGGGTGCTTTGCCCTCAGCTGTAAGTCATCACTGAAGCTAGGAATAGAACAGTGGCCTCCCAATAGCTCACTGCTCTGAAGTACTGCCTTTTGTAAGAGTCAAATTTAATTACAGTGTAATCCTCTTAATCTACACATGGAAGAATAGGGAAGGAAGGAGAGAAAGAATTTATTAATGGATTAGTGGGAGACTGTGTTACATAGATTAGTGACTTTCTTTGGGGGATTCAGATTTTCAGCCTGTTCTAGAAGGTGTCTGACACTGGGATTGTATTTCCACTGCTTAGCATTGGGAAAGAACTTCTTGATTTTTCTCACATTGAAACATAAGCGAACTTTGCACTTGAAAATGTCACAGAATGCTCTTCTTTGTTAATAATAAACCTGACTAAAAACATAAACATGGAGTTGTGTTATAAATGGATCAGTTGTGGGTAGAGGAGAGATTCTAAGAGCTGAATGAATAGGGTATCTGTTATGAGACTTCGACTCCTAGAGAAGTCAGGGAAGCAACAGTCATGACATCTCGTCAACACGGCTGCCTGAACAAGAGCTGAGCAAGAATGACACCAACTGACATATAAAGTGGAAGGAGGAAAATCTCATGGTGTTCCAACCCTAGACAAAGAGCTACAGGCAACCACAGAGTGCTGAGAGTGGGAAAAATATTGTTCTTCAGGGAATAGTCCCCAATTAGTTATCCAGAACAAAGTGGCCAACCCTGAATACAAGTACTCTTATATAGACTAAGCTCATATAGCACACACATAAGTGTGTGTGTGTGTGTGTGTTTGTGTGTGTATGTCATATGGTATATAGACATATACACAGGCAAAACACAAAATACCCATACACATAAAATAATATAT
Organism: Cricetomys ansorgei; assembly: GCA_026225945.1. Taxonomy (NCBI): domain Eukaryota; kingdom Metazoa; phylum Chordata; class Mammalia; order Rodentia; family Nesomyidae; genus Cricetomys; species Cricetomys ansorgei. The sequence continues at coordinate 21,105,732 of JAMJFZ010001815.1, forward strand.
ATACATATATATGTATATATACATTTATATGTATATATATGTATATACATATATGCATACACACATAATTTTTTAAAAAGAGGCCACAGGTCATGGAATTTGAGAACAGGGGAGTGAGGTATATTCATTGGAGAAGTTTGGAGAGAAGAAAGGGAAAGGAGTAAATGGTATAACTATATTTCTATTTCAAAAAAAGGACAGTAGCATAAAAGTTGAATTTAAATAGAAAATTTCCCTTGAAACTGAACATAATAAAAGATCAAGGATTTGGCTGCCTGTTATTATACCAACAAGGATAAAACTTCGTGGTTTAATCATAAATCATAGATGACAGTTATTTCATATAACTCCTACAAAAATCATACTAAAGTGAATAGGGATTGTGATCCTGAATTTATGCCTTAAGAAACTGGGACTTGGGTTAGGAGCCTCCATACACCATACACCAAAGAGCTGGGGACAGGGAAGAGGTCTGCTTAAGTCCTGATGTCACAACACTTTATTATCCCCTATGCCATATTTGTACAGCACAAGGTCAGATTAATAAAACCAATGATGAGGCTTGAGTGTCATTTCTCCTTGGAGACATTATGTAAAGTCAAAAAGTGAATACCTGTCAGTATCAAAAAAGAGACAATTCCTTCTCTGAACAGTTTACAATCTGGCTTTTTTCCCAAACCTTTTCAGTCCTTCTTACAGACTGTAAAACTGTTACAGAGAGTTCCATGTTTGAATTTATCCTCTCTCTGGCTTCCCCCAATGGGACACTGACATGAATGCCTACTGTTAACTGATCATATTCAGATTTTACTAGTTGTAATGCACTGGTTTGTATATGTATGTCCCTACACATTTTTATCACATGGACAGGCTTGCTTAACTACCATTACAATCAAGATGCAGAATCTTTTCATCAATCTACAGAACCATGGGCTGCAACCCCTAGCATTAGGCATTTATAGTCACTCTCTGCTCCCCCATCATAATCTCTGTGATTCACAAGTCTATTCCCCCTCATTTTCTTATCCCTAGGGAATTAGTCCTGTATGCATACAGTAGCAAGCTCTAGAAAGTCACTTTTGTTCATTCAAAATGTATCATCAATAATCCATTCCTTTTTACTGCTGAATAATATTCTGTGATACAGATCCACCAAATCTATTTATCCATTTCCCTATTGGAAGTAATATGGTTTATTTTTTAGCTATTACTAATGAAGCTGCTATAAACAGTCATGTACAGATTTTTATGTGAATATGAATTTTTATTCCTCTAGAGATTACTGGGTTGTGTAGTAAGTGTTTTTGTTTAACTTTACCAGAAAAAAATAGTTTTTCAGAATGTGCCATTTCTTTTAAAATATATATTCATGGATGAAAATTATTTCTTGGCTGAAATAAATGCCCTTTATGACTCCCTCAGACTAACACATTTAAAACTTCCACCAAGGCCCAGAAGTACCATATAGATAGTTGGGCCCAGTACTCACAGTTCTGGTGTGATTTGTAGAAAGGTCATTTGTAATCCTTAATCCAACACCTCTCACAGGATTCCTCTATCTTATATCTAAGACTGGCATTTCTCCAAAATCCCCCTTAACTTTTCCAAGTGGCTTTTTCATCATAACCAATAGGAAAGACTTTTTTACTTCGGAAGTTAGTAATATATCCCTGGGTGACCAGATTCATGGATTTCGACTTACTGAGATGACTTTTCCATGTTAGAGCAACCAGCTGCTCCTGTGGGAAAAGGTCATGTTAGATTCCTGTCTGTCTTGCTTGAGATAAATTCCTAGTAAGTCCAAGATGTAAAACAAACAGGGTGGGGGGAGATAGTCAGCAGAAATAGAAATCTCTGTGATCTTGGAAGCCCAGATGCTTTTCTAACCACACACTAAAATACAGAAGAAAACAAAAAAGAATGCTGCATGAGACACAAAAGGAAAAAAAAAAAAAAAACGAAAAGCAACATTAGGAAGCCTGTAGAAAAAAATACTTATAACTTCCATTAAATACAAAGAACTGATCCTTTTAAGATATAGAAGGAGCTCAGGAATTAAGGGAAATCTGGCAGCTCAACATGAAACAAAGGATGAGAAGGAGGAGATGAAGAGAATCCACTAAATGAAATGGATGCCTATTAAACACACTGCCACACTCCTGAGAAAGAAATGCACATGGTCATATCCTCTTAGCTATCGGAGTAACAGGAATCTACAGTTCCACCAGATACTATTTCAGTGGATCTGTCACTAATGCATGTCACTGAATCAAGCCCACATACACTGCAGGAGTGCTAACTAGTATCTCTTAAGAAAATAACATTTATATCTGTTAAAATACCATCTGCATCTATTCTTCAACCACAAACTGAGCTTCCTTCATCACTAATCTGTGTTCACTTTAGGTAAATCAACTAAAGAATGTCCACATGATAAACTACAACTGAGACCTTTCTGTATTAAATGTAAAGGCCATGGGTATAATGTGTAATGTGGTTATTTGTGTAAGAAAGAAGAATAAGAGTAAGTGTTCATGTTGCTTTGAAATCTGAATAAAAAAATAAAAACATCGAACCAACATTTCAAAATTAAAAGAATAACATTGAAAATACATTTCAAAGTAAAAAGAATAAATGTTCATCTGAAGATACTGAGCAAGCACAGATTGAATTGGAGGGGCAAAATTTCTCATCAGGTATCCCTTTGCATCATCGTCATATTGAAATCATATAAATATATATAGCATCCAAAGGCTGAATAAAAAGCACGGCATTTTGGATCACAGCATGAAGAGTCTAAATGCTGACTGTTATTTTCTTTGCCCAACAGTTCTGCAGTAGGCAGATAGGTCCATAGGAAGTATGGTCATACAGAATCTTACTCACATTGCAGGCATTTTTATCATTACCGAGGACAAAGCAAAAAATAACTTACCATAGGGTTTTTATGTAAATGCTCTCATTTTGAGGGTGAAGAAGCATATAGTAGTGCCTTTAAATCTCTTAAACCGTATCCTAAAAGGTGTTTTGTGATTTGCCTTAGTGTGACCTCCACACGTTACATGAATTTTAAACTTGGAATTTCAGACTCATCAAAGGATTGCCAGGAGAAACTGAAAGGGAATGAGAGGACCGGTGCAAAGAGCATCACAGAATTGGCATCTAAGCACTAACTCACATGATAAATCATGAGCGTGATGGGTTCAAAGTACTCTCCCATCAGCCCTAGGTCAGTAAACATAAAAGGAACAATTTTCATTGACAATTCAGGAAGACCTCTTTGAACATGTTCTATTACTTCTCCTGAAACTCTCACCAATACTGTATTCCCAGGTTTGAAAGAGTTCACATATGTTAAATAAGAATAAACTTTGTCTTAGAAGAGGGAGAGAGTGGAAACCAAACTACGTATTTTTTTAAGGATCTGAAGACCATTAAATGCAGTCGCTTCAGGAAGGGTGTGTGCAGTAGCTGAAGAATTTTGCATTAACTAGTGTGGCCTTTGAAACTAGTTGTTGGGTTACAGTTTACCCTGTGTGAACCTGGGAGGGATCCCTGGGCTCTTAACCAGATTAACTGTCCCTATCAGGTTCTCTGGATATTTTTCCTTCATAGCATCCTCAGCATAGTTGTTATTATACCTCTCAGTGTCTTTTCCACCAGCTCTCTTTTCATCCTTGTGAGTACAGACAGCATAATCTCTGTCTACACTGGCCCTACCAACTATATGCCTAGCCTTAAACCCAGGTCCTAGCAGTTTCTAGCCACACTCAACATGTGTTTAATGAATTGAAATGCCAGAAAACTGCCAGCTGATAGACATCCACTGGAGAACATCAGTCATCCCACCCACCGTGGCTAAACATTTGCACACATTCAGTGAAACCAACACATTCGAGGGCATGACCAAGTGAAAGGGAGAATGTGGCAAATGACCTTGCAAAGCAAGACGAAAGTGATACCTTCGCCGCCTCCCCGGGAGCTTCCAGAGCAGTGACTTTTGCGTGTTTAATCTGCTCACTTTAATTCTCTACTTTGGCCATGTGAATGTGATTATGCTGTTTACTGAAGTACTTGTTTTACGTACTTTGTAACGCTAGATTCTTCTACTAGCAGCCCTACTCCCGTGCTGCCTTTTTCTCTCATTTTTTTTCTTCACTTCTGCCTTTTGCAACATGTTTCAAATATTTGCTGTAGCCTCCACCACAGACTCCAAATCTGTTCTTGGAATTTGGACATCAAAGTGCTGTAGCTAATCCTTAGGACATTTGCCATCCTGTGACTTCAGAATCCTTTTCTTATCATGCTTCTGTGGTTTTCTGGAGTATTTTCTCTTAAAATGCACACATCTGAAGCTGTTTTTGAAATCCATCTCCTTGATGCTTTTCCGTATTTAGTTACTAGGAATGTGTAGCTCCTGAGAGGTTTGAACTCCGTGAGGCCATCTTCAGCCCTTTAGAAGGGCTTTAGAAGGGAATCCGAGATTGTAGTGTGACATGCTTTCAATAAGCCTTAGGAACCCACACACACACTTTAAAAGTAGTATGGCTTTACAGAGAGCTAACCATAGGAAAGCTATTGATAATGAGGAGAAAGTATGTCCCAAATAGTGTTTTGCCTATAGCTTTAGCATCTTTTATAAGAGAGTCTGTTCTACATTTTGAGCTGGAGCTTCAAATGAGAGAGGCCCAATACTATGGATTCTAAGTCTCTCTCTGAAATAACGTATTGCATCAGCTTGTACAAGCCTCTCTGGGAAACATTTTTTTTTCTTTTTAAGCACAGATAAACCATATACATATTTGTATGGATCAGAGAAGCAAATACAAAATTTGAAAGTTCTGAAACTCTTTTAGTACTAAAGAGGACAAAGTCTATCAAATATTTGATAAATAAAGATGTATCATTAACAGGCAATAAAACACAATTTGTTTGGCTAATAATCTCACTAAAACCTCACATGTATAGATGTAACCTGTGCGAATCTCCAAATGAGGGAGCAAATGAGGCTTTTAGAATTTCAACGAGTGTCAGGCATTTATCAGTGGCTTGTATTTACTCAAATTTGTTTCTTTAAAGCCCTCTCCCTTCTTTCTCCACAGAAGGAAAACTCCATTTCCACACCCCAGTGTTTATCCCCAAGGATTAGCCAAGTGCCTAGACTGTATCCATTTCTTATTTCTAAAAATAAGAAATTGTGCATTGGAAAAGATTGAGAGACAGGTGATCCAGGTAATTCTCAATTTCCCAAGATGAAACATAGAATAAATTTCCACCAATAGGTTTCCTTTGCTTGGTGACATTTAAGCTCAAATTGCAGCTCTGCTGCAAAAGCCTAATAGCCTATTCCGGTCAAAGAGCTTCCTGGAGATGTCCTTTCAGAGCCTTTTAGTAGTAGGTGATGATTAATCATGACCTACAAGTCATCTGAAAACAAGGATCAAGTTTCTCAAAGGGAAAACAAATGACATATCCCACCAACAATAAACATAACCATCTGCCAAGACTCAGACAAATATTCTCGCAAAATTGCTGTGTGCTAAACACGGGTATGAGAAGTGAGGCACTGGTATTTGCAGACTGAATTTAAGACTGCAATGACATTGTTACCTGTTGGGCTGTGATCCAGTGTGAGATACTGAGCACTGAATTCTACCTTTAGAGGTCAGGGGATTTCCAGGAGAAGCTTCAAAGTTTCAGTGTTGATCTCTAGTTGGTGGAGTCCAACTCTTTCAGGCTGTACTCAAATACTATTTGGGGCTCTGTTCAGGAACTGAAACTGGCTACAGCTTTGACCTTTGGTGTTTATGAAAACAGGTGCTAAAAGAAAATTGTAAACAATGTAAAATTGCTCCTAAAAGCTGGTGCTGTATTCTCTATATAAAATAACATAAAACTCTAAACCATATTCTTAATCATTCAAAGATATTTGTGATTTCTCATCCTGTTGGTATTGAATACTGATGGAAGGTAATTCACTTGAGATACTACATTGTGCCTTAAGTATGTTCACCTCACCTATTTCATGATGACTCTGGATGGGAGGGGATAGGGAACAAATACTTCTCTCTTGTTTTATAAACACAGAAACACAGCTTGCTTGTATCTTCCAGTCTGTAATTAAGTTAAACATTTATGATCATACTTTGAAACAATAGTTTTAATAGATCACTGAGAGTATGGGAAATTAGTCCTGTGGCAGAAACAAACAAACCTGTTGCCTATATCTGCAGCCTGACTTCTTCCTTGCCCTTGATTGCTATCTTGTAGGCAGGCCAGATTTACCAAGGTTTAAATCAAACTCTTAATTTGGCCCCTTAAACAGCACTTCTGTCTGCCCTTTCCATTCACAGCATTTCTCAATAAGTAGCCTTTGCTCACCCACGTATTCAAACTCAGAACCCTGTATGCAGCTTGGACCCCTTTTATCTCACAATAGGAAAGTAAGCATGCCTCAAACTCTACATCTTTACATCCCCAGTTCAGCTCTGCCTGCTTGCCTCTCCACTTCAGCCGGGCTCCTATAAAGTTGACTTCACCCTTGAGGACTTCAGCATTAAGGACTCCTTAACTGGCCATCCAGCTTACCCCTAAACTGTGTCCAATGTCAACACAAAGGATCTTTGTAAAATACATGTCTGCTATTCATACCCCATAGCCTTCCACAGCTGCTCTCATAAACACAGCCTCACTGCACTTGATCTTCAACTACATCTCTTCAGTTCTCCTTAAACATAGGTGCTCCTTTCTTCCTCAGTCTTTACATTCTTTGACTTGGAACACTGTCTCTTTAAACAAGGTTGCAGCCACCCCATTGCTTTCATCCTCCAAGAGAATTTTGCACGTCCACTACTGGCACACATGCCTTTATCATTCCACCCTCCATCTGCTTTGTATCTGTCCAGGACTTTGCTACTCACATTAAACCCTGTTACTGGCTTGATGTCAGGCCAGCTCTGCTCTACATAAGCTCTAGGAGGGCAGAAAACCTTTCATGTTTCATTCATCATTCTCTTTCTACTACTTCCATCATAACCACAGAAGCAATTGTTGAAGGAATGTATAAATTGTATGCAGTAGCATCTTAAGTGAATTACCTGAGTGTGTTTCCACTGGTCCTCAAAAAATCAAAAGGATAAGAAAAATCTGGAAAAGATTATTTAAAACACTCCCGCTGATGTCTCATAAACTCAACCGTGTCTAACGTCCCTTAGAATTTTAGAAACTCAGAATTAGGATCCTTGACTGTTTCCAATTTAATCCATCTCATTTTAAAGATAGGGAAACCAACCCTGGGAGATTAGAAGGGCCCAAACTCCAGCACAGAACTGAGGCTTACATCAGGTGTGATTGGGTGTTTATGCTTCCGTATCTTACCACTATGCTTTTTGGGGGAGGTTAGAGTTGCTATATGTGGGCAAATATAATGAAGCCACAAATTTCAATCCCTTCTTGTTGCACTGTTAGCAATAATATTTGTGATACATGCTATACATATGTCAGAGAAATAAACAGCAAACTCATGCAGAAATGGTCATATGCAGATAAGACATGCTAACTACTTGGTCATATTCTGTTGTCCTTCTGGAGTACCTAAAATATATGTGTGTTAAATGTAAGAGTTTTGACTACATTTTACCCAAATGGTAACCATTTTGGTTGACATATGCCCTACTGTCAATACCCTTAGAATTCAGGTTTAAGACTTAATGACTGCCTGCATGACCGTTTGCTGACATTTCTGATCTCTGTAAATTACCAAAGGGAATAAGATGCAAGTTGGGAATCAGACAGCTATGAGTTCGATTTCTGCGTCTACTTACTAATTAAATTACCTTGGATATGATTTTTAAACTTGTTTAATATCAATCCATGATCTATAAAGTGTTCAGGATACAGACATATATTTAACTCATATTTTTACTCTTTCAGATTGAGAAATTATCATGCTGCCAAGAACATTAAGGCAGACTAAGGGCTTAATATTTGTTATCTCATTTAATCCTTACATAAGCTTTATGTGAAAAGTAACTCTATTCTTTATTTACAGGTGAGAACTCTAAGGCTCAGCAAGATTAATAGACCTGGGTCCACACAGCTAGCAAGGGGAAGAACTAGGAACTCCACACTGATAACCTCTGAGCCTCCTTGGAGAACAATTATGGAGAAGTAATGAAATAGAATCTGTGTACTAAGCATACCTCATAGGCTCATATATCAGAGGCACTCAATAAATGTTGCCCTTCTCTTTGCTTACCTCTGGCTAAATACATTACCTTGGTCAATGTGTTAACTTTCCACAGCCATAACTTCTCATTTAAAATTAAAATGTTATCCCCTTTTTTCATTACAAGGGCAGTACATACATGCCTGTTCTAGACCATACTGGATGCACATGCACGCACACCCATAGTTTTACACAAATTTCCACTCAAAGATAATCACTATCGAGATGCAAGCATGTGTATATATATATATATATATATATATGTGTGTGTGTGTGTGTGTGTGTGTGTATGTGTGTATATATATATATATATATATATATAATGTTTATTTGCATATATGCTATAAGGTTACAAAACCCTTTTGTGAAGCAAATTGGAATCATTCTATATGTCTCGCCGTGAAATCAATTCTCTAACAAAATGGTATATTGGAAAGAGTTTATCTCATCTCATAAAACATGGTAAAATCTCCTGTTATTGAATGATGTCTAAGGTAATAATAATAGTGATTTATTAGGCACTATCATTTTTTTTTCCTTAAAGGGACCGTGTGATACTTTTGGTATCTTCACTGGATAAGGAAATTGAGCCACCGAGAGGTTCCATATCTTTACCCAAGAAATCCAGATAAGAGGCACACCCGGGTTGGAACCCAGAAAGATAGGTCCTATACTCCTTGCTCTGGAGGGAAAATAGCATATTATTTTCCATTAATCCATTTTTATTAGAAAACCAAGTTTTCTAATGTTGACATTATAAAAATATTTGAGTAATGCTGATTATTACCACATACAAATCCTTAAGTTACAGTAACTAACAGTAGAAATTAATATTCTACTTTGTTTAATGAAAGTGCTTCCTATGGGGAGCAGGATGTGTTAGGGGCTTTTTGGCTCTACACAGTCACTCAGGAACTTGGACTGACAACAAGCTGCAAATGGCTTCTCAGAGCATCCTGCATCACAAGAAGCTGATTCCTAGGGCAAGTGGAAGCAATGTGTTATGTGTGCTTCCCCTCAGCCTAAGATTGGCAAATACCATGTCCATTCACTTCTTATTAACTACAAGTGCTAACATAATCCCATTCAGAAGGGCCAAAAGGTAAATAAAGGCCCTGCATGGGCACCCTCTATGCAGGGATTGTTTCCTACATTGAAAGAAAAGTTGCCTTTGTTAGACAGAAGACAATCCTGGTCAGCAATGGTTGAAATAAGCACACGGGTTAACCAGAATAAAATATGGAAAAACTGAACAAAGTCATTCTGGATAACTCTAAATAATATGAAATCAAGAAATCTGTGAAACACACTCACACATACAACTGGAAAAGGTTTATAATATACAGGATAATGTGTGAAAATCCTTAAAACAGATTAATCACATGTTTACAATAATAAAGCAGCACATTTCACCTAATACTATTACTGGTAGTATTAATACTGCTTTTTATTACAAAAGAGAGAGAAAAACAAGTACTTTCAAACATTGTTCATGAAAATTAGTGCCATCATTTTGAGGGTATTTTGATATTAATCAAAATTCAGAATGTGTAACAATCCTCTTTCTAGAAAAATATCCTTAACAAGAGTTACTCAAATGATCAGGCCTGAAAAAAATTACATACAAAAGAACATACAGCTTGAGCAGGTTATATTTATATATTTGGGAATATATGTGTATATACATATTCATATACATAGGCAGCAGCATTTAATGAAATAAGAGGCCATGATTTTGAAAGAGATCAAAGACAGATATATGGAAGGGTTTGAAGGGAGAAAGTGAGGGGGGAAAAGTGTAATTATATTATAATCTCAAAAAACAAAAGAAATAAATTTTAAAAAATAGATGAAGAATCTGCTCACTTCATCAACATTTTAATAGCACAATTAATTAATAAATTGATAGATGAAGTAAATTCATTTCTTCTCTTCTATATTTTATGGTATTTTGATATTTTAATAGATAATTTATAACTTTAAAATGCATATTTTATTAAAATCACTCAAATTTGGGTATATTGTAAGATTACTCAAAGTGACTCAAGAAAACTGGAACAAAAAGGAAGGGAGAGAGGGGGTATAGTCCATAGGATGATTGTGTTTGTTGTTCCTATTTTCCCAGAAATAATGAAATGAAAATAATTTCAAGTAGAAGGGAGAAATCCGTGATGTTATGGGAAACTTTTGGAGAATTTCTGAAATTTTTCTAAGAATCTAGGAAGAATCTTAAAAACCTAGCATCTTCAGAGTGTGTAGGGCTCCAACCATGACTGGCTAACATCTAAATTTTCTCTCTTCTTACAATTACTAGTGTTAAAGTGTCCAGAGTAGCAGTAAACTACCGTGTTTTTCGCCCTCAATTTCAGGAAAGAGGAAGGAAGGAAGGAAGGAAGGAAGGAAGGAAGGAAGGAAGGAAGGAAGGAAGGAAGGAAGGAAGGGAGGAAGGGAGGGGAGGGAGGGGGGAGAGAGAGAGAAGAAAGAAAGAAAGAAAGAAAGAAAGAAAGAAAGAAAGAAAGAAAGAAAGAAAGGAAGGAAGGAAGGAAGGAAGGAAGGAAGGAAGGAAGGAAGGAAGGAAGGAAGGAAGGAAGGAAGGAAGAAGGGAGAGAAGGAGGGAGGGTGGAAGGATTCTTCACTACCCTTTTAGGCAGCCTTGATAGAGAGATAGGAAGAAATCGTCACAGCCCTTTTTTGACTGTCCAAAGCTTGGAAAGCCGGAGCTGATAATGAGCTGGACTAGTATAACAGCTCAATATCCTTGAATCCAATTTCTCCAAGCAATGTTTCTCTAAGCAATAACCAACCAACCAACCAACCAACCTACCAATGAGCAACAAATCAATAACCAACCAACACCCACCTCCCTTTTGAGGCCTCAACCCTTATATACACTAAGCAAAGTTCCCAGAAGTCTAATCACAAGGACAAACTACACATGGCAAAACAGCTACACATAACTAAACTATAGCCACTGGCAATGAATAGTTCAAATCAAACTCATTATCATCCACCACAACTGGAAACAAAAACATAGTCCAAATGCCATTTTGCATTTTTGAAGAAACCAAAATAACAAAATTCCTCCTTCCAAGCATCCCACTACAGTCCATCCAGGCTTTCCTTAGTCCTTATAACTCAGTTCTTCCTACTGAGCTTAGGTACACTTCCTATAGATGCATCATGCAGTGCAATTATGGCAACAAAGCAAAACCTGTCAAGTACAGAGATATATGACTGTCCATGCTTTAACCCAGGCAGTGAGTCCATGATCCAGTAGCTTTGCATGTGAATCTGCCTTATAATAAGAGGTTTCCTTATAATAAGAGCTTTGGGTGAGTAATCTCCTCTAGACACCATCTATGGTGATCAATTCATATTGATTTTGCTGACTACACAATACTGGAGCTTAGGTAGTGGAGTCTAACGATAAGCTCTCACAACCCAGTTTGTCTTAAATACCATTATGGATTTTACTTTATTCATATCTTTTGCAGTTTCTTCAAGTCTGAAAGAAAAACCCATTGATAAACCTTTCTAAATGATTCAGTAAGTTGTGAACCTTTCCTGTAATACAGTATTAGTCTATATTTTGTATTTCTACCTGGTTGCTTAGAACCACTAAGTGTTCTTTCAGCATTTCCCAAGGTGTTCTTATCCAATGTCCTTAGAAGAGGTAGGCATTAGACCTACCTGTTTTCCTTTCTCATGCAATCTTATGCTCTTTATGTATTAGCTATTCTACCTTTTTCTCTGGCCCTGTTTTCTCTTGATACATCCATGAAAGGTCCATCTGTTCTTAGCATTACTTTATGTCTGCTGTGCACTCCCTGCACTCTATCGTCCTTCGGTGCTTTATATGATAGCAATCTATTCTTAATTCATTGTACACCTGCATTTCACAGCCTCCCACTTTTCTTTCCCCCCTGCCATCCTGTCCCAGATTTTCTTCAGCCAAAGACTGATATAGTATAGCTCTTGGCAACACAGCTTTGTCATCATCTGTGCTACTTAACAAATGTTGAGCCTTGGCTATTTGACTGCCACAATCTCAATTTCTCTATTTGCTACACACACACACACACACACACACACACACACACACACACACACACACACACGTTTTCTTAATCTCATTTGGGGCTGAATTAATCTTTGTTCTTAGCGCCACATTGAGTATTGAAGAGTATTGAACAAAAACTCTTACTTTGAACCATTATATAACAATAGCAACTTCTTCCCATTTATAACAACCTAATATGACTCTAGACACTTACAAATGACCCCTGGGAGGTAATAAATGAGTTGATTCTTGACCCCCAGTTACTGCTTAATACATAAGCAAATAAAAAAGTGAAACAGAATAACTTCTAATATCTCTATGTATAATCAAGAACTCAGCTGCAGGAGCTTTCTGTAATTTTTACCTTATACTAAAATGGGATAACTTCACAAAATGCAAAGTACTAATATTTTAAAAATATATCTTTTTATTTTTAACAGTATGCTTTTATTTATATTTCAATTGTTTCATGTTTCATGTTTCAATGCATGTTGATCATATGCATGCTCAAACCCCTTTCACCTCACCCAGGAACCCCCTACTCTCCCATCCTAATCCCCCTAGGGACCTCCATATGTCCCCCATCCCCTTTGTCCTCTTCTTTTCTTGTAGTTAATAACTAACTGAATCTAGTTAATGCTTCCTCCTGTTGACTGATCTTGGACTGGTAACCATAGCTGCAGAGAGGTTATGAATATAGTAACCATGTTGTGTCCAGAATATAGCATTTCACAGCACACCTCCCCAACTTCTGGCTCATATATTCTTTCTACCTCTGCTTCTGTGATGTTCTCTGACTCTTGGGTAGTGTTAATATAGACGTCCAATTTAGGGCTGAGTACTCAAAAAGTCTCTTTTCTTTACATTCTAATAAATTATGAATCTATATTTTAACTGCTGAGTACTAAAAAGAGAAGTTTCCCTGACCAATTGAGTGCAACACTAATCTATGAGCATAAAAATAAGTACATATCACTTGGCAAAAACAACGTAGTAAATTCCTCTTTAAGGCCTATGACCTCCCAAGCCATAAGCTTTTGACTAGGTTTACAGTAGCATACATAAATTCCTTCCCATAGAGCAGGCCTCAAATCCAAGCAAAAGCAGTTGGTTACCCCACAACCTTTGTACCACTATTGCACCAGTGGCACATCTTGCCTGGAAAGTTAGTACTATTAGGATAAAGGGTTGGCCACATGGTGCTGTTAATGTTCTTTCTCTCTCAGTGACTTAACACATTCTAGCCCTGTGAAAGCCAGTCAATGTTGAAGAAGTTTCCAGATCAGTTCCAATTTGGTTTCTCTGTGTCCTGCCACCAAAGTATATTGTGTCTTCAGCAGTAGAGTCTTACCATCTATGCTGAACAACCAAGAGCAATTGTAATAGCCTATGTTGTTTCAGGGGCATCTGAGTGCTCCCTAACCAATAACCTGTTAAGGATATATTCTATGCCTGTCACTGAGATTTTCATGCAATAGCTCAATTCTTCTGGGGAATCTTTGTCCACTCATACAAAGTATCTGTGTTAAACTTCTATTGTTTTTTAAATTATATGTTTTAATTAGCTTACAATGTAGTGAAGTCTTTTTTTTTTTTTTACTACTTTTATTATTATTTATTGGGGGGTATTTGCCACATATCAGAAAACAACTTGTGGGAGCTCCAACCATGTGGGTTCTGAGGATCGAATTCAGGTCATCAGGATCAGCAGCAAGTGCCTTTACCTGCTGAGCCAGCCCTGCACTATAATTCTTAATGAGATATATTACATAAGATACTTTTATGTGTTTGCTAATCTAAGGTTGTTGCATAAGTTCCACATTTCATGTAATGTTAAAAGTACTTAGGAGATTTTCTTAAAAGTTCTTGGCCTATGTAAAAGGAAGAAAACAAAACAAAATACAGTGAACAAAGCCTATGGAAACTCCATCTTATAAACGAACAGAGAGCAAACATAATGGCTATACAAATACAAATAAAGGCAAACATTACTCGTAAGTTCCACATTAGCCTAGGAAATATTGTAGGTGGTACTGATTTCAAAAAAAAAAAAAAAGAAGTGTGTTCACTATTTGCCATTTGGCTGCTCATCTGTGATTTCATTTAAGTGAACTCTGACTTCTTCCTTTGATCTGAATTGCAATGAGGATATTAAATCCAAACTGCAGCTACCTTTGCATATTTTGTGACTTCAGACATTTAAATTATGATTCATTGTGTGACTAATTTTAAAATTTCTTCAAACTCACAGTGTCCCTTTTACTTTCTCTGGTTTTTCTATAATGAGCTAAATCCATAGCATTTTTTTTTTTTGGTAACAGTCTAACAGACTAAAATCAATAGACAATTGATTTTAAAAAAGAAACAATAGAGTATATTCATTCCACACCTCTTGTCTTCATCTGGAAAATGGGATTATTGAATTCCTAATTAATAAGTTTCATAACAATTAAAATAAGTTTGTGAGGTTGGAGAAATGACTCAGTGACTAAGAGCACTTGCTGCTTTTACAGAGGACCCAAGTTCAGTTCCCAGCACCCACACAGTGGCTCACAACCATCTGTTACTCCAGTTCCAGGGTTTCTCCTGTCCTTTTCTGGCCTTGTTGGGCACCAGGCACACACCAGAAGTCCATATGGGTAAAGCAGCCATATATGTAAAATAAAATAATTTAGTCTTTAAAAAAAAAAACAGTAATTCTCGGATCTAGAGATATCTGCAGAAGTTAAGAGTTCATACTACTTCACAGAGAGGGCACAGTTCTCAGCATCCAAGATGGGTGGTTTGTAGTTGCCTGTAAGTCCAGCTCCCTGGTATCCAATACCTCTGACCTCTGTGGGCGTCTGCACTCACACACACACACACACACACACACACACACACACACACTATTAAAAATTATTTTTAAAAGAATATAGTCTTAAAATTATATAAAATGCCAGGCATGATAGTCATTTTTGTTTGCTATGTATTCCATACCAATACTAGCCATTTACTTATTTCCAGTGTTTTGAGTACTTTAGTACATAAGTAGTATGTATCTGGTGAAACACAAGAATGCAATAAAATAATCAAAAATAAATATCCACTAGGGTCATAAAAGCAGTGTCACTTTTAAGTTGCTGTTGTCACAGTAATTCTCTCCAAACGGTAAGAACTATGTCATTTTTGTGCACAAAACTTTTTTTCAATTCGTTTTCTGATTTCAAATTAGACATTTGTGTTATAAAACTCCAACACTGTAGAAATTGATAAGAGAAAATAAGTCCCTGTATCTAATTCACCTGGTTGTCTACCCCCTACAGCTAATTAATGGTGATAAACCACCTATGCAAATTCTCATGGGCTTTCTTAGCCTACACTAATTGATGCATATGCTCGCTAAAATAAAATTACATCACACATTTGCAGATGGCTTCTACTCAGTTAAAATACATCTTTGGTGTCTGCTTCAACCCATTTAGTGCTGTCTCAAGGATAGGTTTGAGGCCCTCAGTCACCTCCATGCAGGACTGAGGCTAAGTCTGATCTGAAAAGCCCTCTAGCTGATCCTATCTCTCTCACCAAAGAGCTAACAGGGAGCACCAGCAATGACTCAGACAGGTCTTGTCAGTTTACCCAAGGGGGTCCCACCTTGCTTAGTACAGAGGGAATGAAAAACTGAATGAAGAAGGCACATCCACACATTCATTATTCCTAAGAATCAGAAACACTTCAAATGCCATTCCTTTAGAGCAGAACTAAGCCTTGGAGTAAGCCCAGTCATGCACAACCTACTTGAAGCAGGAAGGAAATTGGGCTTGAGGACACTGAGGACAAGTGAATACTAAAATTGCCAAAGGATGCTATTCTTTGCCTCTTTGTTTTTACGACTTCAAAATCCTTTTCCTACCATGTACAGATTTACGTTCAAGTGATTAAGTCCTCTTTGTCTTTCCTATGATTTTGTTAGCTGCTTTTTGTCAGTTTTAATTGTCAAAGAGCTGATATATTTAAGCCAAATGTCATTTCCATGCAAAGCACATGGCACATAATTGCATTCTGTATTTTAACAGAGGTAATATTTGATTTGTGCACTAAACTTTCACACAACTGACAGACCAGCTAAAAGAGCATATTGCGTGCCAGGAGTATTCAGATTCCTAGAGACCTTTGTTAAATAGTAGGCACAATTTCAGACTCCACAATGGGGAAGAATAGTTGACACAGACAGGATGTGATCTTGCTTGGCAAAAACAATAAGAGGCATTATTATACCAAGGAAGAGCATTTCATGAATGCGGTGGAGACTATGATTCCTTTGTCTTGTCAACCAGGGAGCAGGAGCCATGGTATTGGGGGCTGAGCTTGGAGCTTCTCTCTGCAGACTGGGGAGTTAGTGAAAGCAGACTTACGAAGGAGAGCCTCATAACCCTGCAGCTCCCCGAGACATTGAACTCTCTGGAGGCCATTGTCCAATTTTTTTTTGAAGGTTATAAGATGCAAAATTATACAGGTAAAGGCGCAGAGCAGCCAAGAGACCAGCGCTAACGTGACAGGCGTGTCATGCTCTGGGCCTTCTCACTCTCTGAATCAGAAGGCTCCCTGCTGAGACCCGTAGGTGAGCCTAGATGCTGAGGTCTCTTTAGTTTTGCCTCAAATGGATGCGCATAAACTTTTCAAAAATACCTTTCTTTGAGAAATGAAACGTATTAGTCGTGTGACTTATGGCTATCTCAACCTGTTTCTTTCAGATACCATTGTTCTTATCGCTTCAATAGCAGTTGTTTCTGCAAAAACTCAGGGTAATATTTTTGCCACGTCAGCGCTCCGAAGTCTCCGGTTCCTACAGATCCTGCGCATGGTGCGCATGGACCGAAGAGGAGGCACTTGGAAGTTGCTGGGCTCCGTGGTTTACGCTCACAGCAAGGTAAAATGCGCTCTCTGCACTGTGTAGCAAAATTTTTGAAAATGTTCCTCTGATTGCAGTAATGTTTAATAAACTAAGTTACTTCAGACTGTGGCTCGAGCCCTTTGGGGTGCTAGTACATGATGCTCATATACATCCGAGAAATGTCATGCATAGATTTCTTGTGTCCTTTTTTCAAAGATTCTTTTCACCTCTAAAATACTTCATTCATTTTTTACCTAGGAATTAATCACAGCCTGGTACATAGGATTTCTGGTTCTTATTTTTTCATCTTTCCTTGTCTATCTGGTGGAAAAGGATGCCAATAAAGAGTTTTCTACATATGCGGATGCTCTGTGGTGGGGCACAGTAAGTATAAAAATCTGTTTTTATTTGTTGTCTATTATAAAAATGTTTCCACTCAATATAATACAGTGGTTTTCAGTGAACAACCCAATGCAAATCTTAACTTCCAAAAGGGATGATTGTGGAAATGTATACTATTTATAAGTGATCTGAGAAGTTTCTGTGCCTTTTTGGGCAAAGAAAATTAAATTTACACATAAATAATCATTTATATTTTTGAGTGTTCACTTGTTTTCAAAGTAAAAATATATCATTTTTGAAAATAGGGAATGTTAATGGGATTATTTATTTTAACTTTGTGAATTTAAATAGACAACTGCTGCATTGATTTACCACTCCAGAGGGAAAAAGATTGTCTGATGGTCAAAAGAATGAATAGAAGTGTACTGGTACATGCCTGTAATCTCAGCACCCTGAGGATGAGGCAGGAGGATCACAAGTTTGGTACTAATCTGGGCTACATAATATAACACTTTCAAAAAAGAACAGAAACAAAAAAATGAATAGCAGCTGATTCAATGTGAGAAGAAATAAATGCGTTACTCGATGAAGAAGAGCAAATTGGGAACAATCTGTGAGATCAGAGCTAATGTTTACCTTACTGTAAAATTTTCCAATCAAAACCTCACTTTTCCTTTATATTGTTACAAATATTTTGCAAACAAATAAAAGTAAAAATTACAGTAATCATATAAATAGAAGATAAATGCATGATATCTATGATATTTAATTCATTTTTTAAAAATTATCAACAAAGAAACCAACAGTGTCATAGTCAGTTCAAAGTACTGGCCAAACCATGTTATTAAATGTCAGGATATTGAAACATACGAACAAATAGAGGAAAATTTGGCTGCTTTCACAGTACAGGAAACAGATCAATGATCATCCACTAGACATAATTTATTTACATGTCTGTAAGGAAAAAATGTTTTTGCATTGCTAAGTGTTACCTACAACTTACAGAGTTATAAAATACCTCAAAAAGTCATGAAGATGCACGTCATGAAGACTTCTCCCAAATGCACTGTGAATAATACATTTTTCCTTCCAGACAACAGTTTTCCCTGCATTGTAAAGATTTACAAAACAGTCATTTGGAACTTTCACCCTAATAAGAGGTTTAAAGTATATAGGAGTACTTTATACAATATGAAAATTACATTTTTTTTCATTTTATCCCTTTGTGCCATTCCAAAAGGGAGTTATATGGAAATATACAAAATTTACAATTGGGCAAAATGTTTTTATTTTATTCTTGAGATTATAATAGAATTACAACTTTTCTCCCTTCTGTTTTCTCCCTCCAAGCCCCCTACCACCATGTATTACCTCCCGACTCTCCTTCAAATTCATGGCTTCTTTTTTCACTAATTGTTATTGTATGAATATATATTCCTAAATATTCCCTGCTCTGTCCATATAATATTACTTGTATGTATGTTTTCAGGGCTGACCATTTGGCACTAGACAAGCAATTGGTGTGCTCCTCCTTGGGGGAGACCACCTCTCCCACTCTCAGCTTTCCTCAGTTGCCTATAGCTCTTTATGTAGGGTTGAGGTCTCTTGGGCTTTTCCCCGTATACTTTGTCATGTCCATTATGTGTGGTCCTTGCTCAGCTCACGTTTGGGCAGTCATGTTGTTGAGACTGTATGGGTGTAGCTTCTGGTGTTACTAGGAGACACAATCTCACAGCAAACTCCCTGATCCTCTGGTTCTTATGGTCTTACCTCCAGCTCTTCTGCAATGTTCCCCAAGTCTGAGTGTTTTGTAGTCACTGGGACTAGGCTCCATAACTATGCATTTTGATTGGTTGTGGTTTTCTGAAGTGATCTCCATCTGTTGCAAAGAGAAATTGCCTTGATGAGAAGTGAAGATCATACTTATCTTTGGGTATAAGTAAATATGTTTATAGCTTGTTGCCAGGGATTATGCTGGTTTAGTAAATTAGTAGTTGTAGATTCTCCTACAATGACTGTGGCTTCACTAGCACTGAATAACAACTAGGTTTTCAGTACCAGCAATGATTCTCTTCTTGTTTAGCAGGACTTAAGTCCAGTTGATGAGCTGATAGTTATCAAGGTATGCATGGCACTCCTGTACCCATGGAGTTGTGCCATGCTCTTCTGTAGATGTGGTTTATGAGCATCACAGCTGGGTAGGACTATTGGTTGCCTCTCTCCTTTGGAAGCTTGTATGGTGCCTTCTAGTACCATGAAATTTAGTCATCCTGAAGGAGGCATTCCAGTCAGTTCCAGATCAGGTGTTTCTGAGCCCTGTTTCTGAAGTTCATGATGTCTTCAGCAATAGGGACTTCCACTCCAGGTGTGTGACCAAAGGCAACAGCAACAGACTATATGTTTGGGGATTCTCTCAGATAGCCCTGGCCAGCAACTAAAAAGAGGGCTTTCTTCCATTTGCTATTGGGATTTTTGATATATGTTATATTTGTCACTTGGAAGGAGCACCTTCAGCCCAGATGAGCAAAGATCATTAAAACTTTGTCTGTATGTGTATACATGGAATTATGTGTGTTATAGTATTTTTAGGTAAATAGTTAAAATAGTATTATTCCTATGGCTTTTTCAGAATCCATGTTAGTATTTTACCTCCCTCCCTCCTTCTTCTGTATATACCTCCTCCTCCCTAAAAAAACCGCTATTTCCTTATTTCCATTCTCAGATCACTTGTATCCCACTATTCCACCTTATGCCCCTCCCATTTTCTTCTGTATTTACTTCCCTTCTTCTCCAGTGCATTTTTCCTATCTGTGTAAAGTTTTTCACTCTTTACTCTACAAAGGAAAATTCACTTATAAAGCAACTTAGTACTTCTTGAGTCCTATCTAATTTTTTGCCAACCTGAGAACATATCATCATCTTACACTGTTAAGTTTGTGTTTCCTTCTTTTTTGGAGCACAGATTTACATTAGGGTTGTCTATTTGTCCACTGCTCACCAAAAGTGCGTTCATGTGGCTTAGAACTCCTGTCAGAGAGAATGGGAATTTGACAGGACTAAAGTAGAACTTGATATATTTCTTGTTTATATAGTAATGGTTGAATAATTAAAAATTAGAGATAAATTCATCTAAATTTTAGGCTGAGTACATGTCTCCAAGATTGCACTGTTGGTGAGAGACTAGTCTATTACATCAATAGTTTCCAGAACCATCAGATGAAGAGACTGGTTACACAATGAAAGAAGAATCTTTGCTGAGTTCACATCGGACAGAAAATCAATATCTAAAATTCATAAACTGTAAAAATTTAGCACCAAAATTCCATCCAGTCCATAAATGGGCTGATGAACGAAACAGGCAGTTCACAAAAGAAGTTATACAAATAGCAAATAGATACTTGAAAAAATTAAAAACTTAGCCATAGCAGAAATGTAAATTAAAACTGCTTTGGGATTTTTCTCACCTCAGTCAGAATGGCTATCATTAAGGAAACAAATGACAGCAAATGCTAGGAAAGATAGGGGAAAGAGGAAAGCAGAAACAGTGTTGGTGGGAATGTTTACTGAATACCCACTGTGGAAACCGTTATGGGATTTCTTCAGAAAAGTAAAAAGAGGACTTGTATGACTGCCAAGTATATATGCAAGGGAATCTAAGCCAACACCCCATGGAGATACAGTGCACGAAAATGTTTACCATTGCACTGTTCAAAGTACCTATGAAATAGATCCCGCCTAGTTGTACACGTTTTCTCTAATACAGGGAGTCTAGATATGAGTATGTGTGAATGTATGTGTATACATTCATGTGCACCCTTAGCCCCAAAAGCAGATAGAGAATTGTGGAATTTTTTTTTCCTGCTACAAAGGAAAATGTAATTGTGACAGCTGTAGGAAAGTGGATACAAAAGGAGATCATCATAGTCAGTGAAATAAGCCAGATGCAAAAAAAAAAAAAAAAAAAAGTGCATGTATGGGAAGTCTAGTTATAAATGTGTATCTGTGTGCACACGTGCACCCTTAGCCCTGTGGAAGTGGATAGAGAACCATGGGAGGGGAGGAAGCGTCTGTATGCAAGTGGTAGGAGACAGGAGGGTAATGGAATACATGTGACATAAGATCAGAAAGAGGTACTCTTGTGTGAAGGAGTTTGACCAGAAAAGGCAACTCAGCCATGGTGCCAGAGGAATTGGGAAGAGGGAAGAATAAGAACAAAATATAAAAACATGTATGTATGAGAGATGCTATGTAATATAAAAAAGAAAGAAAAAGCCATTATGAAACACATCCCTTTGTATTTTAGCTCACAACATTAATTTAAAAAGAATGGTTTCCAGCTCTTCCTCCCTACATGCGGGAAAGACTGGGCATTTTAAAGGGAGAAGGGTGGAAATCAGAAAGAGACCTGTTGTTCTTGAAATGCCACTAATATGTAGAGAGTGGATGAAAACCTGTTACTTACAGTGCTATACAGTGTAAACTGAGAAAATGGGTGGTTTTTCGTGCGATCCAGGGAAGGCAATGTCTATCCCAGCCTGTTTGCAGCACTTTGAATTCAGATTTAGTGTTTGCTTCTCTTGGATAGTTCAAATGTATTTCAATTAATGGGGATACTCAGGGCATCTTTTTCCCTTTGAGATGCGGTTGCTGGCGAATTAAGTCTGGCAGCATTTTATCTCTCTTTCCATTAGTCTTCCTTTTCTCCTTATTACCAATACAAATTGCTGCATTGTGTGTTAAACTGTGTGTGGGAAACTCTTAATATACTCTTGCTTAGTCACCAGCCAGAACAACACACACAAAGCAGGCTTTCAAAGGTCATATCTGTGGTTTGCAGAGAGAAGCAGCATATTTTCAATGATTTCCACTTCAATAAGACTGTTTTGACTGGTGTTAAACCTGTACTTTACAGGTTTCTGAATGGCCTAATTATGTTTCCATTTTTTAAAAAAATCTAGCCTTGATATCAGAGTAAAAATAAGTAAATAAAAAGATCTTCCAACACACCAAGCTTCTAGGAATGAAAATAAGAGCTTGTGCCTCTAAAGCAGATTTTGTTTATATTGGCTGACTCATTAATGGAGTTGTCTGAAGCTTTAAAAAACATGAAAAGTAAATAAGAGGGCTTATTATTTCTATTCATTACAAAAACAGCATATACTAGATCCTAGTGTTAAATAAATTTAGATTATTGTACCACTTATTATATGTCACGAAAGACCTTTGTGAAAAGTTTGTTTAGATAATTTTTAATTAAAATTGTCCATGTTGCATATAATGGGTGCCTTAATAACTCTGGTGTATCTAGATTAGATGGGAAAGTGAGTCCACCCTAAATTGGAATGTTTCTTCATTCTAGGCTTTATAAAAAGGGGAAATTCTCTTCAGTAAGAGTCCAAAATAGCAATGTTAAATACCAAAATTTGATTTGTGTTCGATCTACAAATACAGGGCCCCAGTAAATTCCAAGTATTAAAAGTAAAGGTCCTTGCTTTAAGATAGGGAAGTTTTTTCTCCAACATCAACTTTTAGGGAGATACAAGAGTGTGATCAATGCCAATATACAGGTTTGATCCCTGAACACAATACTATGCTAAGGAATGAATGAATGTGGACACCTCACTGGGTGATATAACAGACACACTAGATTTGGTACCAAGACCACAGCAAGTTCACAGACATGGAGAGTAGCTGTTTGGGGCATGGGCATTGCTGTTAAGGATGATAAATAGAAGCGTCTGCCAAAACAACAGAACAAAAGAGAACCATAGTCTTCATTGCAGACACACAGGGTAAGCAGAGAGGGGCCTTGGGAATTGGAGATTGTGATGGGAAGGTTTCTAGGCTCTACAGTGGCAACTGAGGGGCAATGAAGCAGGCAATGGAGGAGGGGTAAACAGCCTCCAGCTGAGATGCTCCTTGCTCCTATAATTCAAGGTCTTCTGAGTGCTAACCAGAGCTCCATGAGATGTACTTCTTTTATTGTGCCTAGCACCATTTTCCTCTTTTTTTCAGTTGCCTCAGATTTATTCAGAAATAATTTAAAATTAGGATTTTCTGAAGTTATTTTCTGTTATTATCTCCCCCTTTCCTGTTATTTTTTTCATCTTTTGATTCACCTTAGATTATTCTAAAATAAGGTAAGATCTAGTTTTCCGGTAGTTTTCTTTTTCTTATGATGACCTGTTCTTGAGGATCAGCTTTTTTTTTTTTTATGTACTGTTCTTCTTGTAATGAAGCTAGTGTTGTGCTTTTTAATGTGTATTACAGCAGATAGAGGGACCCTGCTCTACTTAACAGCAGATAGAGTTGCATCTGAATGCAGATTCCATTTGAGACCATGTCCTTGAAGAGATGACTTCAGACATACAGGAGAATTTATATCAGCCAAGTGAAGTCTCAGAATCCATACCAATAATCTTACAAACTTTCCTAAGCAAGTCACATAGATGGTTTCTAAATGCAATAGAGTATACTGTGTATCCAATGTGTTTCACATCCCAAATCCACAAGGATTTCATTGTCCTTGATAATACCCGTCAGCCTTCAGAGAATCAGCCCTCCTTACTTTGGATTCATCAGTAGAAGTGTTTTCTGCATCGTTGTACAAAGTATAATTTCCTAAATTAGTGACAGTGCATGGAGTTAAAGTAAACGATTGTTTTTTACTGTCAGTATATTACCTAAAGCTATCAAAGCTTTATTTATCCCAAGAGAATCAACATAGCAAGCACTCCTAATGATTCAAGAGCATTCTCAGCTACCAAACACCCACACTCCCCAGCCACCCGCCCAAAACCCTGTTATAAGCACCTCTAAGTCTCGCATTTATCTTAACAGCATGAGTTTATGAAGTGTCCTGTTCTTAAGACTCTTTAAGAAATCCTTCCTTTAGAATCCTAGTTCTTTAATAATGTCATATCATACCTGTGTCTGTACACTTGTTTTTCTGATAGTATTATTCTATAGGCATTGGCACGTGCTGTTTTAAAAGAAGAAATACACTCATGAGACGTTAGTTCTTTCCCCAACATTGTGATTTCCTGAAGCATTAGTGTTTGTTTTATTTCAGATCTATGTGGGTGGACACGTGTAGCAGTATAGGAACGCATGTGCATGTGGAAGCTAGAGGAGGATACTGTGTGTCCTTCTCTACCACTTACCATTTTATTTCATTGACATAGGATCCCTCACTAAACCTGATGCTACACTGGCGGCCAAGGAGCCAGAGTGATCCTCCTGTCTCCAACCCCTACAGCTTTGGGGCTAGGGGTGCGTATGGCTGTGCCCAGCTTTTCACATAGGTTCTGTGGGTTTGAACTCATGTCCTCATACTTGTGTAGCAGTCTCTCTTACCCACTGTTCCATATCTCTAGTCCATTTTTTCAATCATTTCCTATACATATAACATAGATATAGTCATATTAGCAAATACATATTTACAGTGTGCCTGGAATGAGATTAGGACCTGCAGTTAGTTTGTCAGACCCTAGGAAAATAATCAGTGGCTACTATTATTATATATTTGACCTCAATCCTGAAAAAAAAATATGAATGATAATATCCCAAGGAACCATCCATAGAATAATCAAAATTATATGGAGTTACCCACCAAGGGACACTCTGATGTTTGAACTAGAAAAAAAAATATTGACTTTCTGAGTCAATATTTCAAGTTCCAAAGGTGGCTGTCAGATTCTAGGATCTAGGACCACACTCTCTGAAACCAGATGCTCATGAGAAAGGAAGAGAAAAAGGAAGGAAAGAAAGAAGGGGAGGAAATGGGAGGGAGAGTAAGGGAGGCTATTACCGATACTGCAATGGAATCGTTCTTCCTCAGAGACCCTCTCATGGAAAACTTACGTCATGCTGTGGAATACCAACAGTCTATTCTTAACTCGTTCACATGAATGCATTAGATAAAAGCTAGTGTTGATAGTTATGTCTTCATAATCCTGTCAAGGAATGTTTGTTGATTTCTTCCCTGAAGGAAAGAGAGAAAAAACTTATATTTTTATGATGAAATTGATCTACTTGAAATAAAAAATCTCTAGCCAAATCAATGTCTAAGTTTCACCACTGCATCTTCCATTATTATGTTGCTGTTATTTTTGCTTTGTTTTGTTGTTTTTTGTAACTGTTTCCTTTTACTTCTTCTTTTTGGGTTTTTTTTTTTTTTTTTTTTTTTTTTTTTTTTTTTGAGACAGGTTTCCCTGTCGTAACCCTGACTGTCCTGGAACTCACTCTGTAGATCAGGCCGGCCTTGAACCCACAGACATCCATCTACCTCTGCCTCCTGAATGCTGGGATTAAAGATGCACCACAACTGTCTATCTTCTAATTTTTTATTGTGTCTGTGAATTCAGGCATGCACATGCCACATATGTATAGTTAAAAGGCAACTTTCAGAAGTTGGTTCTCTCCGTCTACCTTGTTGAGACTGGATTGATTTTGTTTCTATCACTGTATACTCTAGGCTATGAGCTTCCAGGTGATTCTTCAGTCTCTACCTCCATCATTCCGTAGGGATGCTGGAATTACAGACACATATCGCTGCATGTGCCATTTTAATTTAGTATCTGTGGATCAGACTAAAGTCACCAGGTTTACACTGAAAGCATTCTTAGCCACAGAGCCGTCTCACTAGCCTGTTGTTTTCCTGAGATAGGTCCTTACTACATGGTGCAGGCTAGCCTGCAAGTCACAATCTTAGTACCTCAACATCCTAGGATCATAAACAAGTACCACCAGACAAACTTCTGTCATTCCATTATTCTTTTTCTTTTTTAGTCAAGAAAATGTTCTACCAGAATTTGCATTTGCTTTGGAACTATTCCTGAGGGGAAATTTGATTGCTAAACATTAGAAGGTGCCGCCGACTCCACTTCACACGATTACACCTTCAAGCCAAAGCTTTCAGACCACAGACTATAACAAAATGTGTGTTCTTACTTTTATGACTGCAACTTGGAGTATATACACCATGAAGCAAAAACTTATCCTGGCTGTTCTCATCAGCCCACACTTTCAGAAAACATAACTGAAGAGATAGCACAAACTACCAAGGATTTGAGGCCTGCCAAGGACAGGCAATAGGAGAAGAGGTCTATGTGCCCTCTGTACCAGATCTGCCACCTTCCAGGTCAGATTATGAGTTTTGGGGACAGGCAAACTTTCTTGACTCAGAATGTGTCAGCCTAAGTAACATCGAAGGAGATACCAGAGAGCTTTGTTCTAACTTTTAAGTTTGTGTTTATTTGGGGTTTTGTTTGTTTGCTTACTTTTATCTGTTTGTTTTTTTCAAGAGAGGATCTTTCTATTTAGCCCACTCTGGCTGTGTGCATGTGTGTGTGTATGGACAAAAATTTAATATTTACAGTTGTATGTAAAAGCAAAATTCATAAATTTACCAAATTATATTCTACATACTTGCTGATTCACGTAGCTATTCATTTAGGAATTTGAATAGATTCTCTCATAACTTACTTCCTCTTCACTGACTGACTAGAAAACCCAATACTCACCTCCCCGTGAGCATATTAACAGAGGTCTACAATACACCTAACATGCTCTTTATGACCCACAGAACCCTGTTCTTCCCATTGTTCACATGCTAGTCAAGAGTCGAAGTTACCTCTCAGCGTTCTTGTATGTATAACTATCATGGCATAGTTAATTTCATATTGTTGGATAAATCGATCGTCTTAGTCTGTGATGAACACCATGACCAAAGCAACTTGGGGAAGAAAGGATTTATTTGGCTTACACTTTCACATCGTATTTCAGTTCATTATCAAAAGAAGTCAGGATACGAACTCAAACCAGGAAGGAAGCTGGAAGCAGGAGCTGATGCAGAAGCCATGGAGGAGTGCTGCTTACTAGTTTGATCCCCTGGCTTGGTCAGCCTGCTTTTTTATAAAACCCAGGACCACCAGTCCAGACAGCACCCACAAGAAGCTGGGCCCTTCCTTCCCCATCAATCATTAAGAAAATGCCATAAAGGTTTGCCTACATCTCGATCTTATAAAGGCGTTTTCTCAATTGAAGCTCCCTCTCTTCTGATGATTTTAGCTTGTGTCAAGTTGATGTGCAACTAGCTAGCACTGATAATACATGGATGGCACAGAAAGATGGAAAGTTTATGAAAATGGAATAGGATGCGTTATAGAAGCTCTAAAATGCAAAAGACTAAAATACTATTACCTCAAAACCAAGTGTGAACACACAACTCTGTTGATGGGGAAATCCCACATATCTAGGGTCTCTATGCAGATTGCTCCATGAGACTTGAGTTCATGCTACATACACATGCATAATTTAGAAGGTTTATGTGGTTTAGAGAACTTGTTCTTGCATAGAACCTGGGTCTAATCCCAGCACTTACATGGTAGCTCACAACATTCTTTGACTACTGTTCCAGGGAATATGTTACTTTTTTCTGGCCTCTGTTGACACCAGGCGCACATATTGTTCATATACATACATACATACATACATACATACAAATATACAAACAAAAACACTTATATGCACAAAATAATATAATTATTTTTTTAAAAACATAGCTTGTAAAACATGAAATATTGATTCATTATGGATGAGGTTTATTCAAGTAAGAATATGAAGTGGTATACAAATTTCTTCACTAAGAATGTTTAGAAATGAATGTACCTGTATGTTTTTTGGGAAGCAATAAAATATTTAGTATATATATAATTTATTTTGTGATGGTGTGTTCTAATCAAGCTAAGAAGACAACTAGCTGCTTAGAAGTGCTAATTAAGAAGCCTTCTCTGGGGCTGTGGAGATTGCTCAGAGAGAGCATTTGCCTATGTGAGAAAGGCTCTGGATTTGTTTCCCAGTTACAGGAGCAGAGAAGGAGCAGGCTTCTCTGTGTATTAACATACATTAATGTACTATCAGAAAATGGTCTTATCTACAAAGAATAACAGGACTCTCTCATAAGAAGACTGATTTTTCATTGATTATCTGCACTACAGTTCAACTTATTCCTTGAAAATATGTTTGCTATGCAAAACAAAACTCTAATATATTGCAATTCACTTTCAACATTGTATGTACTAAGAAAAGAATGAAGTGCTTTGACTCTGGAATTATCCCAAATGTCTTAGTACAGGCAGGACCCAATAACCAACCACACGTTAGTTTTCTGTATCATCCTAGACTCTCCTGGTAATCCCTGTCATTCCACCCACCCAGCCTGTATGCAGCTATGAAGCATCCTCATGACTCACCCAAGATGAACAGAGGTGTTGGATCTGATTCCAGCTCCATTACCACTGTGTTCAACCCTGGTGTCTTAATGTCCTATGCACATAAAGAGCTGACAAGGGTTACACAACTCAGAGGTTGGAGGGGTATCTGCAAAGGAGGAACTATATAATCTATTTGATGCTGGATTCCTGTTCTAACATTGGCATTTAAAAGAGGTGTCTCATTTATTGTTTCTATTATAGCAGCACTCCAATGTTAGATTTCGATTTTCCAAAATCAATGCTTTAAAAAAAAATCCAGCAGCCCAAGTCACTATGTTAACTGTGTACAATAATTAATAGTCACCATCTGCCCTTATGACTGAGAGTTGCTGAGATACTATGTGTGGCAGTGGTTGCAATATAGAAAACATGTAGTATGATAAAACAAGTCATCTTACCATACTAGGCCATCAGAATGTCACATTTTTCCTGATGACCAAACCAAGAAATGTTCCATTAGAGGGATACTACTGATAAATTACTACAAAGAGATTAAGCTACTTGGCAGAAAAAAAAACATATAGCTGTTTAAACTATAGTAAAATTAAAACAAAATTTTGTTTATAGTATTATCAAGAAATACACTTAAGAGTTCCATACTGATACAGCTGATATTTTACTTCATCGGCAACTAGTTTCCTCTACACATTTGCTCTCTGCAGCTCTGGGTGAGCTACAGGCTCTTACTGACTTGCACCTGACACCCTCCCACGCCCTCACTGTCTGAACCATTTTCCCCTGCTCTAGTTTTCACCATCTTCTTCAGGGTGATCAAAGGCATTGCCAAAGCCTCCCAATCCCCATCCCCATTCATACTGTGCCTACATCATACCCCCAGCGAAAGAGCTGCCAGTTCTCTCTGCCAAGACTAACACCTGCAAAAGTGTCTTTGGCCCCATGTCCTGTGCCTCATTAGATGTCCTACTCCATCATCAAGCAATTACCCCTTCCCTCTTCAGTTTCATCCTTCCTGAAACATATACAAGCCCATCCTAGAAAGCCTCCCCTCGAGTCAGGGGGTTACAGGAGTTCTTGACCTATATTTCTCAATCCATTTCTTGCCAATACTCCTGAAAGGATCTTTTAGTCGTTTTCTAAATACTAAGTTTTCAATTATTGGCAGCAAGCATCATGCTTGATGTTAGGAAGAAAATCAAAATAGGTCATCCTTACTCCTCATAAAGAAAGACACAGCACTTGCTACAAATACTATCAGTGTACTAGCGCTTGTTACAAGTGCTATCATACAGCAAGGAGCACTGGCAGCCTTGGAGCGTCGCTGAAATCCTATCACTTGGGAGACAGAGGCAGAAAGACTGCAAATTTAGAGATAGTCAGATAGCTATGGAACAAGGAGGCCCTGTCACAGAAGGGAGGTAAAAAGAAAATAAAGCAGGAAGGAAGGAGCTAATGAACGAACAGAGAAAGGAAGGAAGACAGTAAAGTAACTCAACTATACAGTAACCAGAGACTAGTGGAGACAGGGTGGAGAAGTCTTCCTCCATGAAATAATATTTGGAAGACGACCTGAATGATGATACAGAGCCCTGGGAAGATTAAGAAAAGAATAATTTTACTGATAGGACATCATGTGTAAAAGGCTTCTTGGGCTAGACTGAGTGAAAAAGATCATAGCTTGTTTGGGGAGCTAGAATGCTAGAACAATTTTACCAAGCAATGGTGAAAGCAGGATGATCCTAAAGGCTGGCAGAGAACAGATCATGCAAACCATGGTTAGGAGACTGATATTTTCCAAAACACAATAGATAACCATCAAAAAAAAATTTTTATTGGAAGGGAATGAGATGTTATCCCTTTGAGATGTACAGAGAAAGAACTAGAAAAAAAAGAGGAATAAAATCAAACAGAGCAGGCAGAAGCTAATATAGCAACCTGGCCTGCCGAGATGGTAGGGATGACAGATGATGGGAGTGAATGTGTAGCATCTTACACAAAATCAACGGATTTGCTGACAGGTCTAATAAAGGGAGAAATAAGGAGTAATTAGAATGAGCCTAAGGCTTCTGATGTGAGTAACTGCATGGATAATGGGGTTCCTAATTACAAGTGGGAGGGGATATACAAGGGGATTCACAAGTAACATTGCAGAAGAGGGTGTGGAAAGATTGTAAGAGCCAGTGGAACAAGGCGTTTGCTGTGAAATTGCGTAACCTAGGAATGTCAGAAGCTACACCCATAAAATCTTACCAAAATGACTGCCTAAACATGAGCAGAACAAGGACAACAATATATATGCCAAAGTGGTAGAAGAAAGCTCAGGAGGCCTCAACCCTACCCAAAGAACAACAGGCAGCTAAGGAATGCTGAGAGTAAGAGAAATAGTCTTCCCCACAGAAGTGAACACCAATTGGTTATCTAGTGCCAAATGGTTAGGCTTGAAAACATACAGACTTTATACAGAGTGAGCAGGTTGTACTTTGTACTTATGAACTTAGATATGTGTGTCTGTCCCTCTCTCTCTCTCTCTGTTTGTGTGTGTGTGTGTGTGTGTGTGTGTGTGTGTGTGTGTGTGTGTGTGTGTGTGTATGTGTGTATGTGTATCAACAATTAATGAAAAAGAGGCTATCAAATTGAAAAGAGAACAGGGAAGGGTCTTTCAGAGGGTTTAAAGAGAAGGGAAGGAGGAAATAATGTAATCATCTTATAATGTCAAAAATAAAAGAAATAATTTTAAAAAGAAAAGAAACATGTAGTGTTTGTGTTTTCATGTCCGGTTTATTTCAGATCACTTTATTATGTGCAGAAAAAAAATGTTGGAGCGATGGCTCAATGGCTAGGAAAATTTACTGCTCTTCCAGAGGACCCAAGATCTATTTCTAGCGCCCATATCAGGCGGCTCACAACCACCGATAACTCCAACCCGAGAAAGAACCATAGTCTCTGGCCTCCATTGGCAGTACATTCCTAGCATATATCCAAAAGTGCATATACACCTAATTGAAATAAAACCTTTTATTATTTGTGAATAGTATCACAGGGCTGGCCGTTGAGGTGGTTCAGCAAGTAAAAGCACTCTCTGCCAAGCATAGCAATGTGAGTTTGACTCCAGGGACCCAAGTGGTGCAAGGAGAGAACCAATTTCAGCAAGTTGTGCTCTGACCTCCACTTGTGTGTGTTGGAGCCCACCCACCCATCTGCCCACACACATTTAAAAATAAATATTTTAAAATCTTAATTTAAAAAAAAGAGAATAGTTCAGAAAGTCTTTGCCAGAGTGATTAGGCGAGAGAAAGAAATAAAAGGCATTCAGATTAGAAAGGAAGAAATGAGAGAGTTACTGTTTGCTGATGACACAATCTTATGACTGAAAAATTGAAGATTATGCACACCCATACACCCACACACACACCCATAGACACACACCCTCACATGCAAATGTGTTAGAACAAATGAACTAATTCAGGCTATGAACAGTGGCACATCCTTTTAATCCCAGGAGGCAGGGGCAGGCGGATTGCTGTAAATTCAAGGCCAGCCAGGCGCACCTAATGCGTTCCAGGACAGTCAGGGCTACATAGACAGACCCTGTCTCAGAAGAAAGAAAAAGGGAGGAAGGAAGGAAGGAAGGAAGGAAGGAAGGAAGGAAGGAAGGAAGGAAAGAAGGAAGGAAGGAAGGAAGGAAGGGAGGGAAGGAGGGACGGAGGGAGGGAGGGAGGAAGGAGGAAGGGAGGGAGGGAAAGAAGGGAAGGAGGGAGGAAGGTAGGAATGGAAGAAGAAAGGAAGGAAAGAAGGAATGAAAGAAGGAAGAAAGTCATTTAAAATAGCTGCCAAAATGAAATAAAAATTAAAGATAAAATTAATCCAAAAGCTTAAGGATTTAAGTTTATTCAGTTTATACACTGAAACTATAACACACTAACGAAATGAATGTGAGAAGGCTCCACTGTCTTTCAAACCCTCTATGCTTCTGCCCAACTGAACAGCTGACACCTTACAAACCTGCCCTGTTTCTTTTTACTATATGATTGCCTTCCCTGGGGATCCCCTCTGTCATTTCTGCCTGTTAACATGAAGGATGAGTTGCAAAACCCATGTAAACCTCCTCATCTACCATGCTAATAACCATCAGTCTGTTCCTTCAAACCCTCAGCGGCTATTTGTCCCCCCATTGGAATTTCTGTTTATTATTATCCCTATTTCTTGTTTTAGCAGCCTTTATAGAACAACTCACTTACTATGTCATAATTATCCCAGGACAAGAACTATATACCTTTCATTTTTGTTCCACTAAAACTCACAAGATGTACCTTGCACACACCAGAAAATGTCAGTGATGAACAGACAGTCTTAATTAGAAGAAATCATTATTTGGGGTACTAGCTTGTAAATCGACAGAGCCATCTCTTCCGAGTCAGTGCTAAAGATCTTCTTACCCAAATAACTTTCCTTTGACTACACATAGACAAGCTGGGAGACTGTATTACAAGGGAGAACCAAACATGCAGGTTATTCCTTCCTTTGAACAAAACAAATTCCGTTGTGCATCATGGAAAATTAAAGCACAGTAATAGAACGTGCCAACAAGACTTCTTGAGTCGTGATTTAGTGGAAATGCTGTTTTGCCTCCTGTTCCTAGGTCTTAACTTCCTTCTCGAGTACTTAAGCTGGATGTTCTATTGACTTTGTTTCTAGATTACACTGACAACCATTGGCTATGGAGACAAAACTCCCCTAACTTGGCTTGGAAGATTGCTCTCTGCAGGCTTCGCACTCCTTGGCATTTCTTTCTTTGCACTTCCTGCTGTGAGTATCTTTGCAACAATAAAGCAGCTTCAATGGAGTCCTCTAGGTTTATTGGAGTGAGCTCTCACACATGAGTGTGCTGAGGAACAATCTCTTTCATTGACTGATATTATTATTCTTTTAAAATGTTGACTTTCCCAAATGTATCCAGGTAGATGATATTCAAAATATGGTCCCGAGTCTTCAATACTGGCTAGATCTCTATAAACAAATCATTCAGATTATTTTAGTCAATGTGCCTCTAATATATTTTAAATGTTTATAAAGACTTAACGATAGCTTCATTTAAACTAATTGCTACAATTTGGGTTATAATGTACACAATTGAAAAGACCGATGTGCACAGAACTTTCTTCTTTCCAAACACTTGAACGAAAAGCATCTGACCTTAAAGGTTGTAAATGTGTCAGATGATTTATTCCTGTGTCACAGCCATTGATTTTCTTAATGAGCAGTTTCTGCATCTTATCAGAGTGAAGAACACATTTATCTTCCTCCGAGCTCCTGATTATTTTCTCTTCAATTGATGAAGCTTGACTCTCTGGTAATTTTAGTGTCTTGTTGCTTAAAGGGCAACAAGTTGGACATGACGTTACAATTTGCCTCTACGCTCTGGTCATCATTTTTGTCCACTCGGTCTGAGGTGGGGCTGGGCATCAGGGAGCCAACAATCAGGAGTGTGGGTCCAGCCACAACAGATGTGCCTAAGGAAAACAGTCTTATCCTTGCTCTGAGCACCAGGCCACACCATGTGCGTGCTCAGTCAGACTGAAACCTGAGAGCACACACCAGAGAAAGCTGAGCACATGGAGGTCAGATGGGGACTTTCAGTACCACGAGCTCACAGCGCTCGTTCTTTGACTGTCAATGTCCTCAGAAGGCACTCCTGTCCTTCCCACACTCAGGTCCCAACTCTAGATTGGCCAGCTGGTTCAGGCCCAGACCACTCAAAACCATGGCAAAGATACTGCCCTGACTATGCACATGCTTGAGAATTACTCCTCAGTTTGAGTTACATCTGACACTGACTGTGTAACCACATTAGTGTGCTAGGGCTGCTATGGCAGGTTATCACATAGTGAGAGTTCTCAATAATAAAAGTTACTCTCACAGTTCTCGGAGGCTAAAGATCCAGACCCAGGTATTATGGGCTGAGTCCCTTCTGAGATCCCTGAGAGGGAGGGTGCTGTTCCAAGCCTTTGGGCAGAGAAGGCTTCCTCATGTGTCTTTACAACATTTATATCCAAATTTCTTTATCTTAAACATTCTTTTTTTGTTGTTGTTTTGTTTTGTTTTTCAAGACAGGGTTTTTCTGTTGTAACTCTGGCTGTCCTGGAACTCACTCTGTAGACCAGGCTAGCCTTGAACTCACAGAGATCCACCTGCCTCTGCCTCCCAAATGCTGGACCCAGCTACATTTCTTTATCTTATAAGGACATCATTTATATGATCGGGGCCTATCTTACTGGCCTCATCCTAACTTGATTACCTCTGGTAAAGGCCTTCCCTATTTCCAAATAAGTCACATTCTTAAGTATAGGCAACACATGAATTTGGGGAGACACAATTCAGTTTAGTGATTTTTTTTAAGTACAGTATCTTCATTGGAATATAGAGGGAGAATTATTGAGTCCAGATAAGTACAGGAAGGAACAATGTGATAATGTAAATCAAGTGATTATTATAAAGAAAAATAAAAGCACTCCTTCATTTATAAGACTATAAAAATACATATTTCCTGGTGCGAAATGATGATATAAGACAGATAGATAAGGCAGAATCTCCCATATCCAAAGTAAAGTGTTTTTCTTGTTGTTTTTTCCTTTTGTTACTGAGACAGGGTTTCTTTGTGTAGTTCTGGCTGTCTTGGAACTGATTCTGTAGACTAGATTACAGAACTACCAGGCCCAGCCCAAAGTCAGCTCTTATGATTGTCCCAACAATCCAGAGAAGAACAAAGAAGGAATCAATCATCAGATTCCCTGCAGAAAATTAACTGTGGAAATTGTAAAATGAAGTCTTGGGTCTCTTCCCCAAAAGTAATGGCACAAAATACCTACTGTTCTGGTTATATTTACCCTGTGGTCACAGAGATGAATGGTCTGTTAAAATAGACATTAGAGGCCAGCAGAACAGACATTGTATGAAAAGAGATGTTTGAAGACTAACAGCAAGGGCAAGAAATGAAAATAGGAGAAGTAAGTGTTCAAAGTATGTGAAGACTCGGGACCAGTTATAGTCAGAGCAGACTCCCTGTGAATCCTCCACAGTCCAATGCAAGGGTCCTATAATGAACCTCAGCACCATTACAGGGAGGTTAAACTGTGTTGTTGTGTTAGGTTACAGGTCAGAGACTAAGTCATTCGTAGATGTGTTTCCAATAAAGTGATTGCCACTTTTATATATAAATTAAATTAATCTATAGTAGAAATCTGTAAAATGTGCTTGTACTGAACTGAACATTTCCTAACAATGCCAAGAAAAACAGTCTCTACTGTGAATCGTTTTACTGTGATCTCACCATAGGTGCTGAGCTGTCATTTTGTCCTCTATACCTGCCAGCCAACAGTGCTGCCTGATTGAAATTTCAGAGAATGCATCAGCATTTTTGCTGAGAAAATGTTTTAGTTAGGGTTACTATTGCTGTGATGAAACACCATGACCACAGCAACTTGGGAAAGAAAGGGTTTATTTCACTCCCAGTTCTATGTAACAGTTCATCATCAAAAACAGTGAGGGCAGGAAGCCAAGAAGAGCAGAAACCTGGAACCCATCTGATACAGGGGCCATGGAGGCATGCTGATTACCAACTTGCTCCCCCTGGCTTGCTCACTCTGCTTCCTTATAAAAGTCAAGACAAGCCCAGGGATGGCATCACTCACAATGGGCTCAGCCCATCCCCTCAATCACTAAGTAAGGAAATGCCCTACAGGCTTCCCTATGACCCCATCGTATAGAAGCATAATTAACTGAGATTCTCTCCTTTCAGATAACTTTAGCTTGTGTCAAGTTGATATAAAACTACCCACCACAACTGACTTCTTGTCAACCTGACACAAAACACATCACTGTTAAGCTACACCCTTTCTTTCCTTGTTCACCCCCAAGATTACACATTAATATTGATACCACAATATAAAGCATTTTCAAACATAAAAGTGACATAGTCTTAAAAATTCAAACACTTTAAAACTCAGTCCCTTTAAGAAAAAGTTCAAAGTCGCTTTTAAAATCCAAAGTCTTAGCCTGGCAGTGGTGGCACATGCCTTTGATCCCAGCACTCAGGAGGCAAAGACAGGTGAGTCTCTGTGAGTTCGAGGGCAGCCTGGTCTACAGAGTGGGTTCCAGGACATCCAGAGTTACAACAGAGATACCCTGTCTTTAAAAAAAAAAAAAAAAAATCCAAAGTCTCTAAACTGTAGGCTCCTATAAAACAAAAATAAGTACTTTATTCATGAGGGAAGAACCAGGGTATAGTCACAATCTGAACAAAGCAAAACCAACTCCAACTGTGTAAATGATTCAAGAGTCAATGTCTGGGTCTGCTCAAGATATTCTGGGCTCCTCAAAAGGCCTTGGGTCACTCAGACTCCACCTTCTGCATCACACACAACTGGTTTTCTAAGTTCCCGCCGGCTCCACTCCATGGCTGCTGCTGTTTTTGCTGATCATCCCATGATACTGGTATCTACAAAACTGCTGGGATCCCTTGCTGCAACTGGGCTGTACTTTCACCAATCAATGACCTTTCCTGAGCTGTCTTTAGGAATTGAATTCCATCTCTGCCACACAGTGCCAAGCCTCAGCTGTTCTCCATGACCTCTCCATCCTTTCAAATCCAGTATCACTTGGGTGACACATAAAGTAACAAGTTCAGCTGCCAGGATGAGAGTACAACCTTGGCTGCCTCTGGAACATAGCTTCTGTGTGCTAATTCTGAGGATACACTTCCCAGAAGACTTCACCACAGTAATACTGGTCTCTTCTTAATCACAGCTGACTCTTCAGCCCCAGCTGACCAGCATCCATTATCCCAGCAAAGGTTTTACTTTAGTGGTAATCTTGCTAATTACAGCCCATTGTTCAGCCCCAGCTGACCAGCCACCACAGATTCTTTGCTTCCCTTTGAAATATCACAAGACAGACCTCCATTGTCTGTACTGCTCTCAACATTCTTATCTTCCAAGCTCCTACTGAACAGCTCACTGAACTCTCAACACTCACTGGCTTTTCTAGCCCACAGTTCCAAAGTTCTTCCACAATCCTTCCCAAAACATAGTCAGGCCCATCACAGAAATACCTCACTATCCTGGTACCAATTTCTGCCTTAGTCCCTGCTCTGTAGCTGTGAAGAGATACCATGGCCAAGGCAGTTCTTATGAAAGAAAGCATTGGGGGCTTGCTTACAGTTTCAGAGGGTCAGTCCATTATCACTGGAGTAGGGAGCATGGTGGCAAGTGTGGCACTGGAACAGTAGCTGAGAGCTACATTCTGATCTACAAACAAAAAGAGAGTCTGGACCTAGCACTGGCTTTTTAAAGCTCAAAGTCCACCCCCAGTGACACACTTCCTCCAACAAGGCCACACCTCCTAATCCTTCAAATAGTGCCACTCTCTGAAGACTGAGCATTCAAATATATGAGCCTATGAGGGTCATTCTTATTCAAACCACTACAGAAAGGTAGAAGAGGATTGTGAGCCTTTCCTCTTTGGGGTTCCTACCACCTAGGTAACTCTGTGACCATGGTTTCCCATCTTATCTTGACAGCAGAAGAACCACTTATCCTAAGCTCCACTGTAGGTCACTCCCTCTGGCTCCCTCCAGCCCTAGGCTACTGAGCTCCTGTTGGCCTAGAATCAAATCTTAAAATCAAAAAGTTCAATGCATGGTAGTCTAGAAAATTAATGAAAATCAATTAATAAGAATTTGCATCTATTGTTGTCACAATTTGAAGAGATGATGTACATATTGAAAGATGAAGCCATGTTGCATCTGTGTGTATAAATCATGACAGACCTCCGTTGAGAGACACTGACCTGTATATCAATAGAGGTGGGGAAAAGTTGGAATAGAGCCATTATCAGATAGAGAGCAGACCTGGATTAATAACTGCCCTAATGTACAGTCTGGCACAAGAGACATGTAGTAAACAGTTGCCATCTGCTAAAATATATTTCTAAGCAATGCCATGTAATTTCAGGATACTTTAGTTTGCTTTGTAGATATTAAACTGTACTATGTAGGAGGACCTGTGTTCATTTTCAAAAGGCTATTTAAATCTGAACCCCTTATCCATAAATTAAGTGCTCAAAATGATAGCTATTGCTGTTAACACAAAGTCTTTAAAAAAAAATCTGAATTATGTTCAAAGCAAGTAATACACAAATATTACACACACACACACACACACACACACATATAATGATATTTTGTGTTTGCTTCTACATGTTTATACTTGGTGGGAAATAAAGTTATAAGAAGTTAGAAGAAAAATGTCGAAATGTTAATCTTTCCCAAATAGTCTGATTTAACAACAAAAAAAAAAAAGTGTGTGTGTGTGTGTGGGGGGGGGTGATTCAAATGGCTAGAGTGGATCTGGAAAGCATTTGTGATACCAAGTGGGAGAAATATGATTTAAACCCAGAAATCAAACTATACAAGCCAGGTGTTTATAAAGCTTAGGTTGTGTGACCACAGCCTGCATGAGATGGAGATAGTAGACAGTAGGAGACCTGCGCTGAAAGAGAGACATAGGAAACAACCTGTGGCTTAATTGCTCATTTCAGGGCACAGTCATTTATCCTAATTAATAATAGAAGAGGGCACTGCACAGTAGTAGCAAATAGTATTATTTTACAATTCTGTTTTTACACATGATTGCATTATTTATTGTCTTGTTGTTGTCACCAGTGTGCTCAGAATTGTGAAATCTCAAGATAAGATGAAAGGTCAAAGGCTATCTAGAGCCCAAAAATATCTCAGCTGAGTTATTATATGGCCAAGATGTAATATCTTCTAGAAATAAATAAATATATATATATATATATATACATACATACATATCTTTAGAAGGTATTACATCTGTACATATATATAAATATATATTACATTATATACACATAATATATACATATTATATTACACATATACATATATACTCACATATGCATATGTGAGTATATACATATATACACATATACATACATATGTGTGTGTGTGTAAAAATACCTCTTCCCCAGAAAGTGTCACCTTTCAGGGGTGAGCATTTCTTGCCTGCAGAAGATACTGACTTAGTGCTTAGAAGATTCCCATCTCTAACCTAAGGGTTAGACTCCTTGAAGTTTAATAAAAGGCGAATAATTTATAGCTAGCAAGTAAAATCCAGACTTGAAAGCAGTGAAGCTTGCAGTATTGTACTAATGAAGTCAAGAACACAGACACAGCCCAAAGTCTGAATTTAGCAGGCTCTGAATGTGAACCCAAGGTTTAGACAAAAGGCATCTTAGTTTCACAAACGTTAGACCTAAACAAACTGAAAAGAGAGGTATCAAAGAAACAGAATTTTTGCAGTTGGAGATGACAAGCAGAAGGAAATCAAACTAGCAACAACCACAAAACACCAGGAACTAGCAATGGCTCTGCCATTAAGAATACATACTACTCTTGTAGAAGAGCTATGTTCAGCTCCCCAGCACCCACATTGAGCAACTTGCAACCACCCTTACCTGTACACACACATACTTGTACATACACTCATAAACTAAATAAACTAAAGTAAATCTTTAAAAGAACAAAGGAAACCAAAACTGACAGAGCAGGGTATTTTAACAATTCTGACCTCAAATTCCAAATAAAGGCTAGCCAAAACAAACAACAAATTAAGATAAGATATGCTGAATGTGGTGGGTTAAAACTGAAGAAAACAGGGATGGGTTTGTCAATGAGTAATGTTCTTGTTTTTGTCATACAAACAGGAGTAATCTCCAGTTTAAAAATTGAGCGCCTATCTTTAAGGTCTACAGCTGGGATAGATCTGAACCTCCCCTTTCCTCAGGACTTTGTGCATGATGAATATACAATCTGAGAGTCTCTTCAGTGCTAAAAGCAGCCCCAGGTCTACAGCAGCAAGGTGTTAAATCTCCCAGATTCAAAACTCAGCCCAATCCAAAGCAGAGTTCATGCTTGAATTTCTATCACTTAATATCACTTACTTGAATTTAATGATCATGTCTATTTCTCAATATGATGCTTCATATGATACCAGAAATCAATTAATGGTAATATCCAGTTGATTTCTACAGAAGAAGAGTCATTATCTTTAGGCAGTATTATCCGACAGCTTACTGATACCTGGTAGCATTGTAACATAAAAAATATCCTTTTTATGAGTAATAGGCTTATTATCAAAAGATTGCATGCTGTCTTTTTTTTTGTAGATTCGTTTTAGAGATGTTTAAAACATTTGTTCTTTAAAATGCTATTGTTTTGTATTTTGTTCCAGGGCATTCTTGGCTCAGGTTTTGCATTAAAGGTACAGGAACAGCACCGACAGAAACATTTTGAGAAAAGAAGGAACCCAGCTGCCAACCTCATTCAGGTAAATGTCAGTGGGATAGGTAGATGGCAACATCTGTCTACAAAAGTGTTTGATGCATTATTTTCCAAATATGTTTACTGTTTTGTCTTAGACAAACAGACAAGGAAGGGAGGAAGGGAAGGAGGGGAGGGAGGGAGGGAAGAATGGAGGACAGAAGAAAGGAAGGAAGGAAGGAAGGAAGGAAGGAAGGAAGGAAGGAAGGAAGGAAGGAAGGAAGGAAGGAAGGAGTCAAGCCTTAGTGAACAGTCTTAAATTTGAGCAGGTGTTGTCCCTTTCCCAAGCAACAAAAACAAAGTATGTCTGTCAGAAAATAGTCTTTGCATTGTTCAGATTAATTAACAATTACCACCAAGAGCTTGCAGAGGTTACCAGCCATGGCACTCCTGGAAGGACCTAATACATTTTATGAATCACTATGTGAAACATAATTGGTCGTTAAGGGACGGAGCAGACCACAGCACCATTCCTGGCATTCCCAAGACTTTCTCTAGCCCATTGTATAATACCATTGTGAAGAATATACATGTTAGAATGTTGAGGTTTAGTGTCTGTGCAATTGCTTTGAATGCCATGTAGTGAGATGGATTGAGGTGCAATAATATGTCTGTGGCATGGATTTGAGAATATTAGACAATAGGCATATTGTTTGAAGCTAGTTCATGAAAACATGGTTTCTGTAGCATTTCATTTTTTTCAACAACCCATGATTTGTGTTACAGTTTTCTAAATATTTCTGTTTGGTTGCCATCCACGTTTTCTTGTTTTGTTTTGTTTTGTTTTTTGTTGTTTG
This sequence comes from Cricetomys ansorgei, assembly GCA_026225945.1. Lineage (NCBI taxonomy): Eukaryota > Metazoa > Chordata > Mammalia > Rodentia > Nesomyidae > Cricetomys > Cricetomys ansorgei. The sequence goes on from JAMJFZ010001815.1 coordinate 21,147,662, forward strand.
TTTGGTGATTGGTTGGTTTGTTGTTGTTAGGATCTGTGTTTGTGATATAATAGAGACTATGACTGAGTTCCATGTCTTTTGGGAATAGAACTAGATTAAGAATCACAAAGTTTTTTCCCCTGCTATATCAATTATATGAATGATATATTAGCATTTCACAATAAATATAATAATCCTACAATTCAATGTCATTTCTCTTCCTAACAGACAGCCAAAGTTCCAGATTTTGAACCTGGAGATGCTGGGATGTACACATGAGGCACTAAGAGAACTGTTTACATGTGGATATAGCAATGACATTGCTTTAATTGGCTGAACTATTTAATTGGCTGTAGCCACTGTGAACTGTCCCATTAGCCTTTGCCTGTGCCTGTGGTATGCAGTACTTCCAACAGAGTTGGAGCTAGGAAGAGAGGTGTGTCACTTAGGGGTATCCTGAAGGAAATCTGAATCTAATGATTAAATAAGGGCACTAGTTTTAAACACAGTTGTATTTTAGAACTGTTTACCAAAAACAGATCATTACGTATGAATTCCAAGCCAAACCATTGACTGTCACTATTTTTCCAAGTGTTTAAAGATAAACAAATGAAGGCTGGAGAGATGACTTGGCAGTGAAGAGCGCTGGCTGCCCTTCCAGAGGACCTTGGTTCAATTCCCAGCACCCCCATGATGGTTCATGTCCATCTGTAATTCTGTTCTCAGCAACCTAACATCCTACTCTGGCCTCTGCAGGCACCAGGCACACACATGGCACACATATAGATGCAGGGAAAACACCCATACACATATAAATAAACAAATAAATAAAAATGTTTTTTAAAGATCACAAATGAAAAGTTAAAATTACTTTCTTGAAGAAAAGGTCCCTAAGTTAATAGATGCTTAAGCTCTTTGACCAGAAGCTGGGAATGTAGTTTAATGATGAGTGCTTCCCAGCATATATGAGACCCTGGGTTGAATCTCCAGTATTAACAAGTCTGAAACCAAACCATAATAATCACAATGATAGAAATATACACTGTAGACACACGGAGTACTCCCTGCCTTCTGTCCCTGAACACTCTACTGATGTGCATGTTTTCAGATTTCTACTTTTTTTTTTTTCTTGACTATTTTTACCCTCAACTTTCCTTCACTCTAGAAAAGTTTTCCAGCCTGTGAACACACAATTTGCCTAGGGGCTCCTAGAATTTCATTGAACAACAAGCCCCATTTATGTATAGAACCAATAAGACATCTCCCAGATATTAAACCTCCTAAAACGTGAGCTGTTCTGTTGGAAAGCAAGCCCTTGCAAAAGTCTTCTGTGTACATCAACTATGATGATCCAGAGCTGTTGTTACCAATAAACTAACCACTAGCTCCATGTTGCTGTTTAAAAATAAGTGAATTAAAGATTAAAACTTGAGTTCAGGCCGGGAGGTGGTGGCATATGCCTTTAATCCCAGCATTTGGGAGGCAGAGGCAGGTGGACCTCTGTGAGTTCCAGGCCAGCCTGAAGTGAGCTTCAGAACAGCTAGAGTTACAAAAGAGAACCCCTGTCTTGAAAGAACAAAACAAACAAACGAACGAACAAACAAATGGTGGGTCTAGACACCAAAATGGTTTGATGGTAGGACAAGGCACCTCAAGTATTCAGTACCTTTAAGTGGCTGTTAGCTGCCATGGTGCATAGTATGTACCTCCAAGAATCATAGCATTGATTTTTCTGATCTGCTCTGTCCTTATCAACTACTGAATCATGAGGAACAGTTTCCAACTGAACTTCAAAACAAACTGTTTTTCCTGCAGCAAATCACTACAGCAATGAAATTTATGTGTCCATTGCCGAAGTAATGGATGTCAACTGAACAGTTTAGCTCAGAGTCATTGAGTTCCATTTTATGCAGCCTGATTATGTAATGTATATTGTTATTAGCAAGTTAATTGTAAAAGTGAGAGTAATAATAGAGTAAAATCATGAATTTTACTTAAAAAACCCAAATTGTTTGTGGCCAAAAAAAAAAAAAAAAAAAAAAAACCCACAGGCTACAAGACTTACTTTTTTTAAAGAATATCTTAAAATCTACACTTAGTTTTAGGCCTCAAGAATTGAATTTGCTAATTTAAAAAGTGGCTAGTCTCTCATTTCAATAAAACTTATATATTTATATTGCATATAAATAGCATGATATTCATTTCTCCATTGCATGTTCTCTACATGCTCTTTTAACAGAATCCCAGGGTTTGGGCTTTGGTTAGAAATTATAGAAATCTATTCCTTAATTTGGACATGAGCTTTTTTAAGGATAGAGTAGGCTGAAAAGCAAGCTTTGTTTGCTGATGCTTTCATTTCTTACTCCATAAACCTGGCTGTTTGCTGGATATACAAAGCATGAGAACCAAAGGCAATTTCACTTGTGTGAAGGCTGAGCCTACTCTTGCCACTATGGTAAGAGAACTGTTCAAATTGCTTTATCATTTGGTTGGTGAGAGAACTAAATTAACCAGCATCTCGAGGATTTAGAGGGAGAAAAAGTGTAAAAGCCCATAAGCTCACAGCAAACTGAGGTGCGTCAATATCTTTGCATGATTCATTTAAATTAACTTTTCACGTGGAACAGTCTGGGAAAAGAAATCAGCTCTCAGTAACGTTCTGAATACCTGCCCAAATGTCACAACTTTTTTTTTTTTAATAATACCTAAGACTCATGAAGTCTTTTTTAGTTTGCAGAGTGCTTCCAACACAAGTGCTTCAAGACAAGCAAGCCTAGTCAGAGCTGGGATTAAATCCTAGCTATTGGAGTACAAATCCAATGCTCCTTCATTTTATTTTATTTTTGGGAGGTTTCATACATGTATACTATATATCTTGATCAATCCACCCCTTTTCTCCTTCTTCCTGCTCCCCTGCTCCCCTCTAACACATCTCTTTTTTTTCTTTTTTACAACTCACTGACTCCAATTAATGATGCTCATATGCATCTAAGTACTGGGTCCTCCACTGGGACTATGTCTATGTACCCAAAGGACAGGGACAGACTCTCCTGCCACATTCATGCTGGAATTTCTAAGTGGTTTGATCACCTGCATTTAATCACAGCTGCTGTGAGTTCATAAGTACAATGGTCATGTCATGTCCAGAGGACCACGTTTCAGAGGCCTCCTCCCCATCTTCTGGCTCCTACATTCTTCCTGCCCCACGTCTTCAATGTTCCTTGAGCCTTGGGGCAGAGCAGGGGATAGGGTTCAAAAATCAACCTTGTGCCCTCCACAGGCATTATTGAGCTTATTGGCAGGCACCAACGATCTCATCAGTCCATCTTAGACACCTATTCGTGTTAGATTAAACAAGTTTACTTGTGGAGTCACGCAAAAAACAAAAACAACAATTCAGTGAATGTTTGTAAATTTAATCCTGACAGAATGGTGAGAAGGGGGCCTGGAGGATTACCCTGTCTCTAGGAAGCTAACTGGTCCCAAAGAAAGCAAGCAGCATATTGAAGCTTTAGCTTTGTCTGGTGAAATAACTTGGTTTTCACCCAGCCATCTTAAAGGGAGGCCACCAGTCCCTGTGATAAAGCCCAGTTATGCAAGATGATGCATTCATCTTCATGCTTCAGTTATAGAGAGGAGCAGATTCAGAAAACAAGACCATAAATACAAAAACATGAGAGCAGGAAAAAATAGAAGAAAATACAAGATCAGTATCTCAGAAAGTGGAAAAAAAAACATGAAAGAAAAAAAAAAATCAAAGGACCTATTGTTGAGATCCAAGACCCAATTAACTAACACAGGTACCTTAAACAGAACACAAGTACCTCAGAGTACAGAAAAACTAAGGTTTTATCAGGGAACTAGTATATTATGATTCTCTAGAAGTACAGGGCAGGAGCAGCCACATAAATGGCTCCACCCAATGCCTGTACTATGAACCAAAGCCTTCATACCAAGATTATCACAGAGAGACATCAGAATGCTTATAAAATCAGGCATCTCACATGCTTTCTGAGCTGAGCATATCCAAAGGGTGAGGAATCAGCATGACATTGGAAATCTCATCAGAAACTCAACACTTAGAACTCCTGGAAACAAATTCATTAGGAAGAAAATACTTCCAACCTAGCACTCTACACCAAGCCAAACCAATCATGCAGTATGAGAGCAACACACAAAATTGTTTAGAAACATTCAAGAACTCTGAATTTACCTGCTGTCCTAGTTTGCTTCTTTTTTGCTGTGATAGAATACCATTACCAAAAGCAACGCGGAGAGGAAAGGCTTTATTTGGCTTACGTCTTCCTACCACAGTCCACAATCTAGGGAACTCAGGGCAGGAACTGGAGGCAGGAACTGAAACAGGCCATGAAGAAATGCCAACTATTGTCTTACTACCCATGGTTTTCTCAGCCTGCTTTCTCATGTCTTCTGGACCACCTGCCTGGGGTTGGCACCACCCACAGTGGGCTGGGCCTTCCATAGCAATCATCAATCAAGAAAATGCCCTACAGACTTGCCTACCAGAGTCTGATGGAGGCATTTTCTTAAGTGAAGAGCAGAGTGACCAGGAGCTGAGTGCTCCAGCAGAGAGGACTTAAGGGGGACAAACAAATGAAAATGGGATAGATTCTGTGATGCATTTGACAATGTTAATTTTTCTGTTTCTTCAGGAAAGATAAGGAATACCATTAATGATTTTTTTATTGGATAATAAAAATCAAAGTTATGGCATTCCTTGTCTTTCCTGATAAGCAAATCACAAAATGAAAATAAGACAATAACTGCAAATAAAGCAATATATGTACATGTTGTTGCATATACATATATAAATATGAAAGAAAAAGTAGTCATAACCCGTAGTAGTTAGTCAAACTAGTTACTCCTCAGCCCAACATGCACACACACATGCATGCTTGTGCACACGCACACACACACACACACACACATGCACAGAGAGAGAGAAATAAACTGGATTGTACTGACATTTTTACGCTGGCAAACTGGAAACAATGCTGAAATGGTTATAAGAATGCAAGCACTAATAACTAAAAATTGAGGTATAGAAATTTTGGCAGGATGAGAAAAAGCAAAGATGGGATATAAGCGGGCTATTTTATTGTCTTCCATAATCAAAAATGGTTAATAATACCTAAAACTGAAATCGGAGCTTAACCCTTAAAAGATTCTGAAAAGTAGAAAGGAGAACTACCATATGATCCAGTGATCTACCCAAGGGTATATATCAGAAGGAACCTAAGTCAGCACACCGTAGAGATGTGAGCATGTCCGTGTTGATTCCGGCACTGTTCACTGTAGCCTAGATACAGAGCCAATCTAGTACTTATCAACAGATGAATGAATAAGGAAAATGTGATATATGTGCACGATGCGGTGGGGAGGAGGGGGAGACAGTTGGGGGGAGGAGTTTTGTTCAGCCATGCAGACAAAAATACACTTTTGCAGGAAAAAGATGTACAGGAAATCATCCAGTTAAGCACAATAAGCCATACCATAAGCAGAGTCTCTATTTAAATCAGTCAATCAATAAGTATATTATATCATAAAAGTAAAAGGACTATTGAGAAGAAGGAGGCATGGGATAGACAAGAGGGTTATGGGAGGCTGAACATGAGCCAAACACTTGATATGCATGCATGAAGATATCACAGTGCAAGTGACATCTGTAGTAATATTCACTACTAAAATAGAAATTATACGGGAAATGAAGAGTGTGAAAGGAGAAATGATTGCTGGTTGACACAGTCTTTCAGGGCTGGTATTTCAATACATACACCTTGAAAATGTAAGTTCAGTGTTAGTCTGCAATTTTCTGAACTATTTTTAGAAAGTGTCAAGCTAATCATAGTTGCACTGGTCCAAACAATGCAAGCTGAACGCTCCCCACACCGAGGACTCTGAGCTTTGTACATTCAACTCTAGACTACAGTTCGAATTTGTTTGCCTGCCTACGCTACCAGAATTGCCCAATAAATAGCAAGTTTGGCTTTCACTTGTTTTTTGTTAACTTGTCCTTTGCAGTTACATATGCCATGTAATTGGTTAATTTGGATCCACAGGGATCCCCAGAGAGAACTACTTTAGTTTATACTGTGTGATTTAGACTTTAAATACAGGAACATTGGGTACTGGGGGCATATGAATGGGGACTTGAATTTCAATTGCTAGAAGCAATTAGCAGAGCTTAAAGGTAGGAAAAAGTTATCAAGAATACAGGAGTATGAGGAAAACACACATACAAATGACATATACAGACTGAATAGGTTGTATTTAGGAAATATATGTATATACATATAACAACCATTGATGAAAACATAGGCCATGAATTTGAAAGACAACAAGGAAGGGTGAGGGGAAGGGTACAGACTGAGGAACAAAAGGAAAGGGGGAAATGATACAATTATATTATAGCCTTCCAAAATAAAAATGTAATAAAACAAATACAAGACTAGTTAGTACAACTAGCACTCTCTGCTTCTGTGTTGACCATTAACTAATCTCAGCTCTGGAACAGGTGTTGCTTGACCCTCCTGTGTATCATGCTTACAAGGCATTTTTACAAGAGAAGGTGGAACTAAGAGCTCAGCTATTAAGCTCAATTTGATAGAAAAAGATCAAGAAAACTAGACCCTATTGTGAAGCAAGCCTTCAGTGTTTCAGGCTCTTTCCCCCAACCCCAATTGTTTATGACATTTAACAGCTAATATCTAGCCCAATTTTTTTTTATTTTTTGGTGCATTGTTGTCATGGGTTTTTTTCCGCTAGTGTTAAATGACACACAGTCCCACCAGGTGTGTCTAGTAGCACAAAAGTCTTACTTTTCAGAGTCCTGACCATATATATATATATATATATATATATATATATATATATATATATATATATATATATATATATATATATATATATCATGCCTCTATGGAAACAGTTTAATTAAAATAGCCATGTATATTTTCTCACTACTAGAGTACCTCTGGGCCTCACTACAACAGAAACAGCTTCAGAAGTCCAGCCTGTAATCTCAGCACTTAAGAGACTGAGGCTCCAAGATCACCACACCTTTGAGGCCCACTTGCGCTTCTTTGGTGATACTTTGTCTCCATCCACCAAAACTGATAATAGTAACAATATGTGTTTTATTGGTTATAGATCTAGATAGTTCTAGATCACTCTAAAACTTTCATGTAAACAACCCTAAGTGCTAAAATTCCAAGATAATAGGATTGTGATTGCCTTATTATTTATAAGATGCCAAGATGCTTAGCACAGATGTACACAGATTTATCGGTTAAATCAACACAAACCATGTGAATAAGCCTTCAGGCAAAGAATTCTGCTTGAAAAACGTAAAAACCCTCCTTTGAAAACATAATGTCCCTCAGGTTCTACTGTATGTCATTCTAATTTTTCATGTCACTTCCTGAATATTTCACCGACGCATATTATGCAGGCTGAAACGAGTACATTTCCTAGGAGAACTGAACACTCTTGTATAACTAGCACTCAGAAAAACAAAATATGACTTTTCAGATACACTTTCTCCATCACTGTCCCACAAGGGGAGCTGCTATGCTACCTTCTAACAGCATAGAATATTTCCCCTGTTTTCCCAACTTTATGAAAAGTGCTCTGTTGTGTCTTGTTTATAACACTTGACATTAGTCACAGGAAAGCCCATCCATACTGTCAAGCATAGTCACAATGAACTGTTGCTATGTAGACACATTGCAACATGTAACCGTAGTACAAGGCTCCTATTTAAACTACTATTGATGGTGTGGGCATTTTGAGCTTTAGTTATAAAGCCAAAATATAGTATATACCTTTTTGTGAATGTGTTTAAGCATACCTATCATATTTACCCAGGAATGAATGTCTGTATCATAATATATTTATACATTCAACTTCAACAATACTGTCAGAGAGTTTTTCAAAGTAGTTATAGCAATTTATTTTCTGTTCAACTCAATGATATTCTTGGAAAATAGAATATAATTAGATCATTTTTTTTCTTCACTGTGTTTCAAAATAATGACTGATGGTTATACAGTAGGGATATGACCCATTTAGATGAGTTTGCCACATAAAACAGAATGCTCTAAGTAATGAATCATGATACAAAGTTTTCTCTAAAGAAATTGAAGCAAATACTTGGCTATGTATTTAGGGATGTTTTCAGGCTCATTGCAAAAGAATAAATTTACCAGACTCTACACAGAAAAGGAAGTGCAGGTAGTTTCTCAAATGGTCAATTCAGAAGTTCTTCCAGACACTGCCATCCAGCAATCAGAAACCCCTCAGTAGACATTTGTGACCAAGAGTCCATCAACTGAAAACACTATCTCAACCTTCCCAACCTGGATTGAACCTCTTTAACTATCTGACACTCATTGTCTTATCTACAAAGGGGCTCTTAATTCACACTTTGGTTGTAAGGATCACATCACAGTGCTTTATACTTTGTATACCAGGAATGATGATATAATGTAGACAAGCCTACATTTTATTTCAAAGGGGCATACCCATTTTCTTAGATGATAATTAACCTTTGGGTAATTTCCAATTGTAATCTGAGAGAATATTTTCCCTGTATCTTGCTTTAGACAATTATTTGTTATCATTATGATTTTTAACCTCAGAAGGGTTACAGAACTCAACCCAGAGATTTCATTAATGAAGTCATCACCATGTACAGAAGTAGTTGGTTTACGAGTTCAATAGTTTCATGGTGATTTGGGGTAATTCTTTGCCAATCCCCAAAATGCACATTCATGATCAGACAGTTGTACCAGTACCTAGAAAATTAGTATTTATTTTATCAGTTAATTGTCTCTGATTTTGTTTCAGATAATACATCAGTTTTTCCCTCACTGTTTCCAAGTTTGTTTTGTCTTATTGTTTAATGCTTTTGCTTCTTGATGTAAGTTGTTTTGAAATGTCATTCTGATGTGGCAGAATATGTGTAAAAACCAACTGAAGATGCCGATGTAGCCTATGCTTCTGCTTCCTTTGGGCATCTATCAGGGCTATACATTTGGAAAAGATTCTTAACATATAGTAACTAAATAATTCCCTTTTTCGTTTCATTCTATTTCCTGCTTTCTCATGCCCCTGGGTGCTGTATGCAGTGTGTTTGGCGTAGTTACGCAGCTGATGAGAAATCTGTTTCCATTGCAACCTGGAAGCCACATCTGAAGGCCCTGCACACCTGCAGCCCTACCAAGTAGGTATCAGTGGGCAGTTGGTGCTGGAGTACAGTCTTTTCTAGTTTGTTAAACAAACCATATGTGTGCAGAGAAGTCCCGACTTGTTTTATTCTCTCTGTTGCCTTAAACATATGTAAGGATGTTTAAATCTATTTAACAGCAACTCAACCATAAAACTACATAGAATTAGCATCATTCCTTACCAACCATAGGCCATGACTGGAGACTTAAAGAATATGAATTATATAGAGATATTTCTCTGTTGCTTCATGGTAGTTTTCTAACATCTCTTCTTATGAAACCATAGTTCTTGAGAAACATCTCTTAGTTTAATAGGGAGAGCAATGTATATATTTGAATCATACTTCTCACCTTTGGGAAACTTTGGGGGTAAATGTAAAAGAGGAAGACTACATGGAGTAGAGCGTCTCAAGTGACAGCAGACAGTGGTTTATTATCATATGTGATTATCTGGCTTTGCACTTACTGCAGTTTTGTGTTAGAAGTCATTCTGAGGTCTGGAAAAAATAACAAGTCAAATTATCTAAGTGTATCACCTAGTACATTGCTCATGTACTGCTTCCTTTCATATTTTCCTTGATTTAAGTGGGGGTAGAAGAGGATGGATTCAAACAACTACCTTCATCCTGTCCCCTTGTGCCTGTTAGCCAGGCCTTCACTATTCTCTGCAACCTCATTAACCTCTATGTCTCAGCCACATGTACTGAAACACAGTGACTCATCCCAAAGGGCACAGCAGTCACTGGTACCATGCGTGGAACCTGGGTGCCCTGACATAAGTCACCCCAGGGATACCTCATTGTTCTTGTGATTCATAATCATTGCTGTTATTATTGTTGTTCTCTGTTAAATAAGTGAGATGGGACAGAAATTGTGGCCTTTCCCCAAGAATAATATCCAGTGTACACACACATAAAAAAATACCCTCTGCCTATTTTAATATATTCTCAGACTTCCTGAAGCCAAGCCCAGAACCTTTGCTTTAGAAAGACAAGCTACTTCAGTCAAGTTTTGTTTGTGAGAAGAATGATTTACAATGAACTAGATATTTTTACTGAAAATTAACTAGCTTACTAAATGCAGGGTGGTGTAATGAAAAAGACTAAAATTTCTTTTAAATTTACATAGTATATTGCTCCTTAGCATTCAGAATGCAATGACTGTGAAAGAGAAAGAGCATTCACTCATCTGTGTATCCATTCTGCAAGTGCTCACAGAATACTTACTATGCACAAGGTTGTATTTCTGGGACAAGCAGGAAGCAGTCAGAGAAAAGCAAAATAACTTAAAGTCTCATGGCTCAGGAACTAGACACTCAAAGGATGCCCAGCATAGGCAGTAAAAGCAAATGTTGTGAAACACAAGTAAGTTCTAAGGAGAAAGTAAATAGGAAAGCACGGCACATCAGGGCTGCAGCATCAAAAGAGGATCATTGTCAGCTTCATCTTCACCTCCGACAATGGCATTGTGGTCATTAAGTAACACCAGACCAATTCTCTGGTTCCTCACGGTTCTGGAGCTGTGCTTATTTGCTTTTACTCCCCAAGCTCATTGCAAGGAGTAGGATGAAAGATAGGTCTAAGAAACAACTCTGAGGTCTGGGAGATGCAGGCAGTCAGCATGCTGAACGCTTTTCACAACCATCCAAAGTTATAAAGGGGAAGTTTCTTTCTCTTCCCAGGCCTTGAGTTTCCTCCTGTGTATAATATACGTGAGAGATCCGAGCAGTCTCTATCTCAAAGCTTTCCTATACTGAGAGGCAGATTTACAGAGGAAATTATTTTCCCGACTTTCCTTCTCAAAAATGAGTGAAGGATATACAAAAGATGAAGTCTAGGTAAATGTGGTATTTCAAAGAATGAGTCAGATATTTTAGGAAGCTGTGGGAAATTTTCAATCTCAGAGATGCCACGAGGTACTTTGAGAAGTTACAATTTAGACCCTATCTGATATAATGCCTTCCCATTTTGCTGTATCACTGAGACTCACAAGGAAGTAAGACATGTTGTCTAAAGCCCACAGTTCATTTGCAGAGGAGCTGCTCTATACCATGCTACCAATGTCCAACCCTGCCCAAAATAAGTAATTACAAATGCCTGCCAACAATGGGGTGTAAGAGCTCAGATAGATTTTCTATACACCTTATTTACTCGAAGGGACTTCTCATATAAGAGAAAAAAAATCTACCTCAGTAAGTGAGAACAAGGCCACAGCCATAGATTAATACCTCCTGGTCTCAATCCCAAAGGTCTGCCCAAGACACAAGGACTGCAGCCACATTGGAATCGGCAATACTCTGAGAGCTTTGCCAAAGTGTCTTCGACCAGAACCACTGTTTCTTAGCCAAACAGTGTGTGGTATTCTGCTGTGTGGGGGCAGTAATGGACTTGCCAAGTAATGTTGTGCTGTCTCAGATCTGCCACAAAGAACATATGTTTGAAAGCTGTGTGCAATTATTATAAATAGCATTGCTTCTATGGACTGTATTTAAAAAGGGTTACTTAAGGTACCTGATTCCCCTACCTCCCGTGTTGGCCATTATCAAGTGCTATAAATGTATTCACTGGTTTATCATCATTTCTCTTCTGTCTGCACGCACCTGAAGGAAAGAACAAGGGGAGGCGTCCAGCAGGTTTGTGATTTCTCTTTTGCTACATGTTTGTTTATAAATCAGCAGCCTAGTAGATGTTTTAAATGTGCCTCATGAGTAAAATCGATCAACAAATACAAGATGATTAAAAGTGACCTTTCACAAGATTGCCTGCAAAGTTTACTGGGTTTTATTGATTTCTTCCCCTCCTCGAGAATAGAAGCATCTTTTCTCAACCCACTCAGTGCTTTTTAACAATCTGTAAGGCCTGGAACTTACAGGGACAAAAATAATCACAGCCTTTGATTATTCCTGTCTGCCACTGTCCCAAACAGAAGTCCTTCCAAAGTATTCAAGAAGTAAGAAGAAGTAAGAACCATCTGTCTGGGATATCTCCAGCCCAGTGAGCAGTAAAGCTTACTCAGGTTATCAGTTCCAAAGTAGAGACCACATCTTCAGGAAGAAGATAGCCCTCCTACAATTTCCCCAGGTGACTTGTGGCTGTTCCTCCTAGAAAGACCCAGAGGGAATAGAAGCCAAGAGAGAAAATTTTCATCTGTGTATTAAGTACCAGAAAGGATCTGGATTTGGGAGCAAAGCCTGAAAGGCAGGGGCAGGTAGATCCCCACACTGAAGTATAAGTAGTAATAGTCAGAACCAACAAGAAATAGGAGATGGCTAGAAAATAAGAAGGGACACCAGAGGGTTTATATTAATTATTTTCCCCCTATCAGTGCCATTTACTTCAGTAAAGAGAAATCAAGACATCCTCCTGCCTGAAGCTAGCATGAATGAGGGTCTATGATGACATCAGCCAAAAAATAGCTATGTAGTATTCAATTAGTCCTGAAGCTTCCATTGGATTGATAAGCCTACAGTATGAGACACAGCCTCAACTGCTCCCTCTGGCAGGTTAGCCAATGCATTCTCTTACTTAGAATAAGAATTAGAGCAAAGAACAGTGGGAATTCATAATGATTCCAGAAAGTTTTAGCTACCCAAAGAATTGTTTTTTTCAAGAGATATTTCTAGCCAAAGAGAACTTTTAGTCTTTAGACCAAACACTGTGTTTGTGTGGAAACCCATGAGTCTAGTTGGCCAACTCTGACTTAGGCTTTTTTGCCTAGGCATATTCCACACAGACCACACCATCCTGTTCTGACATTTTAGCTTGGAAATCAGTAACACAAAATAATTCATCACCATTACAAGTTACATTTCACTCTTCTTAGTGATATTTAAAAGGTTTTGCTTCATAACTGTATATGGCTTATCCAAACAGTCATTCGTGTCCTAAGTGTAAGAGCAGAAACTCTCTTTGACGTGGGCTGCAGAACTACTTGTAGAGAGGTTTGCCCTTCCTGGGTTTGTCATCCGAAATGGGAATGTTGACAACAAAGGGAGACGATAGAAATCATGTATAGGTGCTGTAATAAACATGGCCTTTTTGGCAATCCTGAGACAGGGGTCACCTTGGGCCAACAATAACAATAACAAAAGACAGATTTTCCCAATGTTAGCATATCAGAAAGCAAAGACAGACTTAAAGTTGAACTTCTGCTCACTAAACTAAAACCTGAGTCTTTGTCACAATTCAAAAGACTTAGTAATCAGTTTTCCCAAATTTCGTGATATTTGTGTGCATCTAATATGTTAAAATCTATTCAACAGACTTGTGAGTAAAACTATTAAAAATAATTCACTTGTAGATTTGCAGAACCATTCAACTGGGTTCATGACTTAGAGAATGATATTGTGAAATTCACTTCTCTTCTCATTGAACGTTTGACAAATAAAAAAAAGCCTAGAAACTAGTCATGTACCATGACTTAATTTCTCAAGCTTCCTACACTTTGGTCTCTTGCTCCTGAATAATTTGTTGCATCTCCCATCTTAGGTGATAACAGAGAATGTGCTTAATAAAATATACTTGGATGGAAGAATAAACTTTCCCTAACCCCAAGTGTTTTTTGTAGGGAGATATAAAATGCAACCAAAAAGAATGAAAGAGAAATAAATAGAACGAGATAATGTTAACAATTAAAAAACACCAGTTATGATGAACCATCTTTCCACCCTTGTTGTTTCCACTCTTGTGGGGAAGCCACATTCAGTTCCCATTGTCCATGTCAGTGAGCTCACACTTGGAACTGCAGCTCTAAAAGGTCTTCCACATTCTTTTCTGGCCTCTGTAGTCACTGCATTTAAAATTTGCATGCCCACACATAGACACACACATATATATAATTAAGAATAAAAATAAATCATTAAAAAAGGACTGCAACAATCTGTAGGAAATAAGCTAAAAATTTCATTTTTTTTTCTTTTAATTGGCACATACTACAAAAATTAAATGCAATGAAGCTTCCATTGTATTATTGTCTTAGCTTTTCCCTTGCACTCCATAGACAACAGAATTTATAATATCGCAATAACAAATGCAGAAAGACTATTTTAATGGCAATAAAAGCAACACCATCTTAGAAAATAACAAATCTGTCTTTACTGAAGGAAAATATGCACAACAAAAATGCATTTATAATGAAGCTCCCCATTTAGAGAATATTCTGATTTCAGAATACTGTTAATTAATGCTTGACCTCATTTCAATGAACTAATTAATTGGTACCTCCCATCTGCAGAGTCCTTCACTGCCTTTGTGGTCATTGGGTTATTGATGTAGTTTAGGTAAACAAAACAGACAAGTGTCAGCCCTAGTAGGAGCTGATTTTTTTTTTTTTTTAATCTTTTGGCTACCTTAGAGCCTGCAATCTCCTAAGTCCTTCCTCATAATTTTTCTTTCTCTTAAAAACTGCAGCCTGTAGTGCTGAACTGAAAAAGTTCAACACTACAGGCTGTTCTCTCTCAAGCAGCTGGCTCTGCCACTGAATAAGAGCCCCAACCATAGGTGGGGGCCAAACACAGAGTACTGGATAGAGATCAAACACATTCATGTCACCCTTGATTAATTATGTTCCCTACTTTGGGGTATTCTTGTTAAAGAGAGGTTTTACTTTCTATGAAATTAGGATATGCTTTAAACAAAGTTAATCTATGACACCTCAGGCTAAGAAACATTGTGAAATACAACACTTTATTTTAAAATGCAAGAGAAGGTTCTGATAAATACAGCTTAGCTGGGTAGTAATGAAAATAATGTTTCTTTGGCTCTCCTGGATACAGGGTCAGATACTTCCTCTACTTGGACCATAATTCTATCTTCCTTGGCATTATTATTATTCTATTACTTGTCTTTCCCCCTATCTTCCCACCAAAATAGTTTTAATCAGATATATATGGTGATGTGTATATTGATTTTATTCTAATTAACCTTCTCTTTAAGGAACTTTCCAACTCATTTTAAATGGGACAGTCCTTCTCTGAATGGTATACATTGTCATTTTCAGAGAAGAGAGTTTATCTGTGAACACACTGGGCCATGCTACCATGGTATTTTTACCTAGAGTTAGTATCTTTCTTTTCTTCTTCCTTGACTAGGTCATCAAAGAGTGGCCAGAAAGTAATTGCATTGATTTAAGAAGAGTTTTACTAAATTTCCATCCCTACAAGAGCAGATGATTCCACCTGAGATTGAAGGATTAAATATGAATCTCACTGCCTCTGTTCTGTCTTCTCAGTGAACAATGGCAGACTGTGTAATTGCTTCAGTTACATTGCTTTATTTTCCATCTATAAAGCAGTAATAAACCCACTTCAACTTTCTGAGACAGCAGACTATCTGAGCTTGCTTTATTAGCAAGCACACGTAAGGCTGATTTAAGATGCATGTCACACATGTTAAGGCACAGGTGATACTGTCTCATGACATTACACTTTTGTACTGTGGTCCATTGAGTGCCTTGTCCAAACCACTCCAATGTAATGGCTCTTTTGGTTTCTGATCCAATTATGTGGCTCCTGGAAAAGCACTCTAGAATGCTTGTGGAAGAGACTGTGTGTTCTGATTTCTACCACTTAACATTTTTGTGTGTACAGTAAATGATCCGCATGTGTTGTTAAACTAAACTCAGTGAGACTAGACTCTACTTTTCCTTCCACATAATCAGCTCTGGTCCTTACTGGCAAAATATTAGATTGTTTTAAAATGATCTCTCCATCTGTTCACACTATTTATAGAAAGAAAGGATTTATTCTTTTATAAATAGCCAAGGACTTAATAAATATGCAATTGGTTTTTTTTTTCTTTATAAACTAGTAATCAAGAATCCTTTCTTCTTCTGCTTTTGAACAGGTATTCAACCTGACAATCATTTCCATATACTAACTATAACTTCAGTTTCACACAAATCAAGAGCCTATGTATATGCGTGTGTCTTGTATATAACTTCAAAGCAACTTAATGTTATTTACTTGGTTGATTTATGGAAATATTCATTATTAAATTTCCTGAAATATTTGATTCCCCATTATTTATAGCATATTCATTGACATTTGTTACAGAAGTTGCAATGTTTATTTTCCAATTTCATATGAAACGGCCTCCTAACACATATTACCATCATTTATAATGTTTATTTCCAATCTAATTGCTGCTGGCTGTGTCTCAGACAGTCCAACTGAACTGCAGAGTACCTGTTGCTTAACAGGTACTTAACTACTCTGTTTTTTCATACAGAGAAAAACATAAAGCCAAAATGGCTAGTCTTTCGAAAAAGAAAGCCCTCAGCACTGTGCTGGTGGAGAAATACTTAGTAATGCACTGCTCTATTTCCCTCACTCCTAGTAAGTTCTGTAGTAATAAGCAGAAGCTCTTCAGAATGTACACCTCACGGAAGCAGAGGTACCCAGCATCCCCGCTGTTGACATGATATTTGAGAATGCCAACTAACCTCAGGTGCATGACCAGGTTACGCCGCCACTACACCTGGGCCCTGTTTACAGACTCACTCTCCTAGGGACTTCTTGAATGATGAGGTTTTCAGCGCGCTTGTAATTTTCCTTGTTGCCTGTTGCCTGCTTTGATACTCTTATCACTGGAGCAAAAAAAAAAAAAAAGCAGGCATAGTACTGGCAATCAGCGTGTTGGCGCCTCCTTGTGGCTGTACAACTGCTAAGCTGTTGCACGCGCTGGTTTGTTAACGGCTGGGTTGCCATATTGTGCCTGAGGCGGTAGTTTGTACAGTGCTTATCCTATGAAAGGCTAAAACCCTAATTATGTATAACAATGGAGGCGGCATTGTAAGCCCTAGTGGATTACTGCAGAGTTATGATGCCACAAAATTCTCTGGCAGGGAGGATCTAACAGTTCAGTACATGCTGGGCCAGCAGAGTGATTTGTACCTCTGGTTCTAGAGAAGGATCAATTCCCCTGCAGAACTCCTTGGAGCATAGTGTTCAGCGGGGAACGTGGGATTGCATACTAAGATGCTCCAATCAATGACCAACATGACCTTTTGGTTACTTTCTCCAAAGAGAGACTTACTTGTTCTCCTGGGGATCATCCTTGGCATGCTTCCTGCAAATGCTGTGACAGAAAATCTTCCTCAAAAGTCATGTTTATAAATGTCAACAAAAACCAAGAAAGTAATGGAAACTTTTATGTACCAGTGAAGTGTTTATAATTTTAATTGACGTGTGTGTTCAATAACAGCCACCTAATCAATTTCCTAGTCATCTAGTCAAGATGCTCTTTTGCTTTCCAATGGAGGGAACTGAAATAGAACAACCAATGAAAGAAAACTCTCCATTGGAACTTTACCTTGGGAAAAACTCATTGTGGGTTATGATGCTATTCTAAACTTTCATATTCTTATGTCAAAAGAGAAAAGAAAACATTACATTGTTTCTATTTTAGTACGTAGTCTGTTGAATTTAATTTAGATTTTTGTTTTGGTTTGTTTTGGCTTGGCTTAGCTCGGATTTGGTTTATGAGAGAAAGTCACCCTATATAACCCTAGGTAGCCTGGAACTTACTAGGTAAATGGGCTGGCCTTGAACTCACAGAGATCTGCCTGTCTCTGCCTCTCAAATGCTGAGATTAAAAGCATGAGATGCTGTATATTGCTTGGAATTCTTTTTTTTTTTCTAAATGTTAGACGTTAGCAAATCTTCCTGTAGTTTAGAAAGCCAAAGGAGGGGGCTGTAAAGATGGCTCCACAGTGAAGAACATTGGCTGCTCTTCTACAGCACCCAGGTTGGATTCCCAGCACCTACATGGTGACTCACAACTGTCTGTAACTCCATTTCCAGGGGATTCTATGTCCTCTTCTGGCCTCTCTGAGCACCAGGCATGCACAGGGTATACAGATGTACATACAGACAGAACACTCATATACACAAAATAAAACAAATTAAATTTAAAGAAAATCAAAAAGGAAATGGTACTTAGAATTAATTTGTATCAATTTTTAAAGTGCTGAGATTTAGAGACCAGTTCCCCCCTTTCTATTAATTTGTAGAGGTAATCTAAATATATTTTTTTGCAGGAGTAATTTTTAAATATTTCATTTTCATAAATAGATCATGGGAAATTTTTATGCTGTTTTATTTTAGAAATTTCCCACCTTTTTCAAATGGTAATTCTTTCTTTAAAAAAAAGGAATAAAATAGAATCTATATTAATTATTTTGTGATTTTCTTACCAGTTTCTTGTTTGTTTAGTTGGGATAAGAAACAGGTATATCTTGGAAGCTGGAGGAAAACACTTTCCAGCTTCTAAACTCAACCTTCTATGTAATTAGCATTAACTCCAGAAGGTAAGAGAAAAGATCAAACACAGTGAGGACATTTGGCACGGTGGCAGTCATTCATAGAAACAAAGGTGCAGAACTGAACATAATTCCTGAACTAGATCTCCCTAAATTTTAGTTATGATACAGATGCACTGAAGTTAGAGGAAAATAAGATTGGAAATTTTTATAATTAAAAACTTTTTAAAGAAAAGTAGACTTTTTTTAACCTATCTCTTTGAAAGATTTCTCTAAATAATTGAAGGGTTTAGGATGTTATGGAGAACCTAGCCTGAGTATGAAAATATGTGGTCTGAAGATGTTTCCTGTTGCTATTGTTCAATGTAATCTATCATTTAATCATACGTTTGTCAAGTACAGATAAACCCTGTGATTGGTGGAGCTGTTGTGCAGAACTCTTGAACTCACGTGACCTCACCACAAAACTGCCCAGCCTGCATGTGCCTTCTTCAGCGGGTTGTGCTGGAAGTGGCTGTTGTCTGCATTTGGGACAGGAGATGTCAGTTGCATGGGCAACTCCTTTAGTGTTAACTGGACTCTGACCACCACCATTGCTCATGATTTGATTTGTTGTCATGTAAACAAATTCACATCAAACATGGTACCTGTTTAGAACGCCAGTTGTTAAAGGGACTAGGCGTGGAAAAACAAATGTTACTATCTCTTGTTAGTTGCCAGACACATATCCACTAAACACATTTGCTGTTGGCATGCTGCAGCTGGGGACAGTGGACACTGCGGTAAGTGGAAAAGACTAGGCCTCCACTTGGTCTCAGACAGCCCTTCTCCATGAGCACGCTGCCTTCATCCCCCACAAAGGCTGCAGCATGACTCACAAGAGCTGTGCTAAGCGACTCGCCCTCAGAACCATTGCCCCATTATTTCTTCAGTCCTGAGGAGCGCTGGGACCCTCACATTGATAGCAGTGTGTTGCTTTCTAATAAATAGCACAGCACTTTATAGACGAAACAAGAAATGCAACACTTTCCACAGTTCATTAAACTCCAACAAAAATCCCTTAGTTGTACTACTTTTTTCTTCACAAGAACCAGAGGACTCAACAGCCCATGTCTCTAAGACTCCAACCTGCTCCTCCTGGCACATCACAGAAGACACATATCTTAACCATGAAAGAGTGAATATGCATTTGGATTCCATTGTTAATACATCCTTGATCAGCCCATGGCAGCTTGATCCTACCTAGCATCATCAGAGGACAGAATGTTTAAATGAATGTGATTTTACCAGTAGCTGCCACAGCAAATCAATAGCTTGTTTCATAGCAGAAAATTGTGCTAGTGAACATTGCATC